>CM024765.1:91062048-91679012 GCA_014218235.1 Colocasia esculenta | reverse complement strand
TCAGCCAGTAGTCCGTTCCCTGTGGTGGCGTCGTTCCTTCCCGACTCGTGCTTTGCTATTTGTCGTGGTTCGTGAGTTTGTGACTCGTGGTCGAGGTTTGACCAGTTCGAGGTGTGCCCTGGTGTTGGCACAATGTGACTGAGTTGTGGTTTGTGTGACTTGTCGGTTGAGGTTTTACTTGTAATGTTGTGTCTAAGTGAAGGCACAATATAATTATGGTTCAGTGTGGTGTTTATCACCTACTTATACCCTTGTTCGGGTATTTGTGTTGTGGTACCTCAGAATAGCAGGTACCTATTCCCTTCGTGGGGTTACTTTATAGTTTTGTGTGGTACATTGTGTACCAACCTTTCCGGGTACTTGTGTGTTGAGGAGGTCTGGTGGTTTGACCTGCCACTTGTTGTAACCTAACTATTTTAAGTAGATCTTGATTTATATTTTATTGTGGATTAATTGTGATTATTTAATTACGTTCCTTTGTGGGTATTTTGTCGATGAGGCTTGTGGCTTAAGCATATTGTGGTTAGTAGAGCTATGCTCCGTGGAGGCCGTGTGAGACCTTCCACTTGTTGAGTTTTACCCTTCTTGGGCATGGTTTCGATTATGGATTTAGTGTGTGATGGACTAGCTAGCTGTACCAGTCCTACCATTTATGTGTGGCTCTCGACGTAGTGTGGTTTGGAGTATAAAGGACCAGCTCTTTTTAGCAGCCCTATTACTCAAATGATGAGTTCGCCTGTGTAGTTTGCAGTCTAGGCAGTGATTTGCCTATGTGGCTTATAGCTTTAGGCAACCAGTTGTTGTAGCAGTGTGCCAGTGAGACTGTGGTTTATGCACTTTAGTAGTTGGGCTGACTAAAGATATTATATTAGTCATGTAGTCCCACTTACCTTCTGAGGACTTTATTTTTATTTATCATGATTATGTTTAATTGTTATTATTGTTATGATGTGAGCATGAAATGGTTTGGCTATTGGTGTTGCCAGTGAAACCCTTGGGGTTAAGGTGTTGTGGTTTTGGTGTTTTTTGTTGGGTGGCCCCTGCTGAGCCAGTGACTTGTGAGGCTCACTCCCTACATTCTTTTAAGGGCTTGCCGAGTGTTTGGCTTGCAGCAGCGTTGTGTTAGACTTGTACCACCTGCAGTTGTGTAGTAGTTAGTGTTGTGTGAGCTTGTGCTCCCTCGGGGTATGCCCCAGGTAGTTGTACTTTTTAATTGGACATGTATTAATGTAATGGGACAGTTGTAATTGTTATGCAGATATGAGCACATGTACTTTCTTGTGTCTTATACTGTTTGGTTTGTCTTTTATATTCTTACTGACAGTTGTGTGAGTTATCCCTTGCGAGACTTCGGTCCGTTCGCGGGAGGCGGATCTGGATATGGAGCCTTAATGGGATAAATACCCCGGTCCGTCACAGTTTGATAGAGCACAACCTATTTCTTGGTCCTGTTGATGCATTACATTGTCTCACATGGAAGGGACAGGGCATATTGACTGGACTACATATTTCACACATTTTGTACAACTGTGGCATGCTCGGAGAGATTACATCATACCACTAGCCACAAATACATCAGCTGATATTGGTAAGTGGAGTATATGTCTTGGGTTGGTCTATCACCAGGAGGTTCATTGTTTGGTTGGGATTCAGTTATGATATGCATTACGAGCCGTGTGACCACATAGAGAGAAGTTTGGTGGAAGGTATAAGACATCTACATGTAGTGGTTTATGATGGCCTTCGAGATGATATGATATCAGACTGTACACACTCTAAATATAGCCATGTAGATGTACATTGAGGTGTGCTATCTCAGGTTCAGCAGAATCTTCAAGTTTTCCAAATGGACTATGGATTTCTCTCCTACGAAGGACTCCCCTCTGGTTCCAGTCTGGTTGCACCTGCCTGGCCTCCCTGCCAACTTTTACTGTGAGCCTATGATAAGATCCATGCAAGTACCATTGGACCTGTTCTACAAGTAGATCAAACACCTCCAGGATGATTAGAGCTGATGCTGCGGTTGTTTGTGTTCAGCTGGATGTCTCTAAAAAACTCCCAGACCGGGTCTGGGTAGGGTCGGAGCAGGAGGTGCCTGGCAACCTATTGTTTAACCAGATCCCCCACTCTTTTGTACAACTTGTTTAAGACTTGGGCACGCCACTAACACTGTCGACAAACTGCTCCAGAAAAGAAGGAAGCCTTGGCCCTCAGCACACAGGATGCTGATGCTGCTGATTAGCTCCCACTGTGGCTGTATTGGATGTCCTTCACGGCAAAGGTGGACGCCAAAGAATATGTCTGTCAAGAATGCCGGTCCTTCTGAAAGGCAGGGGCAAGCTTTTCTTCGATCTGGTAACGACCAAGTGTGGTCGCCGATGGACTGCTTGGAGCAGTGCCGTTGGGGTCCGTCGGATCTGGTTTTTCTATTGCCGCCGTGAAGCTACCGCTGCGGAGGCACCTCCTTGCATTCCGGAGTCCTCGCCGCCTATGCAAGGTGACCTTTCCATCCTTGGCGCGCAAAATCCTCATTATAGGAGGGGAACGATCGGATCGCCAGCTGGAGCTGGCCAAGAACAGGAAGCGCTAATCTTGCTTCCTCTAAGAGTGTCCTTTCCTCCTATTGATGCTGTCGTGCTTGGGTCTAAATAGGGAAGGCCGGTTACGCTTTTGAACACTAACGTGGGTTTCTCTAACCGGACTGGCCACTCTGGCAAGACTTGATGACAAATGCGGCAGGTGAACCTGCTGGCGAGGCAGTAGTGGCTAGGGTATCTGCTGGCTAAGGTGATGCCAGCTTGGCGGTCACAGCGCCATCTTTGCCTCTCCCTGTTGCCGATGGGCCACCTTCTGTGCCTGTTTCTGCTGAAGCCCATGGGCCATCGCTAGACCCATCCACGGTGGCTCACACGTTAGCACCACCTGCGAGACGATTTGCAATCAGCATGGATTGTAGGTACTACATGAAAATATTAGAAGTGCAAATCTCCAAGAAACAATGAGTATTACAGTATCTATACGGAAAAGAACTATTCCCTCCAATAAAAGAGAAACAATTGGCAAGAAGGAAGTGAAGCAAAACAAGAGGAGCAAAAAGATCAATAAGCCAACAAGCAAGGGAAAGGCAAGGCACAACCTAAGGAACCTTTGCACATTGTCACAAACCAGGTCATGTCAAAGAAGACTGTTGGTGGAGACTAGGAGCATGTTTGAGGTGCGGAAGTCTGAAGCATCGGATCTCAAATTGTCTATACCACCTCAAGACAAAGACAAGAGTCCAGGAAGACCTTAACCATAAGGAATTGACCAAAGTTATTAGAAGTAATTTTGTGTATAAGACAATAGGACTATAGTATAGTGAGAAGTGCTCAGCTTAGTTATTATAGCATGTCAAAACTTTGTAAGTTTTGCCAACCTATGTAAATTTGTAAGACTGCATTATGGAGTTTTGTACTGTAAACTATATGGGATAAATAAAATTTCCATACTTATCATGCTTGTCATACCTTATTACCCTTTTCTAAGGGAATATATATATTCATATAACTCTTTGAGGCTAAAGTTAATCCTTGTAGAGGAGACCTAAGGGCAATATGCTATTAACAGGGATTTGATAATGGCTTGACATACTACTGTCAGAAATAGGGAACATATAGAGAATGCATCTAATTGAACACAGGATCACAACATGATCTCTAAAATCTAAAAATGTTAGTTAATACTCAGATTTCCATCAACTGATGACGTTATGATTATAATGATACAGAAGATGTATACATCATATGACATACTAATCATAACGACATTGGTAAGACTAATCTGGAATAAATAAAATTTAAAAGGTTAAAAACTTATCATTGTGATCCATCCAAACTAGTCATGGAATTTGGAGGACCAAATTTCTTTTAGTGGGGGAGAGTGTAACACCCCAAAAATTTAAAGTGTTAGGAAAATATGAACAATGTGGTTATTATATATTATTTTTGTCATTAAATTGAAATAATCAGGATATGAGTTTAATTAAGGACGACGTATGTTTCTCCAGTGTCGTACGCCGAGGTGCACGCTCCGACAGAGCGACACCGGAAAACTGTAACGAAAAATAAATCTGAGAACATCATAATTCTCAGAAAAATGTGGAGATAATATAAACGTAAATATCTGGATTTATTGACATGAAACTTCGAGGATAAGCCGCCGCGACTATTTTTTGGTGAATTTTCACCCTGTGTAAAATAAATCTAAAATTAATAAAAATCACCATATTTGTAAAACCATTACATTAGCTTATGACTAAAATTTTACACAAATGGACTTCATTTGGATATGTTTACAAGAGGATATTTAGACCAGCTGATTATGGGCTAATTACGGGAAGGATTTTTCTGGAATTCTTGTATGCTTACGTACCTTGGGAAACGTAAGCCTATGTCATGGGGTTAGATCCCTTACACGTTTTTACCCATGTGCTAATCCTAGGGTGATGCTTGGAACATGTGGCTGTGGGTAACTAATTGGGGGTTTTTACCCCAACACCTGTAAGCCTGCGTGTCTTGCACCTGAAGCTTTGGTGTAAAAAAATCTTCCTGTGCGCAACATTCCGACCTTCCCAGAGAGCTTCTCCTAGATGTTCTCCCTATCTATCACTTTCTTCGGTTTTTCTCCTAGTGTTTCCTGTTGCTACTTCTGAGTAAAAGGGGCTGCAGATCTTGGGGTTGGAGCTACTTGTTTGTGTTGCTCTTGCTTCGTTGATATAGATCAGATCTCTCCAACTACTGCAAGCTTTCTCTTCTTTTCCCTATTTCTAGGAAGTTCTGTGTTGAGGGAAACTTACTCCAAATCAGTAAGGTAGAATTCTTTTCCTTTCTCTCTCAATCTTACTCACTTGACTTGCTATGAACCTCCTGTTTAGGATTCAACTTCTTTTCCTTCTCTTATCTAATTCTTGTTTTGACTATCGAGTTGTTGTTGGACTGTTCATGACATACAAGTGTTTTACACCACATGGAAATCCCTGCTGTAGAAGTAAAAGCATTTCAAGAGTCATATTATTATTTTTCTAACTTAACATGGTTAGAATCATCCTTACAATCCTAGAGTGCACATCCTGTACACATATGATCATACAAGTTACTGTGAGATTATCCAACACTCTGTTAAAAAGTTAAGTATCAAACTGTGAGTTTACATGTAATTCAACTGCATGAATCGACTCACCCATTTATACATGAATCGACTCACCCTTTATACATGAATCGACTCACCCATTTATACATGAATCGACTCACCATTTATACATGAATCGACTCACCCTTTATACATGAATCGACTCACCCATTATACATGAATCGACTCACCATTTATACATGAATCGACTGACCTTTATACATGAATCGACTCACCCTTTATACATGATTCGACTCACCCATTTATACATGAATCGACTGACCCTTTATACATTAATCGACTGACCCTTTATACATTTCGACTCACCCATTTATACATGATTCGACTCACATATATATAGTAGACTTAGCCAAATTTTTGTATGTTCTGTCAGGACTGCTTCCTTCCAGAGGTGTCAGCAGAACCTCTGCAAGACTGCAACTCATACCTTATTTACATTCATATCATTTAAGTAAATGTTATAATTACTTAAGATATTACATGTAATAAGGAAGTACCCTCATTTGAATCCATAAAAATGTCAGAAAAATCATATCTCTTACCAATAAAAAGTCAACTCTCCCACCGAAGAAGAAAAACCGATTTTGGCGATTCCATAAAAATAGCGTCTTTCTAATTTCTCATAATTTGGCCTACTTAAAAATCTCATAATTCGAGTAAACCTAGTAGAATGATAAAAATGCAAGGCCCGTGAAAATGATAAACACACATATGACTTCTCCAATGGATCCCTCTCCTACTGAAGGAAAAGTCAAACCTGCTCATCCCTTAAATTACATCAATATGGCTTTCACCTTGACATGTTATTATCTCCAACTCAGAATTAGAATTAGTAAATGAATGGTTCAATCAATCATATAGATTTCATGACTATTCTCATGATATATTCTTTCGTTGACTTTTCTATTTTCTTGGATTCTAAACTATTATACCACTTGATGAGTCATTTAAATGTCATTTCCATCCATCTTTGGATCATTCTTGGACATCCTAAACTAATGTGATTCTTGTACCTATGAATATCTCTGAACTTGAACTTTCCAACTACCTCTGATCTATGTAAAGATATCATTGTGAAATCAGTGAAAGTAACCCAAATCCTTGTTGTGTGAGACATGATGAGTACATGTGTACCCTTGAGCCATTGCCAGAGTGTTGTGTTTATGATGACAAGTTGTGAGTCTTTGGACTCATTTGATAATTATGCCTGTGCAAGGGGCTGGTTCAGTCCGGGAGGAGCCCCAATTTGTCAGTGGCCGCGCGGGGACAATGAGGACACCAGGATGTTGGCATACATCATTTCCTGCCTGATTAGTCATCATCTCATACATATTTGTGAATACCTGACAGATACTGAACTTAAGTATCTTCCTGAGTTATTGATCATGTTCTATACTGTTTTGTTCTACATGTGTTATTGGTTTGACTTAGTGTTCATTTTCTTGACCACTCAGTGTTTACCGTAGACATGTTCCTATTCTTGATAGTATACATGTGAATCCTTTCTATTTCAAGGAATTGAATTCTACTGGGCTAGTTAGCTCACCAAATTTTACTTTTTCAGGTTATCTACGGTTCTAAGGCAGGATCGGGATTTGTGGCAGAGAGATCAATCCTTGCAGCATTTAAGTTTGAGTTGTAAATGGAGAGTCATGTAATATATAGAATGTCAATGAATAAATATTCTTTTTATTTAATAAAACCCGAGCAATTTTCTGCTCATTAATTAGAGTTCTACTCTTGATTCCTCGTTCGCTCACGTTCCGGCATTTAGAGCTATATTAAATGACGGGACGTGACAGAGTGGTATCAGAGCATTGGTTGAGGATTCAAATGGTCATTGGTCCTCAACATCCTGTAGTGACCTGTGAGAATGGGTAGAAAGCCTGAGGTTAAGCTAGATAAATAAAGTTGGTTAGGATTGTTCTGAATACGAAATGAATATTTAGATGTTGGTTCCTTCCTACGATTCATCTCTACTTTCATAACTTATGCATGTAGTCTCTTCATTCATATCCACCATATTTCCCTTTTTTATTCCATGTTCTGTAGGACTCCTTCTCTTGCTAAAGAGTTCTATGTTTAAGTGTTTGGCTATAATTGCATTTGTCTATGAGTCTGAAAACATCCTTAGGATTGTTTTCTTATCCATTGTGATCATATTTTAGCTAATATTCATGTTAGGTTCGAGCATACTTGTGATATCTTCCTATTAGATGTAGGAAATGATGTCTAGAAGAGTTTGTATTCTCAATAATCATCCTTTTATAAACTTCATGTCACCCATGTGTGAAATTTGCACTCTTACTGTCCTAACTATTCCTTCAAATAAGTGATATTTGAGATGTAAATAAAGTTGGTCTTCCCCAAACCAAGTTATCACACTCTTGTATTGTCCAAACAAGTTGACTTTCTCATTTTCTTAAATTCTAGATTATTATACCACTGAGATGATGGATAATCATCATCTGCATTCATCCCTCACTAAATCAAGTGAGGTTCATTAACAACTCAATGGTGAAACACTCGTACAATTGCTAATTAAAAATTTCAAGATTGTTTTAACACTCACAAATTGTACACACACAATGAATCTGTTAGTTCTACAGGAGTAGACAACCAAAATGAAGAAAAGTAGGAAAAGTTTCAGTAGGACAACTTCATGTCTTCTAGAGTTAACATCACTCAAGTAATAGTAGTTTTGATTAACTGACCATCAGGTAGAATTGATCTTGCAACATTTAGTGTCAACTCATACCTTGATAAAATTAACCCAACCTCCTTATGGCATTAACCTCAAGCCGTATTTTTCTTTAGCATTAGCTAGAAACTGACTAGTGTTAACCTGATCTCCATGTAGTGTCAACCTAAGATAATAGCTTGAACTTCTCTGCAATATAGAAAACCCATCAAGCATTGGCTTATCTTTTAAATAGGGTTGAATCATAGGCATTACCAACCTCAGTAGTTTATTCAGTGCTACTTGTATCCTTGTAAGTCTACCTATGATGTAATCGGAGTTATACAATAAAAAGAGCCATTGACTTATGAATTTCTTATAAAAGACTTGTGTTAAATTTTATTACATTTTACTTGTTATATCAAAACTACGAACATAACATAAATCATTTCATATCTCAAAATCCTATAGGGAAAAAAAATCATTTAATCATGGAAGTTAATGTATCAAATGATAGATATATACGATAATAGTTGTAGAAAAGCTGAATTTTAAATTACACGATTAATTAACCAAACTTAAATTTGTTTGCTCAGTCAACGGGATGGGAGAAGAAACACATTGGAGAAGGTTCAAGAGGCAATGAACAATCTTGCTCAGTCCTTGGAGCAAGTATCTCCAGTCGGTGATCAGGGAAATGGAACTACATGAAAATATTAGAAGTGCAAATCTCCAAGAAACAATGATATTACAGTATCTATACGGAAAAGAACTATTCCCTCCAATAAAAGAGAAACAATTGGCAAGAAGGAAGTGAAGCAAACAAGAGGAGCAAAAAGATCAATAAGGCCAACAAGCAAGGGAAAGGCAAGGCACAACCTAAGGAAGCCTGTGCACATTGTCACAAACCAGGTCATGTCAAAGAAGACTGTTGGTGGAGACTAGGAGCATGTTTGAGGTGCGGAAGTCTGAAGCATCGGATCTCAAATGTCTATACCACCTCAGACAAAGACAAGAGTCCAGGAAGACCTTAAACCATAAGGAGAATTGACCAAAGTTATTAGAAGTAATTTTGTGTATAAGACAATAGGACTAGAGTATAGTGAAGTGCTCAAGCTTAGTTATTATAGCATGTTCAAACTTTGTAAGTTTTGCCAACCTATGTAAATTTGTAAGACTGAATTATGGAGTTTTGTACTGTAAACTATATGGGATAAATAAATTTTCCATACTTATCATGCTTGTCATACCTTATTACCCTTTTCTAAGGGAATATATATATTCATATAGCTCTTTGAGGGCTAAAGTTAATCCTTGGTAGAGGAGACCTTAAGGGCAATATGCTATTAACAGGGATTTGATAATGGCTTGACATACTACTGTCAGAAATAGGGAACACTATAGAGAATCTCTAATTGAACACAGGATCACAACATGATCTCAAAATCTAAAAATGTTAGTTAATACTCAGATTTCCATCAACTGACTGACGTTATGATTATGAAAAATGATACAGAAGATGTATACATCATATGACATACTAATCATAACGACATTGGTAAGACTAATCTGGAATAAATAAAATTTAAAGGTTAAAACTTATCATTGTGATCCATCCAAACTAGTCATGGAATTTGGAGGACCAAATTTCTTTTAGTGGGGGAGAGTGTAACACCCCAAAAATTTAAAGTGTTAGGAAAATGAACAATGTGGTTATTATATATTATTTTGTCATTAATTGAAATAATCAGGATATGAGTTTAATTAAGGACGACGTATGTTTCTCCAGTGTCGTACGCCGAGGTGCACGCTCCGACAGAGCGACACCGGAAACTGTAACGAAAATTAAATCTGAGAACATCATAATTCTCAGAAAAATGTGGAGATAATATAAACGTAAATATCTGGATTTATTGACATGCGGACTTCGAGTAAGCCGCCGCGACTATTTTTAGGGTGAATTTTCACCCTGTGTAAAATAAAATCTAAAAATAAATAAAAATCACCATAATTTGTAAAACCATTACATTAGCTTATGACTAAAATTTTAACACAAATGGATTTCATTTGGATATGTTTACAAGAGGGTATTTAGACCAGCTGATTTATGGGCTAATTACGGGAAATGATTTTTTCTGGAAATTCTTGTATGCTTACGTACCTTGGGCAACGTAAGCCTATGTCATGGTGGGTTAGATCCCTTACACGTTTTTACCCATGTGCTAATCCTAGGGTGATGCTTGGAACATGTGGCTGTGGGTAACTAATTGGGGGTTTTTACCCCAACACCTGTAAGCCTGCGTGTCTTGCACCTGAAGCTTTGGGTGATAAAAATCTTCATGTGCGCAGCATTCCGACCTTCCCAGGAGAGCTTCTCCTAGATGTTCTCCCTATCTATCACTTTCTTCGGTTTTTCTCCTAGTGTTTCCTGCTACTACTTCTGAGTAAAGGGGCTGCAGATCTTGGGGTTGGAGCTACTTGTTTGTGTTGCTCTTGCTTCGGTTGATATAGATCAGATCTCTCCAACTACTGCAAGCTTTCTCTTCTTTTCCCTATTTCTGGGAAGTTTTGTGTTGAGGGAAACTTACTCCAAATCAGTAAGGTAGAATTCTTTTCCTTTCTCTCTCAATCTTACTCACTTGACTTGCTATGAAACCTCCTGTTTAGGATTCAACTTCTTTTCCTCTCTTATCTAATTCTTGTTTTGACTATCGAGTTGTTGTTGGACTGTTCATGACATACAAGTGTTTTACACCACATTAGAAATCCCTGCTGTAGAAGTAAAAGCATTTCAAGAGTCTATTATTATTTTTCTAACTTAACATGGTTAGAATCATTCTTACAATCCTAGAGTGCACATCCTGTACACATATGATCATACCAGTTACTGTGAGATTATCCAACACTCTGTTAAAAAGTTAAGTATCAAACTGTGTTTTACATGTAATCAACTGCATGAATCGACTCACCCAGTTATACATGAATCGACTCACCCTTTATACATGAATCGACTCACCCATTTATACATGAATCGACTCACCCTTTATACATGAATCGACTCACCCATTATACATGAATCGACTCACCAGTTATACATGAATCGACTCACCCTTTATACATGAATCGACTCACCATTTATACATGAATCGACTGACCCTTTATACATGAATCGACTCACCCTTTATACATGATTCAACTCACCCATTTATACATGAATCGACTGACCCTTTATACATGAATCGACTGACCCTTTATACATGATTCGACTCACCCATTTATACATGATTCGACTCACATATATATAGTAGACTTAGCCAGATTTTTGTATGTTCTGTCAGGACTGCTTCCTTCCAGAGGTGTCAGCAGAACCTCTGCAAGACTGCAAACTCATACCTTATTTACATTCCATATCATTTAAGTAAATGTTATAATTTACTTAAGATATTACATGTAAATAAGGAAGTACCCCTCATTTGAATCCAATAAAAATGTCAGAAAAATCATATCTCTTACCAATAAAAAGTCAACTCTCCCACCGAAGAAGAAAACACGATTTTGGCGATTCCATAAAAATAGCGTCTTTCTAATTTTCATAATTTGGCCTACCTAAAAATCTCATAATTCGAGTAAACCTAGTAGAATGATAAAAATGCAAGGCCCGGTGAAAATGATAACACACATAGACTTCTCCCATGGAGCCCTCTCCTACTGAAGGAAAAGTCAAACCTGTTCATCCCTTAAATTACATCAATATGGCTTTCACCTTGACAGTTTATTATCTCCAACTCAGAATTAGAATTAGTAAATGAATGGTTCAATCAATCATATAGATTTCATGACTATTCTCATGATATATTCTTTCGTTGACTTTTCTATTTTCTTGGATTCTAAACTATTGTACCACTTGATGAGTCATTTAATGTCATTTCCATCCATCTTTGGATCATTCTTGGACATCCTAAACTAATGTGATTCTTGTACCTATTGAATATCTCTGAACTTGAACTTTCCAACTACCTCTGATCTATGTAAAGATATCAATTGTGAAATCAGTGAAAGTAACCCCAATCCTTGTTGTGTGAGACATGATGAGTACATGTGTACCCTTGAGCCATTACCAGAGTGAGTGTGTTATGATGACAAGTTGTGAGTCTTTGGACTCGTTTGATAATTATGCCTGTGCAAGGGGCTGGTTCAGTCCCGGAGGAGCACCCGAATTTGTCAGTGGCCGCGCGGGACAATGAGGACACCAGGATGTTGGCATACATCATTTCCTGCCTGATTAGTCATCATCTCATACATATGTGTGTGAATATCTGACAGATACTGACCTTAAGTATCTTCCTGAGTTTGATCATGTTCTATACTGTTTTGTTCTATATGTGTTATTGGTTTGACTTAGTGTTCATTTTCTTGACCACTCAGTGTTTACCGTAGACATGTTCCTATTCTTGATAGTATACATGTGAATCCTTTCTATTTCAAGGAATTGAATTCTACTGGGCTAGTTAGCTCACCAAATTCTACTTTTTCAGGTTATCTACGGTTCTAAGGCAGGATATCGGGATTTGTGGGCAGAGAGATCAATCCTTGCAGCATTTAAGTTTGAGTTGTAAATGGAGAGTCATGTAATACATATAGAATGTCAATGATAAATATTCTTTTTATTTATAAAACCGAGCAATTTTCTGCTCATTTAATTAGAGTTCTACTCTTGATTCCTCGTTCGCTCACGTTCCGGCATTTAGAGCTATATTAAATGACGGGACGTGACAGTAAAGGTCTGCCACAACGTCTCCACAGTCAAACCACGGTAAGCTCTGAAAAGAACTATAGGGGAGTGAGCCTCAACAAGTCACAGGCTCAGTAGGGGACCACCCAAAACCACCACACACAGAAGAATCTCAACCCCATATGGTTTTCACTGGTAATACCGATAGCCAAACCATGATATACTCCATCATTTACAATAAATAACAATTAAACATAAACATACCAATAAATATAAAGTCCTCGGAAGAAACGTGGGACTACAGGACTAGTACAACACTACTAGTCTGCCCAACAACTGCAATGCCTAAGCCACAGCCTCACCGGCACACTGTTACAACAACTGGTTGCCTAAGCTACAGACCACAGAGACACACCTCTGCCTAGGCCACAGGCTTCACATGCAAATTTTAATCACACACAAAGGGTAACAGAACTACTAACTAGAAGCTAGTCCATTGCACCCGAAATCACCATACGTCAGAAGCCACACACAGGGCAACAGGATTGGCTTCAGCAAGCCAAACCATCACATACTAAAATCATAAACGGAAGCTTACTCGAGTAAGGGTCAACCAATGGGTTGAAGGTCTTACCACTTGACTATCACGGAGCACAGCTCCACCTCAACACCTGAAAAGGCTAGTACACAATGTACTACGAGAAACTGATACTCTCAAAGGGTACAGGTATCTACCTCCACGAGGTACCACCACAAAGCATAACCACACTAGTGCCACACAAGGCACTCCACCACGGCAAAACCTCAACACATGTGTCAACAACGGGCACACCACACAAAGTAAATCACAACTAGTGAGTCTCTGCTCACTAACCATAACTACAACTGTGCCAACACCAGGGCACACCTCACTGAGGAAAACCTCAACCAACAAGTAACAACACAAAAGCCACAACCGGTGGCAAAGCGCGAGTCGAAAGGAGCGACGCCACCACACGGGTACGGGACTACTGGCTGATCAAACCAGTATCCAACCCGGAACAACACAACACAAGAACTACCTCTCAGTCTCGTAGCCATGGACCCTTAGTCCAGCTACGGCTCCAACAAACTGACAAGTCAAGTAAACTAACTGTGGAGACTAACAAACACCACCACAACCTGCAGTCTCACACACAATTGCAGGCCCATGCCTGGCACCTTTAGGGACTCAGGCCGAGCCCCAAAGTGAGGCACTGGTAACAGGACTAGCTGGGGCCCAGTACGTCTACTGGTGTCCGTACCCCAACCACAAGCGCATTACAAGTGACCAAACGTAAAACTAGCTCAACCACAAGTGTCGCCCTCTATCGTATTTCCCTCAGCTGGACGTACAACTCAAACTCAGGAGTGAGGGTGTCCGAAAGACGACACAGACCTCAACGGTACCACACTTACCGGGACAACCCTGAGCACACGAACACAACGTGCTGGCTCACAAAGAACCTGGGGTACCCGACTAGAGGGCATTCCAGAATAGGCGCTGGACCACCACACTCGGCTAGCAAACAAACACGATGCTTAACATGTAATCTTTATTTACTAACCACGTGCGAGTGTAAGAAGTAGTTTGACCTGGTCACTCGTGACCCACAAGCTAACCTACACAAACGTATCCATAAATCACATTAAATATTAATAACTGGCCTGTCATAGGTCATCCCAGAACTTCATGCCACATAAACATATAAATGATAACCTTACATTAAGACCTAATTCCCACATATTGTACAAGTTAAACCATCTTAAATAATTCATGAAAGACACCACAAAACTACGACTAGGTTCACACAGGAACCTCACTGCCCAACCCTACGGCGAAACATAAACGTTACTACCCACCACGGACAACGTGTGTGCCATGCACACACCAAACCACCGTAAACTCCATGCACACAACACGAACCATACGTTAACCAACTTAGAAACATGCTTCTTCGTGAGCTACATGCTCTGTAGTTATGAGTGTCCTCAGCCAATCATAACTTGTACAATTTTGTTCTTAAAAGAATAATAAGGCTGTTATATTCATTATGTGTAATTCGTTTGGCGTTTTCATTATGAAGTCCATGAATATGCGCAATGGATATTAATTATGATGAGATCATAACATGGAATTAATATTCTTTAAATGTAGATATCTTAATTGTTCCTAGTCGGAGGAATATCGAGAAGGACATCGAATATCCTTAGACTAGTACAGGTGGCACCTGCTCTATGATGATGGGTGACTGGTCTCATAGTCACTTGTGTGGAGACACTAAGGTGAATCTGTAGGTGCTCATTTGGATGGAGTTTCACTGACTGATAAAAGGGATCCGTTATGAATTGCTGGATGTAATGTGACCTACCTGTCAACCAGCTAGATTCATTGTCACAGTGGCGTAATTGGTCCTTAGACCTGAGACACCAAGGACACCTTGTCGGTGGACTTTGGGTTTGACCTTGACTTATAGATCTCTAGCCATGAGGTCTTAATCAGTTAAGTGTTCGGATCTAGCGGAATACCTTCGAAGGTGATTGCGGGGTCAATATGGGATCGCTCTGTCACGTCCCTCTTCATTTAATATAGCTCTAAATGCCGGAACGTGAACGCAAGAGGAATCAAGAGTAGAACTCTAATTAATTGAGCAGAAAATTGCTCGGGATGCTTTATTAAATAAAAGGAATATTTATTCATTGACATTCTATATGTATTACATGACTCTCCATTTACAACTCAAACTTAAATGCTGCAAGGATTGATCTCTCTGCCCACAAATCCCGATATCCTGCCTTAGAACCGTAGATAACCTGAAAAATAGAATTTGGTGAGCTAACTAGCCCAGTAGAATTCAATTCCTTGAAATAGAACGGATACACATGTATACTATCAAGAATAGAACATGTCTACGGTAAACACTGAGTGGTCAAAACACTAAGTCAAACCAATAACACATGTAGAACGAAACAGTATAGAACATGATCAATAACTCAGGAAGATACTTAAGTTCAGTATCATCAGGTATTCACACGCATATGTATGAGATGATGACTAATCAGGCAGGAGATGATGTATGCCAACATCCAGTGTCCTCATTGTCCCCGCGCGGCCACTAACAAATTCGGGTGCTCCTCTAGGGACTGAACCACCCCTGCAGTGGCATAATTATCAAACGAGTCCAAAGACTCACAACTTGTCATCATAAACACACTCACTCTGGTAATGGTTCAAGGGTACACATGTGCTCAACATGTCTTACACAACAATAATATGGGGTTACTTTCACTGATTTCACAATTGATATCTTTACACAGATCAAAGGTAGTTGGAAAGTTCAAGTTCAGAGATATTCAATAGGTACAAGAATCAAATTAGTTTAAGAGGTCCAAGAATGATCCAAAGATGGATAGAAAATATATTTAAATGACTCATCAAGTGGTATAATAGTTTAGAATCCAAGAAAAATAGAAAAGCAACGGAATAAACATCACGAGGATAGTCATGAAATCTATATGATTGATTGAACCATTCATTTACTAATTCTCATTTAGAGTTGAGATAATAACATAGCCCATGCAAAAGCCATATTAAGGGATGAACATGTTTGACTTTTCTTTCAGTAGGAGAGGGCTCCCTTGGAGAAGTCATATGTGTGTTTATCATTTTCACCGGCCCTTGGATTTTATCATTCTACTAGGTTTACTGAAATTATGGATTTTTAGGTAGGCCAATTGTGAGAGATTAGAAAGACGTTATTTTATGGAATCGCCAAAATCGCATTTTTCTTCTTCGGAGGAGAGTTGACTTTTTATTGGTAAGAGATATGATTTTTCTGATATTTTTATTGGATTCAAATGGGGGGTACTTCCTTATTTACATGTAATATCTTAAGTAAATGAATATTAAATGATATGGAATGTAAATAAGGTATGAGTTTGCAGTCTTACAGAGGTTCTGCTGACACCTCTGGAAGGAAGCAGTCCTGACAAAACATACAGAAATCTGGCTAACTCTACTAAATATATGTGAGTCGATTCATGTATAAAGGGTGAGTCGATTCATGTATAAGGGTGAGTCGATCATGTATAAATGGGTGAGTCGATTCATGTATAAATGGGTGAGTCGAATCATGTATAAGGGTGAGTCGATTCATGTATAAAGGGTGAGTCGATTCATGTATAAATGGGTGAGTCGATTCATGTATAAATGGGTGAGTCGAATCATGTATAAAGGGTGAGTCGATTCATATATAAAGGGTGAGTCGATTCATGTATAAATGGGTGAGTCGATTCATGTACTGTAGCAGTCGACTGTAGCAGTCGAATTATGTATAAACTGGCAGTCGAATCATGTATAAAACTGACAGTCGAATTATGTATAGTTGGCAGTCGAATCATGCAGTGGAATTACATGTAAAACTCACAGTCTGATACTTAACTTTTTAACAGAGTGTTGGATAATCTCACAGTAACTGGTATGATCATATATGTGTACAAGGATGTGCACTCTAGGATTGTAAGGATGATTCTAACCATGTTAAATTAGAAAAATAATAATATGACTCTTGAAATGCTTTTACTTCTACAACAGGGATTTCCAATGTGGTGTAAACACATGTATGTCATGAACAGTCCAACAACAACTCGATAGTCAAAACAAGAATTAGATAAGAGAAGGAAAAGAAGTTGAATCCTAAACAGGAGGTTCATAGCAAGTCAAGTGAGTAAGATTGAGAGAGAAAGGAAAATTCTACCTTACTGATTTGGAGTAAGTTTCCCTCAACACAAAACTTCTCAGAAATAGGGAAAAGAAGAGAAAGCTTGCAGCAGTTGGAGAGATCTGATCTATATCAACCGAAGCAAGAGCAACACAAAACAAGTAGCTCCAACCCCAAGATCTGCAGCCCTTTTACTCAGAAGTAGCAGCAGGAAGCACTAGGAGAAAAATCGAAGAAAGTGATAGATAGGGAGAACATCTAGGAGAAGCTCTCCTGGGAAGGTCGGAATGCTGCGCACAGGAAGATTTTTATCACCCAAAGCTTCAGGTGCAAGGCACGCAGGCTTACAGGTGTTGGGGTAAAACCCCCCAATTAGTTACCCACAGCCACATGTTCCAAGCATCACCTAGGATTAGCACATGGGTAAAAAACGTGTAAGGGATCTAACCCCCATGACATAGGCTTACGTTGCCCATGGTACGTAAGTATACAAGAATTCCAGAAAATCCTTCCCGTAATTAGCCCATAATCACTGATCTAAATATCCTCTTGTGAACATATCCAAATGAAGTCCATTTGTGTTGAAATTTTAGCCATAAGCTAATGTAATGGTTTTACAAATTATGGTGATTTTTATTTAATTTTTAGAATTTATTTTACACAGGGAAAATTCACCCGGAAAATAGTCGCGACGGCTTATCCTCGAAGTCCGCATGTCATAAATTCAGATATTTATATTTATATTATCTCCACATTTTTCTGAGAATTATGATGTTCTCAGATTATTTTTCGTTACAGTTTTTCGATGTCGCCTAATAGAGCGCACCCTCGGAGTACGACACTGGGTATCATTTATAACATGATTAATCCTAGATATTAATTATTTCAATCTCCTAATATTAATCAAGTGTAATATCATATTACTTATATTTTCTAGCACATAATATTTTCTGGGGTCTTACACGCTCGCTCTCGGTAATAAGAGAGTGAATGCTCTAGGGAAAGATGCCTGAGAGTCCCTGGCTAGGGCAAGACTACTTATCAGAAAAAGGAGTTTTCTCTGATATATTATGCGGCATCTAATCCAGTGAGTGCGCATATTAGGGTTTGACAGTTGACCATACCCTAGTGCACCGGGAGCATTGTAAGAGCGAAGAACTATAGTCACGTGATAACTGTTGATAGAAAGGGTTCCTTGAATGGGTTGTTGAACCCCAATGCTTTCCAGGGTCAACTGGTGTTGCTTGGCACCCAATTGATTGGAAGCCCAGTCAATTATCGTGAGACGATAATTGATTGCGTAATTAATTAATATGATATATTAAATTCATTACAGTAAGCCAATAAAGAGTTATTGGACCTAATGGGTTGAAAACTGAACTAGCACTTGGGCCTAGAGGGTCACACGTAATAGAGTTCTGAGCAGACTGGGCAGGATCACCGTTATAGACATTAACTGGGTTTTTTTGTGAAAAACCGCAAAGTCTATATATGCACGAGGAGAGTCAAACTCTGGGCCAAGCTCCAGGGTCCTCTTTGCCTGCCTCCTCCTCTCTCTCTCCTAGGGCGCCCCCACCTCTCTCTTTGGCACATGGTGGAGCTGAGATCCGGGAGACGCATGGAGACTGAGGAGATCCCGTCTGCGTCTGGAGCTCGCGTGGATACGTCTAGAGGCCGGACACTTGAACGGCTTGCAGCACCAGTGCCTCTGGTGCAATCTTCTCCCCGGATTCGAGAGTTTCGCAACCCCACAAAGGTAAAGATCGATCTTCCCAAGAAGGTTTTCCGTTATTTGTTCGATTCGACCGCGGACAACGATATCAGAATGGAGGGAATCGCGTTTCCGCTGCGCTCTGAACGATTCCTTACATGCTCTACGAGTACTAAAAGTGCCAACGCACCACTAACCAATGCCATGCACAACACTTAACAAATAATCAGATATTCGTACCTTAAAAACATGCACAAAAAGACTTTACGGCTGAGGTCGCGACGTGGGGTATAGTCGCCTTCAGAACGCGATGCCCCGACACGTCGCAATCACAACCTTAACGTGACAGGTCGGCCTGTCGCGACCTGGTCTGGTCGCGACGGCAGGGTCTGTCGCCTTCACTGGCGAAAACCCTAATCCGGGTTTCTCCTCCCGGATCACCACCCTAAGCCACTCAAACCACGATTAATTCTCGATTTTCATGCTTTAATGGATACCCTAGCATGGTATCTACAGCTTGTGAAGCGGCAAATAAGCTAATATGCAATCTACACCACAAATCAAGGTAGAACTTCCTACCTTCACGAAGAACGCGAAAACCATCCATGGCACGGTGTCTCCCCCGCTCCACGTGACGTCCTCGCAGTGAGAGCGCGCCGAAAACACCATCAACGCGTTGAATCGGCCGAAAAACCAGCCACAGCAGCTCCCCTGGCCTGAACAGAGCTTCCCCCAGCTCTGTTCGGCTGAAACCATCTTAAAAAATAGCCAGCGGTTAAGAACGCGACGCACCCTTACATCGCGACCTAATCGTGACCTAGGCAGCCGTCGTAATCCCACTGCCGACGTCAGCTGAGTGCCCAGCGCGTGACACGCGACAGCCATGCAGACGAAGACCACCAACCAACGGCAACATGAACGCGACCCCCATGTCCGTCGTGTTCAGAATGCGATGCATACCCCTGTCGCGTTCATAAGCACAATACCTGTGAGCGCTTTGGGCCCACCTGCCAGCCCACCAAGCCTCACAACCGCACGCAAACACCTGAAACACGAAGTAATAGGCCACATGCTGGCCACCAAACCCGCTAAACAAGCATCTGAAAAACGCGCGACGTTACATTATTATCACCTAAAAAGAAATGTTGTCCTCGACATTCAGAATAAACCATAATATACCAGATTATATCTTAAAAGAAACAAAACCGTATACATAACAAGTAGAATACGCTTTTTCTGTATCTTTCTTTCAAACCATCTGCACTGATCGACCCATTTGTTCATTTCCATGCTTATTCTGCCTTTCCTTTCTTTTTAGTTTATTCCACAATTGCTTTATTCCATGGTTTCAATCTGCTATTCCTTATCTTTTGACCGTAGGCGATTCTACCTTGCTAGTGGCGCTTTATCTCTTTGGACTCAATCTACTTCCACATTTTCTGGGTTGTGTTTACAACATTTCTTTCCGGACTACTTTTCTTGCTCAAATCCTTTCACTTTATTCCGGTACCTTTGGATGTTCTGGCGTGCTAAACCTTGCTTAAATTCTTGAATTCCTCAATGTCATTTCATTATCCACTTGTTACTGTTAGCTGTTACTTTGCTTCATCTGTATTCACATATTTAACTGTCTATATGGACCCATCACGCTTTCGCTGCACTACTCTGATTATGCTGAACACTGAGCAAAACCATAACTCCGACCTTAATTTCACTTTACTGGCTTCCCAAATCATCTTATTTATTCACTTACCACTGGAAGAAAACACTAATGTTTCCAGCCTGGTTTTCTTATTCTGATCGAACCACCTGCTTAAATTCTGAATTCTAATGTACCACTGTTAACACATCTTACCTTTTATATGCTTTCCTCACTTCAGACAATATTTTCTGACTAACTCAGCAAACCAAACCCATATCTTTTTACAATTTCTATTCTCATTGCTGTAACGCTGTTATCAAGACAAAACTTACTCGATGTCATCTTATTCAGAATTCTTTATGTTAGACTGATCATGTCTTTCCTTATCCTTTCTGTTTCGCTTCACCATTTCTTAATATGTTCACTATTCTTTAACCATTCTGCTGCGACCTTTACATTAAACTTTGAAGACATTTTTATACGAAACTCATTCGTTCCTCTGGATCACCTTACTACTTACTATTACACAAATTCCTGCTGCACATTTCTTGATCCATCTGATTATCACTGCTCTATAACCTACCACATTTTCTCTTCTTTTCTTCTCTTTTTTTTCACTTGATCAGTAATACTGAACTTTAACTTTACTGCCGACATCATCATATCATTTTTACAAAACATATCTTCTAACTATTCTGCTAACTGCTTAATCTTACTGCATCATTCACACTGCAATCCTTCTTATTAAAATATTAACATAACCATAAACTGAAACTATTTGACAATATCTGATTCTGTCTGGCCCCACTATTCTACATTACCGATCCACTACCAAATACAAACAATTCCACTATTGCAGCTTACTCACAAATGTCCATTCACCATTTATCTTGCCTTGATCTTAATCGGCTTCTGGCACAAAACTTACTTTCTTGTGCTCACAAATTGCACACACATGCTAGCATTACTGCACTTATCTTTAACACTGTAATTCTATGCAAGTCTTTCCGCAAAATCCTTATCCACTGCCACTTACTAATCAAATTTCTTTCTTATGAAATTCTCAAGAAAATCTGACTGTTCGCTGCTCTTCCTTTATTTTTTTATACCAGTTGCTCATCTCTATACATACTTACATGAACCTCCGTATCAAATTTTCCATTACAATTAGTATTCATGACAACACTATTCTGAAACTCTTTACTGCACCCATCTCTAACCACAAAACGCACTTCATCTGACTGCCACACATTACTGCCCCTCTGTTTGCTAACACCACATCTTAAACTAAATTACCTCACTTAATCATTTCAAACCTGACACATCGCTAATCAAACCATTTCTAATATTTATCGACACAAATCTCAAATACATTAACTACTTTTGCCAGAATTCTCAGCCGCAACTCATGCATTTAACAACCTCATCACACTACTCTATTTCTCACCATTACACTGTTCTCTCTGCCATTTCATCACATCATTACCTTATACCTGTCTCTGCCAACTCTAGTCCTCATTAAAACACTTTCACTAGTTTCTATAACTGAACTCACTAATTTCTTAAATTTTATAACAGAGAACCTTTAAACAATTATATTTTAATCACAAACTGACTTTCTAATGTGACCACACTCACTATACCCTTTTTTTTATGCAATTTCTAATAACTGCCAGTTTAACAAGCATAAACACACAATTCTCATACCAAAAACTCTTGTGAAAACCACACTAAAAACTACACAAAACTGCAGACTTACTACCAGCAGTGGACATTAAACCATGTTTTGGGACATTGTGACTTCAATGTCTTTTCATATTCTAATTGGATCATGCTCTGATACCAATTGTGACGGCCCTGGATATTTATGTCCAATAAGACTCCATATCCAGATCCGCCTCCCGCAAATGGACTAGAGTCTCGCAAGGGATAGTTCACACACGTGTCCAGTAAGAATAAAAAAGACAACTTCGCAGTATAAGACACAAGAAAGTACAAGTGCTCATAGCAGCATATAACAATTTACAATTGTCCTAATACATTATTACATGTTCAAATTAAAAAGAGTACGACTACCTGGGGCATACCTCGAGAGAGCACAAGCTCATGCAACTGAACTAACACTACTGCTGGTGGTACAAGTCTGCCACAACGTCTCCACAAGCCAAACCAACGGTAAGTCCTGAAAAGAACTATAAGGGAGTGAGCCTCAACAAGTCATAGGCTCAGTAGGGGACCACCCAAAAACCACACACAACACAGAAGAACCTCAACCCCAGAGGGTTTCACTGGCAATACCGATAGCCAAACCATGGTATGCTCACATCATTTACAATAAATAACAATTAAACATAAACATAACAATAAATATAAAGTCATCGGAAGAAACGTGGGACTACAGGACTAGTACAACACTACTAGTCTGCCCAACAACTACAGTGCCTAAGCCACAGCCTCACCGGCACACTGTTACAACAACTGGTTGCCTAAGCTACAAACATACAGGCACACCTTTGCCTAGGCCACAGGCTTCGCAGGCGAATTTTAATCACACACAAAGTGTAACAGAACTGCTAACCAGAAGCTAGTCCATTGCACCCGAAATCACCATACGTCGGAAGCCACACATAGGGCAACAGGATTGGCTTCAGCAAGCCAAACCATCACATACTAAAATCATAAACGGAAGCTTACCCGAGTAAGGGTAGAACACAATGGGTGGAAGGTCTCACCACTCGACTTTCACGGAGCACAGCTCCACCTCAACACCTGAAAAGGCTGGTACACAATGTACCACGAGAAACTGATACTCTCAAAGGGTACATGTACCTACCTCCACGAGGTACCACCACAAAGCATAACCACACTAGTGCCACACAAGGCACTCCACCACGGCAAAACCTCAACACATGTGTCAACAACGGGCACACCACACAAAGTAAATCACAACCAGTGAGTCTCCGCTCACTAACCACAACTGTGCCAATGCCAGGGCACACCTTACTGAGGAAAACCTCAACCAACAAGTAACAACACAAAAGCCACAACCGGCGGCAAAGCGTGAGTCAGAAAGGAGCGACGCCACCACACGGGTACGGATTACTGTCTGATCAAACCACTATCCAACCCGGACAACACAACACAAGAACTACCTCTCAGTCTCGTAGCCACAGACCCTCAGTTCAGCTACGGCTCCACAAACTCACAAGTCAAGTAACTAACTTGGAGACTAACAAACACCACCACAACCTACAGTCTCACACACACTGTAGGCCCATGCCTGGCATCTTTAGGGACTCAGGCTCGAGCTCCCTAAAGTGAGGCACTGGTAACAGGACTAGCTGGGGCCCAGTATGTCTACTGGTGTCTGTACCCCCAACCACGAGCGCGCTACAAGTGACCAAACGTAAAACTAGCTCAACACAAGTCGTTGCCCTCTGTCGTCTTTCCCTCAGTCGGACGTACAACTCAAACTCAGGAGTGAGGGTGTCCAGGAAGACGACACAGACCTCAACAGTACCACACTGTACTGGGACAAACCCCGAGCACAACGAACACAACGTGCCTGGCTCACAAAGAACTTGGGGTACCTGACTAGAGAGGCATTCCAGAATAGGCGCCGGACCACCACACTCGGCTAGCACACAAACCACGATGCTTAACATGTAATCTTTATTACTAACCACGGTGCGAGTGTAAGGAGTAGTTTGACCTGGTCACTCGTGACCCACAATCTAACCTACACAAACGTATCCATAAATCACATTAAATATTAACAACTCGGCCTGTCATAGGTCATCCCATGACCTTCATGCCACATAAACATAATAAATGATAACCTTACATTAATACCTAATTCCCCACATATTATACAGGTTAAACCATCTTAAATAATTCATGAAAGACACCACAAAACTACGGCTAGGTTCACACAGGAACCTCACTGCCCAACCACTATGGCGAAGCATAAACGTTACACCACAACAACGTGTGTGCCATGCACACACCCAAACCACGTAAACTCCATGCACACAACACGAACCATACGTTAACCACTTAGAAACACGCTTACCTCGTGAGCTACATGCTCTACGAGCACTAAAAGTGCCAACGCACTGTAGACACGCGAATTTGGCTCCACCGCGGGTAAATTTCATATTGCGCCATAATGTCACAAATGACCATCTTTTTGCCTTGCAAGAGTAGTTTCCCAATATTTTTGGATCTCACCCATTCTTTCTCGGTGCTTCCACTGCGGGCAAATTTCTCGGAAGCTAAATTTGATTAAGGCACAGCTTCATTGATTCGCGTCCACTACATTGGACGCCTTTTAAACGCGGCGGTCATGGTGGACACGGATTAGGTCCGTAATGCGGCGATCAAAGCCAACACATTTAAGAGCCTTTTCTGTCACATGTTCTAATTGGAAACGCGTCCGCCTGACACGACGCGATTAAAAGTCAAAAGGCTATGGCCCTGGAAGTCGCCGCACTTGAGAGCCTACGCTCAACAATCACGAGAAAATCTTGTAATCGCGTCCGTGTTAGTAGACGCGATTCAGAAGGTCAAATCTGAGCATTCATGAGCCGATTGCCTCGAAACCATGCAAGTCTGAATCGCGACGGACCAGGCGGACGCAATTCAAGTCGAGGCGGCTTACCTCGCTGCGATTCAGAGATTTGACTGACAACAATTCCCCGCACGTATGTCCCATCAGTTTGACTCTCTTAATCGTGGCCTGCCGCCCGTACGTGATTCAATCATAATCGCGGCTTCCTGTTTGGATGCGATTCAAGAATCCAGTGCCTATAAATAGACCCCCAAGGGGTATTGTTTCATGGGGGCCCAACGATAGCGGCGAAGCCCTGCTAGATTTCCGTCTCGCCTCCGACCGAGGAGAAGCATCTCCCCTTCCACTCCGACCCGTCCATTCCCGGACCGCGGAACCAACGTCCCCTCGTCATCCACGGCGGCGGGAGCTCCTTCCTCGTCTTCCTCCATTCATCCCGGCACCACCACCACGCCTCCACGCCGCCCATTCAGGAAAGTACCCCGTCCCCTTTCTCTTTTCCTCATATTTTCACCTCCTCCGGGCCCCACGTGCCCCTTTTACTTCTTTTTAACACACACACATGCATGCATTTTACACACACCCACATTCTTTAGGGGTTTAAAAGCCACCAACCGGTAAGTACACTTCCATGTCTTTTATTTCATTTATTCTTTATTTTTAGGATTTGATACTACACTTGGCTAATCCCCTTTCTTTACTTTTATTTGTCTTTTGTTAGGGTAACCAATGAGGAAATGCCCTCTACTGTGGCCGGCCGTGTTCGTAGAGGAAGAGAGGACCCACATCATCGCCGCACAATCTCTCCACGCTCCAAAAGGTACGCTCGCGATCACTCTTCCATCTCGCACCCCTCGCCGTGCATCTCCATTCGGCACCCTCGCGTGCCTGGCGATCACGATCTTTTTCTTTCTATTTTTATCGTCTTTTCCACTCCATATCACACACACACCACACACCACTATTCATCCCCCCCTCTTTGTGGGCACCGTGAAAGCGTTGTCTACACACACCACTAACCGATGCCACGCACAACACTTAACAAATAATCAGATATTCGTACCTTAAAAACATGCACAAAAAGACTTTACGGCTGAGGTCGCGACGTGGGGTACAGTCGCCTTCATAACGCGATGCCCCGACACATCGCAATCACAAGCCTTAACGTGACAGGTCGGCCTGTCGTGACCTGGTCACGACGGTAGGGTCTATCGCCTTCACAGGCGAAAACCCTAATCTGGGTTTCTCCTCCCGGATCACCACCCTAAGCCACTCAAACCACGATTAATTCTCAGTTTTCATGCTTTAATGGATACCCTAGCATGGTATCTACAGTTTGTGAAGCGGAAAACAAGCTAATATGCAATCTACACCACAAATCAAGCTAGAACTCCCTACCTTCACGAAGAACGCGAAAACCATCCATGGCACTGCGTCTCCCCCGCTCCACGTGACGTCCTCACAGTGAGAGCGCACCAAAAATACCATCAACACGTCGAATCGGCCGAAAAACCACCGCAGCATCTCCCCCGGCCTGAACAGAGCTTCCCCAGCTCTGTTCGTCCGAAACCATCTTAAAAAACAGCCAGCGGTTAAGAACGCAACACACCCTTACGTCGCGACCTAATCGCGACCTAGGCAGCCGTCATGATCCCACTACCGACATCAGCTGACTGCCCAGCACGTGACACGCGACAGCCATGCAGACGAAGACCACCAACTAGCGGCAACATGAACGCGACCCCCACGTCCGTCGCGTTCAGAACGCGATGCATACCCTTGTCGCGTTCACAAGCACAAAACTTGTGAGCACTTTGGGCCCAACTGCCGGCCCACCAAGCCTCACAACCGAGCGCAAACACCTGAAACACGAACTAATGGGCCACACGCTGGCCACCAAATCCGCTAAACAAGGATCCACGAGGATCTAAAAAATGCGCGACGTTACAGAAAAGCCCTCTTTAGTTGTGCGTAGGAGGTTATGGACCCATGAGCGATGGCTTCGAACGTGGCCCGGGTGCTCTCCTTCAACATTGCTGGGAAGGCACGACACTTGGCCACGTCATAGGCCCTGTAGAAGACCATATGCGACTCGAAGCTATGCAAGTGGTGCACAGGGTCCGTTGTCCCATCATAGGGGGAGATAGACGGGAGTGGCATCTTGGGAGGCACAAGTGCCTCCAGTATCTTTGGAGAGAAGGGGGAGCGAAAGTGGAGGTCGTCATTGACTACTCCCTTACCCTTGGCCTGTTTAACCAAGGCATCTATTTGGCATGCCCGGTCCTCCAAGCGTTACTCCCGATCTTCGACTCGATAAAGCCGCTATGCCAGCTCCGAATTAGAGTCGACATAATTCACTTATTGCGAAGTGCGGAGGTCGTCTCTCCTGGACCGTGTGGAGATGCAACCGAATGCTGAATGGATTCAACATGCTGCTCCCGCTTTTGGGCTAGTGACGCCCATTGGGCTGCAGCCCTCGACATACCTCTATGAGGGCTTGGAGTTGCCCTCGGAGCTCTGCCACCTCTTGAGTAGTGGCCGATGTGACAACAACGACATTGCTAGGGGGTTCTGGTTAAGCGACTGCCCCTGCATGCGTGGAGAGCGAGTACGACGACTATCAACATTCCGGTAAGATCCACGTTTGCGAGCAGTAGCCATTGTCATTCCCATAGACGGTGCTAAAAAGTGTAGTGGTCAAAAAGTGGTCGGGAGCGACTACTTCTATCTACAACTTGAGAAACAAGAAGAAGCTTGGGCGGTAGATGTGAAGGACCTATAAGAATGAAAGAGGACCTCAAAGGGTCCTGATCTAAAGAATTAGAGGAGAACCCTTTGATACTTAAGTCAGCATTCTTTGACAGAAATGTCTTGAGGGGTTTTGAGTAGCGGAGTTCACATACCTAGTGTTGGAGGTTTAGATCCCATTATATAGTTGGTACTTGGGCAGTTCATCTTATAGCAGACTATAACGATCTATTAAGGACAACAGTTAAGACTCCAATAGAGAGACGTTGACGAAATCGTGGCGTGGAAACCGTCTGGATCGTGGGGAGTGATCTCGCCAAACATCCATCATGACGAGTTACGCACCATCGGAGCATACAGACATTGACATGATGAGAGCGGTTATCGTACCCGCGAACGTGATCGGCGAGTGCTCAGTGAGAAGAGCTCAAAGATTTGGAGATAGTGGGCAAGACTCGCACTCATGTGCTCGGGCAAGTGTCTACTCGGACATGTGGAGGATACATAAACGGACAGAAGATCAAAATGTGATGTATTAGGTTTGTGAGTTTAGTGGACTGAAAATCACCTCCTCAATGTCAATAATCGATGTTAGTGATTGATTGCGAGTGATTGATAATGTCGGACAACGATGGTAGTTGGTGATGGTAAAAATTGGTTGGTAGTAGCAAATGACAATTCACAACTGTTGGTGATGATTAACAATGCCATCACATCAGATGGACGAGTGTGACTTGATTGGCCCATGTCTATTCATATCAAACTTATCGTAAGACCAATCTTACACTAAATATTTTCTTTCAGTTTTTTGCCTGTGTCCATGGTATGAGTAGATAAGCCCATATCAATTCAACTAGATTAATTAGAACTGTCAACAGGTGCAGGTAAGAGTTGAATATGCAATCTTTTTTTTTTTTTTTTGATAACGAGGAAATCCCGCCCCGTGTGGCTTTGCGGACTCAGGATTGGTGTTCGCGAGCTCCAAGGTCAGGACTTGGTAGCTCCTACTTTCCGTATACCCGTATTGCCCTTACCCCACTTGACCAGAAAAACCCCGGATTTACACACCTCGAGGATTGCATGTAAATCAGGTAAATCCCCCCCAGGAATCGAACTCGGGACCTCTTGCTTTTAAGCAAGAGTTCTAACCGATCGACCAACCGGGGTCCTCTGAATATGCAATCCCATCATATGAACTGACATACCTTTTTTTTCAAGCATATTACTTCGGCAATCTATGCATCTCATTTATTTCTTCTCACTCACAATCTTATTCATCTTATATTTTAACAATGTGTTCCACCCTTATTTAGATGAAAAGTAGACAAATAAAATTGAAAAAAGACTAAAAATAGGGAAAACTATATATACACTCCTAAAAATTATTATATTTAAATATATATCCTTAAAATCTGTACGTATATCATACTCTATATTATTGAAATCTTAAAAATTAATCAAATATATCTTGCAGTTAGTGAACTCTCGGAATGAAAGCAACATTCCATGGACAAATACAAACGTTAAAGAGTGGGAAGAAAAAAAAAAGGGGGGGGGGTTCCCATTTTTTTATAGAGAAACACTTTTACTCGTTTCGTGTGTCTGCACATCGATCCACCTCTTCATCTAGACACAACATATATATATGGGTTTCATTATTATATTAGTTGTAGAACTCATCCCGCTTATTTTTAAGAGTGAATAACAAGTGCTTATCTCGAACGGATAAGAAAATTTTCCCTTCTCTATGTACATTAATGCATGTACATATATTAACTTGTTATAATTAATATATTCTCCATTTCCTACCAAGAAAGGTATTCCAACTTCCATGCAGAAAAGTGGTTGGCCCATTAACATGTGGTGAACACCCGTCCAATGCAAGCAAAGTGACAACATATTGGCCATGCAAATAATGACAAGCCAATGATTATATGACTTTTAGAAGATCAGTAGAAATATCTTCCGCAACTCTTGCCCGGAGCAGTTGTAATATACATTATTATTATTGTAAAATTGATCTTATAATAAATATTTCTCTTATAAGATTTATTGTGAATTAGATTTGTAGCAAATTAATATATATTTATCTTCCAAGATTTAGACTATGTAAGACAAATAGGAGGTTGAGGGTTGAGGGAGAAGACAGTTGCATTGAGGAAGGAGAGAGGCGCAAAAAAACATGACTATTGTTAATCCCCAAAACAAGAAGAATGTGATTGGAGATTAAGTCATTTTAATCACTTTCCTAAGACTATATACATGATAAATCATATAAACAAGATGTTTTCTATGTTTCATTTTTTTTTCATAATTTGATAACAATTATCTTATTTTTATTTATTGTCACTTTTACATCTTATCACTGATACGCTTCATCTATATAATTGTATAGACGCATGACGTATGCGGAAGGGGGATTTATCTTCTCTTGGACAAAATTCACAGTTTTCTTTTAGAAAATTACCCTATTATATCATTTTTTTTATAAATTTCTCATAAATTTGTTCTTTGTGAGATTTGAATTTTTGACTTCCTAATTTTGATGTACATGGAAGACTAATCACTAAATCATTCATTGAGTACGACAAACGTGATAACCAATCTTGAGAATCTTATTATTTTTTGAAATGTGAGAATATTAGGATGATTCAAAGGGAGTTGGACAAGATTCTTCATTCATTGAGTCCACCTTCCTTGTTTTGATTGCTCAAGTCATAAAATCACTTATTTAGTTAAAAATTTAGTTCCTATTTAAGGACTATCTTTATTGAGTTCTGATGAAAGATCTCCTCCTTAATTTTCTCTTAGGTGCTCATCTCATTCCTCCTTCCCAAAATTGGAACTTGAAAAACACTACTTAATATTGGAATGCTATCATTTTATGAGAGATTTCAAGAATTGAAATTATCAAAAAATTGGGTTATCTAATATTAAAATGTCAATCAATTTTTTAAACGGTAAAAAAAAACAGCGATTTGGAGTTTGGAAGCATTAAAAAAAAACAAATCCTGGAGAAAACGACCAACCCTGTCGGTGCTCGAAACCGCGCGCGGATGGCGGACACGCGTCAACTGCCAAAGCGGCGGATCCGGAGACTGCGCGCGCCACTTCGTTATTTGTCGGAGCGGCTCGACCAAGCCTCGGGCATGTCCGGTCCTGTTCGTCCCCGGGAACGACGGGGCGCAAGGCCCCCGCTTTCTTCCCTTGTTCTTCCTCGTTTGTCACGTCCAAGGTGACGGGGAAACCCTAGAACAGAAGGGACCTGGGAGGAGGAGCCGAGGCGCGAGGGGGTGGAGTGAGGGTGTGAGAACCGCCGGCGGCCATGAAGACGAAGGCTTCCTTCGGCCTCTTCACCGTCTTCATGACGCTGGTGGTCTTTGTCATCCTGAAAATCCAATTCGAGCACCTCAAGGTATCTTCTGGTTCGATCGCCCAGTGGGCAAAGCATCTCCCTTTTGCCTTGGGTACCTGCGTTCCTGTTCTGTGCTCATGCAGTCGCGTCTGACCAGCGTCTTGGTGGTGTTTGATGTTTTGTTCAGATGGAGGGCCGGCATCGCCCCTTCATGTCCACCCAGGTACCTCATTGTGTATGTGTGTGTGCTTTTTTTTTCCTGAAATGGTCATTGTTTTTACTATATATATGTATATGATATTTTCTTTTCTTCCCCATGGGGTTTTGTTTTTTTCTTCCGTGATTTCTGATGCTTCTCCTTATACCATCTAATTGCCGGAACTAGAGTTCCCTTCGGCTTTCCCGCGATCGGCCGATTGGTTTACCGCGTGGAATAATGGATTCGACCTCGGACATGGAACTAAAACCCCTGTGGCAGCGGCAGACAGTTAAGGTAACTATGATGCCAGTTAGACATTGTCTTTGTTTATAACTATTTTGTTCTATTTGATTTCGGTTGAACGAAGATTGGCCTTTTCTTTGCTTTATACCTTGCCATTTAAGGCTAAGCGAAACAGCAGGCATTTGAGTGGAAGCTCCCTATCTGCAGATGCTTGAGAATGATGGAATTTAGTCAGTTGCTGATCCTTGTATTACCCCAAGCTAATCGCAAATGCTCTTACGATGATCACGTGGAACAAACTGTGTAAATCTGCTCCTTTATGATCATGACAAGGCAACAGAATCATAATGGGCATGAATATTACCGCTATGCTGTCAACATTGGGCCTTATAAGTTTTCCCGTTATCAACTTTCTAATGTCTTTAGGAAGAAAAGAACAATGAGGTGCTTACTAATTGTAAAGCAAGTCTGATGAACATTAACTTTTAAGTGTTTTTGTGCAACTCTGGTGATGAATAATATAGCTTAACGCATATCTTATGTTGCCTTTTCCTGTTTTAAATCCTCAGATAATGCCTTTCATTAGATCATAAGTTCATTATATGCATTGTACTTTAGAGCCAAGTTTTTAATGCGATTTCTATGCCTATTCTTTTGTTTTCATGACTACACCTGGATCTTATAGCTGATACTCCTATACGAAGTCTATAAGTGTGTATAATCTCTACCATATGCAATTATTCAGAACCTATTGTGGTCCATGGTAGAGCTTTTGGTTCAGTCCAAATTGTCTTTTCAATAATAGACTTGCATACTTATGTAGTTGCCTACATTCAGGGCATCATCACTGCTGGTTAATCAAGGGTTTTTTGCTCATTATGTAATTAATGCTGTACCAACTACCCATTCTACATGTAATCCCAAATATTTTATAGTTACCTTTTACTTTTTCTTTTGAGAAAAGAAATGCTTCAAGCAGGTTATCCTCTCTCAACCCTCTTTTTACATCATTATATCTTGCCTGAGGGAGTATGAACCATTGTTGTTAGAAATGTAATCAATTTAGCTTCTCAGCCCTGATAACATGTCAGTTGTCCTCACTTTTCAAAAAAAAAAAAAACATGTCAGTTGTCCTCTGCAATACTCCTCCCTGCATGGTTGGTCAACTCTCTCTGCAATCTATATCTGTATATTGCCCTGTGATATCACATGAGTAAGCTTGAACACATCTTTTTTATGACCTCGATATTCTGTTGATTTTTAGCTGTTTGTTTTACTTTTTTTTTTAAATTTTTGTGCCAGTTTGTGCAATTAATGTAAACTGGAATCAAGGAATTTTCTAAACACATACTTTTTAAAGCTGTAGATTAAAATGTTTTGACCCATCATTCTTGGTTCACATTGAGCAAAATTTAACAGCATAACATGATAAACCAAACAATGCCTGACAACAATAATATTTTCAGAGTTCCAGTGACAATGTCACTGCTCTCTTGGCAATTGCTGTTGGCATCAAGCAAAAAGAAAATGTTGATGCTATAGTCCGTAAGGTATGTATGTCTTCTTTACTATTGATCAAGAGGTTGATATCAAATTTGTTTCCTGAACTTATCCGTGGTTTAATAGCTAATGTTGTATGTATTTAATTCAGTTTTTTTTAGAGAATTGCACCATCATACTCTTTCATTATGATGGAAACGTTAATGGGTGGCATGACCTTGAATGGAGTAATGAGGCAGTACACATACTTGCCCAGAATCAAACTAAATGGTAAGCATTTTAGCTCATTTTGGCGTCTAGATGTTTCTTGATGGCAGATAGGTTATACAATGTCCGTACATGATTTATGCAAGGAATTCATTATTTTCTGTGGAATACTTTATGCACTGTCAAATTTTGACTTCTGCTAAGCTTATCCTTTGACTTCTCGATTGTGCTTATTCTATTGCTGAAATACTACAATTCATATGAAAATGTAATTGATGGGAGTATTACAATGCCTTACATTGCCTTGTGCTTCATGTAGGTGGTTTGCCAAGCGCTTTTTGCATCCAGATGTTGTATCTATCTATGATTATATTTTTCTATGGGATGAAGATCTGGGCGTTGAAAATTTTCACCCCGGAAGGTATGCTTTTGGATCATGAACTATTAGGTTTTACTTATTAGTTGAAATGAATTTGATCTAGATCAACAATGCACAGAGGAAACATTCTATGAGTGCAGCATTTAGTTTCTGCATCACCAAGCATAATCTACTCTGGTCTCTGTCTTCTTAGTGTTCACCCTAACTTCCACACTGACTTCAAATTTTTTTCTCTTGATGGTATCCAGGTATTTGCAGATAATGATCTCTGAAGGTCTAGAGATTTCACAGCCCGCTTTGGATCCAGATTCACCAGAAATTCATCACCGCATCACGATGCGTAACAAAACAGCAAAGGTCCATAGGTATGCAAATAAATTAATTGACACAGTCCATTTTCTGAATATTTACAATCTATATTCTAATATTCTTTGGTGACGTACAGGAGGGTGTATGCCTTTCGTGGTAATACGAGTTGCTCAGATGAAAGCAGAGGACCTCCCTGTACTGGGTAAGCTTCTGCATTTAGCTTCAGATGGTGAAATGGGCGAGGGCAATGCTACCTATGGGGCTAAGGCCATGTTAACTCTTTTGAATATCTACTTCAGGATGAAAGCATCCCGAGTATATCACCCTCTTTTTTGCCAATCCATTTTGCATCTTCAATGTTGCATCTCGCCTTTTTCAGTCGATCACTAGTTGCCATTGGCCACAAATTGTAGAGCATCTTAACGATCCTTTTCGTGGGTGTATCAAAATCATTGTCTGGAACCCCAGAGCCTCTTATAAATATTTTAATAGGCAAGTGTGAGCTTGAAAATGAAGTCAACATTTTACCAAGTTTATTTTGAATGAATGAACAATTTTTTTGTCTTTTTAACTTCTGTTATTTGTAACTGTGGAACAAACCCAGCATATAAATGACCTCCACTTAATTGAAAGTTTTAAACTCTAGTCCATCTTTTATATTCCTTTTTAAAATCTATTCAAGTCATGCATTTCAACTCCTAGATCAAGAGCTTCTCAAACCAATTGTCAGATGCAACTTGGTGGATTAGCAATGTGCATTAAGGGCTGTTTATTCAGTTTTTTCTGAAGTCACAGTTCGAGCTTTTAAAGAGAAATGAGCATCTTGTTTAATTATCTTTCTGATCAAAACTGTTATTGACTAGGCATTCATATGCATGTACCCTTTAGTCCGGAAATCGACAATAACCACTTAGGCAGGTGTATTATGGATATATGCTTATATGGTGCTGAAATTGTGTACTCCTGAAAACACTGGACAAAATAATTTAAAGGAACTTAGTCCTGTTTAATGATGCACATAGAAATAAAAATATAATATTATCAATGATTTATTGTGTTTAGTTCGTTTATGGTAAAGCACTAGATTTTTATTTTGGCACTACAAGTATTGAGTGAGCTGCAGCTGCAGTCACAGCTTCCTTTATGTATTACAGGTTCTAGATTTCTTTTTGGTCTATTGAATAATTTATCAATTTTTCTTTTTGGTATACTATTTTTTTTATTAGATGGGTTGAAGGGATGGCACCTGTGTTTTCGAGAAGTGCATGGCGCTGTGTGTGGCATCTTATACAGGTTCATCTTTAATCTCTTATCCCAAGGTTTGGATTTTGTTTTCATTTGCTGGTGAGAAGTTATTTTTGTTTTTATGTTTTTACCTCAATGCTCATCTGCAAGTGCACCCTGGATTGGAACTCCCATCAATTCTGACTTGTCTTTTCACTTTCTTTTGAACAATGTATGAATATTTGTATTAGAAACTGCAAAGTGAAAACTGAATATCATATCACCCTGATATGTGCCCCCGAAGAGAAGCCTATGTAGAATTTGTCTTGATTCTGTAACTGGGGAATCTGGTTTGGATGCCTATCACTGATGGCCGAACTGTATGTTAGTTTGCAGCAGGTTTTAGGTTAGAGAAAATCCCTCTATTGTTCCTCATTTCCCTTTGCTCTTCTGTCTCCCTCACTGTCACTGGTAGAAAGAGATTATCTTCAACCCCCTTCAACTTGATGCTCGAAGAACCTAGAGCCATTCGTGGGACTGTAAGACATGAATTGCTCTTAGGAATTAATGTTGAAGGTTGATAAATGTTCAAACTCATGGGGAACCTCATTTTTTAACTTCGTACTCTTTCTCTCATCTGTGTGCACCAACGAATGTTCCTTACCCCGTCATTGATTCTTAATGTACTTGTTTATGCCAAACCAATAAAACACTATGGCCAGATATAGTTTTAGTCCCTGAAAAACCTATTCTGCCACCTCACCGTATTTATGGCTGTCTATTTCAGCCTTTCAGGTCTACTAGCAGTTCTCTGTACATTAATAGGAGTGTAAATTTGTCAATTGCTCGTAACTCTCTGCCTATAAACTAATGTAATCCTGTTGAGTGGGTCGTACTTGATGAGGACTCAAACATCTAAGGTGAAACTAAATATACAAAAAAGGGGAGAAGGTTCTTATTTGGAGGATGTCACATGTAAGTTGTTTTGGATTAATGAAGTTCTGAAAACCATGAAAAATTCCGGACATGCATATAAGCTTTTGGAATATGATACCTTTATGAGGGCATTCATGTGCCTTTGCACTTTCTAGATGCAAATATCAATTGCTTCTTTTTTCTGTCTAGATATGAAAATTCACTTGTCTGTTGTTTTGGCCCTTAGATTTTCTTTGTATTGATTTTGAAGAGCCTTTCATTTCTGTGTTTCAGAATGATCTGATCCATGGATGGGGTTTAGATATGAAACTTGGATACTGTGCACAGGTTAGTAGTATCTAAATTTAAACACATTCTGCTTATAAATTATAATGTCTATTTTAACTATTATATGGTTCTGGTATTTTATTATGATATTCATGATTGAATCAAGTGGAAGACATTGCAACAACCCCTAGTAATATGTTCCTGTGCTTTGCTAAAGATATTCTACACTCCCCCCCCCCCCCCCCCCCCCAACCCCACCAACAAAAAGAAAAGAAAAGAAAAAGGAAGAGGGTTTGCAAGATCTTGACGTTGTTCCATGTTAATCATTTTCTTGTTTATTACTTTTGATTTACTTCACTAGCTTGAGTTGTGCCATTCTTCATTTATATTGTCTTACTACATACTCGTATAACTAGGATAGAGTGATATTATTCATGTGGCTATAATTATAAAAGGAATGGTTTACTGACCAATCATCACTTGAATTTTAGGGTGATCGAACTCAGAAGGTTGGAGTCATTGACAGTGAGTTTGTAATTCACCAAGGAATACCTTCCTTAGGAGGGCCATCTGCAAATAAGGTACCCACATGACAACCAGTAAATTATGTTGTATTCTAGATAATGATTCTGACCATTTTCATAATGTTCTTTTCCCATGGATTCCTTTTACTATGGTTCTCATTTTTGAGGTAATTGGATCATGGCAACTGCTTCACTTTGTAAAGTTGAAGTATTCTCTTGCAAATTCTAATAGATGAATAAAAGTACGGTGATAAAATTCACTATAAAAAGGAATTTTGTCAATGACCCAGAACCAGAAGGATTAATTTGACAGAAGAGAATAAGGACCATGTAACCACTTCAGTAAGACAAATAAAAAATGTGTACTCAAGGAGTGGCCTAGTGGTTAGCCCTCCATGGACACAAGGCTTGTGAGGTCAGGGGTTCAAATCCTGACAAGAAGCAAGATTAGGAATTTCTAAAGGATAATGTAATAGGCTGGTTTCTGAACAAAAAAAACAGACAAATCAAAATGTTAATTTGAAATGTTTCAAGTAGGGAGGTCTTGAAGAGGATGAATGGGGAGAGAGCAGAGTCTCAATACATTCAAATGATATTTTCTGTTTTATGTATATATCATTTAGAGGCATCATGTCAGAAGTGATTATCATTACATCTTACTGGACTGGACTTTGTTGAGTGATTACTGCAGTAAAGCTGAATACTACAAACCAATTGCCAATGAATGGGTCTTCATGGCAGCCAACAAGCTTTGCTTCTCATACTCATAATTTTCTGCTCTGAACTTTAGTCTCTGTTTGATGTATGAACATTAATTCTTACTACTGTGAATAACTCATCCTATCTTCTATTATGCAGACACGTGGTGACAGATCAATCAACCTAAGATCCCACGTAAGATTGCTTCTGTTTTTTTTGCAATTTCTTGTCCTATTCTAATTGTTCATTTATTTCCCAAAGTATCCGTCAAATATCCACTTGTCAATGCATCTAACAAGTTAGTATATGCTATTAGATAAGGAGGCAGTCAACGGCTGAGTTGGAAAAGTTCCAGCAGCGTTGGGATCGAGCTGCGAAGGAAGACAAGGACTGGGTCGATCCATTTGATCAGGACACCAGAAAGATGAAAATGATTTAGCATATGAGTGCTCCTCTACATTTGCTCAAATCTTCTCGGAGAAGACCTATGTCTGCAATCTTTAGACAGGAGACAGGGTGCTTATTTTGGCTACAGAGAGGTAGAATTTCATGCTGAGATTGGTCATGGTATCTTGAAACTTGAGTTCCATATCTGAGTTCATTGCAAATTCTAGCAGGTACTTTCCAGGAAGGTACGTGTTCATGCAAGAGAATGATGCAAAAGTCTCTGATGGTGGATATGCGCAGCTGGACTTTGTGAAAGCTCATCAGTTTTCAGCAAATCTTGATCGCCTTTATTTTTTCAGTTTTGCGGCAACCATGCTTGTACAGAGGTCATACCGACGTAAGGAAATGACTGCAAGGGCATCATATTTTTTCTAGTAAATATGCCCCTGTAGAACTATCACATTTTCACATGTATCCTCAATTTCATCGATTCTCAAAATACATGAATTCTCCAAGATGGTTTTTGTTATTCAACCTAATACTAAAAAAAAAAGTTGACTACTAGAATGTGATCTCATCGTGCTCCTAGCTGCTATCTAACCTGAGAGCAGACTCGCGATCTTAACACGACCAAGATACAATTATATCACTATATGAATATTTCAAAACAATATGTTGCATAACTTATTCAACCATAATGTTGTAATTATATACTTCAAACGAGTAATTTGCATATAAAAAAATGACTCCACCTCAAAAGGATGTAACAAGGTAGCTTGAATATGGGCCAATAAGTGCTAGCCTCCCACCACTGTACCATGTACTAGGTTCTGATACATTAAAGAAAAAAACAGAAAGCAAAAGTGTCGAGCAAGTTTCACCCAAAATCTTTTGGGAACTGGTCCATTAACTGACTCTCGACATCCAAGTCAATATACACGTCACATCATCACTTGACAGATAAAATATGGTGAGTCTACCGAATAAAGAGGAAAATTTTTTATTATCTATTTGGGATGTGCCGTATAATTAAAACTAGTTGAAAACCCGTGCAATGCACGGTAGTTGTTTATAAAATATTAAGATAAATAAAAAATATTATTTATAAAAATATATAATTTTTATTACAAAAATCTTGTTAAACTAAATAGAGAAAATTTGTTCTTAAAACAAAGGAAGGTGGACTGTACGAAGGTAGACTTAAAATTGATTTTTTTCTAAAAAATTATGGCCTGCTCGGTTTAGCAAGAATTTTTAGATGGTGAGTATCTTACCTTGTTTAGAAAGATTTTTTTGTTGATTTAAGTGACAATTAATGTTTGAGAGTTACCTTACGGGAGGTGTGTTAAAGTTGATATATTTATTATTTTATGTTAGCTACTATATGTTATGATTTGTTTACCCGAATTTTGATTAACCATATTTAGCTACGATATAGATAGATTTAGTGGGGAGATTTAGGCGGAAAAACTTTGCTTCTGATGCTGTCAAGTGGCTGCTCTAAAACTGAGTTTTATTAGAATAGTATAGATATATAGGGTCTACTGATGTAGATTATATCTAATCATGTCTGAGATGGGTAACGAACGACCTGCTCCGGATATATGATGAATTGTACAATGTGTTAGCCATCGTGTTAACCATTGTTCTCGATTGCGAGAGTTGTGATAAGTGTTCAGTGGTGTATAAAATTAAAGTGGAGAAATATTTAGTGATCAGGTGAAATGTCAGACTGCATGTGTTTGTAGAGTCCAGATCCACTTATATATATACAGACATAAATAATTAATTATTTTCTCCATCAAACACTAAATATTTCTCGATCGACTGAGCACAAAGTCTGAGCTTGAGTACTTGACATGTGACTTAATTGATCCCGTGCCGAATCTCACGTGCACCGAATACGTGTGGAATTCAACATCTAATCAATCAAATAACGGACACTCTAACTCAACTTGTTATCCGATTGATTGATTGGTCCGGTAACAAATATTTCTCCACAAAATGGCGGGGAGAGAGCGAATTATTATTAAACCATTTTTCAAAACTTTTATGACATCTGATGAATCGTACACTGATGTTAGCCACTGGTTTAAGCTAGAGAGAGAGAGAGAGAGAGCTGTTAGAAATAATACGCATCCATGTCTGGCCGCCTAAGTGGGAGGTGGTTAGGTGGGGCGAGGGAGCCCGATGTTCTCCTGTTCCGGTTTCGGACCGTGCCTTTTCAATACCCCGCATTTAAGCCTCCCCGACCCGACGACACAGCAGGCAGCTGGTGGGGGAGCTGCATTCACTGATACTACTGCCCCACCCCGTGTTTGACCGCTCTCTCTCTCCCCCCCTCCTTTTGGAACACTTGTCTCTCTATCCATCATTTGGTCGAGATCTTGCATGTGATGCTACCAGCTGGCAGCTGTTTTATATGGGGGGTAACCAGGAGATGTTGATCTTTCAGTTTAAACAAGTATTTCTCTTCGTTTAAACGCCTGGGAGCCGTAGAATGTTCTCCATCGTCCAAGTTCCACCATGGATGCTGCTGGGTTCTTATACCCACTGGCCGGCGCCGCCTCCATTATTACTACTACGTTCTCATCCAAGAGAAATAAAACCAGTCGCAGGTGCAATGAAACCAAAGAGCATTCAATGGTTGCCGGTTCACCCACCATCGCCCCACCCTCCCCGCCTCCATGTCTTCATCATTTTCGACAGAGTATTTATTAATTAAGTTACGGAGAACTGTTAATTTGAATAATGTTATACTTTTCTCTCTTACCTGTGTGAAGCAATTAAGATTCGGACTACCTGAGAAGTAGTTCTAAAAACAAGAACAGCTTTTGGATGAGCAATCAAGTGAGGTAGAGGAAATCTGTGGCCCGAAGTGCAAAGAAATCTATCTATCTCGCTCATGTGGTCGGGGGGCTTGCAGCGCTGGCAGAGAAAATTAAGACCCTTCATGAATTGGCTTGTGAGGACCATGCATGCATCGCCTTTCCATTTGTATCCGTTTGCTGAACCTCCTCTATTACTACTCCTTTTACGGTGCCCACAAGGACCACCAAATTAATGAACACCACCATGGAAAGAAAGAATTACCCCGTCAATTCTTACGCGATCCTTAATTTCTCATCATCTCTGTACTCGTAAATGTAACAAAAGAAAGAAAGAAACAAGGAAAAAAAAAGAAAGAAAGAACGGTTTTTGGTGCGTCGACTCTGCACCTGCAACAACACCCTGTTAACTGTTAACAGCGTCTTTCTTTACTTTTTAATACAGGTCTCTCAACTCGTTCTAGTGCTCTATTTGGTCTCTGTTGCTCTTCCTCATGTCTGGCTAGTGGAGACGCCGGCGGCGGGGTCCACGTAGGTCCTGAGGGAAAGCGTCCGGTTGATGCCGCCCATGGGCACGGCGGCGGCGGCGGCGGCGCCGCCCCTGCCGCGGGTGCCGTTCTTCTGTCGCAGCCGCCGGCGGGCGATGTATCCCCGGACCCAGGGGGTGACGTCCTCGCTGACCTTGATCATGATGAAGAAGATGATGCGGTAGATGATGATCATGCTGAAGAGGACGGAGAGGTCCACCCACTTGGACCGGCGGGTGTTGATCTGGAAGACGTACTCGAGGATGAACTCGCCGGAGATCTTGGGGAGACCAGGCAGCTGGTTGTCGAAAACGAGGCCCTTCAGGTCGTTCTGATATTGCCCCTGCACACACCACAAAAACAGCAGCAAATTTTGAGTCCCTCCATCGATCGTCATGGCCGAACGGTGGGGTTTTAGGCAGTTCTTGCGTGGTGCCCACAGCTCTTACCTGCAGAGCCCAGAAATGGAAGCTGATGTAGGACATGGGGTAGCGCCAGACCGGCTTGGGGATGTCGTTGGGGAGCCTGAAGTACCCAGAAACCAGCATGAAGATCCCCTGCGTCCCAGCAGATACCATATATATATATATCAGCATAGGATTTAGGAGGGGACCCGTTCTGGTTGCAGTAATCATCAAAATTGCGTCTCGAGGAATGAGGGGAGCTTCTTCAATTTACCTGGATCCCGGCTCCTATGATGATCCCCATGAGGAAGTTGGGGACGACGCTGGCGATGGCCATCATGAGGCTCTCCACGACCGTGACGCTGGCGTAGAGGGCCAGGACGAAGAAGAGGTAGTGGATGAACCCCGGGTGGAGGCTCACCATGAAGTAGCAGATGGTGCCGGAGATGAAGGTTATAAGGATGAGGAAAGGCATCGCCGAGATGGTGTTGCTGACGACGAAGGCCACCACGCCGTAGTGCCCGTTGAGCCGCTCCCTCTGGAAAACCTGCAACGGCAGAGACGAGCACCTCCATCTCACATACTTTGCACATTAATGCAATATCAACTGGAGAGAAGTTTTAATGTCAGCCGTGGCTAACCTTCATGTCTTCCACGAAAGAGGGGAAGCCTCCGATCGACATGAAGGTGACGAACCCGAAGACAAACGAAGCACACGCCCCTCTTGCCTGTTTCAGAGCAATGTTGAAGGAAACATCGATCAGTACTCTTTTACTTTAGAAGAGTCCAGAGGCAATATTGGTTTAGTCCAGAGGTAGCTGTACACAACAGTTTAATAAACAGAGCATGGATTGGATGGGGGACGTCACCAGGATCGAGCTGTAGCTAGTGCCCACGTTCAAGTAGATGGTTCCGATGCAGATGGTGACGACGATGTAGATGAGGAGCCTCAGCCAGTAGTACCCAAAGTCCCTCGACATGTTAACGAAGGAGCGCTTGGTCAAGGTGAAGGCCTGCATCAGGAAACTCGCCTGGCTGCCTCCCCACTCCAAGACCGTCCCTTTCTGCAGGGAAACAAGTTAACGTTAGCTAAAAGTTACAAACGGTCCATCCATCCATCTATCTGCCCATGCTCAAGCTACCATCTCCGAGCAAGAGCTTTTCTGAATCAGACGAGATGGAAAAGCACGTACGACTTTGGAGATTTCTTCGACTTTCTCTAGCGCAGTGTAGTTGTATTGAGAACTGCTGTAGAATTCGATCAGCCGGCGGGTGACTTCCGCGGCGGTCACTTTCTCCAGCGGGTCGTCAGTTCTTTGGAACTGGGCGAGCAAAAGGAGGAGATTTGAACAGAACCCGGTTAGTAGATTTCGGTACAGAGCCAAGAGAAGAGGGAAAGCAGGGAAATGGTTCATACCCGGAGCTTCATGGAACCCTTGAGGGTGGCCTTCACCTTGTCGAAGTCGGAGTTTATGCACCTCAGGAAGTGATCAGATGGGTTCCTCAGAGATGGGCAGGGGTACCCAGCTTGGGCGAAGAACTAAAAAATCAGGATCCGAAGTAAGAAACTTTTTGGCTCCAGAGCTTTCAGATTAATGCGAATTTAATGGAGATGTCAGATGAGGAGTTATTAATGGCTGCCTCTTCATACCTCACAAGCCTCTGAAACCTGCCCAAAATAGACAGTCCTGCCGCCGGAGAGCAGATACAGGCGGTCGAAGAGCTCGAAGACCTCGCTGCTGGGCTGGTGGATGGAAGCTATCACGGTCCTCCCGTCTCTGGAGAGGCTCCGCAGCGTCTGGGTCACGAAGAACGCCGAGGCACTGCGCAGGAGAATCGGATTGTTACAGGTGGTTTCAGAGCAAGAAGATTTAAAAAAAGACAAAAAAAAGAAAAGAAAGAGGTGACCGAGGTGCAGCTCTCGAGATGAAAATAATAAAAGCCCAGAATGGCTGACGCGCAGACGATGGATGGGCGAAAACCCAGGCTAGAAAACAAATGAAACCCATAATATAAGGAAGCAACAGAAAAGAGTGCTGCAGAAGTGATATAGGTTCCGAAAATCCAAAATGGAGGTCAGTCTGTTTGACCCAGAAAACAGATAAGAGGCGTTGGATCCAATCTGCAAGGGAACAGAGCAAGAAAGGTGTTTTTGCACACAGAAGAAGAAGAGGACACGGTCGGGTGCCAGGAGGGTTGATTAGATCTTGTGTGCACAAAAACAGCAAGATGACAAGGCTAGCTTTTGGGAAGCCACTTTCCCCTCTCCGATGGGAAGATAAAGACGTACGCCCCATGGCCAGAGAGAGAGAGATAGAGAGATAGAGAGAGAGAGTGGGTTTGGCCCTGGATACCTGTCGAGGCCACTGGTGGGCTCGTCGAGGAATAGGAGCCGAGGCCTCATGAGGATCTCGAGCGCAATGCTGACCCTCCTCTTCTCCCCGCCGCTGATGCCGCGCAGGTGCCAGTTACCGATCACCGTGTCGGCGCAGTCCTGGAGGCCCATCTCGTTGATGGTGCCCTCCACCAGGTCCTTCTTCTCCGACCACGGCATATTGTCGGGCATCCGGAGGCGGGCCGAGTACGATATGGTCTCCCTCACGGTCAGGGTGCCGATCAAGTTGTCATCCTGGGTCACGTACGCCTGCCAGAAACATGGGAGGAGAAAACAGAGAAGCAGAATGCTCCACTCATTAGGTATCCGGTCAGATCTAACCAGAGCAAAAGAACAAAGATGGATCATTTGGATCACCAGCAGAAAAACCCAAGACGAAGCTTCAGAGGCTAGCAGACAGAGAAGAGGAAGACAAAGCACAGGGTACTCTTGTGTGATATGGCAGAGAACTACTCACTGCAGTACCAAAGGAGAGCTTGGTCTTGCGGCCGTTGACGAGGATGGTCCCCGATAGGAAGGCGTTGGTGGCCAGGCGGCCGGCGAGGGCGTCGAGGAGCGTCGACTTGCCCGAACCCGAGGGTCCCATGAGCGCCGTCAGGCCGCCGGGCTCGGCGTACCCGGTGAGGCCGTCGAGCACCTTCTGCATCTCCCCCTTGGGGAGCGTCACCGTGACGGTGAGGTCCTTCCACGTTAGCCTCGCCGACACGTCGCCGATGAACTCGGTGTTGGCTTTGTCCTTCCACAGAGTCTCGCTCAGCGGGCTCAGCCCTCCCACCACAAGCCCGTTCCCCGCCGGCTTGTTCGCCTCTATCTCCGCCATCACCTGCCCAGCCGTGCTCCGCATCTTCCCTTCCATCCTCCTAACACCGGGCCTTAGCAGATGCAGGGAAGGAGGAAGGCAAGAACAGAACGTGCAAAAACAAGAGCTAGTGTAGAACAGAAGAAGAAGAAGAGGAGGGATATCTATCCAGCTGTGCTCCTCATTTGTGCCTACCTTGGAGATCGAGATGATGTACCTGGCTGTGTTTATGAGATAGAAGAAGTAGATATAGAGGGAGAGAAAAAGTGTGGGGGGGGGAGGGGTGAGATAGAGAGAGAAAGAAGAGGAAGAAGCTTGTGGTGAGAGAGCCTCTCACAGAGGGGGAATATGAAGGCAAGTGGATTACAAAGGGAGACGATCGAGGAGTAGAGGAGAGTTATATGAACAAGTAAGGGTAGAGATATGCTTGGGTTTTTATCTCCTCTCCAATATTTTTAAACTGTGGAATGGAGCCGAAGGAATTAATGCACGAGGAAGGGGAGCCACCGGGCCGATATTATTTGCTTTTGGCGTGAGCAGAGGGGTTTCTAGCTTGCTACCAGCACCACCACCATGCATGACTAATGCATTCAGCTCTGGTCCTCCCTAGCTCTACACCTTTCTTTCTCTACACGCTCTTAGAATTCTTAACCATGCATGATTACTCGTCATCTGAAGACACACTCTATCAAAAGGGGGTAGCGGGTAGTTGAACAAGGGAAGCCTATCTAATTACTGTTACACCGCCCGACTGCCTTTGCTCGATCCTGTGCGAGGACGACAGTTTGGGGTGTCATTAATACAGACTGTTGGAGGTTGGTGGCGAACTAAATGCGACGACAGCCCCCCCCCCCCCCTCCTCTCTCATTACAGCTAGTGCAGATGCATCAAAGACCCTTCCCGGGTGGGATTAGTAAGCAGCGGATCTCCCATGTTAAGGAAACCCTGCAGGGGTGTAGTACTATATGAAGTATGAACAAACCGTATTTGGCCTTCTCATGCAGAAGCTTCTCTCTCTCTCTCTCTCTCTTTCACACACAGAGTCAGTCGTGTCACGCTCATATCTTAATTAATCTTATGTATTTCCTTTTCACCATATACCATATATATGGTATCTTCTTGTATTTTCTTCATAATTGCATGCCCTCTCCACCCATCAGTTTTTGCCCCTCTTAATTAATGATCACCAGTCGACAGGCCATGAGGTGTAGGACTAATCCACACCCTTCCAATATGTATATATCTATCTCTCTCTCCTGAATTAGCCCAGGCTCGTCTTCGACACCTCTAACAATATTCCTTGTACAGAAATTCTCTTCGGAGGTAGAGATTATGTTAAAATGACCCTACCACGCTTGAATAGGTACGCATGCATGCCCACCCGTCCTCATGGAGGACTTCTAAAGAGGCACGTAGTACTCGCACTGCACACACTGCGCGCCACTACCCATGCGTTTACGTAGCTCCCGGAAGGGGCACCCCCCCATTAAGCCATTAGCTAGTAGTACTCCCTCCCTCCCTCCCTCATGATCCCGACTCATGTACATGCAAAACTGTGAAACCCCAAGGCTGGGCAAGGGAACTGTTACTAGAAGGAGCTACCCCAGCACCTCTCAGTTAATTTCCAAGCGAAGCCCCGGCCATAGCCATTCTGAGACACCGAGTTCAGCTCCACTTAATTGCATGTACATACCCCCCCACCATGGCCGGATGTGGATATTTTGTTCATCGAGATGTCCTGTTCCCCGAGTCACGGGGCATCGAAGCTGGGATGCATAAGAATTAAGAAATGACAGACAGGGACAAAAAAAAAAAAAACTCAGTTTATGGATTTTCCATAATCAATACATCCAAGTGTAAGGACCCAAAAGTACTGAGCGGGCAAAACCCACGCCGGTTCGCATACAGAGGACACAATGACTAGTGCACGTACGTTTAAAAGGGAAAAACAGGTAGTAGGTAAAACTTGAAGCATATACGTAGGAAAAGGTTTCAGCCATGGCAAGAGGGGAAGGACTGTGAAAGATGCTTTAGGTCACTTGATTCTTGCATGTATACTCGATCACGTTTGTTGGAGGTCAAATTAATTAACCGTCTCTTGTGGTACTACTGTAGTACTTTGATTGACGGATAAAGGTGTTGCTTACTATTCAAAATTTTAATGTTCATGGGAATATCAGCCTTTATTGGTGAGATGGGAACGGCTGGTGTGGGATTAATGGGGCCACCATTCGATGGAGTGGTTGGCACAAGAGTATAAATTGGAGAAATGGAAATTTAAACAATAGGGAAAGATCTATGGACAAAGATGGATTCCAAATATTTCTTCAAATTGATCAGTTTTATAATTACTCCACAAAACAATGTAAAAGAAATGCTAAAAATCCGAAGACGTTAATTTATTACCTAATCTTTTATACAATTGAAAGCTTCAAATAATTTCTTATGTTGAAAAAAAAAATGCTTTACAGGCCACTCTGTCCAAAACAATTTGATATTTTCCTCTTAATTAATTTCCTCCCGGCCGTATATATGCTGGAGACAAGGCTCGAAGTTGCTTCTGGTTATGATCAAATCTTTACCAAGCCTATCTTACTACCCCTATTGCAAATATCTTCATTGGGCATATGGCCATTTCTGTGCTTCTGTTGTTAACATGATGAGGAAATTAAGGGCTATTTCACTCCCCTACAAAAGGAAAGTCTTTTGTCTGGGGGCTTCCTTATTTTGCCGATTTACAGTATCTATGACATGTTGAGAAAAGGATTTGACGATTAATCCATAGGTTGTTCAAAGTAAGGAGAAAAGTGAAAGGTTTTCTCCCAAACAACATCTTCACTTGTGTCCAAAAGAAATAATGCAACACGTCCAGTAAACGAGTGGCTATGATTCCTTCTTATTTATTTCCTTTGGAAGCATCATAACGTAGGATGGGGTCGAGATCATGACTGTTCGTTCACCATTCATCCAATGCAGCAACAGACTCTGGATCGAACAAAATTTCTGGTTCTGATGTGTGGTCACTCATTTTCATGTCATACCAAATTGCTCTCTCTCTCTCTCTCTCTCTCTCTCTCTCTCTCTCCCTCCCTCACACACACACACACACACACATAATTTTTGGGTTCCTTTGTTGTCTTAGTCATCCTTGTAATTAGTAAAGGAAAATTAGGAAGACGATTATGGGAGCAAATGATTAAATTATAACATTTGTTTATTGGAAAAGGAAAATTAGTAAATCCTTCTACACCTGTTACAGGGCCAGGAAAAGTTTTTGGATAAAAGCGAAGACTGAGGTCATACCCTATCAAAAGTTAATTGCTCACACCATATTGGGAAGAGAGAATTGTGGCTATAATTCATTAGAACTCATTTCGTTACACTAGATCATCTATTAGGGATGGAGAAAGTGCTTATAACTTGTCAGAACCTAATTTTGCACCTTAGACCCGCGATAGACTCATTGATTGGGCCAAAATGGATGAGGCATTCTATAATCAGATTCATCGACTATCCAGGTGATATGACAACAATTGACCGTAACTCCTCAGAGTGATCACACGATTGTGATATTATGATCGCAGAGGTGAGACATGTCCCTGAGATCTCAGAGTATAGTGACAACAATGATATATGTCTCTACTACTGTATGTAGATAATGGTCTTAGTACTAAGGCATGTCTAGCGCTTAATTATTAACTCAATTAGAAGATGTGTCGATATGTAACTGTAGAGGCTACTTTCAGCCTCCTAGGCCTATAGGCCCATTCTGGCCCATCAAGATGGCTAGGCTCTGGTCATCAAGCCATGTGTCCTCGGATTCAGCTATCAGCTTCCGAACACGTTTCGGCCGTCAGGTGTCTAAGGGCCCTAAGGGTGGTCCTCAGACACCTTACAATTTGTTCGAGCAGGACGTGACTTTCTGGGTAGACCACAGGCCTTCCGTTCGAACCCTCTGCAGCCTGTCACCTGAGGCACCGAACACTACAAGAAAAAGAGGCCTTTCCGATGGACGCAATCCGTCGGAAACAAGCCTTTCTGACAGCTTTCCATCGAGCGGTCGTCGGAAATGATCCGTCGGAAATATCTGGTCAGAAATTACCGACGGAAATAAAATCCGTTGGCAATCCGTCGGAAATGCCGACCGAATATTCCGTCAGAAATTGCGTTGGAAATTTGGTCAGTATTTGCCGACCAAAGAATGTCGGAAAATCCGTCAAAATTTCCGTCGGTAAATTCGAATAGAAAAATTCGTCAGAAAATAATTCGACGGCACTTTAGACAGAAATGTCGACGGTTTTGTTCCGTCGGCAAAATGAATTTTCTGACGGCCCGACATCTGTAAAAAATTCTTATAAATTTTTTAAATAAATAAATAACAATGATTTTTCAAACCTGCTACAACATTCATACATTTCACAACAAGTACTCACAATCAACAGAAAATCATAAAACATAACAAATATAAAATCATACACAAAAATACTAAAAATCAAGATAGGTCTGCTGTCCCCGCCTCATGATCGTCAGGTGCCGGAGGTGGATCCTATATTAAAAAATAATAATATGGGAAATATTAATAAAAATTAATATACATACATTATTTTCAAAAATTAAATTTAAAATATGTGATTATTTCTCAAGTTTAATTAGAAACTATTTTTGATCATTTAGACTTGAGTTTTTCTAGATCCATCATTTCAACGCCCAACCCAATTCGGAAATCTAAATTGGATTCCGTCAGCTCGCACAAGTCAATTTAACCCACCCGGTCGTGTCGGAGGGAACGACACGCCGATCTGATCACTATTTGGGATTTTGGACCCCTGGGTTATGTGTTTTGACCCTTTAGACTTGGGTTTTTTTTTTAGATCCGTCATTTCAACGCCCAACGGCCAATCCGGGAATCCAAATCGGATTCCGTCAGTTCGCACACGTCAATTTAACCCACCCGGTCGTGTCGGAGCGAACGAAGCGCCGATCTGATCACTATTTGGGATTTTGGATCCCCGGGTTGTGTGTTTTGACCCTTTAGACTTAGGTTTTTTTAGATCCGTCATTTCAACGGCCAACCCAATCCGGTAATCCAAATCGGATTCCGTCAGTTCGCACACGTCAATTTAACCCACCCGGTCGTGTCGGATCGAACGACACGTCGATCTGATCACTATTTGGGATTTTGGACACCCGGGTGGTGTGTTTTGACACTTTAGACTTGGGTTTTTTTAGATCCGTCATTTCAACGCCCAACCCAATCCGGGAATCCAAATCGGATTCTGTTAGTTCGCACACGTCAATTTAACCCACCCGGTCGTGTCGGAGCGAACGACACGCCGATCTGATCACTATTTGGGATTTTGGACCGCCGGGTTGTGTGTTTTGACCCTTTAGACTTGGGTTTTTTTAGATCCGTCATTTCAACGCCCAACCCAATCCGAGAATCCAAATTGGATTCCGTCAGTTCGCACACGTCAATTTAACCCACCCGGTCGTGTCGGAGTGAACGGCACGCCGATCTGATCATTATTTGGGATTTTGTACTCCCAGGTTGTGTGTTTTGACCCGTTAGACTTGAGTTTTTTTAGATCCGTCATTTCAACGCCCAACCCAATCCGGGAATCCAAATCAGATTCCGTCAGTTCGCACACGTCAATTTAACCCACCCGGTCGTGTCGCATCGAACGGCACGCCGATCTGATCACTATTTGGGATTTTAGACCCCCGGGTTGTGTGTTTTGATCCTTTAAACTTGGATTTTTTTAGATCCGTCATTTCAACACCCAACCCAATCCGGGACTCCAAATCGGATTCTGTCAGTTCGCACACGTCAATTTAACCCACCCGGTCGTGTCAGAGTGAACGGCACGCCGATCTGATCACTATTTGGGATTTTAGACCCCCGGGTTGTGTGTTTTGACCCTTTAGACTTGAGTTTTTTTAGATCCGTCATTTCAACGCCCAACCCAATCCGGGAATCCAAATCGGATTCCGTCAGTTCGCACACGTCAATTTAACCCACCCGGTCATGTCGGAGCAAACGACACACCGATCTGATCACTATTTGGGATTTTGGATCCCGGGTTGTGTGTTTTGACCCTTTAGACTTGGGTTTTTTTAAATCCGCCATTTCAACGCCCAACCCAATCCGTTAATCCAAATCGGATTCCGTCAGTTCATACAACGTCAATTTAACCCATTCGGTCGTGTCGGATCGAACGGCATGCCGATCTGATCACTATTTGGGATTTTGGACCCCCGGGTTGTGTGTTTTGACCCTTTAGACTTGAGTTTTTTTAGATCCGTCATTTCAACGCCCAACCCAATCCGGGAATCCAAATTGAATTCCGTCAGTTCGCACACGTCAATTTAACCCATCCGGTCATGTCGGAGTGAACGACACGCCGATCTGATCACTATTTGGGATTTTGGACCCCCGGGTTGTGTGTTTTGACCCTTTAGACTTGAGTTTTTTTAGATCCGTCATTTCAATGCCCAACCCAATCCAAGAATCCAAATCGGATTCCGTCAGTTCGCACACGTCAATTTAACCCACCCGGTCGTGTCGGATAGAACGACACGACGATCTGATCACTATTTGAGATTTTGGACCCCCGAATTTTGTGTTTTGACCTTTTAGACTTGGGTTTTTTTAGATCCATCATTTCAACGCCCAACCCAATCCGGGAATCCAAATCGGATTCCGTCAGTTCGCACACGTCAATTTAACCCACCCGGTCGTGTCGGAGTGAACGACACGCCGATCTGATCACTATTTGAGATTTTGGATCCCCGGATTGTGTGTTTTGACCCTTTAGACTTGAGTTTTTTTAGATCCGTCATTTCAACGCCCAACCCAATCCGGGAATCCAAATCAGATTCCGTCAGTTCGCACACGTCAATTTAACCCACCCGGTCGTGTTGGATCGAACGACACGTCGATCTGATCACTATTTGGGACTTTGGACCCCCAAGTTGTGTGTTTTGACCTCTTAGACTTGGGTTTTTTTAGATCCGTCATTTCAACGCCCAACCCAATCCGGGAATCCAAATCGGATTCCGTCAGTTCGCACACGTCAATTTAACCCACCCGGTCGTGTTGGAGCTAACGGCATAGCGATCTGTTCACTATTTGAGATTTTGGACCCACGGGTTGTGTGTTTTGACCCTTTAGACGGGTTTTTTTTAGATCTGTCATTTCAACGCCCAACCCAATCCGGGAATCCAAATCGGATTCCGTCAGTTCACACACGTCAATTTAACCCACTCAGTCTTGTCGGATCGAACGACACGCCGATCTGATCATTATTTGGGGTTTTGGACCCTCGGGTTGTTTGTTTTGACCCTTTAGACTTGGGTTTTTTTTAGATCCGTCATTTCAACGCCCTTTACACTTCTGTTAGGTTAATTAATTTAGATTTCTTTTTTTTCCTTTTGAAATTCTTTAGTGGTTTCATTTCATTGAAAGTATATGAAATTAATAATAATACTGACCTGAGGGGCTGGCTGTGAGGGACATCCTCCCTGCATGGCTGAGATCAACTGCTCAACCATAACGCCAAAGTGCGTCTGTAGCTCTTCCCGAATGAGGGTTCTAATCTCCTCTACACCACTGACGGGCGGCACAGCAGATGAACTCGCGTATGCCGGAGGAGCGATCGAACTCGCATATGAGGACAACACTGGAGTAGTATCCAGGCTGTCCCCAAAGCCGTACACTCGACCCTTTCTCGGCCCCCCCGCTGCATCGACCCAAGCCTCCAGATCCAAGTCTGGCTGGGGAGTGCCCTCTGCATAGCAATCCGCCATCGTCCTATCATAGGTCTCCTGTAGCACAAATTAAAACTAAATTATTGAAAACAAATTATTTTAATATCTTAATTGAATTCAAAATTAATAACTTGACTTACAACAATCGTGCGAGCACTCTCGCTGACATAGTCATCCATCCCCTTCCGCTTATCATGAGTACGATCAAATAACTCGCAAAAAGTAAGGGCACGCTCGAGCTCGTGATGCTTACAATTCAACAAAATTAGTTAGTTTCACAATAATAATCAATGTATTAAGCAATTGAACAATAATATGCTTACCAATTTTTGGCTGTGGGTCGCATAAGATACAGACCCACTAGTATGCACATTCTTCTCCGGATGAGTTGATCGGTTGCGTTTTGCCGCCTGTGACCGCTCCTGCCATAGTCCAGTAGCCCAACTCTCACAAAGAGACTCCCAATAGTCCCTCCTCAGCCAAACAGGGCCGTAATCCAGCCAAGCCATAGGATCCCGGTTGCCTATGGTCTTCATTACCTTGTCTCAGGCCTCCCACATTGACTTTCTTAAATTAGTCTGGGCAGTAGACTCCCAGACGACTCGAGCTCGAGGGAGATCCTCGGGTCTCGTGAATGCGTACCTCCGCTGTAAAGAAATCAAATTACTCAACTTTCTGCACTAACAGAGATAGTAATTAAATAAATGACTTCAAATCAGTAAAAATTAATAATACCGTGAACATGTCAAATAATAAATCTCGGACGGGCACCGGGAACTCTCTCCATGCATCCACTGGTCCTGGAATATGTGTGTGGACCAGCGTCGTAATATAGCGGGAAGCAGAACCAGGATCTGTCTTCCCCCTGCAATTGCACATTAATTTTGTACATGAAATGTATAACATAAATAACAAATACAGTAAGTTTGAAGTGATCAATTTTACCCTGAAATCCAACATGGATGCCGTCCAGGTAGCTGAGGCCCCTCCTCATCCACTGCTGGATGCTGGCTCTCCACCTCTGTTGAAAACAATTAAGTACACTGATGTTGTATAAATTGGAAGAAAAGAAACATACTAATCTATGGAAACATACATGTACCTGGTGGTGAGGAAGAAGGGAAAGGTGGCGCTACTCGCGTGGTCGACGAGGAGGTGGTCCCTGCAAAATTATATACACATTAGAAAATATGAATTTAAATTTAACAATAATATATAGAGTTTTATGTTTACATATATATATACCTGTCGCCGGGACGACCGGCGTGGACGGGGGGGGGGGCAGTGCCTGCAAAAATGTATGTACGTTAGATCTCGTGAATTTAATATGAACAATAATATATAGAGTTTTGTGTTTACATATACATATACCTGTCGCCGGGACGACCGGCGTGGACGGGGAGGCAGTGCCTGCAAAATTATATGTATGTTAGATCTCGTGAATTTAATATGAACAATAATATATATATATATATATATATATATATATATATATAGAGTTTTGTGTGTACATATGCATATACCTGTCGCCGGGACGACCGACGTGGACGGGGAGGCAGTCCCTTCAAAATTGTATGTACGTTAGAAAATATGAATTTAATATGAACAATAATATAACAAGTTTTGTGTTTACATATACATATACCTCGGCCTAGCGTCGTGGACGAGGATGCGGACCCTCGGCCTACGGAGGTGGAAATCGTCCGACTCCGTCCTCCCCGATTGCCATTTAGGTTGCATGTTAAAAGGCATCGGGTTATGTTTTATTGCCATTCCCTTCCTCCGATTGCCATTTGAGCTATGCACACCAAGCTAAAAGTACTATTCAAATTGTATAATTTGTAGAATCATAAAAAGATTCTCCGTCATTCTTTAGAGTAACCTTAGAAATAAATCTATGCTAATTAATAGGCACCTTGTTAAGTCAAACAACGTGCAACCTCATCTCACACATAAAAGTAACAGCGGTTTATGTATATTAATAGGCAACTCTCTTCTTAATATGTAATAACTCATTCCTATGATCATAAAGATCACTGCTATCTGAAGCTTTGTTTGAAGTTGACCACGTAGAAAAATAAAAACATCTATTAAAATACATTCCACATAATAGATCAAAAATATATTTTAAAAGTGTTACATCTATTAAAAAAATAGTTAGGGAAGCTTAATCACTATTTTCACTGCCCCCTCACCCCACCTATTAAAATGCATTTCCCACTGCCCCCTCACCCCACCCCCACCTGCAAAATTGACCTGCAAACTTACATACCAAATCATATAAAAAAACACCCCCCACTGAACCCTCCTATCACCGAAACCCCACCCCCACTGAACCCTCCCCACCCCCACTGCCCCCTCCCCATCACCGAATCCCCACCCCCATTGAACCCCCCACCCCATCGCTTGAGCCCCATCCCCACCCCCTCCCCCCTAACCCAACCCCGACCCCAACCAAAGCCCCACCCTCATTGCCCCCTCCCCTCCCTACCCCACTGAATCCCCCAACCCTCCCCTCACCAACCTCCCCACCGCCATTGGTTCTGGGCACCTCCCCAGCGACCACCACCCTCACCTCACCAATCTCCCAACCCAGACGAGAGGAGAGAGAGAGAGAGAGAGAGAGAGAGAGAGAGAGAGAGAGGAGAGAGAGGAGAGAGAGAGAGAGGAGAGAGAGAGGAGAGAGAGAGAGAGAGAGAGAGGAGAGAGAGAGAGAGAGAGAGAGAGAGAGAGAGAGAGGAGATGCACGGGGGTCGGTGGCGGAGCAAGGGGTGAAAGCACGGCCGGTCGGCAGCACGCGCGAGGTGAGCAATGGCCGGTGGCGGCACGGCGGGGCTGAGGGGGGCCGACAGGCGGGGGAGGGGGAGGGGGCTGCCAGGAGGGGGAGGGGGCCGACAGGAGAGGGGGAGGGGGTTGCCAGGAGGGGGAGGGGGTACGTACCGACGGCAGTGCTCGACGGCGAAGCTCGACGGCAGCGGCGGTGCTGGTGCAGCTCGACAGCGGTGGCGGCGCCGGTGGTGCAGCTCGACACTGCCGACGGTGGCGGGGCAGCTCTCGGCGGCGAGGGGCGAGGGAGAGAGAGAGAGAGGGAGAGAGAGGGCGGCGAGGGGCGAGGGAGAGAGAGAGAGAGAGGGAGAGAGAGGGGGAGAGAGAAAGAGCGTTTCACAAGGATGGCGGGAGCGCGAAAGTGCGGGTTTACCGACGGATATTTTTGACGGAATTTTTCCGTCGGAATATCCGTCGGTAAGTATATTATTTCCGACGGATATTACCGACGGAGTCTATCGGTCGGTATTTCTGACAAATATACCGACATAAATATTTAGTTGGTATTTCGTCAATATACTGATGGAAAAATTCCGTCGGAAATATCCGTCAATAATACCGCTTTCTCTTGTAGTGGAATACCGAGCAACGCTATCACGTACATTACAAATCTTAGAAGTACATATATAGATTAGGCAAGCACGTACAATCCACTTTCTGACCTATATATAATTTTAATCTCCATCCATTATGGCATTTAAGGATATTTGGTATAGGCGCCCTAGATTTTTATTACTAAGCAAAATTGCTTTTGCCGTATCTTTCTATAGCTATGGCACCACTAGAATTGCAGAAACATTCCAGTGGGAACATTATGATGTGGAGCAATAGAGACTTTGGATAGGTCTATTAGAGAATGTAACTTTGGACAGGTCTATATAAGAGAATATAACAGGTTTCACGGGTATATATATATGTCATAACCAGCTTCTATTTCATATGGGACTCAGTTTACATAATTCCCACCCCACCACCAACCCATCTAAGATTAAGTAACAAGATCCACATGACACAATTACATGGTTCAAAAATGCAAGAGTACTATTTTTACCAACCATGCATGCATGCGGGGTTACTAAATCTCAATCGACAGTTTGACACTCACACCGGCCCACGTTGCCATGATCATATATATATGCATATCGAGAGGTTTTCCTGATCAGTGCAGTTCACCTGTCCTCATCATATCTTGCGGCCCGAGGATTCAATGTCCGGCGCCGGGACCCCTGTTTTTTCCAACGACACTCATCTCCTCATCTGTTCCTGCACCCTCGCTCAATCGATCGAGAGATGCAGATAGAGGTCACAACATGCTTCCCTGCGAGATCAATCATAAGACAGCGCCATCTCGATCGTCAACGCGGGGCGGGTGTCTGCAGCTTCGTCGCCAAGCATGCACCAGCGTCCACATGGCCTCCCAATTAAGCTCCCCATGGACGGAAAAGTCTCACCTACATTCTAACTAGAACGGCTGCGAGGCTGCCGTGTGGGGGATCATGGCCAGTTAATTAGCCGTGTAGGGTCACGCCGGTGGCTCAAATTTAATCCGGTTAGGTGAGCTGGTTTAGCTCTTCTTCAGTGTGGTTGGCAGCCTTTTAATTGTTTGCTAACTGTTCTCTTTAGGACAAGCCGCTCGGAAGTCGATGATTGGCATACTCACTGTGTGTGTTCTCTATTGGGTACGTTGTATATGGGTTTTTCAAGAAGAAATTAAAGACCTCGAGGAGGACATTAATTTAGTGTAGCGCCGGCCGATCGACCCATCATCATCTTAACTCCAAGCTAACTATGTAACATATATCTAACTTAATTAATGCGGATTACTGTGGTGATCAATAGGGTCCCCATGCATATGCTCCGTGGCATGCATATGGGATATTTGAGAAAGTAACATCCCATAAAGTTTTTTTTTTATATGAATAAGGTTGAATATTGGATATGTTGTTATATGAATAATATATATCCCTGCACGTTAGATGAAACCTAGTTGCATCAGTATGTATATCAGCTGATTAAAGACGTTGCTGTATCCACTCCTAGTAAAAGAATAAAAGAAATGGCAGATATTACTATAGAAGTAACCCTCTAGTCACATTATGCATGCATAACTCTGCATAGATATTGTATATATTATAAAAACGTAATAGACACATACATATAACTAATTTGAATTAAAGTCCAACAATGTCATGTAAAAATGACTGTTATTAATGCAAAGACGTTGAGTGCAAATTAAGTTACCTCTATGCTTACTTCATGTATATATATTAATTTATGATATTAATTAACGGCCGGAGGGAAGTATCTACAGTACTCATATCTAATTAATATGTATGTAAAGTGATATCTTCATAATTATGCCCACAATTAAGGTTATTTTTGTGATCATATTTACCTAACATTTAATTAGATTTTTCACAAAATAGTGGCACTACAGCTAACACTGTCGGTGTTACATACAATTAGGTCGACGTCGTAGGCGTTATCTTAATACTCCAAATCAGATAGCAGATTTCTAGGTGGGCTATTCTGCCTCCCTGATCCGATGGCAAAGAGGATCCCGACGCGTTCCCATTAATTTGGTCGGGCATGTCCAGGTTTCAGTCGTCGTTTTCATATATACGTGTTTCTTGGTGGTAGCTTATAAACCTGCACTGTTTGTGCGCCAAATATGGATGAGCTATATATTCGGGTCATCACAGCGCGGGGAGAATCGAAGCGACTGCGCAGCTCATGCATTAACGCGCGGATCGAACGCTTCAACTCCATCGCCAACCATCTCAGATCATAGTACGCAAGCATAAGAAGCATGTTCGGACAGGCGAGGGTCGCATCGCAAGAGCCAAAACAAGGTGTAGTCCCAACGCTAGCTACTTCACTAGAGCATCCAGCACTGTCATTTCTCGAACGTACATCTCTGATTTCCGGAGAGAACACAGCAAAGGTTGAGTGTTGTGAATCTGAGATGTGAGGGAATCCATGCACTTGAAACAGTGTAGAAGTAGTAGTGCTACTTAATTGCCTTTGTCGAGGCAACAAATTACTAATTAAACGGCCGGGCATGCCACTAGCTGTAAGGATATTGGTAACTTTGTTACGTCTCTCCTCTGATGCAGGTCTTCAATTTAAAAGCCCAGAAGCTAAGATAGATGGAAGTCTAAATATGTAATTACCTTCAGGCGCCTGTCAAACATCAACCGCATGCATGTCCTGTAGTGCAAGTTTCTTTTGTTTCAAACTTGAGTTTTCCCATCGTAATTAGTACTGCAGATCAGATTGATGAAGCCGTGTGCGGTGGCCAGTACTTGGCGATCGAGTTCAGGCCTAATTTAGAGCGTATGAAAGAACAGATCGATATTGAGATTGCACAGTGCACAAGGAACAAGATATTTCTATTTGTTCATTCTTACAGCAATATTGTTTTGTCTGTTGTTTTTCGTACTTGCACTTTATCTGGCCTTCTTAACTCTACTATTAAAATTGCGCTTACTCTTCTTCTTCCTTTTTTATCATGGTCAGAGTTGGAACGGGCCCGGTTTTAGTGGGGACGTACGGCTTTTGTAGATTACCAAACATGCATCCCTCCTGTCTATATATGAATAATATAGTAGAGATCGAATTGTGAGTAGGAAACAAATGCTGGCTCTGGAGATTACTTGGCAGGTTTTTTTTTTTTTGCTAACGAGGAAACTCCGCTCCGTGTAGTTTTGTGGACTCAAGAATTGGTGTTCGTGAACTCTAAAGTCAGGACTTGGCAGTTCCTACTTTTCGTGTACCCGTATTGTCCTTATCCCACTTGATCAAAAAAATCCCGAACCTACACATCTCGAAGATTACATGTAGATCAAGTAAGTCTCCCCCAAAAATCGAACTCGGAACCTCTTGCTTTTAAACAAGAGTTCTTACCTACCGACCCAGCTGGGGTACTTGGCAGGTTTAATTGTTGTCTAAATAGAAAGTTCCCATGCATTATCTCAATCTGGCTATATATCACCTAACTCTACATCAATTTCAGTTAGTTTTCGTTTACTCTGACCTTGAGGGTAATCAGTACAACTGTTGATCTCATAGAACTAGAATTTGCAGATCATCTATATACTAAGGCCCTTAGGCGGAACGACAAAGATCAGTTGTGATACAAGTTCTCTGGAGAGAAAGCCGTAGTCTCCGCCGTAGTCTCCGCCAATATACCAAGTTGTACGTAATAAAGTAATACTTTGCTTCGAACCTATCATGTTGATATAGTAAATTTATTTTATATGATTAATTTATATGAGAGTGATAAGATCATTATATATATATATATATATATATATATTCTTTTTCTTCGTTCTTACTTTATATTTTGTCACCTCTATTTTTCTCCATGATGTAAGAATATGTAGGCCCCAGACTATATAAAACACACTTACGAGGGAGAGGGGGTGTATTGGGTGTTTATAATTTTTTAAACTCTTTTAAGTAAATGACAAAATTGCAAACATAAAGAAGGGAGGTAGGAGAGAAAGAGCTAATCACACAAAAAGACGGTACAATTTTAAAGAGATTTGACTTAGCAAAGGGCTATCCTATCTGTCCTCTTCCCAAAATTAATCACTTAGACCTAACGTACTAGAAACTCTAGCAAAACACACACACACGATATCAAGGTGTTGACTCACCTTTTATCTAATATATACTCACACACACATCACACGTGCTAAAGCATAAGCACCTTCGATGAAGGGAGCACAACCCTCACTCAAACTCTCAATCAAATAATAAAAATAACATGTTGAGCATGAGAGAGAAATAACATATTTGAAAGAGAATGTTATAGATGCACACTATAAGGAAAAGCGGGTTTACCGACGACATTTCCGACGGAAAATTTCCTTCGTTAAATCCGTTGGACTTTTCCAACGGATATATGTTTGTCGAAAATATTAGCAGATTTTTCGACAGAAGATATTCTATCGGAAATTTCGTCGATATTTTCGACGGAAATTAATTATCCGTTGGAAAATTCCGTCGGTATTACCGACAGATTTCCGACGAAAATAATTCCGTCAAAAATCTTTCAACTTTTCCTCCCTCCCGCCTTCCCAAACACCCACTCGCATCCCCTGCGCTCTCTCTCTCTCTCTCTCTCTCTCTCTCTCTCTCTCTCTCTCTCTCTCTCTCTCTCTCTCTCTCTCTCTCTCCGGCGTCGCCGCGACCTCGCGCTGCCGCTGCTCTGAGCCGCCGTCGCATCCCCCCGCACCGCTGTCGTGTCCCCGTGCGCTGTTGCGTCCCCGCGCCGCTGCCGCTAGCTACCCGTGGCGCCCTGCCGCTGCCTCCGGCCGCCTCCAGCTCGCCGCCCTGCCGCCGCCTCTAGCTCGCCGTCGGTATATGTCTCCTCCCCCTCCCTCCCCCCACAGTCCTCAGTCACTAACGACCGTCCCCCCCCTCCCCTCACAGTTCCCCCCCTCCGCTGACGACCGTACCCCCCCCCCCCCCACCAACCCCCTCCCCCACCCTGCACAGTCCCGACGACCGTCCCCCTCCCCCACAGTCCCCTCCCCTATATTTTCTACTTTAAAAATCATGAGGGGTGCGTGTCCAATCGGAGTTTATCTCCTTACATGACGGTGAATTTTACTATTATGTGAAGACAAATATCTTAGTTTGAAAACAAGTTAATCTCTTAGAGAAATATTTTTTACATGTTTTGAGACAGATGAGTACACCATTTGCCCGGGACATATTTGCATGTTTTGAGATGGGTGAATGCTATCTGCAGCCACATACACATTCGAATGGAACTTGTTAAATCTCACATTAGTGTACATGTATTTAGAGTAGATAGTATCTATCCGCTAGCTCTATCCGCATTCTCCAAGATGATATTCAAGTTTAGTATGAAAGAGAAATTTTGGATCACTGTACGTACGCTAGCTGTAGTAGAGGTTCACAAACTCTTCTTTAGCAAGATGTATAAGAACTCTCATAGTCGCCTTCCACCATTTCAGTCACTTAAAATGATGATTTAATATGCTAAGGCGACCTATGAACCTTATAGTCTTGACATGACATTGTTTTCAAGATCTGTGGAAATGAAAAAATTAACAATTTAAAATCTTTTAAGTTCTTTTTTTTATCATGTTTTCTCATGTTCTCATGGATGCACACTTATTGCCAATCCAAATCCCGTCGAACGCCACTTGAGCAAGAGTGACGTGAGATGAATCGACAATTCACGCAGCGCGGGGGCGTACCAGTCACCGAGGTGAACAACAGATGGTTTGCCTCCGAGAGTCGGAGGGCTTTAGGTCTATTGTGCGCGCCGTTTGACTTCGTCAAACGAAAGTGGAGTGTCGGGTCCTGGACCAAAATCTCGTCGTTGCCAAAACGCAACGACGTTAATTACATCCCTCTGGGAGGGAAAACCCTTGATTAATCGCCAGAAATTAGAAAGCCTTGTGGCCTTGATACGGAGACATCCGATGAAAAGTGCAACTCAAAACTAGGCCGGAATGATAAACAGACACGATGCCTATTCGAGGTTGCCAGGTCTTTTACTTAGATGCGATTGAGTCTTTTTACCCATTTATTCTTTTCATTAACATGAAAATAGTCTTAATTCGGTCTTTTACTCTTTTGAGAACGCGAGATGATCTATTTACTTTCTTTTATTACAAAAAGAGTTTCATTTTGGTCTTTTGAAAACATAAGGTGGCCCATTTGCTCTTTTGCCGTGAAAGGGTTTCACTTTTGGTCCTTTGAAAATATGAGATGCCCATTTGCTCTTTTACCCGAAAGGGTTTCACTTTTGTCCTTTGAAACAAGATAGCCCATTGCTTATTTTCTTTTTTTTTTTTTTTTTTACTTTTATCATAAAAAGTTTTTATTTTGATCTATTGCTCTTTTAAAACATGTGTAATGTGAGAATGCTTTTATTTTCTCATTTTGTTGCCTTATAATGGAACATTCTTTTAACTGGCTCTCTTATTCTTTTATTCTTCTTTTAAAAGGTGTGCAACGTGGTTCTATTCGCGATTCGGCGCCACTCCCTTAGACTTTGGGGGTTTCTTTTAATAGAGGAGAAGGACCCTTGCCGATTCGACCTTCACGGCGCAAATCCGGCAGCATCTCCCCTTACCTCGGTTGATAGGGGGAGAGCATGGTACACAGCCACCAAAAATGGAGGCAGTACCAAAAGAGAGTGTGTATGTCAAATAATGACACAACCCAAATGGCACATGGCACCAACCCCCAAGGCAAGCCTTTGGTGGAGGTGGGTATCACCATGACCACACAAATACCGATCGGTAAGTGAAGCATGTGTGGGCCCATACGCCCGGACATAGACATCACGTTGTCCAACCCGGGTTTAAATGGGCTTCTCATCGGTCCATTGTCCATTTCTTTGGCCCGAACCACATGAAGCATGGTTTAACTTCCATGGCCCGGCCAAGGGTGGGGGCTGGCTGCCGATTCGGCAGGCCTGTTCAAGGCTGCCGAATCAGAAGGTCACCCACAGGGCTGATCAGCTGAAACCTTCTTTAATTTAATTTGTGGTAAAGAGCCAACACCTTTGAAGTTGGTCACCCATATGAGGGGCGGTTTTGGGCCCAAAGGCAAGATTATTGGGCTATCCATTACAGGTGCTAAGTATGGGGGCATGAGTGTTATATGCTCAACCCTTGGCTTGCAAATGGATGTCCCCTTAAGCATAAAATCCCTTAGTGGGCCACTTAAAGCCATTGAAACCTGAAACTTAGGAGGCCAAAACATGGGTTTGAAGGGTCTCTTGCAAGGGGTGCTAAGAGAGAAGGCATGGGCATTGGTTGCCCAACCTCTTGGCTAGCAAAATGGAGACATTTCCAAGGCAAATGGGCTCATTTGGGGGCGATTTTGACAGTGCAAACCTGAACCATTGAGGGGCCAAAACAGAGGGTTTAATGGGCTCTTTTGCATGCAATACCAAGCTTTGAGCATGGGCATTAATTGCCCAACTCATTTGCTAGCCAAGGGGCATGCTCCCAAAGGTGAAATGCACCTAAATGGACCATTCTAACAGTGAAAATCTGCGGTTTTAGAGGGTCCAAACAGAGGGTTTGAATGGGCTATTTACAAGGAATGCTAAGCAAGAAGGCATGAACATTGATTGTTCAACCTCTTGGCTAGCAAAGAGTCATATTCCTAAGGTAGAAACACACACTTAGGGGCTGTTTTGACTGCTGAAACCTGCATTCTTAGGGGTTTAAAACAGCGAGGAAAAACTCATTTAATGGGTCAAATAATGGGGGAAAGGCCCCTTCCCTTGAAGGCAAACAATGGACCCATGTAGGCTCCAAGGGAGGGGGGGCGGCCCAAGCAAGCAAGAGGGTTGTTTTGACTGTAAAAAAAAACCTGCACTTTAGGGGGGTTTAGAACAGTGGGAAACGGTCTCATTAAGAAGACTAAACAGTGGGAAAATCCCATTCTCTTGGTCATAAACCATGGGCCAATGTATACTCCAAGAGAGGGGGTGGCCCGAGCAAGGAAGGGAGGCCTGTTTAGAGGCTCAAACACAGTTAAAATCTGCACTATAATGAGGCAAAACAGTAAACTCCATGCATGCACAAAGGACACATGTGAGGCCCATTAAGCTCTATTTCTCCTAAAACCCCATCTTGAGGTATAGGAGTATATAGAGGGTCTCATAGGGATCTTTTGGGTTGAGAGAAGGTCTACCATGCAAAGGGTGGCCTCTCACCAAACCGTGATCCTCTCATGCCATCAAGAAAAGAAAAAAAAAAGAAAGGAAGGAAGGCACATGCATTTAATGGAAAGGGGAGGAGAACAAGGAACATAATGGACAAGACATCTCCTTAGCATAGAATGGGGAGAGGTACAAGAATGACCAAAGGAAAAAAGGAGGAGAAGGAGCCAATCCCACCTCCTCATTCTTCTCTCTTCTCTCTTTACATGATGTGACCACACATGGGGGTCCTCTCTCTTCTCTCTTCACCTTTGCCTCTTGGACTCTTCAAAGCTCCTTCCCTTGGAGAACTCCTCACGGGATGCCTTCTTGCTTGGATGAGAAGAACTCCCTCTTCTTCCCTTGGACACACACAAGCCTTCCCCCCTTTTTCCAAAGCCTCTTCTCCTTCTCCCTTGATGCCCACGCAAGAGCCCCAAGAGAGAGCTTTTTGCTCTCTTCCAAAAGGTTCTAGAAACCTACCAAAAGTAGGCCCTTACACCCTCTTACACATGCTTTTACTTTTTCCATTTTGGGCAGCACTTTTTGGGAGGTGTTGCATTTGCTTAATCTCACCCCCTTGCATGGGGTGAGATGGGCTTGGGCCAATGGAAACCTTTGGGCTTTAGTAGGTGGGCCACTTAGGTAGGTCCATTCTTTTGTGCTCTTGGTGGGATAGAGTTGGGCCGGCCAAGAGGAAGTGGACCCATAAAAAGGGTGTCCACAAATGCCCCCCACCCGTGGGTGGTGCGAGAGGACACGCGAAGCGACATCCGCGGGTGCACTGTAGTTCACTTGACTATTTACACTGACACAAGCAGATCTTTGGACTTGTTGCCGTGTCAGTGGTCTGATAGTCTATTCACGGTCTTTTGCTTCTATTTGATGATATTGCCCGTGGGTGACGAACGCATGCCTCTCTTGATGGGCAATTGAGGGCCCTTTTCTTTTTCATTTTCTCTCTTGTACGGGGCCAAGGCGATTCGGTAGGTTTGTTCGATTCGGAAGGTTTGCCGGCTGGCTGGGGGATGTCGATTCGGCGACCCTGCCGCTCGATTCGGCGGACTTCGTCGTGAGTCTGCTCTTTACGACATAGCATGTGCATCTTTTCGAACTATGTTTTTTTCTGCTCCATCCTTACTTGGCCTCTTGTCTCTTCTTCTTTTCTTTAGACCCCTCGCAGGTTGATAGGCTTGAGGTGATGGCCGCGATTTGGCGGCACGCTCCCACGAATCGGCACATGGCTCTCACGAGTCGATGGAGCTCAAAATGGTAAGCTTGATTTGGTGTAATTGACGACTCAATATGAAGCTCCTCGAGTCAGCGGGCTCAAAGTGGTGGTCACAATTTAGCGTCTCCCACGCGAGTCAGCAGGTGCTCGCGAGTTGATGAACAAACCCGATGGGGTAATGGAGACCATTGAATTGGCGGCTTGCTTAAGATCTTGTAGCCTTCATGAGTCGGCCAACCATTGTGTCAATTGAATTGCATTGGCCTATTGTATGAGCCAATGGGACATGCTGGCTTGCCATATGATCTAGTGGCCCTTTCTAAACCCAGTTAGTGACCTTGCTGGTTCCTTTCTTCTGAACCGTCTTACTGACTGGTCATCTTGAATGCGCAACAATCTGAGCATGCAGTAGCATTGATGTCTTAATAGGGAGAAGTTGACTGCTTCTACATCATTGTCACAAACTGCGATAACCAGACTGCCGCTTTGGAGATCTTGTAGCCCTCATCAATGCCGCTTTGCTTATAGCTAGATTAATATGCTCTTGTCTTTCTTTTTAACTTTTGTTCTGTTCAGATATCAACAGATTTCTTCCAGAAAATTGGTTCTATGGGTGTTGACCAATTTAGCCATTTGTCGACGTCTGCTCCATGAGGTGTTGACAGATTCAATTGAAGTGCGCCATGTGTCGACACTTACTTTTCTGATTGTCGCCCGACTCTCTCTCAGAAATTTCCTTTGAGGGGCTTGGAAGTTGTCGGAAATGACCTCATATATAATGACATTTCACTTCATCGCATATGAGATAGAAATCCGACTAGCATGAAGATAAGCTTCGATTGGAAATGGCATGGAGGCAAGCTCCGGATGGCGCTGGCATGAAGGCGAGCTTTGACTGGTATGAAGAAGAACCTCGGCTGGCATTGGCATGAAGGCAAGCTTTGGCTGGCACTGACGTGAGAATAAGCTTTGATTATCGAGTACCACTTTTGTCATAATTTCCTTTCTAGAGACTTGAAGCCTGCTTGCCTTTGGCATGTGTCTTTGATCGATTTTTTTTATTTTCACATTATCGAATTGAGCGCCCTTTCGGGTTTTCACCCAATCCGACCCCCTCTTGCTTTTGCCTACGCGCCCTTTCAGGTTTTCACGTAGCGGGGTACCCAATTTTGCCCATGGTGCCCTTTCGGGTTTTCGCCATGACCGGGTTTTAGCTCTTTTTACCCTTGTCCAGGGAAAACCTAGACAAGTCCAGCGAGGCACCTCTATTTTAAGCCTCTTTTTTTTACATATATATACTATAAAGAGAGACTCACGAGTGGAGTACAACTCAACTACCAATCGTGCCATGATGTTGGTAGATGGTGTGAGGTTATTTGGGTTCATTGCGAAATGATAACCTAGAAAACCTATGTGCTGGCTTCAACAAGGGTTCTAAAGGTAAACATCTATTGGTTAGTCAAGGCAGGAAGTCAAGTCTAAGCTTTATTTGAAATTTTGAAAAGACAGAGGCTATCTAAACCTACGGTCCTACTTGGCGAGAGCAAGTATATATAAGGGTGAGGCATAGATGGCAAGAGACAGCTTGTCTGACTTTTGAGATTTTGTATTGACTAGAGAGTGTATAGCTGGATTCAGGGAATGTATAGCAAAAAGGGGATTTCTTGAAAGAGCAGGGATGGAACTCCCCCTTCTTGCCATTTTGACGTTTTAACTTCATTCATTTTCATTTTTTTTATCACATTACTGACCCAAGCGCCCTTTCGGGTTTTCACCGGAGTCAGCCCCTCTCTTGTTTGCCTACGCGCCCTTTCGGGTTTCACACGTAGCAGGGTTCCCAGTTTTACCCACGATGCCCTTTCAGGTTTTCACCGTGGCCGGGTTTTTCTTGTCCTTTTTACCCCTACTCGGCAGTGAAACCAAAGTAGGTCCGACGGACATCTCTATTTTTAACCCTTTTGTTCATCATTTTTTTTATCATTTCATTTTTTCATTCATCATTTTTTTTTTACAGAAATGTCGTAAGATATGCACTGCGAGCATACATTCAATAGTGTACCCTCAGAGTTCTTGAACATGAAAGATTGGATGGTGTATGTCTTCGAGGCAATGTCGAATTTAGCTCCATGAGTTGTTGGACCCTTCTGACATTGAAGCATAATGACGCCATCTCGAACCATCGACCATTGTGAAGGTGGCTCCACCATATTGACTTGGGGGATCTTTGGTCACGGAATGCCAGAGCTCATTGTTAAATCCCCCATCGTCGCAAAAAGCGATGTGATGATATACGGTTCCTGCAAATAATATGGTTATATAAACATCGAACATGGCAACCCATTTTAACTCTTAAATCCTCGGAGATCTCACGTGGCAATTGTCCCACGGGCTGAGATGGAACTACAATATCTTATCTTGTAGGTAGCTCCTCGGAGAATGATTTGTCTTATATCCCTGAGACCCCAGATGTGGGAGATATTCCACAAACTGAGAATGGACTACGAAACTTATCCCGCAGTTGCAGCTCCTTTGAGATGGATTCTTATATCCTCGGAGACCTCAGACGCGGAACTAATCCACGAACTGAGGCTGGACTACGGTATTTATCCCGTAGTTGCAGCTCCTTGAAGATGGATTCTTATATCTTCGGAGACCTCAGACGCGGAAATACCCACGAACTGAGGCTGGACTACGGTATTTATCCCGTAGTTGTAGCTCCTTAAAGATGGATTCTTTTATATCTTTGGAGACCCCAGACCGGCAACATTTCACGATCTGAGGCTGGACTACGGTATTTATCCCACAGTTGCAGCTCCTGGTGGATTGATTAAGAGTTCAAGCACGGGAGCCCAACACGTGGGCAGAGAGGCCCGACTTCTTAAATCAAATGTTTTCTTTTCTTTTCATGCATTTCTTTTGTTTTGTTCATTTTCATGATTAATTTTCTCTTTTTCTTCTCTTTTTTTCTTTTTTTCCTTTCTTCTATTTTTTCTATTTTTCCTTTTCTTTTCGTCTTTTTTTTTAACGGAATTTCATTCCATCCTCTCTTTTTAATCATTTCATTTTTTCCATTGATCATTTTATTATTTTCTATTTATTTTGTCTTTTTTTTCTTTTCTTTTTAATGTATGTCTTTTAGAGACCTCAAATGTGGCAAATATTCCACAAAAGGAGACTGTATTACGGTACTCGTCCCACAGTGTCTGTTTATAGGAGGTCAATTTTGATTTATATCTTTGGAGACCCTAGATGTGGGAAATATTCCACAACTGAGGATGGACTGCGATGTTTATCTCGCAGTTGCTGCTCCTTTGAGGTCAATTTATCTTTTATCCTTGGAGACTCCAGATGTGGAAAATGTTCCACAAATTGAGGATGGACTGCGGAACTTATCCCGCAGTTGCAGCTCCTTTGAGATTAATTTAATCTTAAAGTTCTTTTATTTTAAATATCTTTTTAGTCAGTTTTGAAAACATTGGGCACAGAGACCCGATTTTGAAATCATGATGGCATGGAAGCCCGATCTGAAATTTGTGAGGGCGTAGAGGCCTCAATCTTTTTATTAAACATGTGGGCGCTAAGGTCCCAATTTAAAAATATGAGGGTGAAAATGCTCGATTTTAAAACATGTGGACACAGAGGCCCGATTTGAAGACATGAGGGCGAAGAAGCCCACTTTTGAAACTGTGAGGACGCGAAGGTCCAATTTGAAAACATGAAGGCGTGGAAGTCTGATTTTGAAATATGTGGACAGAGAGGCCCATTTTGAAAACATGGGGGCGAAGAAGCCCGATTTGAAATTTGTGAGGGCGTAGAGGCCTCGATCTTTTTATTAAACATGTGGGCGCTAACGTCCCGTTTGAAAAACATGATTTTGAGTTTTAAAACATGAATTTTCAAATATGACTGACGCATCGTTACTTTGAAAACGTCGATTTTGTAATTTGACTGGCAAATTGTCATTTTTTTTGAAATATGAATTTTGAAATATGATTGGCAAATTGCCAGTTTTGAAATATGTTTTTTGAAATATGATTGACAAATTACCAATTTTGAAATATGTCTTTTGAAACATGATTGACAAATTGCCAGTTTTGAAATATGACTTTTGAGACATGATTGACAATACGCCATTTTTGAAATATGATTTTTGAAATATGATTGGCAAATTGCCAGTTTTGAAATATGTCTTTTGAAATATGATTGGCAAATTACCAATTTTGAAATATGTCTTTTGAAATATGATTGACAAATTGCCACTTTTGAAATATGTCTTTTGAAATATGATTGACAAATTGCCACTTTTGAAATATGTCTTTTGAAATATGATTGACAAATTACCAATTTTGAAATATGTCTTTTGAAATATGATTGACAAATTGCCACTTTTGAAATATGTCTTTTGAAACATGATTGACAAATTGACGCTTTTGAAATATGTCTTTTGAAACATGATGGGCAAATTGTCAGTTTTAAAATATGCCTTTTGAAATATGATCGACAAATTGCCGCTTTTGAAATATATCTTTTGAAATATGATTGGCAAATTGCCAGTTTTAAAATATGTCTTTTGAAATATGATTGGCAAATTGCCGCTTTTGAAATATGTCTTTTGAAACATGATTGACAAATTGTCAGTTTTGAAATATGTCTTTTAAAACATGATTGGCAAATCGCCAGTTTTGAAATATGTCTTTTGAAATCATGAGTGGCAAACTTGTCAATTTTAAAATATGACTTTTGAAAAAATGGTTGGCGGGACGTCACTTTTTAAAATATGAGTTCTTTTGAAATTATGAGTGGCAAGTTTGCCAATTTCAAAATATGACTTTTGAAAAGATGGTTGGCGAGACGCCACTTTTTAAAATATGAGTTTTTTTTTGAAATTATGAGTGGCAAGTTTGCCAATTTCAAAATATGACTTTTGAAAAGATGGTTGGCGAGACGCCACTTTTTAAATATGAGTTCTTTTGAAATCATGAATGACAAGCTTGCCAATTTGAAAATATGACTTTTGAAAATATGATTGGCGATACGCCACTTTTTAGAATATGAGTTCTTTTGAAATATGAGTTCTTTTGAAATTATGAATGGCAAGCTTGCCGATTTTAAAATATGAATCTTTTAAAAATATGATTGGCGATACGCCACTTTTTAAAATATGAGTTCTTTTGAAATCATGAATGGCAAGCTTGCCGATTTTAAAATATGAATCTGTTAAAAACATGATTGGCGGTATGCCACTTTTTAAAATATGAGTTTTTTTTTTGAAATCATGAATGGCAAGCTTGCCGATTTTAAAATATGAATCTTTTAAAAATATGATTGACAATTTGCTAGTTTTTTTTAATGCAAATGATGCCTGAATAAGGATAAATCCTTCGGCGGTTTTATTAGGGATCCGGAAAAAGAATATGCACTCAAAATCCGGCAAGAAAACCCAAGTATGAATATAGATATAAGCGGTGAAAGCCCGGTGCGATATGATCATGCGGGCTCATATGATCGCCCTGCAGAAAATATACAATTCTGTTGAGGTAATATTTGTCTCAGAACCATAGTCCGACTAGCGGTATGGCTGGCCTCTTTATTTTTGCTGCTCGTCATCGACAATATTACCTCAAGTGGCCCTAAAAGAGCCAATTGAGACCGCCTCGATGATCGGTCTCATGCTGGGTGGTCGGTGTGACCACCTCAGCAAGCTGCTTTTTTTTTTTAGCTTCTTTTTTTTTTCATTTTTGAATGAGTATTTACATGAATGGACATTACACGTTTGATCTGCATCTGCCCCCAGAATCACTCAATCTTGACGAGCTGGCTGAAGATCTTGAAGTTCCCCCGGGGGGCATGAGCTTCATCTGTGCATCGAGCATCTTGAACCACTTATGCTTTTCGGGCTCGGATATCATAGGTTACGTCTGCCCTCATGTTGGCTGGCCCGTTTGCCGTATGCTCTTCTGTTCTATTGCATTGGAGCCCCGTGAGGGCGCGGCGGATCCACCTTATACTCGCCCACTTGTAGCTCCTTTTTTCTTATTAATGCTTCAATTTTGTCCTTGAGGACATAGCAATCCTCTGTAACATGCCCCGACAGCTGATGATATAAGCAGAATCGGGGATCGTCTTTCTCCTTGATGTCCTCTGTCCTTCTAGGCTCCGGTGGGACTATTTTGTTATGTTGACGTGCCCATTCAAAGAGGGTCTGTGTCTTTTCCTTTGGGAAAGAGTAGGGCTTTTGCATCTTCTCTTGTAATGAGCCCCTTTTATTTCGCTTCATTTGTTCGATAGAAGGAGAGCCACCTTTACTCTTTTGTTGTGTAAAGGGCTTGAGGTTCACAGTATGAACATCTGTAGGTATTGGCCTTTTCCCAAGCAATCTATTTTCCTGACTTGACGCATTGGCAGGGGGATACCTGGATTGGAATTGTTCGATCTCAGCCACAACTTTATTTAGCCGGTCGAAGGACTTGATCTCAATACCGATCATCTTTTCTAGGACATGCATGTCCAGGTTTTGCTTGCATATTTGAACGGCGTCTTCCGGATGTGGTGGCCATCTGCATCTCATGCTGAGATCTCTCCACTTTTGACATAGTCCAGCCGATTCGTCGCTTTTCTGCCTAGTTGCATATAACTCGACCAGTGTGATTTCTCTTTCAGAAATATAGAATCTTTCTATGAACTTCCTTTGCATATCTGGCCAGTCTATAATGGACCCGACTGGTAAATTTGAATACCATTCAAAGGCCAGTCCAGTCAGGGAAGATCCGAAGAATTTGAGCAAATATGACTCATCTGTGGCCAAATCTCCCATTACGTTGACATAATGTGCAACATGCTCTTTTAGCGATCCCTGCCCATTGAACTTTTCAAACTTGGGTGGCTTGCTTATGCCAGGAGGTAATCTCTTTGCAGCATGGCACACCGAGTATGGCACCTGGTACACCTCAAAAAGGGCTTGATCAAACTTGTCCCTTCCAGATAGCTTTGTTTCTATGATCTGTTCCAACATTTGTCTATTCATAATCGGTGTCCGAACCATGTCTGGATGAGGAGAAGCCGACTGCATCTGAGCCATGGTGGCGGGCCCTTGATGCACTGCTTGGCAGGCTATGGGCTGCTCTGGAGCTATTGGGCTTGAGGTTCCCCCAGTAAGGCCTGATACTGGGTGGGGTATTGTTGGTTGTAATAGGGTGTGGGGCAGGTTGATGTCAACTTGTGGTGCCCCCACTATGCCCCCTGCTTCTCTTGGTGCAAGAGTCTGGGTGTCTCTTTCTTCAATTTGTCTTTTCAACCTTTCAATCTCATGTTGATATCTTTGTATCAATGCTGCCACAGCAGGCTCATATGTATGAGTGCTAGGAACATCAGATATCACTTCAATTGGAGCTCCTCCTAGAGGGGTAGGTGGCAGATTGCTGATATTATCATGTGCTATTATATCTGCAGCCTCTTCTTGGGCCGCTGAGACTATTGGGGCTTTGCCCTTGGCTTCTTCCCTCCTGACAGGAGGATTCGGCCCTTCATTGAGCCTTGGCAATTCATCTTGCTCAGGGGGCATATCCCCGTGTTGACCATCCACTACGGTCATATAGCAAGTGTATATTTGCAGAGCTTTGTCTGTTTTTTTGGCTTCTTTGCATTCTACCTCATTCCTGGGTGTCTGTATCCTTTCAGACCTACCCTTTGGCATCTCTTGGGGTAGCTGCTGATATAGAGAAACTACATTTACAGCCTTTTGCCGAGCTTCCTGTCGGGCTTGGGCTTCATGTGGGCGTGGCGGATCCACCTTGTACTTGCCTATCTGCAATTCCCCCTTTGTGATCAAAGACTCCATGATGTCTTTGAAAACATAACAGTCTTCCAAAGGATGCCCCAGGATCTGATGGTATAGACAGTACCGGGGATCATCCTTCTTCCCTGCTTGCTCAGGTCTTTTGGGCACCGGTAGTGCAATCTTGTTGTATTCAATTGCCCATTCAAATAGTACCCTTGTCTTTTCCTTGGGGAATGAATATGGCTTTTTAACTTTATCCTGGAAAGGAATGATACGTCTTGGGCCTTTAGACGTGGTACTAGAGGCTCCAGTTGTAGATTTACTTGCATCTCTTAGCAGCTCGAAGGCCTTAAGATCTTCAGTGTGTACCTCCTTTCTGGCAGGCTTCTTATCAACTGATTTGCCTCTTTGTCCCAGAAATGAGCTACGACGATATCTTGCCAAAAATGCCTCAATTTCTGCCACAATATTATTTGTCTTGTCACCTTTAGGCTTCCTCTGTTTGTCTAGTCGGTCTGGCATAGATGATGCCAGGAGATTTGAATGTGAATGTCTGTTCAGCAAGGATGCACGAGGCGTCATCTGACAAGACACATCTAGAGTCAAATGCCCCATTGCATCGATAAAGTCCATATCGTGACATATGGGGTGTGGAGCTTGATGAGTATTATGTGTAGTAGGAGCACTATCACACGTTTCTGCTAACTTCATTAAGCTGCTCATTAGTGCTGGATCTGTTAAACTCAAGCGATTGTGGGCTGACTGTAGCGTTAACCCTTCAGCTTGTGGAAGCCCTTACTCTGTAGATTGTTTTGAGGTCTCTTGACATGTATTCAGGGGTGAAATGCCTCCAGTATGGCTTGACATCGACTGTGTCATTGTTGGTGGAATTTGGGGAGAGCTGATGCTGCCTTGCAATGCTTTGACTATACTCTCTTTGCCCTTTAATGCCATGATGTACTCATCTCTTTCTTGAACCTATTTTCTCAGCATTTCAATTTCCAGCTGACATTTCTGTAACAAGACTATCACAGCAGGATCATGTACAGACATGGTAGGGATGTTAGTTGTTGCCCTAACCGAAGTCTCTTTTAAGGAGGTAGATGGCAACTTGTTATCTTCCTCAAACATCATTGTCATTGCAGTTGCTTTTCTGACTATTGGAGTTTTGTCGTCAGTCTTTCTCCTTCTAGCAAGAGACTCTAGCTCTTCGGTAAATTTGGGTGGTTCCCCTTCTTCTTCAGGGGGAACTCCACACTGGCTAAGCATGCTAGCCATATAACAGGGGAGAATGCGTAACGCATCATTTTCTTGAGCCAGTGGCTCACGACAATTTCCTCTTTCTCTTTCCTTTTCCTTTCCCTTTTCAAATATTTTTGCTCTTTCTTTTCTTTGCATTTTCTCATTTTCTTTTGATTTTTCTCTTCTATTTCCTTTCTCATATTCTTTTCCTTTGTCACTATCTTTTCCTCTTCTTTTTTCTTTCTCATTTTCATTTCTATCTTCACAACATGATAGACTACCTTGGGTCGCTTCAAGGGAAGGTTTTACCAAATCATAGAAATGACTGGACATAGCCAAGTTGTCCTCATTGGCTGCTTGTATAAATGAAGGGACAGATACTGAACCCCTCTTCTGCAGCAGGGGCATATGAGCCAAATGCTCCAGATTGGCTGCCTCGTTGCGGTATGCAGTGTAGCAGAAAATAGTCTCTTGTCGTGCATAAGATTTGAACACTGGCACGGGACGTACTGGAGCTAGCTGATCAACATCTATTTTGCCTTTTGCATTTGTCTCATTGTCTTTGTCATGTTGTCGCTTCACTGGTTGAAGGGATTGGGTCTTCTTAGATACCCAAACTTGCTTGAATTTAATTAGCTTTGGGGCCAATTTGCTTTTGAATGTGTTATACATTTCTCTCTTTCCTTCTAATGCTTGGAAGGAATTTCTTGTTGGCACAGTTGGCACCACTTGATTTGGTTCCATTATAGCACGACTGCTCTGCAGATGGATTCTGATTTTGGCCGACTAGCATGCTCTTTCCAGAACTAGAGACACGTGCTTTGAGGGGAGTGACAGTTGTAGCCTTCACAACATTGACTTGATGCCCCCTGGGTCCATTGTTCTTCCCAGCACTAGCTTGATGCCCCCGGGTCCATTGGTCTTCCCAGCACTAGCTTGATGCCTCCTGGGTCCTTTGGCCTTCCCAGCACTAGCTTGATGCCCCCTGGGTCACTTGTTGCCTCTTCCGTTGCCACGGTTCATATGATGGACTTGGCAACTTAGCTCCTTTACAGTCACTTTAGGTTCAACTCCGGCTTCTTGGTGTAGTATGTTGACGAAGGCAACCCCCAAGAAGTTGGGGAACTCCACGACTGGGGGAAAGCTTCCGAAGCGAGTTGGTACATCGAGGTAGCCATACCGGGCATGGTCTCGAACAATTTGCGGTCCGAACCGCACTTCAGTCATTGGTCTGTTAGTCACCTGCAAGTCAGTTCAAACCAGCAGTCAGTATGGAGTATGAAGGCCACAAGGCTTTCTATTCTGGCGAAGAGATGAAGGGAAGCTTGGTCCCACCGGGCGTGCCACGCTGTGGAAATGGAAAAATTAACAAATTAAAATCTTTTAAGTTCTTTTTTTTATCATGTTTTCTCATGTTCTCATGGATGCACACGTATTGCCAATCCAAATCCCGTCGAACGCCACTTGAGCAAGAGTGACGTGAGATGAATCGGCAATTCGCGCAGCGCGGGCGTGCCAGTCACCGAGGTGACAACAGATGGTTTGCCTCCGAGAGTCGGAGGGCTTTAAGTCTATTGTGCGCGCCGTTTGACTTCGTCAAACGAAAGTGGAGTGTCGGGTCCTGGACCAAAATCCCGCCGTTGCCTAAACGCAACGACGTTAATTACATCCCTCTGGGAGGGAAAACCCTTGATTAATCGCCAGAAATTAGAAAGCCTTGTGGCCTTGATACGGAGACATCCGATGAAAAGTGCAACTCAAAACTAGGCCGGAATGATAAACAGACATGATGCCTATTCGAGGTTGCCAGGTCTTTTACTTAGATGCGATTGAGTCTTTTTTACCCTTTATTTCTTTTCATTAACATGAAAATAGTCTTAATTCGGTCTTTTACTCTTTTGAGAACGCGAGATGATCTATTTACTTTCTTTTATTACAAAAAAAGTTTCATTTTGGTCTTTTGAAAACATAAGGTGGCCCATTTGCTCTTTTGCCGTGAAAGGGTTTCACTTTTGGTCCTTTGAAAATATGAGATGGCCCATTTGCTCTTTTACCGCGAAAGGGTTTCACTTTTGGTCCTTTGAAAACATGAGATGGCTCATTTGCTTATTTTCCTTTTTTTTTTACTTTTATCATAAAAAGATTTTTTTATTTTGATCTCTTGCTCTTTTAAAACATGTGTAATGTGAGAATGCTTTTATTTGCTCATTTGTTGCCCTTATAATGGAACATTCTTTTAACTAGCTCTCTTATTCTTTTATTCTTCTTTTAAAAGGTGTGCAACGTGGTTCTATTCGCGATTCGACGCCACTCCCTTAGACTTTGGGGGTTTCTTTTAATAGAGGGGAAGGACCCTTGCCGATTCGATCTTCACGGTGCAAATCCGGCAACACATCTCCCCTTACCTCGGTTGATAGGGGGAGAGCACGGTACACACCCACCAAAAATGGAGGCAGTACCAAAAGAGAGGGTGTATGTCAAATAATGACACAACCCAAATGGCACATGGCACCAACCCCCAAGGCAAGCCTTTGGTGGAGGTGGGTATCACCATGACCACACAAATATCGATCGGTAAGTGAAGCATGTGTGGGCCCATACGCTCGGACATAGACATCACATTGTCCAACCCGGGTTTAAATGGGCTTCTCATCGGTCCATTGTCCATTTCTTTGGCCCGAACCACGTGAAGCATTGTTTAACTTCCATGGCCCGGCCAAGGGTGGGGGCTGGCTGCCGATTCGGCAGGCCTGTTCAAGGCTGCCGAATCAGAAGGTCACCCACAGGGCTGATCAGCTGAAACCCTTCTTTAATTTGTGGGTAAAGAGCCAACACCTTTGAAGTTGGTCTCACCCATATGAGGGGCGGTTTTGGGCCCAAAGGTAGGCTTATTGGGCTATCCATTACAGGTGCTAAGTATGGGGGCATGAGTGTTATATGCTCAACCCTTGACTTGCAAATGGATGTCCCCTTAAGCATAAAATCCCTTAGTGGGCCACTTAAAGCCATTGAAACCTGAAACTTAGGAGGCCAAAACATGGTTTGAAGGGTCTCTTGCAAGGGGTGCTAAGCAAGAAGGCATGGGCATTGGTTGCCCACCTCTTGGCTAGCAAAATGGGGACATTTCCAAGGCAAATGGGCTCATTTGGGGGCGTTTTGACAGTGCAAACCTGAACCATTGAGGGGCCAAAACAGAGGGTTTAATGGGCCCTTTTGCATGCAATACCAAGCTTTGAGCATGGGCATTAATTGCCCAACTCATTTGCTAGCCAAGGGGCATGCTCCCAAAGGTGAAATGCACCTAAATGGACCATTCTAACAGTGAAAATCTGCGGTTTTAGAGGGTCCAACAGAGGGTTTGAATGGGCTATTTACAAGGCACTAAGCAAGAAGGCATGAACATTGATTGTTCAACCTCTTGACTAGCAAAGAGTCATATTCCTAAGGTAGAAACACACACTTAGGGGATATTTTGACTGCTGAAACCTGCATTCTTAGGGGTTTAAAACAGCGAGGAAAAACTCATTTAATGGGTCAAACAATGGGGGAAAGGCCCCTTCCCTTGAAGGCAAACAATAGACCCATGTAGGCTCCAAGGGAGGGGGGGCGGCCCAAGCAAGCAAGAGGGCTGTTTTGACTGTAAAAAAAACCTGCACTTTAGGGGGGTTTAGAACAGTGGGAAACGGTCTCATTAAGAAGACTAAACAGTGGGAAAATCCCATTCTCTTGGTCATAAACCAAGGCCCATGTATACTCCAAGAGAGGGGGTGGCCCGAGCAGGAAGGGAGGCCTGTTTAGAGGCTCAAACACAGTTAAAATCTGCACTATAATGAGGCAAAACAGTAAACCCCATGCATGCACAAGGACACATGTGAGGCCCATTAGCTCTATTTCTCCTAAAACCCCATCTATTGAGGTATAGGAGTACATAGAGGGTCTCATAGGGATCTTTTGGGTTGAGGAAGGTCCACCATGCAAAGTGTGGCCTCTCACCAACCGTGATCCTCTCATGCCATCAAGAAAAGAAAAAAAAAAAAAGGAAGAGAAGGCACATGCATTTAATGGAAAGGGGAGGAGAACAAGAACATAATGGACAAGACATCTCCTTAGCATAGAATGGGGAGAGGTACAAGAATGACCAAGGAAAAAAGAGGGAGAGAGGAGCCAAATCGCCACCTCCTCATTCTCTTCTCTCTTCTCTCTTTACATGATGTGACCACACATGGGGGTCCTCTCTCTTCTTCTCTCTTCACCTTTGGCCTCTTGGACTTTCAAAGCTCCTTCCCTTGGAGAACTCCTCACGGGATGCCTTCTTGCTTGGATGAGAAGAACTCCCTCTTCTTCCCTTGGACACACCAAGCCTTCCCCCCTTTTTCCAAAGCCTCTTCTCCTTCCCCTTGATGCCCACGCAAGAGCCCCAAGAGAGAGCTTTTTGCTCTCTTTCAAAAGGTTTTAGAAACCTACAAAGTAGGCCCTTACACCCTCTTACACAGCTTTTACTTTTTTCATTTTGGGCAGCACTTTTTGGGAGGTGTTGCATTTGATTAATCTCCCCCCTTGCATGGGGTGAGATGGGCTTGGGCCAATGGAAACCTTTGGGCTTTAGTAGGGGCCTTAGGTAGGTCCATTCTTTTGTGCTCTTGGTGGGATGGAGTTGGGCCGGCCAAGAGGAAGTGCCCCTAAAAAGGTGTCCACAAGCTCAGTGCTGAGATCTTTCTGAAAAATTCTTTTGGCACGTCATAACACTTTCCCAATTTGCCTTAGATCACGTGTAATATAGAATGCCGATCGACACTTTACTGTTGCATCATTGAACTGTGTTTGTCAACTTTATGAAGCTACTACTTTCACTATATGTAATCATAATTTTTTATCGATCTTAGGTTCGTTGAAAAGAGTAAAATAAATATTTTAACAAATTTCAAACATGTAATTTCAAATTCAAACAAAAATTTAATTTAATCATACATCTAAAGTTGAATTCTTACACTTTTATACTTAGATTTTCAATACTAACTTGTTGATTGCATATGTATTTGTAAACTAGATTAATTCAATATAAATAGATTTTGTTATCATCAAAATTTAGAGGAATCATAAGAACTGTGCTTACCAAATCCACAAGTTTAAAGCAAATATTATAATACATGACAAGGCATGCAATCTTCACAAGAGTACTTGTTCGGCAACCTAACTATATATAATCAAAGCACATTTGAGGAGGCACCCCGCTCACCCAAATCATCGATCGTAGTCAACGAACTCCAGTGAGACCATTAGCCTGCATACGTGCATGCACTGTCATCTAGAAAACGCCAACTATGCTACTTAAAAAAAGACGTCACTTGCTTGAAGGCTTAAGATGTATGTGATCATTAATCTAATGAATTCGGCCATAAGATAAGCTAAGGACATCTTTGTTGCATGTACGTCTCCACCGTTCAATGTTTACTTACTACAAGATTTCGATATAGATACCAAATGTAATATAAATAAACGCGGCGTGGAGGCTATTATAATAATATAGAAGTACTCCTCTTTTGGCCATGCACATTCTAACTGGTTAGTAGATACTAACTAGGACACTAGCACGCTCTGAATTTTTTTGAGTTCGCCTTTGTTTCACCATCGCCTTTCGCGTCCCGTTTCGAGGGAGGGGGTTCCCCGATCATCATTGGAGGAGCCCACTCCCCCTCCGTCTCCAACATCCGTTGTTCATGGGTGGTGGTGGAGACGATTTTGTTTCTCTTCACAATAGGAGGTTTTTTTGTCTCATTCGTCAAAGGTTTCTCCTTTTTGTCGGAAGATTTCTTCTTCGATTGGCCAGTGGGTATTCGTTGGTCGTTCGGAGATCCGACTGTGGCTTCTTTGTAGTTTCCATTTTTTAATCTATCTCTTATTCATGTTTCCCCTGTTATCTTCTTGTTTGGATCGTGTTTGGCGAGGATCAATGCGGTGGCCGTCTATGGTTAGCTCCGGCCAGCTTCTTGAGTGGTCGACATGGTGCTCCATCTTTCACGCTTGTGGTTTTTGTTGGTGCTCTCTCGCCTACCCCCCCCCCCCCCCCCTTCCGTTGTGTTCACCCCCGACGATTGTGTGGTCTGAGGGCGCAATTTTCCCCATCGAGAAGTTGCCTATGATGAGTGGCGTCTGCTCATGGCTAGGGCTGCAAACGAGTCGAGTCGAACCGAGTATTATGCTGCTCAAGTTCTGTTCGTTAATTTTTAATCGAGTTCGAGTAGAGCTCGAACTTTATCGAGTATTGAAAATGATTGTTCAAGTTTGGTTCGTTTAAATACTCTCGAGTTCGAGCTCTTAACGAGTATCTTAACGAATCCAATTAAATTTGCGAGTTATATATATATATATGTATGTATCCATATTATGTATATATATAAGTCTAATTCACTTTACAAGTAAAAATCTAATTATTTATAACATCTAAATTTATCTTATTTCAATATCATACCCCAAGATCCTTCATAAGTTATTTATTTATTATTTAGTATAATGTTTAAAATATTTAACAACTATATTTATAATTTTTATAATAAAAAAATTAAATGAATTTGTTTATGAGCTTAAACGAGCCGAGTAGACATTTGCTCATACTCGGCTCGTTTAGGAAACGAGTTTAAATTTTTGTTTGAGCTTGACTCGTTTATTTTACTAAAGGAGCCGAATTCGAATAACATCCGAGTCGAATTCGAGCTACTTGTCGAGTGTATTAGTTCATCTACAGCCATTCCTTTCATAATTTGTGTATTAACACACTCATATTTAATCTTTTACATTTTAATATTCATAAGTATTTCGTACCTTAACAAAAATTTTAAAATAATAAATATTAATATTTTCATATTTATAATAAGAAATTAATATAATCTGAGCATATTAACAAGTAACTAATCGAGTATTTTAACGAGCATATTATCGAGTATCTTAACGACCTGTTCGCGAACGTATTCGAGTCGAACATATCTCTGTTCAAACTCGACTCGTTTATGAATCGAGCTTATATTTTTGTTCAAACTCGGCACGTTTATCTAATAAACGAGTCGAGCCGAGTCGAATTTTTATCGAGCAGAGTTTCGAACTACTTATCGAGTGTATTGGTTCATTTGTAATCCTACTCATGACACTCTATGTGACGGACGGTGTTTTCCTTGTAGTTATTAGATTTGTCCAGTTTGTATGGACCTTGGGTCCATATTTGCTTCACGGCTCGTTGTCTTCTATCATGTTTTGTTAGTATCGGGTGTAAGGCTTTTGCGTGGAGCGCCGGCGTTGGCCTGCGTCGTCCTCCACTTACTCAATATTCCCTCTATATGCTTACCTTGCGTGAATAAAATGATCAAACTTTCATTGTCAGAAAAAATAAAGTACATACTAAGTATTCACCGTCCTTCTTCAAGAAGCTAGAGCATTTGAGTAATTCTACGAAGATTTCAGTCGAAGAAGAAGGGTCTTTTTTCTTCACTGAGGCCATTTACAGGCCCGGGTGAGAACAGGGTAAACTTCAAACAAATTAAGATGGCAAGCCACATCAGAGAAGCAATAGGAGGAGATGTTTAGAAATGAGGAAATCCAGATGGAGAAGGTTGACCATCTCCAGATCCAATAAGCTGAGGGAGGATTGCTCTGATAGAGATCAAGGGATATGTGGAGAGCAAGAAAGGTCGTGCAAGAACATCTGACTAGCTAGGCAACTTTCCTGGCTAGGCATATATACAGCAGCAAGGTTGTGGTAGACTGGTCAGATTTTACCTTCGTTTTGTTTTGGTTTGTTAACTGCTTGTATAGCTTCCTTGGTTGCTCTCTATTTTTTAAGAGTAATATTTGGTGCACTTTATTATTGGTGCAAACTATAGATCAATAGTGGAGATACATATCATTTGTGATAGAGTGCACCAAGTATTTCTTATTTTCTAATTCGTAATTAACTTATCCAACCCATAAAGAAAAGAAAAAAGAAAAACATGCTTGTGTGTTCTCACCAGAGAATTAATCGTATGATAAGTGCGTCGATCTACGGCACATTGAGTATCATGTGATGCACACGCGCCCCACGATCAAGTGGTGCACTAACTGCAGAGATTCTCAACGGATGCCTCAACGCGTAACCCCTCGCTAAGGACGCTAACAGACGCGCCCTTTGCGGCATTAATTAGGGATGTTCTGTCCCTCTCCTTCAGGACTTCTGCCTATAAAAGACTCCGGTGAGCCTCCATGCAGAGGTACGCAACCTTAGACACATCGCTCCTGCACAACATTGAAACTTCTTCTTCCAAGCCTTTGAGTTCATCTCTAACTTAGGCATCGGAGGGTTCTCTCCGGTTTTTCAACCGGGCCCCCCTGATTCCATTCTGGTTTTACAGGTATTCATCCGCTACCGGCGGTCTTCTTTCCTTTCTCCAAGTATAGATCCGCTTGGCTCTGACCCAAGCAGAAAATCACCTCCTCACGTTATACAACACTTTGCACCATTATGAACTTAAAATATAACTCTTATAACATAATATTTTATCTTAAATGACACTTTAACTTCTGCACTTCCGATTGAATTGATAAGATTCTAATGTTATTTATAATCTCTCAATTAATTAACTGATCTAACAACTATGTTAATTGGTAGATGTGTTAAGAAGATCACTTATTTTGTGATTTATCTCAACTAATTAAACACGTTTAATTTTATTTTTATTTTCTAATCTAACTCAAAAAATAACTAATCTGAATTCTCGGTAGTGCAGCGGTTGATGCAGCTCTGGATATATATACCCGATGATGTGCGGGCGTTGAACAGCGGCGGCCTGCTTTGGACGAAACAGTGCATTGTATCAGGCGCAGAATATCTTGTTCTCTCTCTCTCTATAATATATTTACATATATATATGTGGGGTGTGTGTATGTTAATTATTCTGTGATCCCCGCAGGCTCTGTACTTAATGACGATTTGGGTTTCAAACTCGCATATGCCAAGTAAGAGGTGACGCGAGGAAGACCAAGTAAACGTATCGAGTGTGGAAAGCAAAGGTCATCGTGTCAGGCAAAACTAATATACAAGAGAAATACTAGTTATTCGGACAATTAACTGATGTGGATCGGCCGTGTGACCGACTTGATTGGTCGGCCACATATGAATCCCACGCGAATAATACATAGAATCCGCACGGCCGACCAATCAAATCAGTCACGCGATCGATCCACGTAATGCTGGTTACTCGATTGCCCGAGTAACTAACATTTCTCAATATACAAAGCCAGCCCATAAATTGACAAAAGTGGGTCACCCCATTCCTGAGCAGCCAGTCGCCAAATGGCTCCCCAGCTTCCGTGTGTCTGCAGCTTGAAAACTTGGAGGGTGATATCTTTGAAATGACATTTTTTTGCAAAGAAAATGGCAACAGGCATGCATACTAAAATTAATGTGTTTGGTGTTGAAAACTATGGACGATGATATGAACACATTTGCTCTAATATAAACTTGGATGTGGAGAAGAGAGGAGAGAGGATTGACTTGGGGGGGATCCAAAGGATTTAATAATTAGATGTGGGAATATATTATTCAAAGGGTTTGCTAGAAGATCTCAAAAAAAAAAAAAGGTCTCTTTCCCCGTGTGAAACCTATGAAGGTGAGTATATTGGATTTGGGTGATGCAAGTCTTCTCGATCCTAACAAATCATTCATCACCTGGAACTTAAGTAATTATATCAGTGTGGGATCTATGTAGGATTTGGTGAACAATTAATTTTTTAGTACACAGACACTGATATGATTCCTCACATGTCAACATGTGGATACATACCACATACACATATTCAGGATTATTATTAGAGATTTTTGCAAATAAATTATTGTGAGAAGTGAATTTGTAAAAAAAATTATTCTTCGAAATACATTAACAAGTATACCCTTGTCTAAAATCAGATAGTACAAATATATCATTGTATGGCCATGATAATGACATATTTATACTATTTGATTTTAGATAAAGATCTGTTTGCTAATATATTTTGAGGAATATTTTTTTTTTGTATTTACTTCTAACAATAATTTGTTTGCAAAAATATCTTATTATTACCCTTTCCCCCTAGTTTGGTGTCCTGTTAATTTGGTCCAACATTTTAAGAATGATCCATCCACGTACCTTGATGTGACCATTGGAGTGACAAGAGAGGAAAACCAAATATTAGAATGATTCATCTATCTTGTAAGAAGCTCATGTTCCATCATCTTCTTCATGGACGAGAATAATTGGCTTATCGAGCAGTAGCAACAACAATCAAAGGTGAGCGTTTGGTGTGAACGCGCATAGCTGTTGCAGGGCCAAAGGTTTGATTAGGGTTGGGCCAACCTGACCCAAATCTAGCATGGCTAGTGGCAAGCCCAACCCAGCTGACCATGGACGCCAGACTTCTATGAAGCCCATATCAGGCCCATCTTACGTTCAACAGGCCTATAAAAGACTTGGGCCTAACTAGTTTACCCGGGAAGGCATCTCAAAACCACGGTGTAGCAAAGCATCTATTATGAACAAACAGTTCTTTCAATATCTGCTCTCACATGATGCTTCTTTTTCTATTAATCAAACTAATTTTCTTGTCTTCTTGTACATACCTATTCATTTGGTGTTTAATATTCGTTGGGCTATGTACTTCATAGGAAACGATCAAACTTTTTTTTCTTCATATATTTATTTATTCAGATTGGTGTTTGTATATGCTTTCGTTGGCGTCGAAGGTGCCGTGGCCCGGCCTTAATAAAAACTTGAACAAGACGGAGGCTTGAGGTAGTTTCCTGTTTCTAACTTCTAATCCTAATTCCTAGCTATTTCTTTGGAAAATGGTTTAGTAATATATTGGACAGACACATCTTTTAACATAGTACGTACTATTCCAAGTGCACCACAACCACCTTGTAAGATTTTGACTTTCTCCTAATCAATTACTGATGTGGCACATTTTTATTGATAATGTCATTTTATTATGTCTGAAATTGATGTTACAAAACTATTTCCACTTTCTTCTTAGAGAAATGTTTCCTAAACATCTGTCTTGGGGTGAGTGAGTACTGTTTGTCCTAGGACATACCGAAAGTCCTGCCCTTCCTTCTCGGAGTAAAATGCCTTAGTACATGCGATTAATATGCTCATATACATTACTTTAACATCCTCATGTGATAACTGTAGCAACTCAGATTTTTAATCTCAAATAAAATAAGAATTTAACTAAATAAATGTGATAGATATAATTAAATAAAAATAAAAAATGAAAAAAAGAAAAAAAGAATTAAACTAAAACTCATTAAACTAAATTAGTAAATGGGTTCAACTAATGGACCACACATAATGTAATGGGTCAAAATGTCAAGAGCCCATCTTTGGATGGGAGGTCTTTTACCTAATTTTAGATTTAATTAATAAATAAATTAAATAAGGGCAACATAAATACTAAAATAGGTTGTAAATATCCTAAAAAGAGTCCTAAGCCTATCCTAACCTATTGCCCATGGATTTAGACTTCTTCCCTATCCTTTTAAGTAGATAATGACTAAAAAATAAGGTGATAATTATGTAAATTCAGAGTTTGGAAAGGAGAGAAGAGTTTTATGTAAGTTGGAGTCTTAAATCACCATATACACCTCTAATTCGTCCCTACCAATCTCATCTCGTTGCTGGGACCTTGGAGGACGAGGAGAGAAGGCTGAGGATGAGGAGCAAGGAGAGAAAGAGCTTGGAGCAAAGGGATTCTTCTTCTTCTTCGTCATCAACCCTACGTTTTCCTTACAGTACAAAAAAGTAGGCAATCTCTCAAGCACAAATCACATAACTTCAGCCATAGGTAGCCTATACATTTTCTTCGAAAGTCCCATGATTTTCCCCATTTTCATTGCTCATGAGAGCGAATTAAATGTTCAAATCTCTGTCATCATCATGTACTCGAACATTCATGATTGTTTTCAATCTATGCATGTACTTGATCCTATGCCATGCAAATATTCTCATAAATACTACATGTTGTTAGGCTTCAAACGCCCCTATTTTTCCCAATTTTCATCATATCCGTTGCTAATTAAATCGAAAACCATGACTGTGCATGTTTTAGGTCACCAAAATGTAACCTAATTGGAGCATACCCAATACTTGTCTATTTTCAAATTACTCATGTCTAGTGATAGATCTACATGTCTACTTTCGTTTAAAATAAGTTTCATGATTTTTGGATGTTTCTTTTTATCGATTTTATATCTATTTTTAAAAAGGGCTGAACCCCTTGTCGCGATAGGGAGGACTGTCGCGTCTTGAACGCGACGGGCCGACCGTCGCGATTCCCATCGGTTCACACCCAGACCGGCCTGGTTCAACTGTCATGACCGCCCGCTGAGTCGTGTTCTAAAACGTGATGGGCACCCCCATCGCGATTTCAACATTTCGGCCAGACTTGTAATACTCATATAACCTACTATTTATGCCCTTTAATCCCTGTTTAGCATTAATTAAGCACTGTCATGAACATTTTTGACCTGTTAATTATTAATAAGTAAAATTACAATAAATTAATTAATTTAAAAGCTATGTGCACAATCTTTTATGCTCTCATGATTTCTTACACTTGCACACCTCAACATAAATATTTGTCATTTAGACTTTATTAAATTATTCAATAATCTATCTGGTAATTAAGTAGAATTAATTATTAAACCTCTTGACACTTGTGTTTGTTTTATTCACGTGATTTGTACATCGTTATCGCGTCCCTCTGCTTTCGAGCACTCGAGGCAAGACAGACAATGTTTCGTTACACCCTTTTCTTGGCATGGACCACCTCTCCGTTGGGAATACTCCTGACTGGACCAGGGACTCCTTGACAAGGCCTCCGTAAGTCTCCTTAGTTTTGGCGTACGTTCATTACCGACAAGCTGGTTGTACCCTTAAAATTCATTACACCCTTAGGGATCAACATGATCCAATGGCCTTATTGTGTTTCCTTCTTTCCTTGTGATCACATCGGATCATCTAAACTGTGTTCGCGACACGGCTAGTGGGCGGTGGTGACTTCTACTTGACTGCCGGCACTTGACCTAGTGCTGTGCAACTGTTACTATCGACTGTTTAACGTTGTTTTACGATTATACCCTATCTCATCTATTATCTTTATACTCTCATATGTTCACTTTCTCTCTACACTCTTATCTATTCATCTACTATCCTCATCTATTCTTGGTTCTCTATTTGGCCATCCGTATGATTCTCTAAGATAGAAATATGACTACGCCAGTGCAATGGGGCCCGATCAGGTCCTAGGGTGAGCGTCCGAAAAGTGTCTTTTGCCCATAGGAGTTAAAATGATCAGGATGTTGGCATACATCCAGTGCCATTATACTATCAAGATTTAATCTATGACAATCAATCAGTGCTATTTATATAAGTGCTATCTTTACTAGTGCACTGTTGTGCAACTTTACATGCTATATCGTTACATGACCAATCCATTATGGTACTTGATGTGTTATTTTCCATACACAAGTGTTATCATTCTCTTGCCATCGTTACTATACTTTGCATGATTATTCTCTCTAGTTACTCTATCTTTTAAGACATTAATCATTTAAAACATGTTTATTCTTATAAGATATTAAGTCCTACTAGCGTTATTATTCATCTACGTTATTATTTCATGTGTTTCAGGTGAGTCTGATGGGGAATACCACACTCGCGAGGAAAGAAATGAGGATGATGCTCATGAGTGACCAGTTCGACAACCACTGCTTAGTAGTTAGTTAGTTAGTCGTCAGTAGTCCAGCTGTAATAGTTTAGATTTGAATAAAGTATTCTGGACTCTAGTTTTGGCTCTAATTAGTGGATGTAATAGTTAGTTGATGATGAATTATTAATGAAGTTTGTATTTCATTTGGAATTATTCAATTGTGTAATGATTTGTTGTTTATTTATCACTCTATACTATTTAAATAACTGTAATTTCGTTCTGATATTCTATGTCGGGACGTTACAATAACATACAATAAACATGCATGTCAACGCTTTAATATATGTTAACACACAATCAGATTAACACACTTAATTCTCTAATATTTATCTGGACACATTAATATACGGTACGTAGTTACGGAGAGAATTAGTAGTAGTTTCTACCTTAATGTATTAACATACTACCACCCTCGATATATAGTAGAATCAGAGGCGGGAGCATGGCGATCTCAGCTAGACAGAGTACCACTGAAGAGGGATCGATCGATTATTATTAAAGGAAGTCTACTTTTTTCGATAATTATATTCATCAAGAAGTACTTCCCGCGCGCCACCTTGGTCATCCATCTACGAGTGACCATTGACGTCATTGGTTCTGTCCCCCGAATCTGATTCCGAAGAAAGGTTGACACGGGGTGAACGCTTCAGGATCCCCACAGATTTCTGGCGCAGCCGCCGGCGGGCGACGTAACCCCGGAGCCAGGGGGTCACGTCCTCGCTGATCTTGATCATGACGAAGAAGATGATGCGGTAGATGAAGATCATGCTGAAGAGGACGCCCAGGTTCGCCCACTTGGACCGGTTGGTGTCGATCTGGAAGATGTACTGGAGGATGAACTCGCCGGAGAGCTTGGGGACACCCGGCATCTGGTTGTCGAAGACGAGGCCTCTCAGGTCGTTCTGGTATTGCCCCTGCATCAGAGCACAGGCAGCCGTTGTGAATGCTCGTCCCCATGGTGGCATATTGGAACTAGGATGTTCTCTTATGTCTTCGTTTTCACACAGCTCTTACCTGCTGAGCCCAGAAGTGGAAGCTGATGTAGGACATAGGGTAGCGCCAGAAGGGCTTGGGGATGTCGTTGGGGAGTCTAAAGAACCCAGAGACGAGCATGAAGATCCCCTGTGATTCGGCAGTATATATATATATATATCAGCATTTCGAAGGCCTCATTGTGGGTTCCGTACGCAGTAATCATCAAGATCGATGGAATCTTGCAGAATGCAGGGAGCCTAATTACCTGGATCCCGGCTCCTATGATGATGCCCATGAGGAAGTTGGGGACGACGCTGGCGATGGTCATCATCAGGCTCTCGACGACGGGACGCTTGCGTAGAGTGCCAGGACGAAGAAGAGGTAGTGGACGAAGCCCGGGTGGAGGCTGACCATGAAGTAGCAGATGGTGCCGGAGATGAAGGTTATCAGGATGAGGAAGGGCATCGCCGAGAGGGTGTTGCTGACGACGAAGGCCACCACGCCGTAGTGCCCGTTGAGCCGCTCCCTCTGGAAAACCTGCAATGTCAGAGACGTACGTGCGTGGCCGTCAACGATGATACTTGGGCATTGCAACGCACGGGAGAGGATGGCGCGCACAAACATTATAAGCTGGAGAAAATCGCGGTTTCGCCATGGCTAACCTTCATGTCTTCCACGAAAGAGGGGAACCCTCCGATCGACATGAAGGTGACGAACCCGAAGATAAACGAAGCGCACGCCCCCCTTGCCTGTTTCAGGGCAATGTTAAAGGAATCGTCAGGACTCACGGTTAAAACAGAGCATGGATATAGAGGGTACTCACCATGATCGAGTTGTAGCTTGTGCCCACGTTGAAGTAGATGGTTCCGATGCAGATGCTGACGACAATGTAGATGAGGAGCCTCAGCCAGTAATACCCAAAGTCCCTCGACATGTTAACGAAGGAGCGCTTGGTCAAGGTGAAGGCCTGCATCAAGAAACCCGCCTTGCTGCCTCCCCACTCCAAGACCGTCCCTTTCTGCAACAAAACAAGCCGTTAATTACCCTGTCTGCATCTCCAGAGAGAGCTACAAATCGGAAGAGAAGAAAAGTGTACGCACAACTTTGGTGATCTCTTCGATTTTCCTTAGCGCTACGCGGCTATATTGTGAAGTGCTGTAGAATTCGATCAGCCGGCGGGTGGCTTCCGTGGCGGACACGTTCTCCAGCGGGTCGTCAGTTCTTTCGAACTGGGGGAGCAGAGGGGAAGAACACAGCACATCCCAGTTAGTGCATTTTAATACCGTGCCCGGAGTTGCCCTCGTAATTAGATCAATTTAGATGGCAAATGAGGGAGGGGGATGGGCGGGGGCGGAGCGAAATGGTTATACCCGGAGCTTTATAGATCCCCTGAGGGTGGCCTTCACCTTGTCGAAGTCGGAGTTGATGCACCTCAAGAAATGATCTGATGGGTTCCTCCGAGGTGGGCAGCGGAAGCCAGCTTGGGCAAAGAACTACAGATTGGCGCAAAAGTCAGAAACTTGTACCAAACTTTTGGCGATAAGGGGCTCAGTGTCGCCTCATGATACCTCACACGCCTCCGGGATTCCCCCGAAGTAGACTGCCCTGCCGCTGGAAAGCAGATAGAGGCGGTCGAAGAGCTGGAAGACCTCACTGCTCGGCTGGTGGATCGAAGCTATCACCGTCCTCCCGTCCCTGGAGAGGCTTCGCAGCGTCTGGGTCACGAAGAACGCCGAGGCACTGCGCAGAGGTACCAGATTGTTCCGGTTGTTCAGCCCAAGCAAGTGTGAGTTAAAAAAATGGAAATAACTTGGATTGTTGTTTGCTAAGTAACAAAACTTTGTCACAGATGGAACGGCTCTGTAGCGGCGTGACAGAGGAAGCTTTTGGGAGATGTACCTGTCGAGGCCACTGGTTGGCTCGTCGAGGAAGAGGAGCCGAGGCCTGGTGAGGATCTCAAGCGCAATGCTGACCCTCCTCTTCTCCCCGCCACTTATGCCGCGCAGGTGCCAGTTGCCGATCACCGTGTCGGCGCACTCCTGGAGGCCCATCTCGTTGATCGTGCCCTCCACTAGGTCTTTCTTCTCTGCCCACGGCATCTTCTCCGGCAGCCGGAGGCGAGCCGAGTACGATATGGTCTCTCTCACGGTCAGCGTGCCGATCAAGTTGTCATCCTGTGTCACGTACGCCTGACAGAAACGACATATGGGAAAATTAAAAGACGCACCAGAAAGCTCCAAACCGCGTGGCGGAGGAGAGGTTTCCCAAGAACCTGGCGAAGGAGAGAAGTGAAAAGACTGTGCGCTCATGATATGGCAGAGAGCTGCTGCTACTCACTGCACTGCCAAACGAGAGCTTGGTCTTGCGGCCGTTGACGAGGATGGTACCCGAGTGGAAGGCGTTGGTGGCCAGGCGGCCGGCGAGGGCGTCGAGGAGCGTCGACTTGCCCGACCCCGACGGCCCCATGAGCGCCGTCAGCCCACCTGGCTCGGCGTAGCCGGTGAGGCCGTCCAGCACCTTCTGCGTCTTCCCCTTGGCGAGCGTCACCATGACGGTGAGGTCCCTCCATGTCAGCCTCGCCGACACGTCGCCGATGATCTCCGTGTTGGTCTTGTCCTTCCACAGCCCCTCGCTCAGCGGGCTCAGACCAACGGCTACCTCGCTGCCCACCGCCAGGTTCGCCTCTATCTCCGCCATTCCCTCCGCTCACAGGTAAGGCCGCGCGGAGAGTTGCGCCTGCTGTGAAAGAACCCCACGGTGGGCACAAAGCAAAGCGAATTGTTCTGCGTAGATATGAGTGGGTATACCAAAAAGAAGAAAAAACCATTCATTTTTTGAAAAAAATAGGTAAATTAATTAAGATCCCTAAAAAATATTTAATTTATTTTTTAATTCTTAATATAGCGGTAAATATTATCTTCTATTACAGTATATATTAAATCATATTACAGTAAAAAAATTTCTATTACATGTAAAATTTCTAATTAATTTTTCTAAAAAAAATTATTACACTTTTTACTTACGATTTTTGTTTATAGATAGATACATGTGCCCGTAACATTCTTAGGAATGCAATAATAAGAAAGTTATTATATCATTCTCAATTTTGTCACCTAATTTATAACACTCAGTTCACAGTTAGGGTTTGAAAATTTTGATAATAAAAAGTGGAATTCAGATTTTGTACTTTCGAATAATCCTTCAAGAATACTAGCTTGAGAATGTCCTTAATTGCCGGCTGATGGTATTCCATTTTTTGGGGAGTGTGATGCCGAAAGTATCCTTCCATTCACACCCTACATCTGAATCATGGACTTGTAGTTGTATCCTCTCCTACTTTTTTTAAAAGATTAGGTTTTAGAGGTATCAAATGTACGTGCCTGAGATGAACGACGTGTGAATGATGTAGAAAAAGTAGAGCAGACCGTCTATATATCTAATTCTGATAAGGGAAGATGAAGAGACCAATTTGACGTAGCCTTCCATGTTCGAATTTCACGTAAAAGTTAGGGGGAGATAATGCATCAAGTTGTTCTTAGATGGTAAATTGTAACATTAGACAATTAGAGTGGCAAGAACAGATCAGTGAATGGCATGGCGAGGAATCTCAACAATTATGACAGATTGTACTCTTATGGGTGTTTGGTTATATTTTTTTAACATTTTTTCTCTTAAGTTTAAAGAAGAAGGACAGACATATAAAAACGTTTGGTAATTATTTTTTTATTTTAGAAAAAAATCCACCTTATATAATCTCTCTCAAATAAAATAGTATGAACTAATTTTTTTAAAAAAGACACACACGGCTCCCACCTCTCCTAACTATGGCTTGCAAACGACCGAGCCGAGCCGAGTATCACTCTGCTCGAGCTCGGCTCGCACACTTCATAATATGTTCAGACTCGGGCTCGATACTCGCGAGCTTCACAACGTCTGTTCGAACTCGGCTCGTTAAAAAATCTTCGCGTTCGAGCTCGCTCGTTAAGCCGCTCGATTAACCCATTCCAAGCTCGCTCAGAAGGGTGATGGCGTGAGAGATTTGACGTGTGAATGCATTGGGGCTGGGTCGTTTTATAAAGAGTAAAATGGCATGGGTTAAATCTAATATCCGATATGGGATTATGTGGGATCTTTGCAAGCCATGGCAAGCAATGTTGTCCCGCAGCACCGGATTAGGGAGTGACTCGGCCGGAGATCACCACTGGGAACATCAAGAACGCCGCTGGCACCCCCGGAACGGCGGCACTGCACCTTGTAACTCGCCACGGCGTCTGCACTGCCGGCGCCGCCGTGGCACTGCAACTTGGAACCGCCACACGGGGCGTTTGCATTGCCGCCGTGGCACTGCTGTGGGAGCCGGCGTCCTCAACTGCCGGCCACTCCGACTGGATCTCCAGCTGTGTGCGTGACCCCCCCCCCCCCCCCCCCCCCCGTGTGCCCGCCGCTACGTAGGTAACCGGCGCCGGAAGGGACCGATGATGTAGGGGAAAAGAACTTTTCCCCAATCGCTACATAGGGACCCACAAGACTTTTGGGTTTTTACTTTTAAACCCTCATTTATCTTATATGCTATAAAACTAGTTAAGTTACATATAAGATTTATGTATATATATTATTTATGTACATATCTTATTTATATGATTTGTGTATATATCTTTGTCCTTTCACATTTAGTCTTTAAATCTTTTACATTTAAATCCTCTTAAATATTTTATACTTCAACAATAATTTTATAAAAATAAAGAAACATATTTATACTCATATTTATTATATTTGAGTATATTAACGAGTATAATTTGAGTATATTAATGAGTAATTTATCGAGTATTTTAACGAGCTGCTCGTGAACATAATCGAGTCGAGCATACATCTGTTCAAGCTCTGCTCGTTTATGAACCGAACTTATTTTTTTCTGTTCAAGCTTGGCTCGTTAGTCTAATAAACGAGTAAAATCGAGCTTTTTTCGAGCCGAGCTTCGAACTACTCGTCGAGTGTATTGGCTCGTTTGCAACCCTACTCCTAACTGTGCCCCCCTCCCCCCTATGAACACCACCCCCCTCCCCTCCCACCCCCCCCCCCCCCCCCCCCCCCCGCGAACCCCCCTCCCCTCCCAATCGCCGGAACCCCCCCCCCCCCCCCCGCCCTAACGCCCTCACCCCCCCCCTTGTGAAATCCCTCCCACGCCGGAACCCGGCCCCCCCTCCCACCCCTACGCCCTCCCCCCCCCTGCACCCTCCACCCCCCTGTGAACCCCCCCCCCCCCCACCCTGGCCCTCCCCCCCTGTGAACCCCCCTCCCCCCCCCTGCAACTATATATCGGAAGCCCGCCCTCCCCCACACCTCCTCCCCACCCCGCCCTCCACCCCCCCTCATCGTCGGAAGTCCCCCCCCCCCCCTCGCCGGAAGCCACCCCCCCGGCCCCTTCACCGCGGGAAGCCCCCCCCCTCGCCAGAAGCCAGAAGCCACCCCCCGCGAAGGCCCCCGCCCGCCCCTCCACAAACCCGCCTGTCGGAACACCCCCCTCCTGTTGGAAGCCCCTCACTCTCTCTACCAAATACATCAATATAAATTTTAATATTTTTACTAAACAAATAACATCAATTTTTTATAATTTTAAATTTAAAGTTAAAATGACACAATAATTTTTAGGTAAAAATTATTTTTTTTAAGTGTTCTCAACACCCTATTAAGAAATGTTTATTGTAAAACTCATCTGTTAATAAACATGATATGGGCCTTATTAGGTCCTTTAATTTGTCAACTAATAATAAGATTGGTGATGTAACAAACGGGTCGGTTCTGATTTTGATAATCGAAATATAATTTTGATTCTGAAAAAATAGAATAATTAATTCCAATTCCGTTCTGATTTTGATTCCGGTTATATTATAAGAACTGAAATTTTGATAAACTAAAATATTTATCATAAATTTGTTTTTAAGTTAATGAATAGTTTATCAAAATAATTGATTTTAATTATTTTAATTTTGATTCTAATTCTAATAATTTATCAGATATCCTATTTCGATTCTGATAAATTATCAGCATCAGTTTTCAATTTTAAAATTAATAATTTTTATCAAAATTTTAAATCCCATTTACAGTCTTAATTACGAGACTTGCAGCCTCGCATTAAATATTTTCTCAATTATGATAGGCGACCACCCTTGTGCCTGTTCTCGGGGGAAGGAATTAAACAGGAAACACATGGAACGAGTAGTTCCAATTAATAGAGAGAGAGAGAGAGAGAGAGAGAGAGAGAGATGCTTGCCCACTCCCATGCAAACGCCGGAACCTAAACAGTCGGCAGACGAGCTGGTTCAGAACGAGCCACCTCCAACACTCCCCACAACAGCAGAGCTCCCGGTTCTGAGTATTTATGTTCTTCTAGTTTCAGATGTTGGTGGCCTAGGATCAGCTCCTCGTGGCCTACGATCAGCGAGGGTAGCTGAGCTGGCACTTGCCTGCGTCCCTGCCACCTTCGATCAGATAGTGGGTGTTAAATTGTTAATCTATGTGAGTGCCCTGTTCCCCAAGTCATGGGGCACCGAAACATGCTAAGCTCCGTAGCGCGTGAGCTCGCACGCCGCATATAGCCGGGGTTGACATGGGCGGATGCATGAGGCGTTTGAATGGGTGATATTAATGTTAAGTAAATGGGCAGGAAGTAGACATGAATCGCAATTGACGAACTATGGTCCCCTCCCCCTCTTTCAGTGGCGGATCCTCTTTATAGTCAGTGGGGTTACGTGACCCCACTGATTTGGAAGAGGGTCTAAAGAGTTCTTTTTTTTTTGTTTATGTAAGTCAAATTTTTATGTAATCTTATATAAGGTGACCTCATTGACTTTTAAGGTGACCTCTCTATACTCAAGTGACCTACTGGATTAAGCTTGAGGATCCGTCACTGCCCTCTTTTATATCGTGTCGAGTAAATATGGTTGATGATTAGACTTCACCTCCGAACGGTGTTCTAAGCTTCAATTGTGGGCAAAAAAGTCGAACATCTCTCTCTCTATGGTTGATGATTAAACCTCACCTACGAACGATGAGTTCTAAGTTTTTCGTCGGCAAAAAATTCTCTCTCTCTCTCTCTCCTCTCTCTCTCTCTCTCTCTCTCTCTCTCTCTCTCTCTCTCTCTCTCTCTCTCTCTCTCCTCTCTCTCTCCTCTCTCTCTCTCTCTGCTATTAATCTCATTGGATAATTGGACTTATATATATATATAGGTAAAGTTTAGAGTGCGGCGAGATAATCCAACAGACTTTAGTGGCACGTGCGTGACGCGCACTTGTTTTCAAAATCTCTTGTTTTTACTGTTATTGGATCATGATCTAACGACATATGCTACAGTATAATTGAGTTTATCATCGTATCATAATATTTTTCTTTATATATATATATATATTATATATATATATATATAGAGGAGAGAGAGAAGAGAGAGAAACACTAATCTATAGGGGCTTCATAAATTTCTAATATGTTGTATAACATTCAACAACTTTCCCTCTACATTCTTTCTATGATGAATCTTATTAATTATGACATGACATGACCCACCTCATTAAACAACGGTTCCCCCACCCTCTTTGTTGTGGGGGGTAATATATAGTTGGTGAACGTACGAATAGATGATCCTTGGGTAACACATGATGTCCATCCAATAGATTTTATATGGAGATGGAGAGAACCTCAAGAACTTCTACTTGAAAGCCGTCTTATTTATGGTGATGCTTTAGTATTCAAATTCGTCACATATATAAAGAAAAAAAAACTTAATTATAATATTTTAGGGAATGTGCTAAAAAAAGTTAACTACTACTAATTCTGAAGAGATTGATGAGAAGATTTATAAACCGGAGAAAATAAACAACTTTATTATTCAAGTGAAAGGATGACTTAAAACTTCACCTAACTGGTGGATAGACTCTATAGTCATGAAGTAGCTCATGGGTACCCAATCGATCGTCAATTAATGTTCAACGTAAGATTAGACAATTTTCGATCTCGACGTATGAGTAGATATAGACATCATCAACATCTTCATCATTATTATCATTATGAGCACAAGATGACTCATGATAAAAAAAAAAAGAACATGTTGGTGCCATTAAGTTTTCCAACTGACACACTGGTGTGCATTAATTATTCGAACCAATGTTCCACAACTTGATTTATGATCCAAAGCATTGGCCAATTTTCTAACAACTGATCGAGTCTCACCAAAGTTATGGCAGAGAAGCCATGCTCTCTCTGCTCATTTACTTATTATTGTGCAATTTTATTAATTAATAAGATAGCAACACGACTACTCGGACCTCCACAGGTCTGGCCCCGCACTAACTGTGTCGTTGCCGCATCAAGGAAGGGATGTCGGGTCGGATTGGGATCCTTCGTTTTACAATCTCACACCATTTTTTTAAATCACAACTTTTAATAATATTTTAAAATTTAAAAAATATATTTTATTATTTATAAAAAGGAAATCTTATTAAAATTTCATTGAAAAATAGTAAACTCTAAAGATGAATTTGATAACCGATTATGCTACTCCTGTCAGCATAGTTTAACCTACTTTTTCATTTAAATTGTTTTGCCACCAAAAGTTTATCCCCTGATTAGAAAAGATGGTAAGTTATCCAAATTTTTTGGCTTGGATAGTTTAATAAGAGATATAACTGTCTATAATCTAGGGCTGTAAACGGATCCGGATAATATCCGGATCCGATTCGAATTCGTATCCGATTATCCGGATATTATCTGATTAACAATATCCGGCGGAGCGGATTTCGGATACGGATATTATCCGGATAATAAACGGAGCGGATACGGAAACGAGTGATCCGCTCCGTTTAAGATCCGCTCCGAATAGAATTATTTTTACCATTATATTTTAGATCTAATGATTCATATATAATATATATAATTTATAAATATATAATATATCTAATACTAATTTTTTGTTTAGAAATATTTTTGACATTTATATTTAAAAAACATATATATTTTTTATTTTTATGATTTTTAGACCACTTAATATCTTTTATTAATTTTATATTTTCGAAGTGCATAATATCCGTATCTACTCCGAATCCGAAAATTATCCGATTAAATTATCCGCTCCGTATTCAAATTATATTCGGAGCGGATACGAATTATCCGGTTAACTATTCGGATCGGAACCGAAAAACTCATATCCGCTCTGTATCCGCTCCGTTTACAGCCCTACTATAATCTAACTTTTGCTCACCCTTTTTGCTTAAACAAATTTTAATATCAAAGTGAAAAAATTACTTAATCATAGATATACCCACACTAAACTCAGTTTGTATCTTTTTCTAAAACTGTCCTAAGAAAATGAGTCATTCTCTTAGAGTTGACTCATTTTCATTAGTGTTTTAATAAAATGCACTCCATTTATAATAATATTTTTATATTTTATATATTTTTTAAAATAGCCAGTTTTAAGAGTTATAATAAAAAAATAATGTAATATTGTGGAACAAAGTCCCTCGATTGGACGGTGACTGCCGCGGTTAACGGCTTTCGACAATTTCGATCCATCCAGCAACCTCGATAAAATAAAGTTCCAAATCAAGTTTAATTTCAATCAACAAAGGAAAGAAGACAAGATTTCACAACCATTTGCGCGCCTTCATGAGCTTCTAATTTTGGATGAACTTTTCCGGTGGTTGGTTTGTCGCATGGGAGGCAAAGTCGATTCCCATATGATTGGCCAGCCAATGGCTTTTGCATCTGTCTTTTTCAGAACCTCCAACCAGGTATCTCACTCGCATGGCATTTTCTTTAGAAAAATGGTTTAGTAACACCATTTGATAACACATTAAAGTAACACACTAATCAAAGTGCACCACAACCTTATTATTTATGAGGTATTTTTAACTTTTTTATTTCAGCTGCTGACGTGGCACAGTTTTAATGGTGATGTTACCAAATAATGTTACCAAATAGTGTTACAAAACTGTTTCTCTTTTCTTTATGTCTAATAGGTGATCAAAGAATTTAATGAGGCCTGTAGGATCTGCAAAAGTTTTATTCGACCTCCCAAGGCTTGAGGTTGGAGCTCCAGATTGAAGAAGAGTGAGAATAGAATTGCAAATGGAGAATTCAAAATTTTGATATTTGATTTGATTTTGATAAAATTAACAAATTTGAAATTGAAAAATGATATCGGATATTCTGATAAGTTATCACAATCGGAATTAAAATTGAAAAATAATTAGAATCGAAATCTGAATCGGTCTCGATTATTCAAATAAATTATCTATAAACTCAAAAGATAAAGTCAGGGCAAACATCTTAACTTATCGGAATTTCAGATCTAATAATATAATCGGAATCGAAATTTCCAATTTTATCGAAATTAGAATTATAGTTCGGTTATCGAAATCAGAAACTGTATTTCCGATTCCGAACCCGACCCGATTGCAATCTTAATTGAAAAACAAGAGTTTATTAGTTGCCGACGTCAATTCGATCGGTAAAGAAATCAATCTTAATAGTATGTTCCTGGAGTCAACGACTTGACAGTCAAGTTAGTGCTTAGTTGGACACAGACTAAGAAGAAGAGCAAGAACTTTGAATGGAAGAGTAAAGAGTATAGAGAAGGAGGCACATGACTATGTTTTGTTTTTATTGAGCCAATCTCTAAAGCTTGAGGTTGCAGCTCGTGATTGAAGAAGAGTGAGAAACAAGAGCTCATAATTTGCTGCGATGTTATCTCGATCTATAAAGAAGTCAATCTCAATAATATGTTATCGGAGTCAACTATTTGATAGTTAAATTAGTACTCAGTTGAACACGCACAACAAAAAAGAGCAAGACCTCTTAATAGAAGAGCAAAGAGAGAGAGAGGAGGCATATGACTATATATTTTTTGTTTGACACTCGTTTGTTTATTTGTAGTTGTAGGTCTTCTTTTTGAAAGTAGTTGTGAGTTCAAGGGATGACACAATTCCGATATGAGATTAAACCCCCCCCCCCCCCTTATGTGCCCTCCTCCTTACTTCTTCGCTTCCTTTCATTCTTCTTATTCTATCCTTTTTCTATTGCTGGTGGGGCCACGCCCCTGATTTGGTTGAGGTAGAGCCGAGGTCGTGAGCCCAATGATTTTAGTAGGCTCCACTTAAAGGCCTATCAGATGTTAACAAGTCACTTAATAACAAAGAGTTTAAGGGGTTACACGAACCCTTTGATCACATTCAGATATTTTGAAGAGCACAGGTGAACAGTTCAGTCGAATGTTTAAATATGGGAATTAATGTACAACGTGACGATGTTTTTTTGTAGATGCATGTGTTCTGGACATGTATTTTTTTTTTTTATCTCAGTGTGTTCAAAACCGTAGAATCAGATAATCTTCTAAATATGAAATTAATTTTGGAAGAAAAAAATAGAATTTTATTTTTCTCTCTCCCTTTGTTTCTGATCTCTCTCTGGACCATCACACATAGTCTTTAGAACTTGGTATCGTCCACGCTGAAGATGGTCTTCTACTTTTTTTGTCTTCACCAAACAATATGTCTATTACATGCATGTAACATGTACATAAAGAATATGCATGTACGTACGTACACCCAAACATGTACGTATATATTCCGACAAATGAGAATACCATAGTCATATATATGCTTACACTAGATTATTAATTATTATTATTATTATCTAGGGGAGGATATATATATACACTCAAATTTCTGAATTGCTTAAACTTTTAAACCCTCGCCAACATGCATGGCCGACAAGCATCTCTCTATCTATGATCCGTATCGATCTCTTTCTCATTATGTAGTGGGCAGCTGCTCAATTTAGTACCTGCATGCCCTCATCAAGAATTAAATGTCTCCAACCCTCTCCCAACCCCTCAACTCCCCGGTCGTACCAATCCCTTTGTGCATGCATGTTCTTGCACTTGATCAGAATTTGAAGCTAATTAAACATACATACATGCATGTTTATGTTGAGGGAGGAGGCCGACAGCCAAATAGTGGGGAGAGGTTGGCGGTCGAAGCAGATTGGAGGGAGCTGCTCAAGTGGCCTCCCAATGGTTAATGCACCGTACGTTATGGCTCACCTACGCCCCCAACCACAACCTAACTCCCAGCCGTGGAGTCGCACCTATTTTTATCCGGTCAAAGTCCTCCTGCCAATGGGCTGTGTCCATTCACAAACTATTTATAAGTCTAATTTTCGAGTGCTCTTAATATATATAATAATTTTATATTAAGATATATGGTAACCAGAAAAAATAGTTATCGCAAGACTAAGATCATTAATTATTACAAGATTAGTTTTGCAATAAGTATTTTTTTATGGTTGAAGATTGGTGTGGAAGGTGTGGAAGTACTGTATTTTTTTTAATTCTTACAAGATTAGTCTTGCAAGAAGTTTTTTTTTTTTTTTTTAACGGAGCAATGGTTGAAGATTGTTGTGAAAGGTGGAAATATATTATTACTATTTAATTATTTCGTGATTTGGTTCAAGAATCTTATAGTAGGGCTTAGATATAGCGTACGGAAATAGAAAAATTAAGATCAACCATTTTACAATGTCTTATACTTGGGGGTGATCAAAAGTGTTGTGGGAATCCATCATTCATTTGCATATCATGTTAGACCTTCAAATAGAAATTTGGAATCACATGCACTTATGGTAAGCTTCCACATCAATATTCGTGGATTGATTTTTTTTTTTCCCCTTCATCAGCATCATCATCATTTTATCGAGGGAAGGTGCTGATCATGAAGAGTACTTATGCTTGTTTATTTTGAGCAGGAAAGATATATTTGGGAAATATAAATGCTCTAAAGTTGATTCCCGGAATGGGCACATGCTCTGGAGGAGAGAGCTAAGGGGCCTCCATTTAGAGGCCCACACGATTTAAGCCCAAACCACTACTTGAAGCAACAGACGGGGGCCTTATTAACTCACTAACACACTTGGGCCCAAACTTCTCCATGTGGGTCTCTCCTGCCCAAGCCCACGGGATAAACCAACACAAGCAAAACTTCTTACGTTAGGTTATTTGTCCTCCTTTTATGTGGCAAATCAAACTTTTGAAGCATTCATCTTTTAGGATTTTGTTTCGGAATCCACGTCACATATTAGTGTTCGAAAACGCTAATAACAAGCAAGCAATAAGAAGACATAATCCTCCATCGTGATGTCTTAATTGGCAGTACTACGTACCGTCCAACATGATGGTTTATGAGAAGTTTGGCAACCTTAGAAGGGAAGGAATTAGTGGCCATGGGACTGTGACGAGTTCCACGTTGTCTTATCAATGGTAGTAAGACAAGTAATTAGATGCGGATCTGCACAAATTAACCAAACCATGTGACGGGTCCTTAAACATCTCACAGCGTCCTTTTCCTTTCGGTTTCACATCGCTTCCCTTTCGGATATAGACTTGGATATTTAAATATATGTTGCAGTTTATAAGTACGTGTGTATCGATCCTAACATATATATAGAACTGTATGATCTAGATTAAGATTGTATGTTCTAAAATTTTATTACAGCTTAAGATTTAGAAAGTTTGCACGTACGAATAACCCTCTTTATATCAATAACCGCGGAATTTTAACTCTTAGATACATGTGCCCAGGCTTGTGTAAGGATGCTTACCATCTTTTGCAATATCTCGACCTGTTAATGCAGAAATCTTCCCATTATAGCATAAAAGCGTTGCATTAGCATAAGTGCACAAAAAATACACGTCTGCTAATGCATGCTGTCTTGTGCTTTTGGACAACAGTAATTGTCAAGGTATTTCCGTACTTATGTTTATGAAAGAGGGGTTTTACAATGCAGACACATACAATAGTTGCATTTCTACTATTAATGTACGAAAGAAGGTTATTTTCGCAAACCATATTTAGACTTATAGTTAAATTGCAGGTTTTTTTATGGCCTGAAGTCGGCCATTTTATTAATAGAAACAAAGGAAAAAAAAAAAAGTGGCAAAGACCGGTTTTTATTTTGGTTGTAGTGGTTAGAAAAAGTGATCGGGAGCGGTCTACAACTTGAGAAACGGGAAGGAGTTTGGCCGATGGACGCGAGGAACTTGCAAGAATGGAAGAAGATGTCAAAGGGGCCGTGGTTTGGAGAACCAGGAGAGAATTCTCCGATGTCTAAATTAGAACTAGGTTTATGTAGAGGTCTTGAAAGGTTTCTAGCAGTAAAGTTCGTGTACCTTTTGTGGAAGGTTTAGATCTCATGATATAGTCAGTGTTAGGACAAGTCATCTACCGACTATAACAATCCATCGTGGGCTATGGTTATGACCCTATCAAAAAAGATCATGGTATGGGAGCCGCCTGAATCTTGAGGAGTGACTTCACCAAACTTTCATCACGAGGAGTACACATCTACGGGGGTTGTAAAAATTGTCATGATGAGAGCCGTTATTGCACTCAGTAACGTAGTCGGTGGGTGCGCGGTTAGAAAGGCTCAAAGGCTTGAGGATAGTTGACAAGACCCACACTTATGTGCTTGGACAAGTATATGTTTGGAGATCTTTGAAACATCTAAGGACATGAGGAAGGTGCGTAAGTGGATAGGAAGCAAGAATGTGTTGTATTGAGCTTAGTAGATAAGAAATAACCACGGCTATTTGGTATGAGATTAAATAGGGGATAAGAGATAAGTTAATCCAATCTCATGTTTGGTGCTTCAAAAAAAATAAGAATAAATTTGGTTTAAATATTTTGAAGATATCTTCAAAAAATGGGAATAAATTGAGGATAGCTCATCCCAACTTTTTGGTGGGATAGCTTATCCCCATTTTCTAATCTTAAAAATATTAAACAAGAGGTAAATTAAGAATGAGAATAATGTATCCCTAAATAAATTTACCCCTATCTCCATTTGTTTTAATCCCATACCAACGTTTCGGTGAAAATTTATTTACTATGGACCAAACCCTATATTTCCAAAGAAACCCAAACACTATTACTTAATTATGAGGTACATAGATCAAGCTCCCCTTTTATATGCGTGCCAGTGGACACAGGTTGTTTCTCCTCTCTTCCTTCAAGTTGGTTCGTACTGTTTTTGTGTCATTCCATATATCCCATATAATAGAGGACAAAAATCCAAGCCTAATAAAGGACAATGATGCGTAGCCTTTGATCCCCCCAGCAGAGGACCCCGGTTGGGTCGATCGGTTGAACTCTTGTTTAAAAGTAGGAGGTCCCGAATTTGATTTCTGGGGGGGGGGGGGGGGGTTTATCTGATTTACATGCAATCCTCGAGGTGTGTAAATTCGAGATTTTTTTTGTCAAGTGGGGTATGGGATAAGGGCAATACGAGTATACGAAAGTAAGAGTTGTCAAGTCCTGATCTTGGAGTTCACAAACACCAATCTTTGAACCCACAAAACCACACGGGACGAGATTTTCTCGTTATCAAAAAAAAAAAAAAAATCCCCCAGCAAAAGAGGGCAGCATTCTAAGTTACTAAGACAAGTCAGTGTGCAAAGGACAACGAAGAACAGCGGTTTGCTTCGCTTTAAGCCTTCTAAGATTCCTCCAAAGCTGGCCCACTTCTTAAGGAAAGCTTTCCTTTAAGAGTCATGTGAAGCATATGCAACACAAAAAACGAATCCTTTCGTATGGTGCACCACCTGGTGAACCCATCACAATCTCCATCACAGAACAGACCAAAAGCTTGTCCTTGGAGACTAGTTTGACAATGTAACTAAAGAATGGGACATGGGAAACCATCCATGCAGATGCAAAGCTTTTCTCTGGTTTCCTCCAAACCCATCAACAGTACAGGATCTTGAACAGAGAAAATGAGGTGGCTTCTACCTTGCCCTTCCAGAGTTTTAACAGCTAATTAAAGTGGGACAAAACCTAGGTGCATGATGTAGGCTACTAGCTAGACTCTAACTACTGGCAGAGGTGACTGGAAACTTCCTAACATTACGTTGGCGAGCCTTAATCCAAGGACGTGCTCACTTATTAAATCAGAAGATATAACTTGTCTTAACCCCTGAATGGACCAAAATTAATGTCCAGTTAAGAGTGTTCCTGCTGCCTTCAAGTCATGCAGTTCCCAAAGATTCATGTGGGTTTATATCTGGGTTTTGGAGATCTGAGCAACACTGCTGCAGTCAGCAGCAATGGAAGAAGATGGAGGATGCTGGGCGTTTCAAGGCCCACCTTGGGCAGTGGAAAGCTCATATACCGTAGCCAAAGGTGGAAGGCTGTAGAATATCCCAGTTATATCCGGTAATTATCTACTCCCAACATTCCATTCTGATCCAAGGACGGTGGGCTCAGAGTGTCCCCCCATCCCTACACTACTGCAACTGGTGACATAGCACTTTGGAAGCTTTGGGATAAAAAACCAGCTATTTTAACGTATGGGTTAGATGAATCATATGGGCACCTGTTGCAAGGTTGACATTCGTGAGCTAAGCCCTTGTTTGAGGAAACTATAGGTAGGGGTAGGGAAATAAGTTGGTAAATAAATAGGTGGGTTACGTGGGTATGGCCGTATGGGAAACTTTAATCTCAAATACTTTAATATGACGGTGGAGACCCTTTAACAAAACAAGGAAACAAAATTGGTTTGCAGCGGGCTGGGAAAAAGGCCAAACGGGAAAAAGGGTTCGTGGCTGGGCTTTTTGTTCGCGGCTGGGAAAAAAGCTTGGGCAGGTTCGCAGGCGGCTGGGAAAAGGGTTGGAAAGGGTTTCGCAGGTGGTCGCTGCCGGGATCGAGGCTACGTGCAGACAGCGTCGGGGGATTGCAAAAGGAAAAAGAAAAGGCCAGTCTTGTACTTCGATCTGATACGCATAGAAATTTTTTTTTTCTTCATCTTCTTCCCCCTGTTCCCACTACTGCTTAGTGCTTACCTTTATTTAATTTATTTTTTCTTTCATTGTAACATTACTTGTAGTCTGCGTCTGGACTTCATTACTTGCGAGTTGCGACAATCTACTCCGATAGAATATACGCGAACTATTGCGTTGCGTACATTACTATAATTCAGCGGTTAGTGGTTAAAAATTATTCTTTCTTATTTATCTCAGATTTGATTAAGTGATTAAATGTAATTAAGAGTTTTAGCTAAGTTTGAAATTCATTAATTAAGTGGATGACTTCCTAAGACCTAGTTCTTATATTACGACATAATTTAATTTTTATAGAACATTAGATATCATAGAATAGCCTTGTATTTATTAATTATGCATCTACTGTTAAACATTTTAGTATAGCTTTCCTCATGTTCTCTTTTTACAGATATTGTCTCTGAAGAAAAGACACCACCTAAGCAAAAGAATTTTGACATGGGTAAGAAACTAAGTTGAAATATAAATGGAATATTTTATTTTTAGTAGAGTGCTAATTAAGTAATTATATCTTTTTTATAGATAAATTTTTGAAGAGAAAAATAACTCTGAAAGAGACACATGACAAAGTAAAAGATAATGAGATTATTGAGACATCAGGTTCATCAAAGAGACAACGTCAAGTTGTAGACATTGAAAATCTTCCGTCAGATCCAGGATTGAGAGAGCATTTTCAGCAATGAAAATTGTGAAGAATCGATTGCGCAATAGAATGGGTGATCAATGGATGAATGACAACTTAGTGACATATATTGAAAAGGAGATGTTTGAGAGCATTGACAATGAGACAATAATGCAACGCTTTCAACACATGAAGACCCGCTGTGGAGAACTCACATAGTCACATGTATAAAATCTTCTACTTGAATGAAATAAATATTTTTGTTATGTTAATTTATTTTGCCCCCCCTTCCAAATATTTCTGGCTCCGCCACTGACGTTAATCCTCCCCACAGCATGGGATCTCTTGTTCACCCTAGTATTCAATAATATCTTCATTGATTAGTGATGCTAAGACTCCCATTTACAATCACAATTTGAGAAATATATTTAAGAATATTAGTTAAAAATAGAGTCTTATCATCAACTTATAGATTTTGATGAATGCTAGCAATAGGAGATCCCATCCCAAAACCCCACCAAATTAATAGGTGTCTAATGTTCATCTTTTGATATGGTCCGTCAACTTTCCTCATCTTTCCTCCTATTGGGATTCTAATAAACTAGGTTAGTCATAGATAGATGTAGAACATATCTAGTGGAGTCGCGTGACCTCACTAGAAATTATTTTTCTTCTTAAATGACCATTTAAAATAGCAGGTTTGAGTGATGTCTATATAGGGGTGACCCCACTCAATGACCGGGTGGTGATTCGATCTGAGACTAAGACCCCTGACCCTGCTCTGCCCTGCTCTCTTATTTTTACTATATATATATATATATATATATATATATATATATATATATATATATATATATTGTTATCTATACTAATATAATAATGCTCAGTCTTGGTGCTGCCACGTGGCAACGCCAGGACAATCTTCTTCCCGCCTAAATTTTTTCGATATAAAAAATAAAAAAAATCACAAGACAATTCCTCCATTTTTCAAAAACTTTCCTTCATTTTTTAAAACCTTCCAGATATATATATGAAAAGAAGATATAAGGAAAGAGAGGATATCAAACTTATAAACCTTCCTCTATCTATTTTCCTAATATAAAAGTAGAAAAATACCACCGAAGGTTGCTCCATTTTTCAAAAACTTTCCTCTATTTTTTAAAACTTTCTAATATCAAGAAATCTATACTATACTAATAATACTCACTTTTAGAAGTATAGGGGCAGCACCAGAATATCTTATTTTCCGGCTAAACTCTCTCTCACCACTTTTAGAAATATATACTTTCACTTTATATTGTTGATATTATGATATTATTTAAATCTTTAATTTACTTTTAATATAATTTTACTTAAAATATTCCCGTGCATGGCACGGGTATAGAACTAGTATATATATATACCCTAGCTAATCACATCCACACTCAGTGCCGCAGCATGGCTTTTGCCCCTTCCTGCTGCTCTGCTCCTCTCGCGGTCTCACTAGAGACCTTCGTCCATCGCCGCTCTTAATGTTGCCGACGTCGGCCCGTCGCAGACCTCACCCAATCCAGTCGGCAGTCGCCCTCCACCTACACCCTCGCAATCACATCGTGTCGCGACGGACCTTTGCTGTCGCGGACCTCCGACCTTCGCTGTCCTTGCCGTCGGCTTCGCAGACCTCCATCCAAATCTTACTGAATAGACACAAGCAAGTATGTAATCTAGCGAGTCTAGATGGTGGCTCCCAACGAACTTGGGTGGTGGCTTCCAATGAACCTGGGTGGTGGCTCATTTATATGATATGCATTTACATTTCTTTTTTGTAACTTGTTATATGTGAATATGACTCAGTGGGATTTTTTTGTAGCTTGTTAGTTAGTAGCCTTTAAGTTATTGAAATATTTTTTTATTAAATATATATTTAAAATTATATTTTTATATTTTTATATTTTATATAAATTATATAAATATTAAAAAAATAATTCGAATGACCACACTGAACAAAATTTCTACGTCCGTCCCTAAAGCTAGCTAAAGACAAATTGACGTGACTCCAATCCCTCGCATTTTGTCATTATGATGATGTGTAAAATTTTAGTGTGTTTCTCAAGAGATATTATCTCCGTTTGAAATTTTATTTTATTTTTATTTCTAGGAAAGAACCCTCTTGGTAGAAGAGAAATAGATGTTGTTTATAAACACATATTTATTTTTACTACATTTAATATAGGACTAAACTATGACTCTGCACTGATTCTCTCAAATTATCACATTTCAGTTCTCTCAAACTCACATACAAGTTTCATGTTTTATAGAAACATGATATATATCTAAAATCTTAATTTTCACATCTTGTTGGGGAATATATGAATTTTTAATGATGATAATCTTACATCATAATTTTATTCGGTGTACAAACAAGTGAAAATCACTGATGTTAGATTGACCATTATTCATATCAATTTTTCCCTTTAAATATAGAGTACAAGGGAAACATGGTAAGACATTTCATAATCTCAAAAATACAGCAGGTAGACAGGAGCTTTTTGAATCTGGTTGGGATCACATATGCAACTAATTAATAAGAAAGGGTCTGCAATTATGTGAAAATGCATTGTGCATTTATGTTTATATTGCAGACTCACTTGTATATCTTCATCGTTATACATATTCTCACATGATTTGTGTTCACCCAAAAAACGTGATGTCTCGTTTTCCCTAGATCTTGGTTAGTGGTTAACATTGCAGGTTGGGTAATGCAAGAACCCATTTTTGGATACTGCATAGTTGCTTCTCTAATTAAGTGTTGTAGTGGTATAATTTAGTCATACATCATAGATAAGTGAAAATAAATACGTGTTTATAAACAAGACACATGTACTTCTCCCAAGAAGATCTTTTTTTTTTAGAAAAAAAAATAAAACCACGACTGGGGGATAATATTTATTGAGAGAGACACATTACAATTTCACTGCATCTTGAATAGTGTCATTTGTGGGAAACTGATCACCGAGAAGTTGTGCGCCCAGCCAACTATTTTTTCTTAGCAAAATCTGCACGTCTCGAGGTAGTGAAGGGGAGACAATAATGGCAGCATGGTACTCGGCATTGAGCAACACTTTGGTGGACTTAGTGTTGGCAGAGAGGAGGAGATGACCCACCTACGAGAGGGCCTCATCGAGTTAGGCTCTTCATTGAGGGGTAGAGTGGTTTCCCATGTCGAGCTGTTCTCCTCAATTTCTCATGATTTCTTGCGATTGTTTGCTTGTGGATGTATGGAATGATTCTCTTTCCTCCACCCCTCTTCTCTTTTGTTTTTCTCCATTACATTTGAGTAATTTGGGGTGGTGGAATGAAGCTTTAGAAGAGGGAAGGGTCTGTACTAGGCTGTTCAGAATTCGGTTCAAACCGAAAAATCGAACCGAACCGACCAGTTCAGTTCGGTTCCGTTCGGTTTGGGATCTTACACAGTTCAATTCGGTTTCAATTTTTGAAACCGAATAAACCGAATATATATATATACTAGAAGTGTAATATATATTGAAATAAGTCATAGCGCAGTTGGTTAACGCATGCAGCAAACAGCCCGCGTGCTGGCGCGGGTTCAAAACTTACTCCGCCCACGCAATTTTTTATAAAAAAAACTGAGAATTCCTGTAGCCAAAATTAAGTGGCGGAGCTGGGATTCGAACCCTTGACCCCCCACAGAAGCATGTGGGCCTTAGCCACTGAGCCATACGCAAGTTTCTGATACAAAGATATCAAACTTCGATTTAAACCGAACCGAACTGGTTCGGTTCGGTTCGGTTTCACCTTGAGATTCAGTTCAGTTCGGTTTGGCCAAAAAATGAGCCAACCCAGACCGAACCGAACCATGTTCACCCCTAATCTGTACAAACTCCTATATATATGTAGACGCATTAGTACCTATAGATGTGTTTAGAACGCGTCCATCAAAATGGACATGTTTATAAGCCTTCTTCCATCATACTATTTAAAGGTGTTCCGTCGACCAAACATATTTCTAACCAGTTTCCGAAAGCCTTCAGTGATGAGTTATAGGCACCAATCTATGTTGATGCATTTATGTTAAGGTGTCAGTGAGCCTTGATGTGTTGTAATGTCCCGACGCGAAATATCATAGCAGTGTTACAATTAGATAAATAGTATAGAGCGAGAAATAATATCAAACTATTACACAATTGGAATAACGCCAAAAGAAATCTAACTTCATTAATAATTCCTCAAACACTATTACATTCACTAATCAGAGCCAAAATTAGGGCCCATAATACTTTATTCAAAGTCAAACTATTACATATTGACTAACTAATGACTAACTAACTAACTAAAAAGCACGGGTTGTCGAAATACTGGTCACTCCTGAACATCCTCATCCCCTTCCTCGTGAGTGTGGTAGTCTCCATCAGACTCACCTGAAACACATGAAATAAATAGCACATGAAGAGCGATAAATGTCCAGTAGGACTTAATATCTCATATAAACAGGCATGCTTTAAGTGATTAATGTCTTATAAAATATGATAACTAGAGAGAACAGTCATGTAGAGTCAATAGAACTATGTAGCAGGATAACGAGAAACAATAGCACTTCATGAGAGTAGAGCACAACAAACATGATAACGGATTGGCCATATAACGAGATAACATGTAGAGTTGCACAACAGTGCACTAATAACGATAGTACTTGTATTGATTGATTTTCATAGATTAAATCTTGATAGTATAAATGACACTAGATGTATGCCAACATCCTGATCATTGAACTCCTGCGGACAAATGACACTTTTCGGGCGTACCTCCCAGGACCACATCGGACCCTATTGCCTGGCATTAGTTATGTTTCTTATCTTAGACAATTAATAGTATGGCCAAATAGAGTACCAAGAATAGATGAGAGTAATTGAAGAAATAGACAAGAGCGTAGAGAGAATGTGAACAGATGAGAGTATAGAGATAGTAGATGAGACAGGGACATATTCGTAAAACATCGATCAACAGATGATAGTAACAGTTGCACAGCACTCGGTCGTGTGCCGGCAGTCCGGTAGAAGTTACAACCGCCCACTAGTCGTGCCATGAGCACAGGCCAGAGGTCCGACGTGATCCCAAGGTAAGAAAGAACACACTAAGGTCGTTGGATCATACTGATCCCTAAGGGAAAAATAGGTTTTGATGGTACAATCCGCACGTTGGCAATGGACGTCCGCCAAAGCCAAGGAGACTTACGGAGGCCTTGACAAGAAGTTCCTGGTCCTGTCAGGAGTATTCCCAATGGAGAGGTCGTCTAAGCCAAGATAGAAGTGTGTAAAGAAACATTGTCCATCATGCCTCAAGTGCTCGAAGGCAGAGGGACGAGATAACAATATACAAAATGTGAGAATTAAATGAAAACAAGTCCATAAAAATAATAAGGAGATTAAGTGATTAATTGTACTTAATTATTAGGTGTATTATTGAGTAATTTGATAAGGTTTCATGACAAACATTAATATTTAGTGGGTGCATGTGTAAGGAAAATCATGAGAGCAAGAGAAAGTCGTGCATATGGCTTTTAATTAATAAGAAATCATGATAACGTTACTATTATCATTAAACATGTCGATACAGTTCATAACAGAACAATTGAGGGTTAAACAGTGGTTAAATGGCGTGATTAACAAGGGTTCATATGAAAATTTGGGTTCTGGTTGAACAGTGAAATCGCGATGGAGGTAACCGTTGCGTTTCAAATCGCGATAGTTGGGCCTGTCGCGTTCTTATAAACTGGGTCAGGCAAACGATTGCGGCTGAAACCACGATGGGTTGGACCGTCACGTTCATGACGTGTTGCTCCGTCCTACTACGACCTTCTGACATCGCGACAGGTCGGGCCGTCGCGTTCTCAGAAGACTGACCGAAGCCCAAAAGGGGAAACATCCCACTTTAGGTCTCGGTCCATCCTTCCAAGTCTTGACACAGGGCCATTTAAAATCGATATAAAATCGTATACATGTCCAAAAATCACAAAACTAGTTTTAAACAAAAATAGACATGCAGATGTATCAGCAAACATGAGTAATTAGAAAATAACATAGAAGGGACATGTTTCAATTAGGTTACATTTATGTGACCTAAAACATGCATAGTGTTGGAATCTGATTTAATTCGCATATGATACATGATGAAAATGGGGGAAAATAGGATCATTCGAATCCTAACATCAAGCAGTATTTATGATAACATTTACAAGACATGAGATCAAGTGTAATCATAGATTGAAAGTAAACAAGTGGGTTTGGGTACATGTTCTTGACAGAGATTGGAGTATGAAATAATCCTTCATGGCACAACGATAATTGGGGCAAACATGGGGCTTTGATAGAGGGGATCATGTCTACTTAGAGACGAGTTTAATTGGATTTTGCTTGAGAGATTGTCTACCTTTTCACGCTGTAAAGATCCTAGGGTTTGGAGATGTGGAAATGGAATTTTTTAATAATTTTAAAATCTATTTTATCATGTTGCTCTTTTTCTCATGACTGTACATTGTAAATTCAATCCCGTCGGATGGTACACGAGCGATGGTGACGAGAGATGACCCTACAATTGCAGAGCGCGTGCGTGCCAGTCACCGAGGTGACAACAGATGGTTTGCCTCCGAGAGTCGGAGGGCTTTAGGTCTATTGTGCGCGCCGTTTGACTTCGTCAAACGAGAGTGAAGTGTCGGGTCCTGGACCAAAATCTCGCCGTTGCCTAGACGCAACGACGTTAATTACATCCCTCTAAGAGGGAAAATCTTTGATTAATCGTCAGATTTAGAAAGCCTCATGACCTGAAGTGGAGACATCCAATAGAGGTGCGAAACGCAATTTAAATTAGAGTCAAGGTACTATTAAGCAAAACGAATGCCTATTCGGACTCATTTGATCTTTTACTCAGCTAACTACCGGGTCTCTTCGCCTATTGACTCATTTGTTTCTTTTATCATGGAAAAGTTCAATTTGGTCCATGGGGTCCATTTGGGAGAGACAAGTCAAGAAATGGTCTATTTGGTCATTTGCCGAAAACAATCTTAATTTGAATCTCTTGTCCTTTACAAAACATGAAGTGACCTTTTTGCTTGGAAAAAGTCCATTTGGTCTTTTGTGAAAACAATTTTGATTTGAGTCTTTTACCCCGTGGTAAAACATGAGGTGATCTTTTATTTACTCAGAAAAGCTTGACTTGGTCTTTTGTTCTTTTGTAAAATGAGATGGTCCTTTTGTTGTTTGTTGCTTGAAAATGGTTCAATTGGTCTTTTGCTTCTTTTTGAGGCATTTAAAACATAGGGTGATTAAATTAATCTTTTGTTTCTTTTTTCATGGAAAAGCTTTTAATTTGTCACTTGTTCTTTTGAAACATTTAAAATGAAGTTATGTTCACGATTCGGTGCAGTTGGGCCGTCTAGTAGTCACTTGGCAACCGGGGCACACTCGATACAGCGCAGCTCAGGGACAGCCTTGGTTCGGCGCGGCGGAGAGCAAAAACTGAATCGGCGCAACCCCGCTGAAGTGATAAACGCCATTGAATCGGCATTCGTTTACAACGTGGCCAACTCAATTGAACGCTAATGACCTCTTTTAGGGACTTCGCGCCAACTCAACCCTCACGGGGAAAATTCGGCAGCATTTCCCCTTATAGTGGTTGATAAGGGGAAAGCACGGTACTCATCCACCACAAGTGGAGATGGCACCAAAAGAGAGAGTATACGTCGCAGAACGACATAACTCCAATGGCACATAACCCCGATCCCCAAGGCACGCTTACGGAGATTCGGGCAATATCATGACCAAGCAACCCACGGGACGGATGAACAACATATAAACTCATCCGTCCGGACATAGACATTATACTGTCCAACCCGGGGGTGTGGATGGGTCTTGTATTGAGCTGTTTGACTATTGATTAGCTAATATCACATTGGGCAATGGTTTTGCTCATGTAACCTCAGCCATCAAGATGACCACAGGACGTCGAATCGGCGCAGCCCTCCCTGGTCCTGCAAGATTGCCAAGACCAGTACCAGGCCGAATCGGCACGAGTGCCTACCTGCGCCAACTGTGATGGACGCGTCTCTCCAGTAGCACCCTTGCTCATAGCAGGGGTCACTCTTGAGTTTGAGACGTTCTTGGAGCTTATTGTTGATGAGCTAAACAAGAAGGCATGAGCATTATTTGTCCAACCCCTTGGCTAGCGAAAATGGGCATGCATTGACCGAAATGAGACTCTTAGGGGACTGTTTGATATCGGTTTAGATGCACATCAAAGTGGCTGAAAAATAGTGGGTAGATCATCCATTGTGAGGGGGGGCGAACCATGGCTTGATGAGCTCTTTTAAGGGGTCTCTTGGAGATGGTGATTAGGCAAGAAGGCACGAGCATTATTTGCTCACCTCTTGACTAACACAATGGGCATCATTGACCCAAAAGAGGCTCTTAGGGGCGGTTTTGACAGTGATGAACTAGTCTTTGCAGGCCCAAAACGATGGAAAACATGGCTTATTGAAGGAGGAGATTTGGCATGCTATGCATGCATTGAATGGGAAAAGGGGTCACATACCCCCATGACCTCATTTATTGAGGTATGGAGGCATGGAAAGGCCTCATGTGAGGTGCTAAAGGGGAAGGGAACATCCCTCTATAAAGAGGAAACCCCCATCCCGTAACCCTCTTTTGCTAAGAAAACATTTAAACCAAGAGAAGGTAGAGGAAGGACATGCAATCAATGCATGGAGGTAAACCATTCATAAAAAAAACAATGGGAAGGACATGCATAGAATGGTGTCCTCTTGTAAGGAATGAAAAAAGTACATAAGAGGAATGGGGGAGGGATGATACTCCAACGTGACACCTCCTTCCCCCTCCCTACCTTTGACAAGACAACACAATGCCTCTCTTTCTCTCTTTTCTCTTCTCTCTTTTTCTTCTCTTACCCTCTCTTCCTTGCCTTCTTCTTGCAGGTAGGCTTCACGAGTGGAGCTCTTGGAGGAGGAAAAAATGCAGGAGCTCTTTCCTTGCTTCTGCTGGTTGCTTCCCCTGTTGGAACCCAGCCACCAGTCCTCTCTCTCTTCTTCTCCCGTAAAAAACCCCTCTTTGCCACCCTTCTTTTTCAAAGCCTTCTAGAAGAGAGACTGTCAAAAGTTGCCCCAACCCTCCTCCTGGCCCAGTAGGTGGCAGGCCACTTTTTGCCATTTTGGGAACCTCCTTTTGGGAGGTGTCCCATTTGACTATCCTCACCTCCCCTTTATGGGATGAGATAAGGATATTCTCCAATGGGCCCTTGGGGCCTTCTTAGTGGGCCTCTTCTTCTACATTCTTGTTTGCCCACCTAAAAGAGGATGGTCCGGCGATGTGGGGGGCTCTTGACAAGTTTGGGGTGTCCACAAATGCCCCCCACCCGTGGGTGGTGCGAGAGGACACGCAAAGCGACATCCGCGGGTGTACTTCGGCTTTTGACTGTTGACGCTAACATCGGCAGGTCTTTGACTTGTTGTCATGTTGATGGTTTAATGATCTGTTTATGATCTCTTGCTCCTATTTGGTTGACATGATTCACGGATGACGGCTGCACGTTGCTCCGCATGGGCAATTGGGGTGATCTCCCTTCTCTATTTCTCTCTTAGTGATCTTCGAATTTATCGCGATTTGACAAAGTTCGTGCAATCCGGCGCGGGGTCCGCTACTCGCATAGATCGGGCGCGTGTCGATCTGGCGCAGGTAGCACGATTCGGCAGAGGCTATTGATCAGCGGATGGCGGCGATTTGGCACAGCTCGTGCTGATTCGTGCATGGCCTTCGCGAGTCAGCAAGGGCTCGCAAGTTGATTAACAGACCGATGGGGTAATAAAGACCATTGAATTGACGGCCTACTTAAGATCTTGTGGCCTTCATGAGTCGGCCAACCATTGTCAATTGGATTGTGTTGCCCTATTGCATGAGCCAATAGGGCATGTTGGTTTGCCATATGATTTGGCGGCTCTTTCTAGACCCAGTAAGTGACGCTACTGCTCCTTTCTTTTGAACCCTCTTGTCGGCTGGTCATTCTGAATGCGCAACAATCTGAGCATGCAGTAGCGTTGAGGTCTTAATAGGGAGAAGTTGACAGCTTCCACATCATCGTTGCTGACTGTGATGACCAAATTGCCACGTTGGAGATTCTGTAGCCCATCCCTTAATGCCGCTTTGCTCATAGCTGGATTAATGTGCTCTTGTCTTCCTCTTTTGACTTTGTCGTGTCTGGGTATCGACAGATTTCTTCAGCATTCTCCACCCAGAAGCTTGAAAACTATTAGGAGGCATCATCTGTTGACACATGCTTCTCTGATTGTCGGCCAACTCTGTCAAAAATTTCCCTCCAGAGACTTGAAATTTTCTAGAATCCACTTCGCATAAAGAAGTTTCACTTTGTCCTGTATGAGATAGAAATTCGATTGAAATGGAGACAAATTTCGACTAGCACGAGGATGAGCTTTGGCTTGCATGAATATGAAGAGGAGCCTCGGCTAGCACTGACATGAAGATGAGCTTTAACTGTCATGAAGATAAACTTCAACTGGCATGAAGGTGAGCTCCGACTGGAAATGGCTTGAAGGCGAGTTCCGGATGGCGCTGGCATGAAGACGAGCTTTGACTGGCAACGACGTGAAAATAAGCTTTGATTGTCGAGTACCACTTCTGTCAGGATTTCCTTTCCAGAGACTTGAAGCCTGCTTGTCTTTGGCATGTATTTTTTATTTTCGCATTATCGAATTGAGCGCCCTTTCGGTTTTCACCCATCTGACCCCCTCTTGCTTTTGCCTACGCGCCCTTTAAGGTTTTCACGTAGCGGGGTACCCAATTTTGCCCACGGCGCCCTTTCGAATTTTCACCATGACCGGGTTCTAACTCTTTTTACCCTCATCTAGGGGAAACCTAGACAAGTCCAACGAGGCACCTCTATTTTAAGGCTCTTTTTTTGCTTTTTTTGTATACATATATATATATATAATATATATATATATATTATAAAGAGAGATTCATGAGTGAAATATAACTCGACCACCAATCATACCATGATATTGGTAGATGGTGTGTGGTTATTTGGGTTGATTGCAAAATGGTGACCTGGAAAACCTATGTGCTGGATTCAACAAGGGTTCTAAAGGTAACATCTACTGGTCAGCCAAGGCAAGAAGTCAAGGCTGAGCTTTATCTGGAGTTTTGGAAAGGTAGTGGTATCTAAACCTAGGGTTCTACAGAGGCATAAATGATAAAGACAGCTTGACATGAAAGTACCTTTCTAGATCTAGGGAAACATAACAAAAGGAGGTCCACTTGGGGGGAGCAGAGATAGAACTCCCTCTTCTTGCAACTTTTTTTTTTACATTTTTTTTAAACCACATTACTGACCCAAGCGCCCTTTCGGGTTTTCACTGGAGTCAGCCCCTTCTTGCTTTTGCCCACGCGCCCTTTCAGGTTTTCACGTGGCAGGGTTCCTAATTTTGCCCACGATGCTCTTTCGGGTTTTCATCGTGACCGGGTTTTTCTTGTCCTTTTTACCCCTACTCGGCGGTGCAATCCGAGTAGGTCCGACGAACATCTCTATTTTTAACCCTTTCATTCATTTTTTTTTTGAGATTTTTGACACTGTCAAAGTTGTTGACACCTGCTTCATGACCTGTGACTACGCCATTGGCCTGGTTTTATCTTCAAGTGACATCAATTGTATTGGCGGTGTCGGCTTCAAGACCCATGAACGACTTCATCGGTCTGGTTTCATCTTCAGGTGACGCTAGTTGTGTTAACGTCATCAGCTTCAAGACCTACGGATAACGCTGTTGGCCTGGTTTCATGTTTAGGTGACGCCAATTATGTTGATGTCATCAGCTTCAAGACTTACGGAAAACTCCGTTGGCCTGGTTTCATCATCTAGGGACGTCGGTTTCATCATCTGGGGACGTCGGTTTCATCATCTGGGGACGTCAGTTATGTCGACGCCATCAGCTTCAAGACCCACGAATGACTTCGCTGGCCTGGTTTCATCATCTGGGGACGTCGATTATGTCGATGTCATCAGCTTCAAGACCTACGGGAAATTCTGTCGGCCTGGTTTCATCATCTGCGGACGCCAGTTATGTTGACGTCAACAGCTTCAAGACCCGCGAATAACTTCGTTGGTCTGGTTTCATCATCTGGGGACGTCGGTTATGTTGACGCCATCAGCTTCAAGACCCGCGAATAACTTCGTTGGTCTGGTTTCATCATCTGGGGACGTCGGTTATGTCGACGTCATCAGCTTCAAGACCTACGGGAAACTCCGTCGGCCTGGTTTCATCATCTGGGGACGTCGGTTTTGTTGACGCCATCAGCTTCAAGACCCACGAATGACTTCGTTGGCCTGTTTTCATCTTGGGACGTCGGTTATGTCGACGCCATCAGCTTCAAGACCACAAATGACTTCGTTGACCTGGTTTCATCATCTGGGGACGTCGGTTATATCGACGCCATCACCTTCAAGACCACGAATGACTTCGCTGGCCTGGTTTCATCATCTGGGGAAGTCGATTATGTCGATACCATCAGCTTCAAGACTTACGAGAAACTCCGTCGGCCTGGTTTCATATTCTAGAGACGTCAGTTATGTTGACGCCATCAGCTTCAAGACCTACGGGAACTCCGTCGGCCTGGTTTCATCATCTGGGGACGTCGGTTATGTCGACGCCATCAGCTTCAAGACCTACGGGAAACTCCGTCGGCCTGGTTTCATCATCTAGGGACGTCGGTTATGTTGACGCCATCAGCTTCAAGACCTACGGGAAACTCCGTCGGCCTGTTTCATTTTTTGTGTTGGAATTTGTGACCTGCAATGAATTGGAGTGGCCAACAATCAGAGGCAATCTATTTAGAGGTATAAGGTTAGAAACCTCTTCTTTTAATGGCTGACAAATGCCGATTCGAAAAATGAGTTTGAACTCATGAAGGTATGGAAGCCCGATTTGAAGACGTGAAAGTCCGATTTGAAATCATGAAGGCGTGGAAGCCCGATTTTGAAAGATGTGGGCACAAAAGCCCAGTTTGAAATTATGGGGGCAGAGGAGCCCGATTTGAAAGATGTGAGGACGTGAAAGTCCAATTCAAAATCATGAGAGCGTGGAGGCCCGATTTTGAAAGATGTGGGCACAAAAGCCCAGTTTGAAAATATGAAGTCGTGGAAGCCTGATTTTGAATTTGTGAGGACACGAAGGTCCAATTTGAAAGCACGAGTTGGAGTTTTGAAACATGGGCTTCAACACGTGATTGACAAATATGAATTTTAAGATACGATTGACAAATAGTCAATTTTGAAATATGACTTTTGAAACATGATTGGCAAATTGCTAGTTTTAAAATATGTCTTTTGAAATATGATTGGCAAATTGCCAGTTTTGAAATATGTCTTTTTGAAACATGATTGACAAATTGCCAGTTTGAAATATGCCTTTTGAAACATGATTAACAAATTGCCAGTTTGAAATATGCCTTTTGAAACATGATTGGCAAATTGCTAGTTTGAAATATGCCTTTTGAAATATGATTGGCAAATTGCTAGTTTGAAAATATGACTTTTGAAAATATGATTGGCGAGTCGCCACTTTTGAAACATGAATTCTTTTGAATTATGAGTGGCAAGCTTGCCATTTTAAAATATGGCTTTTGAAACATGATTGGCGATACACCACTTTTTAAATTATGAGTTCTTTTGAAATCATGAATGGCAAGTTTACCGATTTTAAGATATGACTTTTGAAAACATGGTTGGCGAGACGCCACTTTTTTTAAAATATGAGTTCTTTTAAAATTATGAGCGGCAAGTTTGCCAATTTTAAAAATATGACTTTTGAAAATATGGTTGGCGAGACGCCACTTTTAAAAATATGAATTCTTTTGAAATGATGAATAGCAAACTTGCCGATTTGAAAACATGACTTTTGAAAATATGATTGACAATTTACCAATTTTTTTTTAATGCAAATGATGCTTGCATAAGGATGAATCCTTCGACAGTTTTATTAAAGATCCGGAAAAAGTATATGCACTCAAAATCTGGAAGAAACCCATGCATGAACATGGACATAAGCAGTGAAAGCCCAGTGCGATGTGATCATGCGGGCTCATATCATCGCCCTACAGAAAACACGCAATTTTGCTGAGGTATTATTTGTCTCAGAACCATAGTCCGACTAGCAGTATGGCTGACCTCTTTTTTTTGCTGCTCGTCATTGACGATAATACCTCAGGTGGCCCTAAAAGAGCCAGTTGAGACCGCCTTGATGATCGGGTCTCATGCTGGGTGGTCGGTGTGACTACCTCAACAAGATGCTTCCTTTCTCATTTTTTGTCATTCATTTTTTTTACTCATCATTTTTGTAACTATTTTTTGTCATTCTTTCTTTTTTCTTTTTTTTTGAATGAACATTTACATCCATAGACGTTACATATGTGATCAACACATGTCCTTAGAGTAACTTATTTTCAGTGAGTCGATCCTTGCTTGCTTGCTTGTGATGGGCCGAAGATCTTGGAGTTCCCCTAGGGTGCACGAGCTTCATCTGTGCATCGAGCCTCTTGAATTTGTCATGCTTTTCTAGCTCGCATATTATGGCATGCATATGCCCCCCACATTGGCTAGTATAAGCTATCGTATGCTTTTCCTTTCTACTGTATTGGAGTCCCATGAGATCGTGGCGGATACACCAGGTACTCGCCCACTTGCAGTTCTCCTTTTTTTTATCAAGGACTCAATTTGATCTTTAAGGATGTAGCAATCCTCTGTAACATGCCCCGGCAGTTGATGATATAAGCAGAACCGAGGGTCATTTTTCTTCTTGATGTCTTCCGGCTTTTTAGGCTCGAGTGGGACGATTCTGTTATGCCGTTGCGCCCATTCAAAAAGAACCAATGTCTTATCTTTTGGGAAGGAGTAAGGCTTCTGCAACTTCTCTTGTAGCGGAATTTTCCTTCGCCTCGACGATTTGTCAAGTGAGGAACTGGCTTCCCCTTCAGCAGCTTCTAGAGTCTGAACATGCCTTTTCCTTTGGCAGTAGTATCAGCAGAAGAGTACTTGGCGAAGAATGCCTCAATATCAGTGGCAACATTATTTAGTCGATCAAACGTTCTGATGTCGATGTCGCCCATTCTATTTAGAATCTCCTTTTGCAGGTTGTTCTTGCATATATTGACAGCCTCCTCTTCAGATAGTGGCTACTTGTATTTCCTGCAGATGTTCATCCACCGTCGAATATAGTCTCGGGCTGGTTCCCCACCTCCTTGAGAAATGACATGTAATTTAGTCGCCGAGATTGCTTCCTCAGCCATATAGGGGACCGCTTCAAGTACTCCATGTCTGCCTAGTCTTTCTGCCATGGGCTTGACAGGACGATTTGAATATGTGCACCTACTTGATAAGGACCTACAGACTGTCGGCCCACGGGTCACATTTCTCATCACCTTTGTATGGTGTATATCATGAACCCTAGGGCATGGAACTGCACTGTCGCAGGGTGTAGCGTTAATGCTACCACTCATCCCCGTCAGCTTCATCAAGCTATTCACTAGTGCTGGATCCGCCAAGCTTGGGCGGGTATGGGCTGGTTGCATGGACACCCTCTCAACTTGTGGGTTTAGGGTAAACTCTTGGACTTTTGTTGAATAGATCTCCGGCTGTTCCGAAGTCATTTGATATGGGTGTGTGAGCGAGATGCCCCCAGTGTGGGTTGGCATCGACTGCGACACTATTGGCAGAATTTGGGATGGGCTGATGTCACTTTGTAATTCTTCGACCAAGCCTCCCATCTCTTTTGCTGCCGACATATATGTCTCTTTTTTGAATCTGCTTTCTCAGCATTTCAATCTCCATTTGATATTTTTGCGACTGAGCTACCATGACAGGATTATCTGCAGGTATGCGGGGAATATTAGCCAAAGGCTTAGAGCCGCATTCCCTTTTGATATTTGAGCAGGTCCTGTTTGGAACCTCACTGATGGGATTACTTGGATCAAGGTCATTTCTTTCTCGTGTCATTTGAGGTGCATGGGATGACTCAGAATGCTCCCTTAATGCCAGGAACTCAACAAAAGATGGTATTTTGCCCCCAGCTTCTTGATCCTCGTACACCTTCAGTGGAGGTGGAGCCTGCATCTCTTGGATCTTATAAGATGCTTCCCCTGAGAATAATGGTGCGATTCGTCAGAGGTAGTTTCTCCCACCTTCTTCTAGATCTTGTGAGAGACTCAGGTTTGACACTCCAGTCTGATTCGCCCTATTGGGATTATGGTTGATCTCTTCTCCTTCACCATGTTTGGTCATATCTGGCAATGATGATATAGTGTTGCAGGAAAGAGTAACAAGCATTTTCTTCTCCTTTCTCTTGGATTTTCTCTTTTTCCTTTCATGCTCTGTTGGTACTTGCCCCCAGAGCAGCTCTTCTCGGGGTTGAGACATTTCTTGTTCAGTTGCCTCTTCTAACTTCATCGTTTCTAGCTCCTCCCATAGTACATATCCTTGTAGCTGGACAGGATGCCTTTTAGGTTGCTCATATTTGTCTGACTCATCTATTAATGCTTGCAACTATTCAAGTGATGGGCTGCCCCCTCTGTACAATGGTAGAGGTGTCCGCCACCTTTTGTTGCTAGTATTTCTCATGGAGAGCACTTGGGACTTCGCCATTTTCCATACTGGGGTGACAGTTGGCGGAGATGGCTGTTTGGACGACTTCCTCATCCCTTCTGAGGCACCTTCTTCCAACTCTCTTGATTTCTAGTAGGGCCTAGAATGCGGTGTTCATAAGTCACCTGCGTATTAGCTTCAGAAGTTTCTTCTGGCAATTGTTGGTATAGTGATACCATATTAGCTTTGACTGTCGAATATGGGCTTCATGTGGTTGAGGTGGATTCATCTTATATTCTCCCATCTGTAGCTCCCCCTTCTTGATCAAAGACTCCATGATGTCTTTGAACACATAACAATCCTCTATGTTATGTCCCAAGACTTGATGATATGGGCAAAACAGAGGATCATCTTTCTTTTCAGCTTCCTCAGGTCTTTTGGGTGTTGGAAATGTAATCTTGTTATAATGGGTGGCCCATTCAAATAATGTTTTTGTTTTCTCCTTGGGGAAAGAGTATGGCTTCCTAAATTTGTCTTGGAGAATCACATTCCGCCTTGGAGTCTTAGGTTTGGTGCCAGAAGACCCAACACCCTTCCGTTGTTCGAAGTTCTTTAGATCGACAGTGTTTGCCTCTTTTCCAGCAGGCTTCTTATTGGCTAGCTTGTCCTTTTGTTCTATTGATGTATTGTTGGAATATCTTGCCATGAAGGCTTCAATTTCTGCTGCCACATTGTTCAGCCTGTCGAATGATCGAATTTCCATCTCGATCATTCTTTCCAATAATTCTCTCTTCAGATTCTGTTTGCAAAGTTGTACTGCATCTTCTTGGTGAGGAGGGCGCTTGCATCTCATACTAAGGTTCCTCCACCGCTGGATGTAATCCATGGCAGACTCATTGGCTTTTTGTTTTGTTGCATAGAGTTCAGTAGCTGTAACCTCCCTTTCTGCAATGTAGAACCTTTCTCTGAATTTCTTTTGCATATCTGTCCAGTCCAATACAGACTCTGCTGGCAGGCCAGAGTACCATTCAAATGCTAGACCCGTCAAGGAGGAGCCAAAGAACTTTAGTTGGTAGGACTCATCAGCGGCCAGGTCGCCCATCACATTGATGTAGTAGGCTATATGCTCTTTTGGGGATCCTTGTTTGTTGAATTTGTCGAACTTTGGAGGTTTAGTAATCCCCGGAGGTAGCTTTTTCATGGCATGATGTGGAGGATAGGGTACCCTATACACATCAAAAGGAGTATGTTCTCCATCACCCCGTTCGACGAGCTTCATTTCAATCATCTGCTCCACCATCAATTTGCTCATGGTGGTAGGGTCCACTTGTTGAGGATAGAAGTGGACCGGCTGATTGCTTGAAGCGTTGATAACGGCCACCAGTGGCACTGGGGGCGGCTCTTGATTTTCAAATTGCTGCTCAAGAATGTGAGCAGGCAAGGACTGTTGTTGTTGCGGCTGGAAGAATTGCGGCTGCAGGAGTGTATATTGGGTCTGTGGACACTGCGGCTGAGCTGCAGCCGCTGGCATCTGTTGGGGTTGCTCACTTACTGGCTGGGCCGAAATCCTCACTGACCCTGAGGTCCCTTGAGGGGTTTCTCCCGGATCTTCGGCCTCTTGAGCTACACACTCTTCAATCTCTTTACCTTTTATTTGTCATTTAAGTGCCTCAATTTCAGCTCGATATTGCTGTAGCAGCTCCAGGACAGCTGGATCTAGGGGTGTGGCAAGAGGAATCTCTTGTGCTGTGCCCCCAGGCGTCATTTCCGGCGGCGATGGCGGGAGAATTTCACTATTGCCCCCACTTCCTTGGGTGGTAATCACATTGGCAGTAATCGTCGTCATTTGGGTTGGGGAGGCGCTAACTCCTCTGTATGCTGCTGTTAGAGCTGTTGCAGCTGCTCTTCTTCTTGTAACAGCACCGGGCCTGTTAGCCAGTTCTGCCAGCTCTTCATCATCGGTCGGCAAGGCTCCATAACGGCTTCCTATGCCAGCCATGCGACATGCAAAGATCTTAATGTTCCTGTTTCGGTCTCTTTCGACCCTTCGGGAAGGAAAGGTCAACCCTTTAAAGACTGACACCCAGGGTTTGACTTTCACAGGTTGCTCACGATCGTGTTCGCAAGGACATCAATCTCATCAGTACTGCTCTCAGCTTCCGCCTGAGGAGCTCCTTTATCTCTTTGCATTCTCGCTTGCTGCAGCGGGGCATTTGCGAGATGAGGAATACGGTCGTACATGACCTGTGTTGCCCCCTGCCGGTCATATGTGGTTGAGAGCGTCGGTAAGGGAGACTTTCCCGGATGGGTGGAATATGGGCAGACCTTCGAAGCTCTGCCTTCTTGTTGTGGAAACGGGCATACGCACATGCCCCCCCTTGCCGAACTCTGGCGTTGAAGCCCCTAGGTGGCCGATGATAGTCTGGGACCCTTTCAGTAATCACTTCTTTTGGTGCATTCTTTTCTAATGCAGGCCCTTCCAGCCTGGGCTTTTGCATTTTCTCAGGTCGCCAAACCTGTTTGAATTTGATGGGCTTTGGGGGCAGCTTGCCCTTGAAGGTATTGGCCATTTCTCCCTTCCCTGCCAAAGCTTGAAATGAGTTTTTCACGGGCATTGCCGCTGTGACCCGCTCTGATATGGCTTCAATCTTTTTAGCCTGCAGATGGATTCTGAGGTCCCCGATCCGCACGCTTTTCCCCGAGGCAGACACACGTGCTCGGCGGGTGACGATGTTTTCAGCTTCTGTCACTTGTTGAGGACATATGTTGACCTTCTTTCCCTTGTTCTTATTGATGGGGCCACGCTCCACATGGTGAACGTGGCAGCTTAGCTCTTTTGTGATCTCTTTGGCCTTGTCCTGGTGATCGGCTCCAGCTTCGGCCTTCTTTTTGGTCTCCGGGTGCAAGATGTCGACGAATGCGACCCCAAAAAAATTTGGGAACTCCACCACTAGAGGGAAGCTCCCAAACTAGTTGGCACTGCCAGGTAGCCATACCTGGCATGGTCCTGGACGACCAACGGTCCGAAGCGCACTCCAGCCATTGCAGTCAGTACCTGTTAGTCAATTCAAAGTAATCATCAGCATCAATTCTGTGAGGCCACATGGCTTTCTATTTTCTGGTGAGAAGATGAAGGGAAGCTTGGTCCCACCGGGCGTGCCACGCTGTGGAAATGGAATTTTTTAATAATTTTAAAATCTATTTTATCATGTTGCTCTTTTTCTCATGACTGCACATTATAAATTCAAATCCCGTCGGATGCTACACGAGCGATGGTGACGAGAGATGACCCTACAATTGCAGAGCGTAGATGTGCCAGTCACCGAGGTGACAACAGATGGTTTGCCTCTGAGAGTCAGAGGGCTTTAGGTATATTGTGCGCGCCGTTTGACTTCATCAAACGAGAGTGAAGTGTCGGGTCCTGGACCAAAATCTCGCCGTTGCCTAGACGCAACGACGTTAATTACATCCCTCTGAGAGGGAAAACCCTTGATTAATCATCAGAAATTTAAATTAGAGCCAAGGTACTGTTAAGCGAAACGAACGCCTATTCGGACTCATTTGATCTTTTACTCAACTAACTACCGGGTCTCTTCGCCTATTGACTCATTTGTTTCTTTTATCATGAAAAAGTTCAATTTGGTCCATGGGGTCCATTTGGGAGAGACAAGTCAAGAAATGGTCTATTTGGTCATTTGTCGAAAACAATCTTAATTTGAATCTCTTGTCCTTTACAAAACATGAAGTGACCTTTTTTCTTGGGAAAAAGTCCAATTTGGTCTTTTGGTGAAAACAATTTTGATTTGAGTCTTTTACCCCGTGGTAAAACATGAGGTGGTCTTTTATTTACTCGGAAAAGCTTGACTTGGTCTTTTGTTCTTTTGTAAAATATGAGATGGTCCTTTTGTTGTTTGTTGCTTGAAAAGGGTTCAATTTGGTCTTTTGCTTCTTTTTGAGGCATTTAAAACATAGGGTGATTAAATTAATCTTTTGTTTCTTTTTTCATGGAAAAGCTTTTAATTTGTCACTTGGTTCTTTTGAAACATTTAAAATGAAGTTCTGTTCACGATTCGGCGCAACTGGCCGCCTAGTAGTCACTTGGCAACCGGGGCACACTCGATACGGCGCAGCTCAGGGACAGCCTTGATTCGGCATGGCAGACAACAAAAACTGAATCGGCGCAACCCCGCTGAAGTGATAAACGCCATTGAATCGGCATTCGTTTACAACGTGGCCAACTCAATTGAACGCTAATGACCTATTTTAGGGACTTCGCACCAACTCAACCTTCGCGGGGAAAATTCGGCAGCATTTCCCCTTATCGTGGTTGATAAGGGGAAAGCACGGTACTCGTCCACCACAAGTGAGATGGCACCAAAAGAGAGAGAGTATACGTCGCAGAACGACATAACTCCAATGGCACATAACCCCGATCCCCAAGGCACGCTTACGGAGATTCGGGCAATATCATGACCAAGCAACCCACGGGACGGATGAACAACATATAAACCCATCCGTCCGGACATAGACATTATACTGTCCAACCCGAGGGTGTGGATGGGTCTTGTATTGAGCTGTTTGACTATTGATTAGCTAATATCAATTGGGCAATGGTTTTGCTCATGTAGCCTCAGCCATCAAGATGACCACAGGACGTCGAATCGGCGCAGCCCTCCCTGGTCCTGCAAGACTGCCATGACCAGTACCAGGCCGAATCGGCGCAGGTGCCTACCTGCGCCAACTGTGATGGACGCCTCTCTCCAGCAACACCCTTGCTCATGGCAGGGGTCGCTCTTGAGTTTGAGACGTTCTTGGAGCTTATTGTTGATGAGCTAAACAAGAAGGCATGGGCATTATTTGCCCAACCCCTTGGCTAGCGAAAATGGGCATGCATTGACCGAAATGAGACTCTTAGGGGACTGTTTGATATCGGTTTAGATGCACATCAAGGTGGCTGAAAAACAGTGGGTAGATCATCCATGTGGGGTGGGGGGGGGGGGTGGGGGCGAACCAAGTCTTGATGGCTCTTTTAAGGGGTCTCTTGGAGATGGTGATTAGGCAAGAAGGCACGAGCATTATTTGCTCAACCTCTTGACTAACACAATGGGCATCATTGACCCAAAAGAGGGCTCTTAGGGGCGGTTTTGACAGTGATGAACTAGTCTTTGCAGGCCCAAAACGATGGAAAACATGGCTTATTGAAGGAGGAGATTTGGCATGCTATGCATGCATTGAATGGGAAAAGGGGTCACATACCCCCATGACCTCATTTATTGAGGTATGGGAGGCATGGAAAGGCCTCATGTGAGGTGCTAAAGGGGAAGGGAACATCCCTCTATAAAGAGAAACCCCCATCCCGTAACCCTCTTTTGCTAAGAAAACATTTAAACCAAGAGAAGGTAGAGGAAGGACATGCAATCAATGCATGGAGGTAAACCATTCATAAAAAAAACAATGGGAAAGGACATGCATAGAATGGTGTCCTCTTGTAAGGAATGAAAAAAGTACATAAGAGGAATGGGGGAGGGATGATACTCCAACGTGACACCTCCTTCCCCCTCCCTACCTTTGACAAGACAACACAATGCCTCTTTTCTCTCTTTTCTCTTCTCTCTTTTTCTTCTCTTACCCTCTCTTCCTTGCCTTCTTCTTGCAGGTAGGCTTCACGAGTGGAGCTCTTGGAGGAGGAAAAAATGCAGGAGCTCTTTCCTTGCTTCTGCTGGTTGCTTCCCCTGTTGGAACCCAGCCACCAGTCCTCTTCTCTTCTTCTCCCGTAAAAAACCCCTCTTTGCCACCCTTCTTTTTCAAAGCCTTCTAGAAGAGAGACTGTCAAAAGTTGCCCCAACCCTCCTCCTGGCCCAGTAGGGTGGCAGGCCACTTTTTGCCATTTTGGGAACCTCCTTTTGGGAGGTGTCCCATTTGACTATCCTCACCTCCCCTTTATGGGATGAGATAAGGATATTCTCCAATGGGCCCTTGGGGGCCTTCTTAGTGGGCCTCTTCTTCTACATTCTTGTTTGCCCACCTAAAAGAGGATGGTCCGGCGATGTGGGGGGCTCTTGACAAGTTTGGGGTGTCCACAAATGCCCCCCACCCGTGGGTGGTGCGAGAGGACACGCAAAGCGACATCCGCGGGTGTACTTCGGCCTTTTGACTGTTGACGCTAACATCGGCAGGTCTTTGACTTGTTGTCATGTTGATGGTTTAATGATCTGTTTATGATCTCTTGCTCCTATTTGGTTGACATGATTCACGGATGACGGCTGCACGTTGCTCCGCATGGGCAATTGGGGTGATCTCCCTTCTCTATTTCTCTCTTAGTGATCTTTGAATTTATCGCGATTTGACAAAGTTCGTGCAATCCGGCGCGGGGTCCGCTACTCGCATAGATCGGGCGCGGTGTCGATCTGGCGCAGGTAGCACGATTCGGCAGAGGCTATTGATCAGCGGATGGCGGCGATTTGGCACAGCTCGTGCTGATTCGTGCATGGCCTTCGCGAGTCAGCAAGGGCTCGCAAGTTGATTAACAGACCGATGGGGTAATAAAGACCATTGAATTGACGGCCTACTTAAGATCTTGTGGCCTTCATGAGTCGGCCAACCATTGTCAATTGGATTGTGTTGCCCTATTGCATGAGCCAATAGGGCATGTTGGTTTGCCATATGATTTGGCGGCTCTTTCTAGACCCAGTAAGTGACGCTACTGCTTCCTTTCTTTTGAACCCTCTTGTCGGCTGGTCATTCTGAATGCGCAACAATCTGAGCATGCAGTAGCGTTGAGGTCTTAATAGGGAGAAGTTGACAGCTTCCACATCATCGTTGCTGACTGTGATGACCAAATTGCCACGTTGGAGATTCTGTAGCCCATCCCTTAATGCCGCTTTGCTCATAGCTGGATTAATGTGCTCTTGTCTTCCTCTTTTGACTTTGTCGTGTCGGGTATCGACAGATTTCTTCAGCATTCTCCACCCAGAAGCTTGAAAACTATTAGGAGGCATCTGTTGACACATGCTTCTCTGATTGTCGGCCAACTCTGTCAAAAATTTCCCTCCAGAGACTTGAAATTTTCTAGAATCCACTTCGCATAAAGAAGTTTCACTTTGTCCTGTATGAGATAGAAATTCGATTGAAATGGAGACAAATTTCGACTAGCACGAGGATGAGCTTTGGCTTGCATGAATATGAAGAGGAGCCTCGGCTAGCATTGACATGAAGATGAGCTTTAACTGTCATGAAGATAAACTTCAACTGGCATGAAGGTGAGCTCCGACTGGAAATGGCTTGAAGGCGAGTTCCGGATGGCGCTGACATGAAGACGAGCTTTGACTGGCAACGACGTGAAAATAAGCTTTGATTGTCGAGTACCACTTCTGTCAGGATTTCCTTTCCAGAGACTTGAAGCCTGCTTGTCTTTGGCATGTATTTTTTATTTTCGCATTATCGAATTGAGCGCCCTTTCGGGTTTTCACCCAATCTGACCCCCTCTTGCTTTTGCCTACGCGCCCTTTAAGGTTTTCACGTAGCGGGGTACCCAATTTTGCCCACGGCGCCCTTTCGAATTTTCACCATGACCGGGTTCTAACTCTTTTTACCCTCATCTAGGGGAAACCTAGACAAGTCCAACGAGGCACCTCTATTTTAAGGCTCTTTTTTTGCTTTTTTTGTATACATATATATATATATATATATATATATATATATTAAAAGAGAGATTCATGAGTGAAATATAACTCGACCACCAATCATACCATGATATTGGTAGATGGGTGTGGTTATTTGGGTTGATTGCAAAATGGTGACCTGGAAAACCTATGTGCTGGATTCAACAAGGGTTCTAAAGGTAACATCTACTGGTCAGCCAAGGCAAGAAGTCAAGGCTGAGCTTTATCTGGAGTTTTGGAAAGGTAGTGGTATCTAAACCTAGGGTTCTACAGAGGCATAAATGATAAAGACAGCTTGACATGAAAGTACCTTTCTAGATCTAGGGAAACATAACAAAAGGAGTCCACTTGGGGGGAGCAGAGATAGAACTCCCTCTTCTTGCAACTTTTTTTTTTATTTTTTTTTAAACCACATTACTGACCCAAGCGCCCTTTCGGGTTTTCACTGGAGTCAGCCCCTTCTTGCTTTTGCCCACGCGCCCTTTCAGGTTTTCACGTGGCAGGGTTCCTAATTTTGCCCACGATGCTCTTTCGGGTTTTCATCGTGACCGGGTTTTTCTTGTCCTTTTTACCCCTACTCGGCGGTGCAATCCGAGTAGGTCCGACGAACATCTCTATTTTTACCCTTTCATTCATTTTTTTTTTGAGATTTTTGACACGAGTGTCAAAGTTGTTGACACCTGCTTCATGACCTGTGACTACGCCATTGGCCTGGTTTTATCTTCAAGTGACATCAATTGTATTGGCGGTGTCGGCTTCAAGACCCATGAACGACTTCATCGGTCTGGTTTCATCTTCAGGTGACGCTAGTTGTGTTAACGTCATCAGCTTCAAGACCTACGGATAACGCTGTTGGCCTGGTTTCATGTTTAGGTGACGCCATTATGTTGATGTCATCAGCTTCAAGACTTACGGAAAACTCCGTTGGCCTGGTTTCATCATCTAGGGACGTCGGTTTCATCATCTGGGGACGTCGGTTTCATCATCTGGGGACGTCAGTTATGTCGACGCCATCAGCTTCAACCCACGAATGACTTCGCTGGCCTGGTTTCATCATCTGGGGACGTCGATTATGTCGATGTCATCAGCTTCAAGACCTACGGAAATTCTGTCGGCCTGGTTTCATCATCTGCGGACGCCAGTTATGTTGACGTCAACAGCTTCAAGACCCGCGAATAACTTCGTTGGTCTGGTTTCATCATCTGGGGACGTCGGTTATGTTGACGCCATCAGCTTCAAGACCCGCGAATAACTTCGTTGGTCTGGTTTCATCATCTGGGGACGTCGGTTATGTCGACGTCATCAGCTTCAAGACCTACGGAAACTCCGTCGGCCTGGTTTCATCATCTGGGGACGTCGGTTTTGTTGACGCCATCAGCTTCAAGACCCACGAATGACTTCGTTGGCCTGGTTTCATCATCTTGGGACGTCGCGGTTATGTCGACGCCATCAGCTTCAAGACCCACAAATGACTTCGTTGACCTGGTTTCATCATCTGGGGACGTCGGTTATATCGACGCCATCACCTTCAAGACCCACGAATGACTTCGCTGGCCTGGTTTCATCATCTGGGGAAGTCGATTATGTCGATACCATCAGCTTCAAGACTTACGAGAAACTCCGTCGGCCTGGTTTCATATTCTAGAGACGTCAGTTATGTTGACGCCATCAGCTTCAAGACCTACGGGAACTCCGTCGGCCTGGTTTCATCATCTGGGGACGTCGGTTATGTCGACGCCATCAGCTTCAAGACCTACGGGAAACTCCGTCGGCCTGGTTTCATCATCTAGGGACGTCGGTTATGTTGACGCCATCAGCTTCAAGACCTACGGGAAACTCCGTCGGCCTGGTTTCATTTTTTGGTGTTGGAATTTGTGACCTGCAATGAATTGGAGTGGCCAACAATCAGAGGCAATCTATTTAGAGGTATAAGGTTAGAAACCTCTTCTTTTAATGGCTGACAAATGCCGATTCGAAAAATGAGTTTGAACTCATGAAGGTATGGAAGCCCGATTTGAAGACGTGAAAGTCCGATTTGAAATCATGAAGGCGTGGAAGCCCGATTTTGAAAGATGTGGGCACAAAAGCCCAGTTTGAAATTATGGGGGCAGAGGAGCCCGATTTGAAAGATGTGAGGACGTGAAAGTCCAATTCAAAATCATGAGAGCGTGGAGGCCTGATTTTGAAAGATGTGGGCACAAAAGCCCAGTTTGAAAATATGAAGTCGTGGAAGCCTGATTTTGAATTTGTGAGGACACGAAGGTCCAATTTGAAAGCACGAGTTGGAGTTTTGAAACATGGGCTTCAACACGTGATTGACAAATATGAATTTTAAGATACGATTGACAATAGTCAATTTTGAAATATGACTTTTGAAACATGATTGGCAATTGCTAGTTTTAAAATATGTCTTTTGAAATATGATTGGCAAATTGCCAGTTTTGAAATATGTCTTTTTGAAACATGATTGACAAATTGCCAGTTTGAAATATGCCTTTTGAAACATGATTACAAATTGCCAGTTTGAAATATGCCTTTTGAAACATGATTGGCAAATTGCTAGTTTGAAATATGCCTTTTGAAATATGATTGGCAAATTGCTAGTTTGAAAATATGACTTTTGAAAATATGATTGGCGAGTCGCCACTTTTGAAACATGAATTCTTTTGAAATTATGAGTGGCAAGCTTGCCAATTTTAAAATATGGCTTTTGAAAACATGATTGGCGATACACCACTTTTTAAATTATGAGTTCTTTTGAAATCATGAATGGCAAGTTTACCGATTTTAAGATATGACTTTTGAAAACATGGTTGGCGAGACGCCACTTTTTTAAAATGAGTTCTTTTAAAATTATGAGCGGCAAGTTTGCCAATTTTAAAAATATGACTTTTGAAAATATGGTTGGCGAGACGCCACTTTTAAAAATATGAATTCTTTTGAAATGATGAATAGCAAACTTGCCGATTTGAAAACATGACTTTTGAAAATATGATTGACAATTTACCAATTTTTTTTAATGCAAATGATGCTTGCATAAGGATGAATCCTTCGACAGTTTTATTAAAGATCCGAAAAAGTATATGCACTCAAAATCTGGAAAGAAACCCATGCATGAACATGGACATAAGCAGTGAAAGCCCAGTGCGATGTGATCATGCGGGCTCATATCATCGCCCTACAGAAAACACGCAATTTTGCTGAGGTATTATTTGTCTCAGAACCATAGTCCGACTAGCAGTATGGCGGCCTCTTTATTTTTTGCTGCTCGTCATTGACGATAATACCTCAGGTGGCCCTAAAAGAGCCAGTTGAGACCGCCTTGATGATCGGGTCTCATGCTGGGTGGTCGGTGTGACTACCTCAACAAGATGCTTCCTTTCCTCATTTTTTGTCATTCATTTTTTTTACTCATCATTTTTGTAACTATTTTTTGTCATTTTTCTTTCTTTTTTCTTTTTTTTTGAATGAACATTTACATCCATAGACGTTACATATGTGATCAACACATGTCCTTAGAGTAACTTATTTTCAGTGAGTCGATCCTTGCTTGCTTGCTTGTGATGGGCCGAAGATCTTGGAGTTCCCCTAGGGTGCACGAGCTTCATCTGTGCATCGAGCCTCTTGAATTTGTCATGCTTTTCTAGCTCGCATATTATGGCATGCATATGCCCCCCACATTGGCTAGTATAAGCTATCGTATGCTTTTCCTTTCTACTGTATTGGAGTCCCATGAGATCGTGGCGGATACACCAGGTACTCGCCCACTTGCAGTTCTCCTTTTTTTTATCAAGGACTCAATTTGATCTTTAAGGATGTAGCAATCCTCTGTAACATGCCCCGGCAGTTGATGATATAAGCAGAACCGAGGGTCATTTTTCTTCTTGATGTCTTCCGGCTTTTTAGGCTCGAGTGGGACGATTCTGTTATGCCGTTGCGCCCATTCAAAAAGAACCAATGTCTTATCTTTTGGGAAGGAGTAAGGCTTCTGCAACTTCTCTTGTAGCGGAATTTTCCTTCGCCTCGACGATTTGTCAAGTGAGGACTGGCTTCCCCTTCAGCAGCTTCTAGAGTCTGAACATGCCTTTTCCTTTGGGCAGTAGTATCAGCAGAAGAGTACTTGGCGAAGAATGCCTCAATATCAGTGGCAACATTATTTAGTCGATCAAACGTTCTGATGTCGATGTCGCCCATTCTATTTAGAATCTCCTTTTGCAGGTTGTTCTTGCATATATTGACAGCCTCCTCTTCAGATAGTGGCTACTTGTATTTCCTGCAGATGTTCATCCACCGTCGAATATAGTCTCGGGCTGGTTCCCCACCTCCTTGAGAAATGACATGTAATTTAGTCGCCGAGATTGCTTCCTCAGCCATATAGGGGACCGCTTCAAGTACTCCATGTCTGCCTAGTCTTTCTGCCATGGGCTTGACAGGACGATTTGAATATGTGCACCTACTTGATAAGGACCTACAGACTGTCGGCCCACGGGTCACATTTCTCATCACCTTTGTATGGTGTATATCATGAACCCTAGGGCATGGAACTGCACTGTCGCAGGGTGTAGCGTTAATGCTACCACTCATCCCCGTCAGCTTCATCAAGCTATTCACTAGTGCTGGATCCGCCAAGCTTGGGCGGGTATGGGCTGGTTGCATGGACACCCTCTCAACTTGTGGGTTTAGGGTAAACTCTTGGACTTTTGTTGAATAGATCTCCGGCTGTTCCGAAGTCATTTGATATGGTGTGTGAGCGAGATGCCCCCAGTGTGGGTTGGCATCGACTGCGACACTATTGGCAGAATTTGGGATGGGCTGATGTCACTTTGTAATTCTTCGACCAAGCCTCCCATCTCTTTTGCTGCGACATATATGTCTCTTTTTCTTGAATCTGCTTTCTCAGCATTTCAATCTCCATTTGATATTTTTGCGACTGAGCTACCATGACAGGATTATCTGCAGGTATGCGGGGAATATTAGCCAAAGGCTTAGAGCCGCATTCCCTTTTGATATTTGAGCAGGTCCTGTTTGGAACCTCACTGATGGGATTACTCGGATCAAGGTCATTTCTTTCTCGTGTCATTTGAGGTGCATGGGATGACTCAGAATGCTCCCTTAATGCCAGGAACTCAACAAAAGATGGTATTTTGCCCCCAGCTTCTTGATCCTCGTACACCTTCAGTGGAGGTGGAGCCTGCATCTCTTGGATCTTATAAGATGCTTCTCCCCTGAGAATAATGGTGCGATTCGTCAGAGGTAGTTTCTCCCACCTTCTTCTAGATCTTGTGAGAGACTCAGGGTTTGACACTCCAGTCTGATTCGCCCTATTGGGATTATGGTTGATCTCTTCTCCTTCACCATGTTTGGTCATATCTGGCAATGATGATATAGTGTTGCAGGAAAGAGTAACAAGCATTTTCTTCTCCTTTCTCTTGGATTTTCTCTTTTTCCTTTCATGCTCTGTTGGTACTTGCCCCCAGAGTAGCTCTTCTCGGGGTTGAGACATTTCTTGTTCAGTTGCCTCTTCTAACTTCATCATCGTTTCTAGCTCCTCCCATAGTACATATCCTTGTAGCTGGACAGGATGCCTTTTAGGTTGCTCATATTTGTCTGACTCATCTATTAATGCTTGCAACTATTCAAGTGATGGGCTGCCCCCTCTGTACAATGGTAGAGGTGTCCGCCACCTTTTGTTGCTAGTATTTCTCATGGAGAGCACTTGGGACTTCGCCATTTTCCATACTGGGGTGACAGTTGGCGGAGATGGCTGTTTGGACGACTTCCTCATTCCCTTCTGAGGCACCTTCTTCCAACTCTCTTGATTTCTAGTAGGGCCTAGAATGCGGTGTTCATAAGTCACCTGCGTATTAGCTTCAGAAGTTTCTTCTGGCAATTGTGGTATAGTGATACCATATTAGCTGTTGACTGTCGAACATGGGCTTCATGTGGTTGAGGTGGATTCATCTTATATTCTCCCATCTGTAGCTCCCCCTTCTTGATCAAAGACTCCATGATGTCTTTGAACACATAACAATCCTCTATGTTATGTCCCAAGACTTGATGATATGGGCAAAACAGAGGATCATCTTTCTTTTCAGCTTCCTCAGGTCTTTTGGGTGTTGGAAATGTAATCTTGTTATAATGGGTGGCCCATTCAAATAATGTTTTTGTTTTCTCCTTGGGGAAGAGTATGGCTTCCTAAATTTGTCTTGGAGAATCACATTCCGCCTTGGAGTCTTAGGTTTGGTGCCAGAAGACCCAACCCTTCCGTTGTTCGAAGTTCTTTAGATCGACAGTGTTTGCCTCTTTTCCAGCAGGCTTCTTATTGGCTAGCTTGTCCTTTTGTTCTATTGATGTATTGTTGGATATCTTGCCATGAAGGCTTCAATTTCTGCTGCCACATTGTTCAGCCTGTCGAATGATCGAATTTCCATCTCGATCATTCTTTCCAATAATTCTCTCTTCAGATTCTGTTTGCAAAGTTGTACTGCATCTTCTTGGTGAGGAGGGCGCTTGCATCTCATACTAAGGTTCCTCCACCGCTGGATGTAATCCATGGCAGACTCATTGGCTTTTTGTTTTGTTGCATAGAGTTCAGTAGCTGTAACCTCCCTTTCTGCAATGTAGAACCTTTCTCTGAATTTCTTTTGCATATCTGTCCAGTCCAATACAGACTCTGCTGGCAGGCCAGAGTACCATTCAAATGCTAGACCCGTCAAGGAGGAGCCAAAGAACTTTAGTTGGTAGGACTCATCAGCGGCCAGGTCGCCCATCACATTGATGTAGTAGGCTATATGCTCTTTTGGGGATCCTTGTTTGTTGAATTTGTCGAACTTTGGAGGTTTAGTAATCCCCGGAGGTAGCTTTTTCATGGCATGATGTGGAGGATAGGGTACCCTATACACATCAAAAGGAGTATGTTCTCCATCACCCCGTTCGACGAGCTTCATTTCAATCATCTGCTCCACCATCAATTTGCTCATGGTGGTAGGGTCCACTTGTTGAGGATAGAAGTGGACCGGCTGATTGCTTGAAGCGTTGATAACGGCCACCAGTGGCACTGGGGGCGGCTCTTGATTTTCAAATTGCTGCTCAAGAATGTGAGCAGGCAAGGACTGTTGTTGTTGCGGCTGGAAGAATTGCGGCTGCAGGAGTGTATATTGGGTCTGTGGACACTGCGGCTGAGCTGCAGCCGCTGGCATCTGTTGGGGTTGCTCACTTACTGGCTGGGCCGAAATCCTCACTGACCCTGAGGTCCCTTGAGGGGTTTCTCCCGGATCTTCGGCCTCTTGAGCTACACGCTCTTCAATCTCTTTACCTTTTATTTGTCATTTAAGTGCCTCAATTTCAGCTCGATATTGCTGTAGCAGCTCCAGGACAGCTGGATCTAGGGGTGTGGCAAGAGGAATCTCTTGTGCTGTGCCCCCAGGCGTCATTTCCGGCGGCGATGGCGGGAGAATTTCACTATTGCCCCCACTTCCTTGGGTGGTAATCACATTGGCAGTAATCGTCGTCATTTGGGTTGGGGAGGCGCTAACTCCTCTGTATGCTGCTGTTAGAGCTGTTGCAGCTGCTCTTCTTCTTGTAACAGCACCGGCCTGTTAGCCAGTTCCGCCAGCTCTTCATCATCGGTCGGCAAGGCTCCATAACGGCTTCCTATGCCAGCCATGCGACATGCAAAGATCTTAATGTTCCTGTTTCGGTCTCTTTCGACCCTTCGGGAAGGAAAGGTCAACCCTTTAAAGACTGACACCCAGGGTTTGACTTTCACAGGTTGCTCACGATCGTGTTCGCAAGGGACATCAATCTCATCAGTACTGCTCTCAGCTTCCGCCTGAGGAGCTCCTTTATCTCTTTGCATTCTCGCTTGTTGCAGCGGGGCATTTGCGAGATGAGGAATACGGTCGTACATGACCTGTGTTGCCCCCTGCCGGTCATATGTGGTTGAGAGCGTCGGTAAGGGAGACCTTTCCCGGATGGGTGGAATATGGGCAGACCTTCGAAGCTCTGCCTTCTTGTTGTGGAAACGGGCATACGCACATGCCCCCCCTTGCCGAACTCTGGCGTTGAAGCCCCTAGGTGGCCGATGATAGTCTGGGACCCTTTCAGTAATCACTTCTTTTGGTGCATTCTTTTCTAATGCAGGCCCTTCCAGCCTGGGCTTTTGCATTTTCTCAGGTCGCCAAACCTGTTTGAATTTGATGGGCTTTGGGGGCAGCTTGCCCTTGAAGGTATTGGCCATTTCTCCCTTCCCTGCCAAAGCTTGAAATGAGTTTTTCACGGGCATGCCGCTGTGACCCGCTCTGATATGGCTTCAATCTTTTTAGCCTGCAGATGGATTCTGAGGTCCCCGATCCGCACGCTTTTCCCCGAGGCAGACACACGTGCTCGGCGGGTGACGATGTTTTCAGCTTCTGTCACTTGTTGAGGACATATGTTGACCTTCTTTCCCTTGTTCTTATTGATGGGGCCACGCTCCACATGGTGAACGTGGCAGCTTAGCTCTTTTGTGATCTCTTTGGCCTTGTCCTGGTGATCGGCTCCAGCTTCGGCCTTCTTTTTGGTCTCCGGGTGCAAGATGTCGACGAATGCGACCCCAAAAAAATTTGGGAACTCCACCACTAGAGGGAAGCTCCCAAACCTAGTTGGCACTGCCAGGTAGCCATACCTGGCATGGTCCTGGACGACCAACGGTCCGAAGCGCACTCCAGCCATTGCAGTCAGTACCTGTTAGTCAATTCAAAGTAATCATCAGCATCAATTCTGTGAGGCCACATGGCTTTCTATTTTCTGGTGAGAAGATGAAGGGAAGCTTGGTCCCACCGGGCGTGCCACGCTGTGGAAATGGAATTTTTTAATAATTTTAAAATCTATTTTATCATGTTGCTCTTTTTCTCATGACTGCACATTATAAATTCAAATCCCGTCGGATGCTACACGAGCGATGGTGACGAGAGATGACCCTACAATTGCAGAGCGTAGATGTGCCAGTCACCGAGGTGACAACAGATGGTTTGCCTCTGAGAGTCAGAGGCTTTAGGTATATGTGCGCGCCGTTTGACTTCATCAAACGAGAGTGAAGTGTCGGGTCCTGGACCAAAATCTCGCCGTTGCCTAGACGCAACGACGTTAATTACATCCCTCTGAGAGGGAAAACCCTTGATTAATCATCAGAATTTAAATTAGAGCCAAGGTACTGTTAAGCGAAACGAACGCCTATTCGGACTCATTTGATCTTTTACTCAACTAACTACCGGGTCTCTTCGCCTATTGACTCATTTGTTTCTTTTATCATGAAAAAGTTCAATTTGGTCCATGGGGTCCATTTGGGAGAGACAAGTCAAGAAATGGTCTATTTGGTCATTTGTCGAAAACAATCTTAATTTGAATCTCTTGTCCTTTACAAAACATGAAGTGACCTTTTTTCTTGGGAAAAAGTCCAATTTGGTCTTTTGGTGAAAACAATTTTGATTTGAGTCTTTTACCCCGTGGTAAAACATGAGGTGGTCTTTTATTTACTCGGAAAAGCTTGACTTGGTCTTTTGTTCTTTTGTAAAATATGAGATGGTCCTTTTGTTGTTTGTTGCTTGAAAAGGGTTCAATTTGGTCTTTTGCTTCTTTTTGAGGCATTTAAAACATAGGGTGATTAAATTAATCTTTTGTTTCTTTTTTCATGGAAAAGCTTTTAATTTGTCACTTGGTTCTTTTGAAACATTTAAAATGAAGTTCTGTTCACGATTCGGCGCAATTGGGCCGCCTAGTAGTCACTTGGCAACCGGGGCACACTCGATACGGCGCAGCTCAGGGACAGCCTTGATTCGGCATGGCAGACAACAAAAACTGAATCGGCGCAACCCCGCTGAAGTGATAAACGCCATTGAATCGGCATTCGTTTACAACGTGGCCAACTCAATTGAACGCTAATGACCTATTTTAGGGACTTCGCACCAACTCAACCTTCGCGGGGAAAATTCGGCAGCATTTCCCCTTATCGTGGTTGATAAGGGGAAAGCACGGTACTCGTCCACCACAAGTGGAGATGGCACCAAAAGAGAGAGTATACGTCGCAGAACGACATAACTCCAATGGCACATAACCCCGATCCCCAAGGCACGCTTACGGAGATTCGGGCAATATCATGACCAAGCAACCCACGGGACGGATGAACAACATATAAACCCATCCGTCCGGACATAGACATTATACTGTCCAACCCGAGGGTGTGGATGGGTCTTGTATTGAGCTGTTTGACTATTGATTAGCTAATATCAATTGGGCAATGGTTTTGCTCATGTAGCCTCAGCCATCAAGATGACCACAGGACGTCGAATCGGCGCAGCCCTCCCTGGTCCTGCAAGACTGCCATGACCAGTACCAGGCCGAATCGGCGCAGGTGCCTACCTGCGCCAACTGTGATGGACGCCTCTCTCCAGCAACACCCTTGCTCATGGCAGGGGTCGCTCTTGAGTTTGAGACGTTCTTGGAGCTTATTGTTGATGAGCTAAACAAGAAGGCATGGGCATTATTTGCCCACCCCTTGGCTAGCGAAAATGGGCATGCATTGACCGAAATGAGACTCTTAGGGGACTGTTTGATATCGGTTTAGATGCACATCAAGGTGGCTGAAAAACAGTGGGTAGATCATCCATTGTGGGGTGGGGGGGGGGGGTGGGGGCGAACCAAGTCTTGATGGGCTCTTTTAAGGGGTCTCTTGGAGATGGTGATTAGGCAAGAAGGCACGAGCATTATTTGCTCAACCTCTTGACTAACACAATGGGCATCATTGACCCAAAAGAGGGCTCTTAGGGGCGGTTTTGACAGTGTTGAACTAGTCTTTGAAGGCCCAAAACGATGGAAAACATGGCTTATTGAAGGAGGAGATTTGGCTTGCTATGCATGCATTGAATAGGAAAAGGGGTCCCATACCCCCATGACCTCATTTATTGAGGTATGGGAGGCATGGAAAGGCCTCATGCGAGGTGCTAAAGGGGAAGGGAACATCCCTCTATGAAGAAGAAACCCCAATCCCGTAACCCTCTTTTGCTAAGAAAACATTTAAACCAAGAGAAGGTAGAGGAAGGACATGTAATCAATGAATGGAGGTAAACCATTCATAAAGAAAAAACAATGGGAAAGGACATGCATAGAATGGTGTCTTCTTGTAAGGAATGAGAAAAGTACACAAGAGGAATGGGGGAGGGATGATACTCCAACGTGACACCTCTTTCCCCCTCCCTACCTTTGACAAGACAACACAATGCCTCTCTTTTCCTTCTCTTACCCTCTCTTCCTTGCCTTCTTCTTGCAGGTGGGCTTCACGGGTGGAGCTCTTGGAGGAGGAAAACATGCAGGAGCTCTTTCCTTGCTTCTGCTGGTTGCTTCCCCTGTTGGAACCCAACCACCAGCCCTCTTCTCTTCTTCTCCCGTAAAAAACCTCTCTTTGCCACCCTTCTTTTCCAAAGCCTTCTAGAAGAGAGACTACCAAAAGTTGCCCCAACCCTCCTCCTGGCCCAGTAGGGTGGCAGGCCACTTTTTGCCATTTTAGGAACCTCTTTTTGGGAGGTGTCCAATTTGCCTATCCTCACCTCCCCTTTATGGGATGAGATAAGGATATTCTCCAATGGGCCCTTGGGGGCCTTCTTAGTGGGCCTCTTCTTCTACATTCTTGTTTGCCCACCTAAAAGAGGATGGGCCGGCTATGTGGGGGGCTCTTGACAAGTTTGGGGTGTCACCAGGAGACGTGAAGATGACGAATCCTCCCTTGATCCTAGCCTCCTTCTTCTTGCTCCCCACGTTCAATCCTTCTCTCCTCGTTCTCCAATGCTCCAAAAACGATCTAGGGTTGGATAGATATGAATTGGGAGTGTATTTGTTTGTTTAAGGAGTCCAACACATCTAAAACTCTTCCTTCTCCTCTAGCTATGAAATTTTCATATTTATCTCTAATTTTCTAGTATTTATCTACCTAAATAGCTTGAGGAGAAGTCTAATTTTGTGGCCAAGAGGTTAGGGTGGGACTAGGACTCCTTTTTAGGATAATTACAAGTTAAATAATGATTATCTTAACCCTTTTCCATTTATTATTAATTAATTAAGGTGCAAATTTAGCTTTAAATACCTCTTATCCAATTTGGGCTCTTCACAATTAGACACATTCATTCATGTTTGGACCATTAGTATAACTCATTTCTTAATTTAGCTTAATGGGTTTTAATTTAATCACATTTATTTAATTATATTCTCATTTTATTTTCAATTTAATATCATTTATCAAAATTAAAAATTTAGAGTTGCTACATGTGTGTTGAGGTCAAGACTTGACACCCTAATTTTCCTAGTTTCCAAGTTGCAGTTATCAAACTTCTATCTAGGAGTTTCGGTGGTTTATAAGAGGCTCCAACCTTGACAGACACATTCTAGAGTGTCTATCTCCATAGACATATTTAGAAGGCATCAACAAGGGTTGACACATTTAACTCTTAAGGCATCTTTGAGAATTGATACATCAGATGAGTCGATCTCGTCGATTTTTTGTGAACTTAAGAGTCCCAAGATAATAAGTGTTGCATTCCTAGTGTGACCCCCCCCCCCCCCCCACTAGTTAGATATCTCAGTGCTTTGAACATGTCATGACCAAGGGTGAGGTCAAGCCCCCCCTATTGTTCTTGAACCTACATTTAGGTTGGGGGTAAATTAGCTAAGGGTAGTGACTGGTGTAGTTCACTTGTGTGCACAAGTGGTTGGAGAAGAGGACACAATGGTGGATTGGAGCCATAGTCTCCAGCTAGTCCCACTATTCTCACTTGCCTCACTTTATGAGATTTCAGAACCTAGTAGAGGTGGTTAGGCATGTGATCACAATTTGGCCATGTTGCAATGGTGTTGATTTCTATTGAGTCCTCACTTGCCTCACTCTATGGATGTGGTAAGATGTGAGGCAGTAGTTAGAAGGTGAGTCCTCCATCGGTGCACTTGATTACAAGACTAGTGGTTGTGCGCCAAACCAAGAGCATGCTAGCTAGTGTAGGTTGGCTAGTCTAGTTTGGGTTAGTGCCTTATTGTTGATTTGATATATGCATGTCTTGTGCTCACCGTATGTAGACCAGTTTTGGTAATTGTCTCTATTTATCACTAGTGTACTTGTTGGTTTCTTGTATAGCTCAATTTAACTACTTATTTTTATCATATCATATTATTCTATTCTTTTGTTATTTTGGCTAATGGTGGATTGAAGGATCTTAGACTAGTGATGAGTTTGTAGAGTGCCACTTTCCTCTGGCTAGGGGATATTTGTGGTCAGATCCCCAAGATATATTCCATATGGAAAGTGTGGCAATTTTTTACTCTTATTGCTATTTTAGATAGTTTATGTCAAATAAATAATATATTTTAATTTTTGTTATAGTTATTTCAATTTTTTGTACACTTCGTTACACTGACTACTTTACTTTTTCGAGCTTTCAAACTCATGGGTGACAGGCTAAGGGTTCATAACACCATGAGTCCTTAATTAGTAGACTGTGGATCCCAAGTCACTACACAAAAGTCCCTTATAAGAGAGCCAGAAGGGCACAACAGAAGGGGAAGCAGTGGCTACAAAAGAACCTAGTTGGGTTGCTATTTAATTGATCTTTTTATTTAAGTATGGTTTGCCGAATTGTACGTATTGGTATGGTTCAAGTGTATTGTATCGTGTTTGATTGATCACGGTAACTAGACACAGTTGATACAAAGGGTCATCTGATTTAATTTTTTTCTTTATTATTTATATTATAATAGTAGCTCCAAATATGGTATGATACGATGAATACAACATCATATCACCAAATCATAGTTCAGTGGAACAAATACAATATCATATCACCAATTCTCTAATTTTTACACATAGTAATGGAGAAGTGTGGATTTCTTAGGTAGATGCTCATCATAAGATGCTGCATAACTCCCTATCAAACTTGCCTATTAATAAATCTTGAGAAAATACATATATATCTCTATAATATATTGCATTTATATGTATATACACTCGAATTTGTATTATTATCTGCCATACTCTTATATTTCATATATTTCATCATATATGTCTTTATTGATTCCATCCATTTAACTTAATCATAGTTGAGTTGAGAAGATAAAAATAATAATATGTTCTCTATCTTAAAAAAAATTAATCTCTCTCTCTCTCTCTCTCTCTCTGATCGGATGGGGAGACCCTCTGACACGCCCAATCCATGCCGCATCCCATGCCGACTCCTCTAGGTGCAGCACTTGCACCTCTCTCTCTCTCTCTCTCTCTCTCTATATATATATATATATATATCTCACACACACACATTCATTGGAATAAGAGGGGGAGACCCCCTCCAACTCCCCTAGCCCTCGCTGCATCTCTCCCTTTGGTGCCTCCACCACTTGCCAACACCTCCCACTCTCTCTCTACCCCTTGTTCTCTCTCTCACCCACCCACCAGAACTTGAGGGGGAGACCCCTCCAGCTCCCTCAACCCTTGTTGAATTGCGAGCACCCATAGCCCCCATTGGCATCCCCCGGCCCCACTAGCATCTCCCACCTCTATCTCTTTCTTTCTCTCTCTCTCTCTTCCAACCATCGAAATAGAAGGGGGAGACTCCCTCCGACCATCCCTCCCCCCCACCATCTCCCACCTTTGTGCTCTCTCTCTCTCAACCACTACCATTGTCTCGTCCAGTAGAGAGAGAGAGAGAAAGAGATCTAGGGGGAGAGAGATGAAGTATTTTAATAGAATTATTTTAATAATATTATCTTTTTTTAACAGTTAGTTGACAACCAAATATTTTTGAGACTAAAGTATAAAATTGTAGAGGTATATATGTATTTTTCGGCGTGTATCACATGTTGCTCCCCGTCTGACTGGTCATGTGAGGACCACCTGATATATTATCATATTTTAACATAAGAATATTATGATAATGTTTAGGACTATTAAGCTTTTTTGTTATGTTCATTTCAAAGTCTATCGTCCAGGGAGCAGCAGATTGAAAGCCTGGCCTTCTTATCCATTCGTTCCGAAGTTTTATTTGATCCAACCGGCATCCGGATCTAGACCATATCACTTAGTTCTATAACCATTAATGCAAACACTGTGTACGGCCAAGTATCTACAGGACAGTTAGTGTGCACCCCACCAATGACCCACCCACTCCAATCTTCCTAATAAACTATTAATTAAAACTAGAATCTTAATTAATAATGTCCCCGCGGGGGATAATGGGGAGACGATCGAGTGTGGAGAGGCAATAAATAAATAATTAGGTTGAGCAAGATACTGTCAAAGTAGACGGAATTCTTCTTCCCAATATTTTATCAACATAAATAAATCTCTTATCCGAGATACATATATCAGATTATCCAATTAAGCCACATATTAATTTAACTTATTTTTTCACCTTCCGAGTTTGACATGGATAGATGAAGTCGTAAGTTATAATCCAATTAAAAACAGGTTTAAATCGCATATCCAAATTTTGATGGACTCAAAACAAACATCATATAATAAATAAATAAATAAATCCCGTTGTGAGCAAGTTTAAGCAGCGAATCCAAACTTTGACGGACTCAAACAAACATCCTATAATAAATGAGTAAATAAATTAATAAAAACACAATCATGAGTTCTTGATGATAGATATACATGATAATAGTTTCCTTAAAAAAAAGAAAAAAGAAAAGATAAGACAAGATATTGGGAATATGATGATGCCAAATTTGCCGATTCCCATATTTCCGATCGTGTCTCACGTTGCATCTATACTCAAAATTACTAACGAAGAAATAAATGAGATAAGTTCAAGCGTAAAATGGAGATTAAAATAAAATATACATGTAAGGAATAGTAGGATCTCGGGTTCTTTTACCGTATGTTACATTCTTCATTTTTTTCGTAATCAGCACCATCTCATTGTTCTCGTTAAAGAAAATTTTATTATGCTAATTAGAATAAAAAATTTGCGTCCGACTTCATGCGACTCATGGGTCAGTCGAAGTTTGACTCCTGCTTCGTCCTGTGGGACGCACGTGCCACCTGGTCACGAGGGCTGGTACTGTGAATCACGACACGGGCGCGACGCCCTTCCTTCAATTCAGTTAAGGGCCGTCGATCGTCTCCGTCCCGTGCGCTGCCAAGTCTCAACCGCCTCCTGTCTTCGAAAAGACGGAGCGTACGAACGAGGCCGCTGTTCAAATATGATTGGACACGGAGAGAACCCAGTCCAACCCGAGGTCTACTGAATCCGATTCGCACCAAACAACAGAAACACCACGTCATCCAGCCGGGTTTTCCCCGTTTCTCCCTTCACAGCTCTGTGTGGGCCCTTCCTCTGTCTGTCTGTCTCTCTCTCTCTCTCTCTCTAGACATTTGTAGCTTCCCCTCTGTAAAGTCTAAACAACCTCGATTCTCCTCGTCTCCTCCTCCTCCCTCTCATCCCTCTTCCCCTCCCCAGGAAGCATCTGAGGCCTCCCCCCGGGTTTTTGCCTGGCATTTGGGCGCTGGTCCGACCGCCGTGCGCCGCTTGCTCGCCCCTGCGGCCCAGGTGTCCCTCCCGTCTCCGGCGGGTGTTCCCTTCCCCGTATTCTCTGCAAATCCCCGTCTTGTTGCCTCTTTGGGTGCGGGGCGGACAGTGGGAGGGGCAGAAGGAAAGAGGACCCACGTAGGGGGGGAGGGGAGTGGCGTGTCCTTCCCATGGCATTAATGGAGGGGTCGGGGAAGGAATCTAGGTTTGGAATGGAGGTGGAGGCCGTATCTGCAGGAATAAGACCGTGCTCGTGGTGACGGAAGAGAGCACCAGGATCTGATTTCTTTTCCTTTCTTTCCCACTTCCGCCATTCTGCCCATTCTTAACAAATTTCACCTAATCATTACCTCTGTTTCTGTCTCTCCGTCTTTCGAGTTCCTCTGATCATGAACAGTTCCGTTAGCTTTCCAAGTTGTCTTCTTTCCCGATCAAGGGAAAACCCAGATGATAAAAGTGTTGGTGGTGCTATATAACAAGGGTTAGACCCCTTTCTGGTGCCCTGTTAGCCTGCATCCGATCCCTGGGCAGATTTTTTCCCCTTCTTCTTTGGTGATCGGCCTTTTTGTTGTTCTTACTGTGAGCCGCCGGGGCTGCGGTTCAGAGGACCCGGGGATGGTTTTCTCCAACCTGCGAAGTTTCCTCAAGTGCACGACTCCGTCTGTTCCTTCACAATTCCTCCCCAAGGTGATTCCCTTTTCCCTCTTCCTCGTTCTCCCTCTCTTTCTGAATGCATGCTCCAAACCTGTGATCATCGTTCATGATTCTCATTGTCGAATTTGGTCAGGCATCCTTTTCCAGGGGAGGCTGTAATTTCTTAGGTTTCTTCGTGGGTGGGTCGATGCTCATGAATGATGTTTATTTTTTAAAAGAAAGGATTTCAATTCCCGACTTTCTGTGACATAGTTCATGTTGGTCGATTTCTTTTTTTTCTTTCCCCTTTTCGGAAAAAAAATCAGATCATTTGTTTGTGGATGGTAGAAACTTTTTTACCAGCAGTCTCTGTCTCCAATGTTGTCCGGAAATAATGACAGGTTTGCACTTCCATGGTGCAAATAGAAAGGAGGAATACTTTAACAAATCCCTTTTTCTCGTTTTGTCTACTCGTTCTTTGTTTGTTTGTTTGTTTGTTCTGCGGCGGTTTACATACATATAAGATGGCTTGATGGTCCTCTTTCTCTGTCTTTATCTATTTTCTTTAGCTTGGAGATGACTGTTCTATGTGTAACCATCTACGACGTGGCTGTTCCTTTCTGGTTTGTGCAACTTATTTGCTTGCAAATTTTTCGTCTTTCCTTTTGAGCATTAAGATACGTGCATACATACCTAAACTGCACGTAGATATGTGGATATGTTTGTATTAAGTAGCTTTACAAGATCAGACATATTTAGACTTGGAAGAGAATTATAATTAGTAAATGTTCCTAAATTGTGCTACTTCATATATTGATACTATTATGCGTCAATATTTTCAATGTTGGTAGCAATTCTTTCCTGTGACTATTCGCTTATGATATTCCTTACCATTTTGTTCGCAAAATAACAGACATCTGTCCAAAACTTGAGAGATGAATGGCAACTAGGTACTGATGATACTGTCAAGTACTTCAATCTGGAGGATCTCTGGGACTGCTATGATGAGTGGAGTGCCTACGGTGTTGGAGCACCCATCTGCCTCAACAATAACGAAGCTGTTGTCCAATATTATACTCCCTTCCTCTCTGGGATCCAATTGTACACAGGGAAAGCTGGGCATATGAGGTTTCTTATCTCAATCACTTTTTTGTGTGGCCTCTGGTCCTACCGCATTCATATAAGGCAAAATGACGGGTGATAACTTAGTTGTATTGTGTCATTTTAGGAACTTGAGGGAGGATACATATTTAGAGATCGAGACCGATTCTATGAGTAGTGACAGTGAGGGAGCAAAGCTATCGAGAACAGATAGCAACAGTTCAAATAGGACTTGGGACTCAGAGGACTCAGGAACTGACCAAGAGATGAATATGAAGATAAGAGAGCGTCTTGGGAGACTTTACTTTCAATATTTTGACTATGCTGGACCTCATCTAAGACTGCCACTTAAGGACATGGTAAAGGATGAATCTTAGATGACAATCACTAATTTATGAATTAAGAGAAACTAACGATATTTGCTTAAATTGTTTATGGCTAGTAACTCTATAGTCTATATTTCATGTTTTGTTTCTGAGTGCAGATAAACAAGTTGGCAGAGACATATCCAGGATTAAACTCATTAACAAGCATTGATTTGTCTCCATCTAGTTGGATGGCTGTTGCTTGGTATGTCTTTTCTGATTTCTTTCCCCTCTATTGTTGTAAATATGTGACTGTGCTCAAAATTTGGTTTTGCTCTGCAGTTGTCATTATGAGTTGCTATCAAATTTAATACAATGTAAATGTATTCACTTTCCAATAACATGCTTTTTAATGAACTGAAGGCTTGTAATCACATGAATACAGGGGACTCAATTTAAAGTTTATTCATTTGCAAGAATGTTTGAAAAGTTATATCAAGGTTTTTTGTGTGGGAATTAACTTTACAGTTTCTCTGTCTGCAGGTACCCCATATACCACATTCCATCTCAAAGAAATCCAAAAGAACTATATTCTGCATTTTTGACATATCACACATTGTCATCTTCATTCCAAGGTATATATACTAGAGGGACAAACAGACATGTAAAAAGGAGATTTCCTATGATTTTTCTTCTTAGTACGCAAATATCTCGATACCTATTTAGGAAACCACCTGTTATATCTTTGTATCTTACATAAGAAGTACAGTGGATGCTCCTATGATGCATGGCCTGCATATTTCTTCTTAACAATATTAGGTCATGCTACTTAAGCATTACACAATGGTGGACATCATGGTTAAAGAAAACTGCCCGTTTGTGCTGGCCAGAACTGGTCCAGTTTCGTTGGCCCGGGGACTGGAAACAGAACTGTCCCTGACCAATCTGGTTCTTAAACACCTGTTTTTTAGACTTTGATGGGCATTCCTGGGCTTTTAGATTTCCTCCGAATAAGAGAACTTATCTTTTTTGTGAAACCAAAAGTCTTGGCTTTTTGGTAAGAATAGTAATTAACATGTACAACTTGATCATTGACGGATGTGATGCTTTGGGCACTATCATAGGTAAAGATAAAAGAATATGATTACAGTTCAATCATAGTTGCTGAATGTCAGGAACGATGTTCTGCAGTAAAATCATATGCATTCATTTGATATTGACATCACATCCTATGTAACCATAGAACACATCACTGCTTACTCATTGTACTGTGTATGCTATTGCTTGCCGCTGATGGTCTCTTGCTGTTTTCAATTGTGGAGTATTTTTACATGGACACCATGGTAAGCAATCTCGCGAGATTCTCACGAGAATATCGGTCTCGGCCCCTTCCCGAGAAACGAGAAGGCCGAGATCCTCTTCAGGTAGGGTTGTCAGGATCTCTTCAGGCAGGGTTGTCAGGATCCTCTTATTTACCTGAATATCATTTAAATAAATGTTAGTATTTATAGTTTCATTTACTTAAGATATTAGATGTAAATAAAGAAGTACCCCCTATTTGAATCCAATAAAAATATCAAAAAAATCATATCTCTTATCAATAAAAAGTCAACTCTCCCATCGAAAAAGAAAATCGTGATTTCGGTGATTTTAGCGAAATGCTAATTTTCTAATCTCTCATAATTTAGTTTATCTAAAAATTTGATAATTCAAATAAACCACATGGAACACTAAAAATTCAAAGTCCGGTAAAAAAAGTCAAACGTGTATGTGACTTCTCCAAGGGAGCCACTCTCCTACTGACAGCACTTAGTCTGCTTGAGACCTCTCAAGATTTGGTCAAACATAAACTATCATCACCCAAACTCATGAGAATTCACTTTCTAGTTTCTTTATTTATTTACATGTGTTATATTAAATATATAGATAATAATCCTATGCGAATCGGATCGATTCGGTTCGATTCCATGCGAATTGGATCGAATCAGGGCGAACCCCATTCAGCCCGAATCGTCGCTCCAACAAACCATGATGTGAAGCTATGTCATCCATGGTTGAAACTTGAGAATCTATGTAATTATCTATGTTCCTTAAGGAATTATCTATGTGAACCTATGTGATCCACACTTTTATGTTATCCTGATCTCTCGAGATCTTACCGAGATCTCTCCGAGATCTCTTCGAGATCTCTTCTCCTTGATCCTCCCGAGACGGGTTGGCGGCTGCTGCTACTAGCTTCTGGGTCTCCCAACGACAGTCCGGCAAAGGTAGTGATCACCGGATCCACAGTACGCTTGCGAGGTGGCGAAACCGCTGGCCTCCGAGGGTGCTGGCGAGGAGGTGTTCTCGGACGTCGGGGCAAACCGAACTCGTGCGGAAAATGAGGGGGATACACGTACACAAATCCTGCTTCGTTGACGTTCCCAACTCCTGGATTATTCATCCAGTTCCACAAATACTGGCCACGTGACCAGCCGCACAGGTGAGGCGATTCTGGGAGTGGCTCGCGAGGACGGAAGCAGGGCGAAGGCGGGGAGGAGTCTGGCACGTCCAGACGGGGTTCGCCGACGGCTGGGAGACGCACAACGCAGGTGGCGGCGAGGGCAGCAGCTCGAGGTCACAAGGGCGCGACGGACTACGGGCGCTGGCGCGGCTGGTTGTAGGGCGGCGGCAGGGAGTGGCGCGGCTCACGGGCAGGGAGAGGAAGAAGCGCAGATGGCCGCGTGTGAGGGTTGCGCAGGTGGGGCGCGCCTGGAAGCTTCACGAGCAGGGGGGGCTGGGTGTGCTGGGGCGAGGTCAGCAGGCCTGCGAACTGGAGGAGGGGGGGGGGGGGGGGGGCTGTTCGCGGTCAGGGAAGGGGCCAACGCGGTTGGCGTCGCGTGTGGGGCTGCTGGGTGTGGGAGCGGTGGGCTCCAGGCGGCAGTGGGGGATGCGCCGGGGCCTCTCACAACCGTGGCTGGCGCAAGGTGGCTGCTTGGCGTCACGTAGGAGGTTGGCAGTGATGGCGTGGTGGTCTGCGGACTGGACCAAAACAGGGATTCGGAAATGGCTTTTACGCAGACGCAGGAAGCATGGGTTTTGGGGCTGTGGAGAGAGAGAGAGAGAGTACAGATAGAGAGACAGAGAAAGCGCAGACAGAGGAAGGAAGAGAGACAGAGCAGGGGGAGGAAGAAGACGAAGAAGAAGGAGATGGGGAAGAAGGAGGCGGTGGGGCTTCACACCCTCCCTTCCCGGGATCCTCCAAGCTCACACATGCACAGGGCGCTCTGCACCTCAGAAGACTGTTCCATTCTCCAAGCAACGGCTCATTCATTCATGTATTCATCGTCTCAAAACAGTGAAAAAGCTATTACATATATAGGCCACTCTTGAAAGGCCAAAAGACAGCAAAAAGAAAAGACTAAAATAACCCTGCAGATAACAAAAAATAACAGTAAAATAAAAGACTACATAATGGGCCCTAAATGGGCCAGTCTACCAAAAGACAAGTACTAAGAAGCCTCAAAGATCCACTGTCTCATCAAGCCACAAAGACAACGGTTGAGCAGTCCGTCGACGACGATATACCAAAGCCGGGTCGAACCGGTCCCGCGCACGTGTGTCCTCACCAGACTCCCTCCAAATGCAGTTCCTGATATAGCCTGCCCACCTGCCCCTTTAAATCCTCCTAGAGTCGACCGAGCTGTTGCCCGCCCAGAGGCGGAAGATGACCTTGGGTTTGAGTCTTTTGACGAGGTTGAAGACATCCCCAGACACGTTGCCCACCCACGTAGGAGACTTGATAGGCAGTATGACCATGAGTGGTAGGGTGATCGGAGACCTCCACGTTTTCCTAGGGATTAGGTTGGTCGATTTGAACATGGCGGTCGTGCGAATCCTAGGCATGACCCGGGGAGAGACCGATATCCTAGAGGTCAGGATGATTTTGGGTACGGACCCCGGAGGTATGGATACCCGAGAGAACGGGATGAGCATGGTGATCCCCGTTTTGATCAAAGGTATCACCGATACCCGAGATATCGGGATGGTCGAGAGGATTTTGAGGAAGGTTGGAGACCCCAACCTTTCCACGGGGATCAAGATGATCGTAAAGTTGTTCGTGCCGACGCTCCCACGTTTGATGGATCTTTGGATCCAAAAGCCTACCTTGATTAGGAAGCGAGCATGAACCACTATTTCGATTGGATGGGTATGTCTGATGCTCGCCGAGCTCGTTTCGCCATGATAAAATTAACTGGTCAAGCTCAGACTTATTAGATGAATGTCGAGACCCTCCTTGAGCAGAGAGGGCAGGATCCCATTGAATCGTGGGAAGAAATGAAAATTAAACTTCGTGAGAAGTACCTTCTTGCGTCCTTTCGACAACGTCTCATTGATCGTTGGCAAAACATCTTTCAGGGTACTCGTTCTGTTACTGAGTATATTGTCGAATTTGATGAGTACCTGATGAGGTGTGGAGCCCGCGAGGAAAGCGCGGTAACCCTGTCCCGCTTTCGGAAGGGCCTTCGCCCTATATACCAACATGAGTTGTTCCGACAGCACGTCACGACCATTGAGCATGCTTATCAGGTTGTACGTGAGTTGGAGCAATTCGAGCCCAGGGCGGACTCCCTACCACAGGCTAGGCCGACATACCCACGTTCAGTTGATCAGCGTATGGCATCTGGGGCTCCTCAGCGAGGCCCTATGGTTAGATCTGTGGAGCCTGCACAACAGGATCCACCCCGGCGTCCCCGATTTCTTCCTCCTTGGGACTCTACCACCACCATTCCTATTCCTCCCACTAGTACCCGTCCCCCTCAGGGTCCCCATCGTTCAGACGGGAGGATAAGGGAAAGGCTCCGATCATGGGAGAATCATCTCGGGGTGTTGGTTCCTGTGATCGATGCTATAAGTGTCAAGGACTTGGCCATTATGCGGCCCAATGTCCGTCCAAGACGCTAGAGGTGACGGGTACCATTTCTGAGGATGCCCCACCTGAGCAGCATGTTACTTACGAGGCTGGGGTTGACATGGCTGAACAATATCAATTTGAGGAGGAGAGAGTCGATCATGTCCAAGAAGAACCCCTCCATTATGATCACATTGATGACCTCCCCCATGGAGGCGAGCTTGGAGTTGTTCGTTGTAACTTAGCCCAACCTAGAGAGCGTGATGATTGGCTCCGTACTTCCATCTTTCACACCTTCTTTCGCCTAGATGGCAAGGTATGTAAGGTTATCATAGACAGCGGGAGCTGCATTAATGCTCTCTCTCCTCAGGCCATTTCGGACCTTGGGTTGACGGCGGTTGACCACCCCCGACCCTATCATGTCTCTTGGGTGAACTCCACCTCCATTCCCATTCGGACAATGTGTCACGTTCCGATCTCCTTCCCACCTTATACGGAGAAGGTCTGGTGCGATGTACTACCTATGGAGGTTGGGAGTATCATTTTGGGCAGACCTTGGATTTTCGATGTGGACGCCACTCTCTATGGTCGGTCCAATGTCTGGGCATTCTCCCACAATGGCGTACGCATTACGCTTCAGCCATCCCGTCCTTTACCCCCTGCCCCGCGAGGGACCACTACTCCCAGTGTCCCTTCTCCTGCTGGGCTACCTTGTTCTCCAGCCCATACTTCTTCTAGTGCCTTGTCTTCTCCCTCCCCTACCCCAAAAGGCACTAGTTATCGGAAAGATGCTAATCCCGTCCCTAGTGGCAGCATCCCCTCTGGTGGCAACACCACAGTTGCGGCATCTATTCTTGGGACCCCACCCAAGGCAACCCTTCAATTGATCAGTTTCCAAGAATTTGACCAGGAGCTTGGGCAGTTTGAGTATCTATGTGCCCTAATGGTTCGGCCCACTGAGGGTGAGGCCCAGAGTAAGCATGCTCCTGAGGTCATCTCTCTCCTGGAGGAGTTCTCAGATGTCTTCCCTGATGACCTCGCCGATGGTTTACCACCTATGCGTGACATCCAGCATGCTATAGATTTGATTCCGGGGTCCACCTTGCCGAACCTCCCACATTTCCGCATGAGTTCTGCCGAATTTGCGGAGTTACAGCGGCAGATTGAAGAGCTCCTTAGGAAGGGTTACATTAGGGAAAGCCTAAGTCCTTGTGTTGTACCCACATTGTTAGCTCCAAAGAAGGACGGTACTTGGAGGATGTGCGTGGACAGTCAAGCTATTAACCGCATCACTGTGAAGTACCGTTTTCCCATTCCCCGTCTGGATGACATGCTTGATATGATGGCGGGAGCCACGATCTTCTCAAAGATAGACTTGAAGAGTGGCTATCATTAGGTCAGGGTCCGACCTGGAGATGAATGGAAGACCGCTTTTAAGACGAAGGATGGGTTGTATGAATGGTTGGTCATGCCATTCGGGCTTTCTAATGCCCCAAGTACCTTCATGCGATTAATGACCCAAGTGTTGAGGCCGTTTATGGGGAAATTTTTGGTAGTATATTTTGATGACATTCTCATTTTCAGCCAATCTCAAGACACTCATTTAGACCACCTTCGTCAAGTATGCCAAGTGTTGCGCCAAGAGAGCTTATATGGGAACCTCAAGAAGTGCGACTTTATGACAGATCGAGTAATCTTCTTAGGATTCATCGTTTCAAGTGAAGGTGTCTCCGCTAATCCCGAAAAGATTAAGGCGATTATTGATTGGCCTGAGCCGCAGATAGTGCACGATGTATGTAGCTTTCACGGCTTAGCAACATTTTACCGCCGTTTCATTCGAGGATTCAGCACTATCACGGCTTCAATCACTGATTACATACGCAAGGGAGCTTTTGTTTGGTCGAAGGCTGCTGCTAAAGCCTTTCAGGAAATTAAGGAGCGTATGACACAGGCTCCTATCCTTCGATTACCCGACTTTTCGAAGGTGTTCGAAGTCGCATGTGACGCTTCGGGGGTCGGCATAGGTGGAGTTTTAAGCCAAGAAGGCCACCCAATTGCCTTCTTTAGTGAGAAATTAAACGATGCTAAATTGAAATATTCCACCTACGACAAGGAATTGTATGCGGTAGTGCAAGCCTTGAGGTATTGGAGACACTATCTACTGTCGCAAGAATTTGTATTGTTTTCGGACCACGAGGCCGTCCGATTTCTCCATGCCCAGAAGAAGTTTAACCCGAAGCATAGTCGATGGGTTGAGTTCCTTCAGGCCTACACTTTCGTCCTTAAACACAAGGCCGGTGTGAAGAACCGCGTGGCTGATGCGTTTAGCCGTCGTTCTTTCCTCCTATCTATGGTTAGCGCAGAGGTCACTGGATTCGAGAGGCTTCGTGAAGGGTATCCTGATTGCCCTGATTTTGGTCAAGTTTTCTTAGCCCTGCAAGATGGCCCCTCTAGAGAGCATCCTGATTACATTCTTCAGGAGGGCTATCTTTTCTGAGGTGATCGGTTGTGCGTCCTGCGGACCTCTGTCCGCGATTTTCTGGTTTGGGAGTTGCATGCTGGAGACCTAGCTGGTCACTTCGGCCGTAATAAAACCATTGAGTTGGTTGAGCATCGTTTCTTCTGGCCTAGCTTGAAGCGTGATGTGGCGCGTATAGTAGCACAATGTCGTACATGCGCCATAGCCAAGCAGAAGAAACAGAATACTGGGTTGTATACCCCTCTTCCTGTCCTTGATCGTCCGTGGCAAGATGTTAGCATGGACTTTGTTTTGGGGTTGCCACGAACGGTTCGGAAAAATGATTCGGTCATGGTTGTTGTCGACAGGTTTTCCAAAATGGCTCATTTTATTCCCTGCTCGAAAACTTCGGATGCTTCTCGAGTAGCTCGTTTATTCCTCGAGGAGGTTGTGCGTTTGCATGGACTACCCAAGACTATTGTCTCCGACATGGATGTATGCTTCGTCAGTTATTTCTGGAAAACCTTGTGGCATCTTTTGGGCACCAAGTTCAAATTCTCTACCGCTTACCATCCCCAAACCGACGGTCAGACCGAGGTAGTCAATAGGAGTCTGGGCGATTTGTTGTGCTGCCTTGTGAGAGAGCATGAGCGTGGTTGGGATCAGGTTTTGTCTCATGCCGAATTTGCATACGATAACAATAGGTCTACAGGCAAAAGTCCATTCGAGATTGTCACTGGTTATAGGCCTAGAGGACCTTTAGACCTGATTTCTTTACCCAGTCAGGCCCGTGTGTCAGGGTCTGTCGAGTCTTTAGCTGAGCATGTTAGGAGCCTGCATGAAAATTGTTATGACAATGACCACTCCGACGGACAGAGTGATGCACAAGAATCTTGATCCGTCCGACAAGAAGAGAGGAGAGGGAAGAAGGATAAATCACACAAGACAATAACACAATGATTTACGTGGTTCGGAGAGACAGTATGTCTTCCTACGTCCACGGGCGACGGCAACAACGGAACTTCACTAGATGTGGAGAATGTTACAAGAGTCACACCCCAACTCTAAGAGAAACAAATCCTCTTACAAAACTCTCTCAAGCTCACCCCCAAGACTCTCTTAGATCTCTCTCTAAGGAGCTCTCTTGGCTCTCACCGTGGGGATGCTCAAACAAGGAGGAGATGGTCTCCTTTTATAGTGGTCAGCCTCCTCGCTGCTGCTGTGTTGGAAAGCTCCGTTTTGGCCCCAATTAGAAACTCCTATGGCCATGTAATTTGTTATGACAAACGACCACTCTGACGGATAGAGTGATGCCCAAGGATCTTGTTCCGTACAACAAGAAGAAAGGAGAGAGAAGAAGGATCAATCACACATGACAAGAACACAAGGATTTACATGGTTCGGAGAGATAGTGTGTCTTCCTACGTCCACGGGCGACGATGACAACGGAACTTCACTAGATGTGGAGAAATATACAAGAAATACACACCCCAACCTAGAGGAACAAATCCTCTTACAAAACTCTCTTAAACTCACACCCCCAAAACTCTCCTAGATCTCTCTCTAAGGAGCTCTCTTGGCTCTCACCGTGGGATGCTATAACACAAATGGGAATGGTCTCTATTTATACTGGTTGGATCCCCCTTAAGTTGCTGCATTGGAGACTTCCGCATGAGCTTGAGAGAGTTTTGTAAGAGGATTTGTTTCTCTTAGGGTTGGGGTGTGACTCTTGTAACATTCTCCACATCTAGTGAAGTTTCGCTGTTGCCGTCGCCCGTGGACGTAGGAAGACATACTGTCTCTCCGAACCACGTAAATCCTTGTGTTATTGTCATGTGTGATTGATCCTTCTTCTCTCTCCTTTCTTCTTGTTGTACGGATCAAGATCCTTGGGCATCACTCTGTCTAACAGAATGGTCATTTGTCATAACAAAACATTCGGCGTCGTATTGAAATCAGCAATGAACATTATAAGAAAATTGCAGATGCACATCGATGACCACAGGAATTCAGGAGAGTACGTAATGATCAGGGTTAGACCTGAACGGTTTCCTTCATGAGCCATGAAGAAACTACAAGCTCGAGGAGTAAGTCCATTCCAAGTGTTGAAGCATGTCGGATCGAATGCATATGTTGTAGACCTACCTTCAGATTATGGTATTAGCTCTACATTCAATGTCGCTGATTTGGTAGCTTATCGGGATCCAGCATTGATACCCAGTGATCCGTTTGAGCCTTCTCCCCCCCTTGAGAGTGACCCTCCACCTGAGCGTCCACCTCCAGCCCCAGTTACTGCACGACGAGAGCAAATTGAGCATATACTAGATGAGCAAGTCATTACATCTAGGGATGGAGCCTATCAGCGCTACTTGATCCGTTGGAGAGGGAGGCCGCCAACCGAGGACACGTGGGTTACACGCGAGGAGCTTCAGCGACTGGACCCAGACTTGCTTGAGAGATACCAGAGCGATCGAGACCCTTACTCGACGGGGTCGAGTTCCTCCCAGTCGGGGGGAATTGGTGGGGACACACGTGCGCGAGATCGATTTGACCCAGCTTTGGTATATCGTCGTCGTCGGACTGCTCGACCGATGTCTTTGTGGCTTGATGAGACAATGATGGATTTTTTAGGCTTCTTAGTACTTGTTTGTTAGTGGATTGGCCCATTTGGGCCCATTATGTAGTCTTTTATTTTCCTGTTATTTCTGTATTTTCTGGTTATCAGGGTTATTTTAGTCTTTTCCTTTTTACTATCTTTTGGCCTTTCGGAGTGGCCTATATATGTAATAGTTCCCCCCACTGTTTTGGGGATGATGAATGCATGAAAAAAACGAACAGTTGCTTGGAGATTTGGAACAGTTACTGAGTTACAGAGCCCTGTGCGATTGTGCCTTGGAGGATCCCGGGAAGGGAGGGTGTGAACTGTGAAGCCCCACCGCCTCCTTCTTCTCCATCTCCTTCTTCCCCGTTTTCTTCTTCCCCTGTCCTGCCTTTCTTCCTCTCCTTGTCTGTGCTATCACTCTCTCTCAGTTCTCTTTCTCTCTCTCCACAGCACCCAAAATCCCTGTCATCCCCACCTGCTCGCGATGCAGCTCCGAACCCCTATTTTTGCCAAGTTTGCAGACCGCCCCGCCACCACTGCCACCTTCTCTCGCGACGCCAAGCAGTGACCCCTCGCGCCAGCCAGGGTCACGAGGGGCCTCTACACAACTCCCCGCTTGCCACCGGAAGTTGGCCCCTCCCTGTACGCGAGCAGCTGGCACAACAGTTTGCGCGTCTCCTCTACCCGCGACGGGCTGGTCATGCCAGCCTCCCACCCTGTTCGTCATGCCACTCCCGCGCCCAGTTGCGCTCCCTGCGTGCGGCCCGCACACCCCGCTGCCCCATCGCGAGGCCCTAGCCAGCTACCCCGACCCTCCTTCGCGTTCGCGGGCCCAGGCCGCGCCCCTGCACCCGGCCGCACCCCTGCACGCGGCTAACCTCGCCGCCCCCTCCTCCCAGTCCGCACGCTGCCGGCCGCCTCGCCTCGCCGTGGTCGCTTCCCCCCCCCCCCCCTGCACGCCCCACGCCTGCGCCCAGCCTCCTCCACTCGCGCGATCGCCCGCGACCCTCCAGAGTCGCCTGAAAATCGGCCCGCGCGTGGAAGCCGTGCTACACCTACACAATTCCCCCAGTCCACTCTGTGGCCCAGTTGATGCTGTTCGGCTGACAGATGAACGTTCCCGGAGCCGAGAACGTCAACGTAGCAGGATTTCTGTACGTGTACCCTCTTCATTTTTCGCACGAGTTCGGACAGCCCCGACGTCCGAGGACACCTCCTCGTCAGCACCCATGAAGGCCGACTGTCTCGCCACCTCGCACTCGCCCCGTGGATCCAATGATCATCACATTTGCCGGACTGTCATTGAGCGATCCAAGAGCCAGCAGCAGCAACCGCCAGCCGCTGTCGCCCTCCATCGTCTCTGGTACGAGCCCCATTCTTCAACGGGTCGGTAAGTCGCTATAGATTCGTCCCTTACTTGCTGGTTGGTATATGAGCGTATTTGTTCCCGTGCATGAGAGAATATATTGACTAGCCATTTTAAAAGCAATAAAAATCACTGCTGGTTGTGTGGCGTGAGAACCTATCTGAACTATTAAATTTGCGAAATTTGAACGTGTTGCTATCGTCCTAGACTATCGTTAGTTCTCACTACCATCGATCTATAATGCTTCTTTGCTGCGAGGGATGACTCGTACAGTTAGTTTCTTGTGATTTTACGTACTAATCTTCCTGTTAAACCTGTGAAAAAAGGCATGTGAAAACCATTATCTGAAAGTTGTTCATTGCTGAAATCATTTTGGTTAGATCGAGTTCACATGTGTTAGTCGTCCCGCATCAGAGCTTCTGATCCGTGCACAATCTAATTGTATGAGGGAACTTCCAAGAAATGTTCTTCCTCTAAACTTTCCCTGTTTTGTTTGACATGTAATATTTTGTTTTACTTGAGCAATTATATATCCTAGAAAATCTTGGAAGATGCTTCAAGAATGAAAAGAAATAAACTGATCTCACCATTTAACTCTTTCATCAGCTTATAACTTTATCTATGATTTTGACAGAAAGATTTGTAGTATGTGTTCCTTTCTTTTTTCCTCTGAATCTACGTTGTGATTTAAATCGAGGTCCAGACCTGCTCAACCTTTTTTCTTATATGCAGCTAGAATATCTACTGTTCCTATTCCTTGTCAAACTTTTGTTGGAGATGGAATGGAATCAGTCCAAATCCAGTGTTCTTTCTGTTCTCCCCTCAATTCGACATATAAGAGCCCTACTTCTCCACCCAATGCATCTGGTTCTGGTTGTACGAATTTATCCTCTTTTTTCTTCTTTTGCATGTAGTGTACCAATATGAGCAGCTTGTGTGCGGTTATATTTATTCATAGAATTTGAGTGCTAACCAATTTAAAGTCATATCATGGGCTGTAAACTTGATGAATTAGTGCCCATGTAGATTTCATTCGTCTTATCAATTCCTACAAGCTGCACTTATGTATTCCCCTCACGATCGATTTTCTTGTAATGACACCACAGATGACATCTCCATGGAGAAGGTGAAGCATGTAACTTGCTGTACTGGTGCTGATGCTAAAGAAGCTACCTCTCTTCCACCATTTGGCCTAGCCACCTACAAGATGCAAAGGCACGTATGGATAAATCCTGAAACTGGAGATCATCAACGGTTTACTGATCTTGTGAGTTCCGCAGCCTCATGGTTGACGCAACTTGAAGTTGATCATCCTGACTTCAATTTCTTCGTCTCCCACTTTATGTAAGTAGTGTCCACTTTATCCGGTGAAGAGGCGAGCCCTCCGGACTGCCACTCGAGCATTTCCTGGCCAGCGGCCATAGATGTTTGAGTACCTTGTGAAGTGACAAGAGTCACATCGTATATATATTCTGTATAGTGTGCAGTAGAGGCGAGATAGAGGATAAAACTTTGCTGGACAACTTTGTGCTTGTCCACTTGGTGAGAGCGATGAGAGGGACAAAATGACTGGGGCTGTTATTTTGTATGGTTTTGTTTTCCGTCCATTGCCATGGTTTAAAGTTCCCTGTTCTCTGACGTAGGGCTTTTACTGCTACTCCATGTAGAGCTTTCTCTGTGTATATATATGTTACTGTTTCTTGTGAGTTCATATGTTATGCTAATGGGACTTCATCCTTGTTCAAAGTTAGGAGGAGATCCAATCTTAGGTCCCAGTGGTCATCCTTATTGGTTATCAAAGTACCACTAGATGCCAGTCAGAAGAACTTTCCAATTACAGTGTAGAGATCTCAACTCAAACAGTTTGAAATGGTCCCCAGATGCAGCTAAATATATCCAGTAGGTGGTCACTTTCTTGGGATATACTTGTTTTTGTTGAGATCAGACTTATGTAGTTTTGTTCAATTTCACATGAAAAATGTTTTTGTCATGCAGAAGATTTTGTCTCATCTTTGTTCGTTGTTATCTCCCATGTCAAAGAATTCACTCTGGTCTACATTGTTTAATTCAAGATATCTTAATCATTTCTTGCCTCCGGCTAATCAGTATGCAGAATGTTGTCTATACATAGTAGACTGGTTTCTTGGAGAATGCATAAACACAATATTCAACTTTGATACCACATCATGGATTTTTTTTTCTTTCAATAAAATATATTTAAACTAAGTGGGTCCAAAGGTGAGCCTCCTACCTTGGACCTTCCCAAGCCAAGGCTATCGTGAACATTCGTTATTTGATTTGTACGCATTATTTTTTTTATTATAAATATGCCATCTTTGTTAAACCATTGCTAAAGATATACTGTACCATGTAAAAGGATGTAAAAATGTTGCTATCGTTACTTGGTGTTAACCACAGTTTTCTCTAAACCGTGGTGGAAAATGACGAAATTGTTCATCCTGAACGTCGGTGGTTATTTCTTTTTTTCAATATAAAGAGAATAAAGGTGTCTTTGTCGAGATATGTTGGACTAACGGAATAATCAAATTTGTTTCACTTTTTTTTTAAAATATAAAAGTTACACGCATTAAGGTTTGCCGTGCAGGGGCGACTTGGCCGTACTGAGTTTGCCCTGATGTTATATTTTATGATTCATATCGTGGGATCGATCGGTCGACCACTTTTTGTCTCTGGCAGATCAAGGGATCTAGATGCCATCGACAGAAATCGTCAACCGATCAAGCAAAATCGGCCGATCAATTTTGGACTTTAGTTTGTTGGTTACGTTGGGTACTCGCAAAAATGTCATTGTGATCTCTTTCTTTGAATAGTTTTGTTTTTTTTTTTCCAACTCTTCTCATAGTCATCCGCATAAAAAATTAAAAATTAACATCATCTCTTTTAACATACAAATACGAATATTAGAAAGTAATAATTTTTTTTACCTACTCTCGTTTATCATTTTGAGCGTGTATATTCACAAAACTTTCATAGTAAAAGATATAATTCTGATACACGTCTTTGTACATATGCTAATGTTGTATATATTGGTATGTTCTTTGGCGCACTATTGTAGGTCCTGGTGGTGAAATGACCGGAACCTACATGTACGAACTATCATCCCGACCCATATTGATATCTGGAGACATAATAGCCATATACTCATAATGTTGTGCATATGGATCCGACTATACATGTCTTGAAAAGAAACTGTGACCCTCACTGACAGCTTTAGACATTGTGTCCTCTGTGTTCTCAATCTCTCAAAATCGGATAGAATGTTTTGATAACTGTTACTGTCTACAAGCTCTATGTGCCGCCCTTTGTTATCTATTTTTCACCTTTTTTGTGACATTTATGGAGTACCGTGATTTGTGCTATCTTGTGTAATATCCGTGAACAAAGTCTCACATGTAATATGTATACTTTCACCTCCACAATCACTAGCTGTACTAGATGGAGAAGAAGGATTTGATGAGTCATCTCTAGTACTCTGTCTCTGAGATGGGGATCTTGTTACTACGTGCTCTTCTTTTGCTTGGACCCAAAAATCTTCGTTGCTTATTCGGATTTTTTCTGTGGTCCTCCCTGTTCAACATCCTTCCTTTGTTATTTTGAATTAGTTGGCCAACCAACAAATGTCTATGAGAGTAGTATATCATTACAAGCAACATAAACAATAAAATATACGAAGTATTATAAATTAACATTTATCACTTGGGTTTGAGATGAACCACGACTGTAGATAGAAGATGACTTAGTCATAGATGATGGTTGAGGAGGGGGACCACTAGGCTGAGAAAAAAGAGGAGCTGCTGACTGAGTCTGAGGGGGAGCTCTATGTTGAATCAACATATCTAGATCTGTTGTGTCCATCTTGTATTGCATCTAGCTAGTAGACCCTCTCTCGGCTCTAGTATTGTTGCCCACGACAATATGATCGCCTAAGTCAACTTCAGAATCTGAATGATGAATCTGTATCACAGGTGCATCTTCGGTGCCCCTGGCATCTACATCTACCTCCATCCTCTCAATAATAGAAGTTAAAAATATGTTCAGCCAGGATAGATCTCTTGGATCTTCGTCCTCATCAAGCTTCATCTCCCCCCATTCTGTAGTGAACGTAGAAACTCATGACACCATTGGATCTTCATCATCCCTGAGGTAAGATATGTTTATGAGATCATAGTATTCCTCTCCCTTTTTGGCATCCAACTACACATGTTTCAACCTGAGCCTCATATTATAGTATACGTATATCAAGTTGTCTAACCTTCTGTGACTCAATCGGTTCCTCAACTTGATATAAATTAGAGCAAACATACTCCAATTTCTCTCACAGCCACTAGAAGATGAAGTCTATAATAAAATTTTAATTGCAATATCTTTAAGTGTCGGTGCACTTCTCTCATAACTAAGCCACCACTCTCCTTCCGCAAAGAAAGATGAGTATTATTAGTTACAACATGTTCCTTGTTATACATTCTTTGAATTTCATTTGTGAATTGTATATACTTGGGTCAAATCTTTGTCAGGATGTAATCACTAAAGCATCACCAAATGAATCAATTTCTTCCTAAAAAAATATTTTAATTGCATCACAGTAGACAATGTAAAACTATGAATGACATGTTTCACATGAAAGATTCTTGAATTAGTAGAGTACCGGTGAAATATGTACCTCATTAAGGGCGACTGCAGCTTTTTCATGAGACCGTGACATCTTATTCACCACCAATGTCAAAGCACCCAATAAATCGTCTCGGTAAGTAAGTTCATGCTCGTGTTGGAATTTAAGATGGAGCTAATATGTTACAAATTAGGATGATAAATGTCAGTCTAAGTCAACTTGCAGAAGATTATAGACATAAGTTAATATTCATTTACCTGTCATATGTAAGTCTCTACTCATTTGGCAATCCCACCTATTCTTTACAATCTCTATGAACATATGGGTATAGTTGGAAGATGCTGCAAATATACGTTTCTTAGCAGCCTCTAATTTTACATACAACAACTCCATCGTTGGTATCTATCACCATCCACAGTCTTAGAACCTTATAAATATGCTCAATCATCTGCACAATCTTACCAACTTTCGACCAAAAGTTGGAGTTGTTCACCAAGCACTCCACCTCCTAGCCATCACATAAAGTCACAAAATGTGAGGATAGCCACTAATCACTTTTAGACATCTGCTTCAATCTATTTCTATGCTTCAAGAGGCTATCAAAGACAATATAACTTGTCTCAAAGTATGTAATAGATGGTCTTAATGTCTCACCATTACAGAAATCTCTTATCCATCGTAACACAAGGGCGTGATTATAGATGTATCATGTAATATTTTGTGCTACCTCAACGACTTGCTTAACCTACATATTCATACCATATTATTTTGTCATTATTATTGAAACTGCTAGAAATTTACATATAATACTAGAGACAATGATTGTCAATAAATTTACCTAGTGTACTTGACCAAGCTTTTTTCAACACTAGGTCCACACAACGTACTACACAAGGGGTCCAAAAAAATTGAGAATGTGCTTTCATCAATTCTTCCTCTGCCTCTTTGTAGTTTAACCCATTATCTGTCACTACTTGTAAAATATACTTCTCACCAATCTCTACCATCATCTGCTCCATCAGCTGCAAAATGTAGTGATGACTATGAATATGGCTAGAAGCATCCACAGACATGTGATAGAAGACTTGTCGGTCGCAGTACACTAGAAAGTTTATGAGATTACTTTTTGTAGTCTCTAACCATCTATCACACATAAGGGTGATGTCATACTTTTGTCATTTTCTCTTGAAAGAGACAATGTATGTTTTTAATTCTTCAACCTCTGCCTCTAGGTAAACACCAGCAAACTCCTTTGCTGTGGGAGGCTGTACATACTTTTCAAGATTCTGAATCTCTTGCACCATTAGCTTGTAGTATTGACTATTTGCTACATTAAAAAATAATCCTGAATGATACCAAAATTTTGTAATAGCCCTGCCCAACTATCATCTCAGCCTCGTACTTTGCAGAGAGTGTTCAATCTAGGTCTACTTTCCATGCTCCCTCTCAAAAGTATAGGGATCAATGTTCTGTACATCTAGACCTGTTTTCTCTTCCTTTAGGGCTAGGAAGAGGTTGAGTGGTGAGAAGGATCAGTGAAATAGCAATGAAGGCCTTGCGATCCGAAAGGTTATGAGGATGAGACTTCTTCATTGCGAACAAGTGCTTCTAAGTCACCTCTGGCCCATGCTTTAGCCCTATTATTGCATAGAGTCCACTGAAAGTCTTTCTTGAATGGATCACGAACTGTGATATGGACGTCATGGCTCTGAGATCGGAGCTGTTGTTCATCAGATGATCCTTCCTCGTCATCTTCTAATATAACCACCCAATATCATCACTCTTTTCTCGTGGAGGTATCTATAATGTTATAACAATCATACATGGCAATAATATTAACATGCATTAACAAGTATTAACAAGTAGCAAACCATCACAATCGATCGACGAACTCTGATTTTTGATCTACCTAACTTCCCAGAGTGACTGGTTTTTCAAGATATGAAGATCAGTCGATCGAACTCTAATTTTCGATCGTCCTAACTTTCCAAAGCGACTGGTTTTTAGAAGATATGAATATCGGTTGACCGAACTTCAATTGTAAATTTTGAGTACTAGCTTTTGAAGAATGGCTGACCCACAAGTGAAAAACGATCTAAACTAGATTGTACCCACCCGCTACGGGTAATCTCTCGGGGGGTGATCCGACCATGGGTAGATGCAGGATGAAACATAAGGGGGGGGGGGGGGGCAATTTGAAATTAAAAAAAACTTAATACAAAAAATAATAAAATAATAAAGAGAGCCAAAATGGTGTGGGGGGGGGGGGGGCTATGGCCACCCCCACCATTAACGTGGGTCCGCCCCTGGATCCGACCGTACCTGAGCTATGCAAACCCTGACATGCAATGACATTTTTGTAATATTTTACACTAAACGATGATATCTTTAACAATATGTGATGGAACGCCTCGGCCAAGCCCGTTAAACCGATAACGTACTTGATCCGAGTCTGCCTCCCGCGAACGGGCTGAAGTCTCGCAAGGGATACCATACGACAATCTGTGTAAACACAAAGGAACACACCATTTCATATATATATATTCCACAAGTTTACATAGCCATATTTCCTCAAAACTGAAAGAAAGTATAAGAACCTGGGGCATACCCCGAGGTACAACTGAAAGAAGTAAACAACTAGCTACACTACACTGCTGGAGGTGCTGACCCTGCACCGCTACGACGCGGCCCCGAACTGGACGAAGGTCGAGAAACGCCCTCCTTGCTCTCACCTAAGGGGGTAGGGGTGAGCCTCGCTAGTCACTGGCTCAGTAGGGAACTCCCCCAAAACCGAGCAAACCAAAACACAGGTACAAAAGTAATAAACAGTACCAAAAATTTATAGAACAGCTAAGCAGAATATAAAAGCTGTAAAAGTACTCACCGTCTGCCGACTACGAAAAACAATTGTAATAATTAAACTGCAAACCAGTACAAGTGTATAAGCTAGAGTAGAGACAGCCAAACACGAACCACGTGAACTGGTTCGCGACACCAGAGACTGACTCGGACAAGCTAACACAGGTCTACCTCTCAGTCTCGCAGCCACGGACGAAAGGTCCAGCTGCCGCTCCACGTGAAAAGGGTCAAGCAACTGTGGAGACAATAAACACCACCACCTGCGGACCACACGGTCGCAGGCCCATGCCTGACACCTCTAGCGACCCTGGCTGGGCCCTCTAGAGTGAGCACTGGAAAAGGACTAGCTGGGGACCAGTGTCGACTACTGGTGTCCATACCCCAACTACGAGCGCGCTACAAGTGACTAAAGACAAGTACGACAGTCACTGTCCCACTGTCGTCATTCCCCTCAGCCGGACGTACAACTCAAACACAGGTGTGTGAGGGTGTCCAGGTCAGACGACCAGACCTCGACGGTACAACACAAGTACCGGGACAAAAGCCCGAGCTAACAGCCTGGCTCACAGAAACCTAGGGCATCCAACGGAGAGGTAAACCATGGTAGGCGTCGTACTACTCGCCACGTACACAAAACCACGTGCACGTCACACCCAAATCACGTGAAACGTCACGTAAACCTTTCGTAACAATGGTCACTACACGTGAACCTAACAGTGCTCGCGTGAACACCACGCAACCACGAGTACGACTAGCTAACTACGTATTCTGTATGCAGTGCGGAAACACGTGCACTCAGTTGCACCACAAGTGTCAATGCACCGCTCATTATCATTAAACACAACAAATCATGACAATCGGTTAATCACATCACATAAGCCATACACCCACACAACCCTCGGCTGTGGTCGCGACATGGCTCGGTTGCCTTCAGAACGCGACAGCCCGATGGGTCGCCTAAGGACATGAACGCGAGGTCGTCCCGTCGCCTTCAGGTCGCGACAGCCACCCCTGTCGCTTTAGCAAGGTGAGAAACCCTAATCGAGTTCTCTCTTTCCAAACACGCAAAACACATGCAAACCACCTTATTCGTCATTTTCATGCTTTAATGAAAACCTAGGCATGGTATCTAGCATGATAAAACGTTAAATTGATCAATCCTACGTTTCCCCTCGATTATCGCCCGGAACGGAAGAATTCACTTACCTTTGCGAAGAACACGCGGTATGATGCTTCCCCGGCGATCCTCACGCTCCACACGCTTCTTACAGTGAAACCTCGCCGAAAAAGAGCTCTCCACCCGAAATCGCCGAGAAAACCTCAACGGCTCCTCCCCTGGCCGAGCAGAACGTGTGAGGGTTCTGCCGACTGGGGTTCTTTAAAAACCTACAGCGGTTTCGAAAACGCGAAGCAGCGATGTGTCGCCACATGAACGCAACACCAACGCCCAGTCGCCTTCCCGAGCTTAACACCCCCAATGCCTGCCACGTGGCGCACATGCACACGTCCAACGCCAAAAGCGGTCACATGAACGCGGCGTAGCGCCCTGTCGCGTCAAGAACGCGACAACCCTTCCTGTCGCGATGACAGGATGAGAACCTAAGGGTGCTACAACCTGCACTAACGGCCCGGTAAGGCCCAAACACACGCGCGTACACTATTCTCGAGCCACATTGGTCAACGTATGACCTCCACAACACTAAACGAAAGATCCGCAAGGAATCCGAAAGACACGACGTTACACAATATGTTAGCATTTCTTATAAGGATGTTTTATATGCAACAAAAAAAATATTTATTGCAAGAGCAATTTGATAATAACGATGACATGGATTGGAAAAAAAATTGATAAAAACCCAACGTGAAGAGATTGATTTCTTGTGACCCACCTCATTAACTTACAAAATTATCCTTATAATAAATATTTCTCATTCTTCTCATAGCAAATAGAAAGTAAGGCCCGTCTATAGCCGTTCCCCCTGCACATGAAACCTTTCTTGTTCTAGAATCGGCTCTCCCCGTGCCATCTGTCATAAACAAGGTTTTTACAACTCTCTCAAAAGATGTGACAGATAGATTATGATTTTTTTTTTACAATGAGAGAGATTATGATCTTAGAATGGAACTTGGCCTCCATTAACTATAGTGCCCACTGCCACTTTTTTTTTTCAAAAACAGAAAGAAAAAAAAATCATTCTGATCACAATCTTTTTGTCACCATGTAATCCGAACCCACTGGGTTTATTAAGCAACTCTGAATGATTGGAAGAATATGACGGACTGCAAAATGCATCCACAATAATTGGAAAGAAGATTGTCCTACGTCACAAATTCTCTGATGATCCGATGTTAAAGATCTTTCCCTCATCCTCAAAACTCGGGTGGTGAGGAGAGGAGACCCTCACATATTAACCCTTCTTTTTCCTTTGTGGAATCCGATATGAGATTATAGATTCACACCTTATATACGTTACAATACTCTCCCTTTACAAAGCTAACGTTGTGGTGGCTATTTCTAGCCTCCTAGGCCTGCAGGGCCCATCATGGCCTATCACGGCCCATCATGACCCAGTAGGCTGGCATGGCCCTCAGGCAGCGTGCCACGTGTCCTCAAGTTCAGCCCAAGTCTTCCGAGCACGTTCCGGCCATCAAGACGCCTTAAGATCCCCAGTGTGGTCTCTAGACACCTTGTGACCTGTTCGGTCAAAGTCGCAGCTTGCCGAACAGGACCTGCGCAGATCTTCGAAGAAGCCTGACCAAGCACAGTCGCACATCCGAGCACCAAGCAGCCTATCTGGCCTCCGAACAGGAGCCCTTCTCGATATCCTCCAACCAAGAACCCTCGAAGCGGCTGTTAGCCGCCCAAGCAATTAATGAGGCGGCGCGACACGTGTCCCACAGTGCGGCATTAACCATAAGGGATCCCAACAGGCGTCTCAACGGGCAACTCTTCGCCTGGGAACCTGAACTGACGCACCCCCTCAATCATCATGGGGGGAGGTCCTGTCCGGACTCTTGGTCTCTCTCACCTATAAAAAGCACAGGTAATCCTCATGCAAAAGGTACGCAACCTCTGTCACACACACGCCCTCGCGCGAGACACACACACCAGCGAACCCCCTTCTTCAAGCCTCTCTATAGTCTAATCTGACTTAGGCATCGGAGGGTTCCCCCCGGTTATTCAACCGGGCCCCCCTGATCCCCTTTTGATTTTGTAGGCCTTCATCCGCACCGGCGATAGTCTTCCCTCTCTTCTCTTAGTGGAGGCCCGTTTAGCTCCAGCCCAAACAGGAAAACCGCCTCCACAGACGTCTACGGCGGCGTCACTCTAGACAACTTTCACTCTGGGGGGTAAGATGAGAAGAAGAAACCCAGATAGCCCTTTCCACATTAACGTCCGCTCCTGTAAAGAAGATACATTGCAATGTCCATATGAATTCAACAAAGGGTGGACTTAGACACCATTTGTTAAGGATCATTCTCTCATCCCCAAAACTCGGATGGCGAGGAGAGGAGACTCTCACATATTAACCCTTCTTTCTTCATCTCACCTAAGAATTCATACTCCTGCAAATCCGACTTCAAATCTTGCCTCAATTCAGACTTGAAATCTTGTAACAAAGACTTCAGAGCCTCAAGAAAATCTGTCACCATGACAGAGCTGCTGTAGAGTTGCCGGTGGTGCTCGGAGAGGGCTCAGACATCATTTGTTAAAGATCTTTCTCTCATCCCTAAAATCCGGGTGATGAGGAGAGGAGACCCTTACATATTAACTTTTTTTTTCCTTTGTGGAATCGCATATGGGACTATAAATTCACACCTTATAGTTCTACATCTGGGAGATGCGGCAATATAAGCTTTTCTGTAAGCATTAACTCGCAGCCATTACGTTTTCCCGTTGCTTCTGGTTCTCCGAAGCGTGGATGTGAGTCAGCTAGATTGGAGTTATTCCTAGTTACTGCTCGGATCTGGCGTTGTTTTTTCTTCTTCCCTTCTAGTTGATGAGATGAGATAAGAATCGGAGAACAGTTGCTTTCTGTTAGGATGAGCACTGCATCTTCGGAGGAAATTCCGGAGAGAATTGGAGGAACCCAAATCTTTTCTATCAGAAGAACCCTCATCTGTTTTCGGGTTTTCTAATCCGAATCCTTCGGTGGAAGAACAGGTGGTCGTTTCTGTCAAAACTCTGTTCTTGGGATCCGAAGTTCTTGGGTAGAGCAGTAGGGTTAGGTTTACTTCAACCATCCCTGGCATTTCCACAGCCAAAAGGAGAGGAGTTCTTGGAGATGAGGCCCAGGCTGGGGAATCCAAAGCAGGTGCAGAAAAAAAGGGGGATTCTGATTCCTGAAGACGATGCGAGAGTAATGGGCCTAGGGAGGGACATGGTAGCAGATAGAAGGAAGCAAAGTGTAGTCATATCATAAAACATGAGATGATATACTATGACTTATGCACAGATGAAGCATCTCTGTGATACGTAAATGGACCCGACCGATTTCTACATGCGAAATCTGAAAGCAGCCATGTTTGCATCAAGCAGAAACATTACAGAGTGCGCACTGCTAAGGAAACATCTTTCGACAGTAGATGGAACATCGTCCCAAGGCAGCAAGTCCATCCTCACTTCGATGTACTGTGAATAAATTTGAAATCATATAAATCATCGAGAGCAAAAATGTAGGCAGATTGCCCATTGGTTTATGGAACTGTGGGACATGCTGCTGGAGTCGAACGGTGGCTTCTCTATTGTAGTGCACGTTTGAGGAGCCCCATCTGACACTATCCAACTCGCCAATCGGACAAAATTTCTTCTTTTCAAAAGACCTAGCCGATGAAGACTTGCTGTCCTTCGAATTACACCATTGAGTGAATGCCCAAAGATCATGATGGAGATGGTTCGGTTATGGTGGGCATATCTGCACATATGGCCATGCAAAGTGTAACAATACGAGAACGTTTCTTGCAATGTCAACTCCATAGTTTCACTAGTGCTGTATATGGAAAAATTCCGTCCAGCTTTTTCCTGCCTCTGACTACATTTCCCATCTGATGCTTGCAGTCCACATGCTCTTTGAACTGTTCAAAGGCTGGAGCAGATTCGGGAGTTGTGTCAAGGCAAGAACTGGTATCAGATTTCTCAGATCTTGAAGGATTTGTATCCATCCTCGGGATTAGTCATTCCTTCATCCCAGTCGCCCATACAACGGCCACCGAACACAACCTGCTGGATTCCCAGGTATCTGCATAAAGTAAAGGATTGTTAATATGATAGACTATAGCCTTTTGACATTGTAGAGTGAGACATAACTAGCAAGCAGATTAGACAAACGAAGAAAGATAAGAACAGATCATCACCTTCCAGAAAAAGAACCCAAGACCATCAATTGGGTTCGCTGGTTGACAATGTCGGCACATGAATCATTTAATATGTTTCATACAATGCAGATTCGGGTGAACAAAAAACTAAAGTGGCAATGGATTCTCCCGTGTGTGTGTGTGTAATATTGAGTTTTTTTCTTCCTCTAGAAATTAAAATTTTTTTATGTAACTTATCCAGTAGTAATAAGACATTGCTTCTCTATATTCGAGCTAAAGTATTCTTCACCAAGTTCGATGCTTGCAAAGCTTATTCATATTAAAAAGAAAACGTCTAAAGTCTCTCTGGAAAGACTCCAACACAGTTAATTCTCCGAGACATCTATTAATAGTTGCACGGGGATTTTCTAAACACAATGAAAGAAGATTCACCATCGGCCATCTGCGAGAAAAAGAAATTGAGCCAATAAAGCACAAAAACATGGGGTGGTAGCATACTCTGAGCTCAGAACAGTAAAGCAATTCAGCAACACATCAAGAGCGAAGAAATCAGATGTTCCAAGATCCACCCTGTCAGCAGTATCAGTTAAATACACAAATATGTCATTCACGATATTGGCCCCAACACAACTGATAACACAATGTTAAAATAATTCATCAATCACATCTTTTACCAAAAACGACCCCAGTTGTCCTGGAATTCAACATCACTAATGTCATGGAATGATGAAGGCATCACTGTGGCAGCTTTCTCTGCATCATATATTGGATTATAATCCATTGATAAATTTGCTAGCTGCAACAATGGCAGAATAAATATTTACGATATGTAATTATGTCAACATAATACAATCCAGTTCAAGAAACAAAATGTAGCAGGCAACAATTCTGGGAAATGGAGCACTCGTCTATTTTTAGGAACAACCTGCAGATTGGAAGAGTTAAAAGCTCCCAAACGCCCCATGACATACCAAGATTGAATAACCTGCATGAAACACTCAAAATGACAACTAGATCCAACAAATTCCATTGTACAATTTGCACATATGAAAGATGCCGTCACTTACACTACCAATGAGGTCAACATCCCTGTCTGATGGTGCACCAAAAAGTTCAAACCATATATATGAGTCAATTGGATTAAAGCTGAAAGGAATAAAGGACGTCAAATATCTCACCAAACATAGCACTAGACTTAGAGGGAAGCAAATTCTTGTTAGGGAAGTAAATAGTTTTAACAAGACCAGGATATTGGCAAAAAGAAGTGAGAAACCCGCACATGCACACATTTGACATATTAAGAGATGACCTTTTTGGAAACCTCATACATAGTGTATGATACCTCTTCAGATAGACTAGCTTCTATACTGGCTATCAAGTTGTTCTTTTTTCATCATGCACAGAAAAATGTCAGATCAGGTCCATTCACTATGCTAATGCGCTCATCAGAAAGCTAATGTTGCATATGCTCTAGTACTGAACTGGCACAAATGAACCTGAAATTAAAATGTTTTACCATGTAAAAAGGATGCTCCAGGCCATGAGCATAGTTTTTAGTTGCTAGAAGATTCTCAGCCACAGTACATATAATAGGCCACATGGATGACATTACAGAAAAGCAGCAGAAGGAAAAATGAATGACAGGTATTTTCTCACACAATCCGGCACAGCCTTCCAAGTTTCAAGGCCTAAAGTCTGGTTATTACCAAGACAATTTAGTTACTACTGCTTATGAGGCAAACAAGAAGAGTCATTAGAGAAAATTGCAATAAAGACAATAGAAAGGTTCACCATTTTCTTACTCTCTAAAACTGACTTTGAAAGCAAGGACAGAGCCTGTCTTTGACTTGCGAAAATCTCTACCTTTCTTCCTAACTCTTTCTTCTACCTGTCAATAATGAAGAGAGCTAAAACAACTGTATGCACTCTCTGACGTAGGAATGCTATACCACATTAATTTACCCTTTTCCTCATTAGCACCGGGTTCCCAATGCTATCCCCAAGTACCTCACGAAGTTCCACATCATCTTTGCAGGCATTTTCCAGTATCCTATAACAAAGAGAAGGGCGCCATTAAATACTGCTCGGCTACCACAGTAGCATAAGCAAAGAAAATAAAAAGAACTATAAGTAAACAAGACATTCTTCTATGCTAAATCGGACATTACATCAACAAAATTCTGTAGCTTAGACCAGCCTTTTGGACTAAACATTACAATGTTTGGAGCCTCAGGAAGCAATACAAAAGCAAGTTTTTTTTTCCAAACTTTTTTGCATTTTTAATCCTAGAAGACTATGAGATGACCATAAATATCTTTATCGCATCAACTAAATCTGACATGGATATTCATGAAAATTATCAAGGAACACCATGTTAGCAATAAATATCCATAATGCTAACTAATGACCATCACATGGTTAATGGAAAACAGGAAGACAGAAGAAGTAGACATACAGGAAATATGCCACACGGCCACACCATGGCTTGACTCATTATACTTCTCCACTTGCGATGTTAATAATGTGATCGCAGAGCAGTCTGATTTGATGTTGTTACAAAGAGAGGACAGAGACTGTGTGTGTGTGTGTGTGTGAGAGAGAGAGAGAGGTATGCAGACTTGGCCCAGGTAGGGTAGTTGTGGATGCGGTCGTATTCCCTCTTCCTCTTGTCTTCCCTCACCCTGAGGAGCCTCCTTTCCCTGGCCGTCGTCCCCGACCTCCTGGCGTTCGCCGCCGCTGCCGCCTCCGAGGAACCCTCCTCCCCCTCCGCCGCCGAAGCGGCGGGGAGAGCGCGAATCACATGCAGCGTAAGACTCCGCACACGTTGGGCAAGCTTGCGCTTCCCCGCGTCCCAGAAAGGGACCACCGGCGCGGCTGCAGCAGCTGGATAAGGTCGACCCCCCTGGTCAGGAAGAGGACCGAGCAAGGAACTCGATAAGCGACAGCGCAAAGAAGAAGAAGAAGAAGAAAGGAAGCAGCACGCCATTTGCCCCCTCCTGCTTCTGCGAAACGGCTTCCTGTGAGCTTGGACCTCGAGCGGCTTCTTCTTCCTGCTTTGGAGCTCCCCAAGCAGGCTATATAGGGAGAAATGTTTCCGTAGTAAAGATATTTCTAAAAAATTTACTTTTTGTTTTAATTTGATTTCATATTAAAGAATTGTGAATTATATCTGACCTTAGGGAAGATAGTTCCAACTTTCCAAGGCAATTAAGATCATAAACCATAGATCAGATTAGTGTACAGTGTACACAGGTGTAATATAGTCCAAACTGGGCTTCTTGTTCTTCGATATAACTCCAATAAAGTCCAAATAGAATTGGGTTTGCTTCGTCAAATGAAGAATAACGTTGGGAACCAGATAAGACGGTAGGAAGCTTAGCGCACAGATTCGATTCGGTTCGATTTAAATAAGATTAAATTTTAATTATAATTTTTTTAAAAAATAAATGAATTATTATTGTACCATGAACCCTAAAATCTTAAATATGGTATGATATTAGTACGGCACCACCAACCATGTTTAAAACAGCCATTTTATTTCCTATTATTTGTAGTGGTGGCAATGGGTCGGGTCTATATCGAGTTTGGGTTGGCCAGGGTCTAACTTGATTAGAAGCAAACCCAATTCTAATTGGACTTTATTGGAGTTATATCGAAGTTCCACAAAAAAGTCCAATAAAGTTCTAACCCAGTCTCTAGTCGACCGGTCTAAGTCCGACCCGGTCCGGAGCGAAACTCGATTTTTAGAAACCCGACCAGGTTCGGGACGATTATGTGAGGTCTCACTCAATTTTATCTTTTTAAATATATTTTTATTATTTTTATTTATTTTTACAATAAAATTGATGTTTGTTGAATCAAAATAACATAAAATAAATATTAGACTATTCTAAATAAATTTATTTCTAATTGTTACAAATATGAAATAAATATTAAGTTGTTAAACATAGTTCCACAATATAATTTTCAATCTAAAATTTTAGAATATTAAAATTACCGTTGTATCACTTATTTTTAAAACAATACCGGGCCCGACCCAATCTTACTCCGGATTGGGCCGGACTCAAAATTTAAATAAGATTAAAATATCCGACCTAAACCTGTGTAAAATTGGATTAGACCCGGCTCGATCCAATTGACACCCCTAATTATTGTCCCTTTGGTCATTATCATTCGCAAATGGGTTTGAAACATTTCTTTTTTGAGAAATGTTCTCATAAGTCATATATTTTCAATTATTTTATTGTTATTTTAAATTATATTGTTGAGCACTTTGTTCTCGTTCTCACTTGCCATCTCTCGCAAGAATGTTTTTGAGAATTCTTTTCGGTGTTAGCATGAAGTTCATGAAAAATGCTTATTGTAAAAAGATCTATAACAAAAATGAGAAGGATTGTAAGAAAACAATTTTAGTGGTTGACAAGTACAAAAAGAATGGTGCTTATCAGGAGCTCTCAATCAATGAGATTATTTTCTTACAAACTACTTCGTTGTATTACAAGATTTTTTTGTAATAATTAAGTATTTCCCGAAGTGTATATGGCCAAACGCATGTTTCTTGTAGAACCTTAATTTTTCATTGAGGAGAGAACTTTAACACATTTACCTTGTAGGATATTAGACAAATGTATATAAGTAGCAGCTCAGAATTTAAAACTCTCTAATGTACACTTTTAAATTTTAGATTCAATTCTTCACCTCCACACTTACCTAAAATATTAAAAAAATAATAATAATAATCCAATGAAACCGTGTCCCCACTAGATTGTCATCCTAACATGAGCACGATGCCTTTATTTGGATTCAGCTAGGTTAAAGTTCCAAGCTCTTAGGTAAGACATCTATTTACAAACTTCCTAACACACATACTTTCTTGTGGGAGATGAAAATACCTTTAACCTATGGTATGACCCATGGTTAGGTAAGACATCTATTTACAAAAAATATAGAGATCAGATCAAATCTGACTTTGGACTGTCGCACAACACCAAACTCAGTACTTTTATTGTAAATGGGCAATGGGTTCTTCCACCGGCGACCTCGCCTGCCATGTTAGAGTTTTGGGATATTATTAAGGGTGTCAACATCCACGACGGGGAACATGATAGAATCCGATGGTCATATGATAATGAAAAATTTTCAGGAAGAAGTATATATGAGCAAAATAGAATATCATATCCGAGGGCAGTGGCGGATCCTGAACATTAGTTCAGTGGGGTCACTTGACTATAGGGGGGTCACCCTTAAATTCAGTGGGGTCACCTTATATTAATTTACCTAAAATTTTGACCTATATAAACAAAAAAAAAAGAACTTCTTAGACCCCTCCAAGTCAGTGGGGTCACGTGACCCCACTGACTACACTGAAGATCCGCCACTGTCCGAGGGCTCCTTGGGCCAGGGTGGTATGGCAGTGGCCTACAATTCAGAAATTTTCAATTCATATGTGGCAGACTTTAATTGGAAAAATAGCAACATTTGATGTGTTGCAGAAAGTTGGAGTGCATGGACCAGGTAGATGCATTCTTTGTTGTTCCTCTCTAGAAACTATTGATCATCTCTACTTCCAATGTCCCTATAGCCATTGGATATGGACACAAGTGCTTCAGCGGCTAGATTTACATCGACATCCTCGTGCTTCCTTGCATCTTGAGGTGACTGCTATTGTCACCAGTCTTCATAAAGAAGGAGTAGCATCCATGATTGCATTCAATAGTCTTCGAGCTGCTGGATGGTGGATATGGAAGGAAAGATGCAAAAGAATTTTTGAACGTCTTGAGACAAGTAGGACACGGCTGCTTCTCTAGATACTTGCGAACATCAGACATTGCATGCAAGGGAAACATCTTCATGACAATAACTTGAGACGATCAAGAAGAATTCTCAGGAACTTTTCTATAGTGCTCTAGATTTATTTAGTGTTGTTGCATTACTTTTATGAGGTTAAGCCTCTTTGATATCTCTTCCATCGGATTCATATGTCTAGCATGTGGATGTATGAATTCTAAGTTGTAAATTATTTTTCATTAATTTTAATCTTGCATCGCTTACTTACCAAAAAAAGAAAGTTCTAAGTTCTTTAAATTTTAACTATTAAACTGAGATTAGAGATGAACTTTTAGAGGGAAGACACCCACAAATTATCGGATACAAGAGTAGACTTCGATACTTTCATACGCCTAAAAGAAAACAAGACTTTGCCATCATGTAAGCCCCCAAATTTTTGGGTGCTAAATTGAGAGAATTGATTGCTTTATTTTGCTCTTGAAGCAAGGGAGGTAGAGAAAAAAACAGAATATGGGAAGTGACCATTTTCGCGTCACTTCCTTCAGCTCACACCCATGCAATCATGTCAAATACCTTCAACCCTACCTTTGATCCGCCAACCAAGAATGCAGATCTACTAGTAAGATGATAGCACATACATCTTGCAGGCATGAGACTCCACAACGGCGCTTATTTGCCCTCGAATGGATGGTATGTTCACATGCTGCAGGAGTTCAGACAGTTGAAAGAAGCAGCTTTAATTGATCATGCTGGAATGATCACAGGACATGCTGAACTTAATAGGCAAAGCTCTTCCCAGAGTCTCACCTTCCAGAGGTCTCTAGCCTTGACGTCCTTCGTTGGCTCAAGCCCAAGATCAGACCAGTATGCAGTGATGGTGGCCTGTGAAGAACCTCGGTTCCACAGCACCACGGCCACCTTCCCTCCACTGAGAGGACCCGCCCATACCTGCATAGATCAGTCCCATGATCTTATTCTCCTACCTACATTTTTAATATTTGATACAGAACAAGCAACAAGCAAAAAGCCTGGTACGGGATCAAGGGTTGAGGAGAAAAGCATACCTCCAGATCTCCATCCTTCTTCACCTTTCTCCCTTGACGTCCAAGGGGATCTGTTTTCCATTATGACACAGAACAAATCAGAAGATGCTTGCTTACTGTTTCACCTTCATGTCTTTGTTCTTATGATTTCTTACCTTGGTTGACGGCGATGACCCCCCGGTTGCTCAGTATCTTCAGTGTGTCGTTGCTCATGGAGCGGATGTCACATCCAATCAGAAGTGGAGCCTGCATCATGCTCACAAAGCTCAGTTAACAAGGGAGGTCGGATTAGGAAGCCCACAGAACGTGCCCAGAGGAAGATGACTGCAAAGGGGAGGGAAGTTAGATAAGAACACTTTTCTGGGTACCTTAACCAGCGCCCAGATGCTGAAATGAGAGCGGTACTCCTCTGTTGTCATTCCACCATTCCCCACTTCGAGCATGTCAGGATCTGTAGAACAAGGACTTGAAAGCTCAGAAGAAGAATCTTTGGAAAGGACAAGTACGCGTCGGCTTTGTGCAGAGCAGATGAACTACTACTGTTCAAGGTGATTTCTCAGGTAACAGGAAGATCCACGGACAATGTGTGGTCAAGAACAGATGGAGTTTGGAGAACTGTGAATTTAAGAGTATGCCGCTAGTCTCGGTGGAAGAGTAATAAGGGTCTCAAAGATCACCATTCCAGGCGCCAGGTCCAGCATACGAAGCCCATCTGTCGTTTTGGTCGGCGATAGACGTCATACTGTGAGGGAGGCCAGAGTTAGTTCACAGCCTGTGTGGGAAACTTCACCTATATTTCTTTCACAGTGAGCCATTTCTACCTTTCCCATTTGTCTTCGATATCTCCCGTTGTCCTCCAGCTATTCCCCAAAGCGGGAGCCCAGGTTGCTGGGTCTTCCTGGCCCCTGCAAAAATTTCAGACAAATTTCTCTTGGTGTTGGAGAAGAAAATGCCTTGGGCAAAAGCAGTGTGTTCTCAGTAGGAGTGTAAATGGAACCCGATATTCCGACTCGATTCCGATAAAAAATTATCGGTTTCGGAATCGGAAAATGATACCGATAGTTTATCGGAATCGATATCAGATATTTCGATAAGCTATCGGAATCGAAATCGGAATTGAAAAATAATCAAAATTAGAATCGATATCGGTTATTTCGATAAATTATCATAAACTCAAAAGATAAAATTATGATAAACACCTTAGCTTATCGGAATTTCAGTTCCGATAATGTTATCGGAATCGGAATTAACCATTCCGATTTTATCGGAATCAGAATCGGAACCATATTTCGGTTATCGGAATCGGAATCTGTATTTCCGGTTCCGAACCCGACCCGTTTGCAGCCCTAGTTCTCAAACAGGCTATTGCAGACATGGTTTATGACAAATCATATCCGACTGTGAACTATATAATATTGTATTTGAGTTTGTTCTTCTAGCTACTTTATTCAATTGCCAAATATATTTTGAAGACGTGTGAAATTTCACTGTACCTCACAAGAGGTATTGTCCTCATTGAGGTTTTGAAAAAAATTCTCTCGGGAGAAGAGAAATGAATCTTACTTATAAGTACACACTTTTTTTCATTACTTCTAATGTGAGACTAAACTATACCTCTACATAACCCCTTATGAGAATAAAGATGTGTGGGTCTCGTTGCGACAATACACTCGGACAGGGCACATGATCTCTTGTTCAATTTTTCACGGACGGCACCAATAAAGATGGGTAAAATTTTGGTATGTCTCTCAAGAGATATTCTCCCCATTTAGTTTTCCTTAGAAAAAGAAGAAGAATTGATCTTGCTTATAAGTACACATTTATTTTCACTATTTTCAATAAGAGATTAAACTATACCTCTAGATTTTATTCTGCGAATCACTTGAAATTTTTTTTTTTTCAGTTGTTAGAATAAGGCTTGGCAATTGTCATGTAGCCAAAGCTATATAGGTCACTCTAACCTTGTCCTTCTGACATATTGATTGAAACCATTAAAAAAATCGCCTTTCAGTTGCTACCACTAGAAATTGTCTGACGTTGATTTTTTGTTCTATCTTAACCTTGGAGAGAATCCATTGACAGGGCTGTGTGTGGTCAAGATTATAGATGTAAGTCAAGCAGCAAGATTAATAAGTTTGATAGTTATATAGGCACTTCTGCAACTATGCAATAAAGTCCTGTCAATGCACTGAAACAAAACAACTAACCATTCACACAGTGAGTGGAAAATTGGTCTTCCAGAGTTGAGCAGAGCTTTGCTCATCTTAACGTACCTGAGTCACCACAAAGCAATATAATGATGACAAGCTTCACACATCTGAACAGAGCAATTTAAAGGGTAAGATAAGCTGCGGCAGTAAAACTTTCAGAATCATGACCCAGCTGTTTAACAGACATCTTGCTCTTATGGATGGCCCTGAAATATCTTGATCTCACTCGAGATTTCCAGTTAGAAACCTCTTACTGAAGATAGTAGCAGAGTAATAAAAACAACCTCACTCTGTTTTTTTATTCTTTGAGTTGATGTATTAGGTGGTTTATTAAGATCATGGGTGCACATTGCCATCAATAAATGATGAAAATCTAATGGCAGTCTTTATTTTTGAAGCTATTCAATCGATTTTAGGAGAAACTGCAGTCAAAAATCTCAAACGGCAGTTCAGTTGATGGTATACTTGTTCCTGCTTGTCAGAAAGAGTCAACTGTCAAGCACTGATCATACAATTACCTCTCCTTTGGGCTTATGCCATTGTTGAAACAGTTATCATATTTTAAGTAATCAACACCCTGCAGAAAAGAAAAAAAAAAGCATAAATGGATATAAACGTCAAACAGATCTCAAAAATCGATGCTGCAGAAGTGACTTATCACTACCCATGAGGCAAAAGTTTTCGCGTCTTGCTCTCATGTCCCAGTGAACCAGGCATGGTCTTGCTGCATGTATAGGTCCTGAAATATACACTTAAGATTAGCAACTAAACCAGATATATGCTTCTTCTGTAGAACGGGTGATTCAGAGACCACCCGGGTTTTGCATGATGATGCAAATACATGTATAACTGTGATTAGCCAAAGGATCATCAATTCGTTGTCGGAATAAGGTATTCCTTTTAAAGCTGATGGGGCAATGGGCTCTTCTACTAAATCTAGCGGGCAACTATTAGTTGTTCTCTTCATGATCTCTCCCTCATAACTGATAAGACTAGCGCATGCAGAAAACAACGTGGCATGCACAACATTTGAATTTGATATTGAAGGGGAAAGATGAGGGGTATTCTAAAGAATCTGTACCCTGCATCACTGTAGATACCAAGGAGAAGGCCCTTGCTATGTACATAATCTGCAAGACTCTTTATTCCTGACGGGAAAGTTGAAGCCCTGGGCACGAGGCTACCCTGCCAAACCACAGAAACATAGCACAAGCTCAAAGAAAAGAATAAACATAGAACCTCAGCATCCCTGCTCTGAGTAAAGAGAAAATGATGCAGAGAGTAACCTAGATACAAACAACCATAACAGCTGTGTCCTGACCAGTCACAGTACTTATCCTTTATTAACTTATAGAAACACCTACGCAGATGCTAACACGGTAGAACAGGATAGAGATAAACTCTTCAATGGTGTTTAAAGGGTCGTGAGGTGAGACGGTCTGTGGTTCTTACCTGGGAGTCCCTGTTCATCTCTCCCCAGCAGTCATCTGATGCAACAAGGGAAGAGATGTTAACCCACATAATTAAATAAATTAGTCGGAATTCCAATAACAAAAGAAGCCGGCAGAGAAGACCCCCCCCCCCCCCCCCACCACCCACACCATACCTATATTGATGTATTTATAACCGACAGCAGCTAGCCCAGTTGACACCATCGCATCCGCTGTGGAATGAAGATAAAGCACGCAAGAGGGTCAATTTAGAGTGAATAACCAGACTATTTATTCCAGTTTCATGATGCAGCAACTATACAACAGTGAATGCCCAGTAAATCCCGTCTGCCCTTCGGTGCTTACATGGGCTCATAACGATGATAATCATATGTGCATCATTAAAGAAGGCTATAGAAGTGGACCTGTTTCCCTGATCATCTGCTCGTTAATGTTGCAACTGAAATGGTTCCAACTATTCCACCTGATCATGGAGAGAAATGGAGAGAGTGAGGGAGAGATTTTGTATGACATTCACTTAAGAAAACATATGCAAATAATAAATTAATAGTCGGGTAAACTACATACCTGTGGCAGAGTGGCTCCAACCAAGATTTGCCATGCTGAGTGACTTGGCTGTGCCGAGTTCGCCCAGACATGGTACTGTTCGATCCGGTCGATATAATTAATAAAATAATATATTAAAAAATAAAATCACTAGATCGTATCGTCCGTGTTAGAGAGTCGTCAAATCTCTAGTACGGTACGATACGATCGTGCCGCTATGTCAAACCTTAGTTTCAACTATTCCACCTAATTATGAAATATATATATATCTCGCAGTGGCAAGATAAATCTTGATTCCAACCATTCCATCTCACTAGACCGTATCAACCGTGTAAGAGATTCGCCAAGTCTCTGACACGATGTGATACAACTGTACCGATGTGCCAAATCTTGGTTCCAATTATTCCACCTGATTATGTAGAGAGAGAGAGAGCAGTGACAAGATAAATCTTAGTTCCAACCATTTCATTTTATTAGATCGTATCGACCATGTCAAGGATTCAGTCAAATCTCTGATGTGGTACGGTAATTTTAGTTCAAACTAGATAAAAGAGAAAAAAAAGAAGAGAGAGAAAGAGTTGATATGACTAGATAATACTGTGACAGAGCAGTAAGCAACGATGACTAATAGGTGAGAAGTATGGATCAGCAAATGTACTGGTTAGTCAACAGACGGGTAAACTAGATAATACTGTGACAAAGCTGTAAGCAACCACGGCTGAGAGGTGACAAGCATGGATCAGCCAGTGTACTGGTGAGCCCGTCCTTGCGTCACATCACTATGGCGTCGGTGCGACAGTCCAGCTATTGAACTTCCTTTCCTTTATGAAAAGATGTCAAAATTATCTATATGGAACTTTCCTAGGAAATACATGTCACATAAATTCAAATAAATATTTGATCAAATCACATCACATGGAAACTCATCTTACATTTTATGTACCCTTCACATAGAAATCTAATGTTACAGATATCCCTGTCATCAACTTCTCTTCTTCGTTCCTCACCAGGAGGTTCCAATGGTTTCGTCAACGAAAGATGGACGGTACCATTTAATATGCGTGCAAATGTGGATCTAAGATAGATTTTCATGCAAGTTTACTTGTAGCAGGGGTACAAACATGTAAAAATCTGATCTTTTAATCTCTTATATGGATAGTTGGATGCGTGGGACCCTGAACATCTCCCCAAGCAGCCCCGTGGGCGACCAGCCGCGGTGGCGGTAGGTGCTCAGAATAATTGGAGCACCCAACATAAAGAATCAAGATAGCCCGATGCTGGAGCTCAGCCCACCAATCGGAAATTTAAAAATAACTATATGGTACAACGTGAATCGCAGGGCAGATGAGCAGGACAAAATGTTCACCCCCCCCCCCGTTTCACATGCCGTGTCTGTGGATGGCGGATGGGGGAGAACGCGGCGGCTCCGCTTCTGCTCCGGCAGTCCATCTCCGGCGACATGCATGTATATATATATGCCCGGGCCGGCAGGAAAAAAAAAAAAAAGAACTTTTTGCACGCTTCTGTGTGCTTGGTGGTGCTCGGGAATTTTGGGGTTTCGGCGGATTCAAATTGATTGGCAGAAAATCACAGTGCGAGTTCGACTTGAGATCAGAGAGAGATAGAGCGGGTAAAAGCATGGTATGTGGAAGATGATCGATGTGGGACTGCAAGTGTTGTTAAGAACAGGATGTGCAACTGCAACATATATGATGATCGAAGAGAGGATGCATGCTAGTATTACCCCATCGGGGGAGTGTGGCCGAGGCCGTTCTCCAACACGCCCCGGCGCCCTGGATCCGCAGGCCCCCGGCGCCTGCCATGCTTCACGGAGAGGCCTTCGATGGCCGCGAGTTGATGGCAGAGGAGGAGGGCCAGCAACGAAAATCCCATGGCCCAATACCCCACTCCCAATGGCGGGCGAGCCATGGTGAAGGGCGTGGGAGACGAATGGGGATTGGCAGATGGGTTAAAGACCCAACGCACGCGGAGATGGGAAAGGAAGGAAGGAAGAACAGGCAGAGCGCGGCCGGCTCCTCACATATTTATAGGCCCCAGCGGAGCAGGGAGGGGAGTGGGGGTTGGCTTCTCCACCGTATATAGCGTCGTCATCTTCTGCCGACGACTGAGAAGGCCAGCTGCATGCGCCAGGTCACCATCTTATTCGACCCCACCCATGCACCCATCTCGGACTTGTCACCTAGCGTTGCCTCTGGCTGGTCTCTCGACACTGCATGGGAGAGGGGTCATGGCCCGCCGGCGGGACTGCTTGGCGCGCGGCTGGAGGGGGGGCGCGCCAACCGCGCGCATAACGTCTCGAGAGGGCTCGAGCGTCTCGCCCTGCCCCGCAGCCCGCTACACGTTGCAGTCTGGTCACGGATGTGGGAATATGGCTGGGTAGGTTTAGTACATAGGTCTCCCCGCCATGGCCGTTCTACATATCTCGGTGGTGATGGCGCGCGCTAGGGGAAGGGGAGGGAAGCGTGGTGGTCGAGGGCTGAGAAGGACGACAGATGCGAGTTGCGTGCATTTAACCTCGCTGTCGTGATGCGGGAAGGGGCTGTCGCGGTTGTGGGGTTCTTGGGTGCGTTCACATGCTGCACATTCGTGTTGGTCGTCGTCAGGTAGATACAGGGGAAGCAGCTGGTTTTGGTGGGTTGTGTTGTGGGCATCGCTTCTCATCCTCGCTATTAACCTTCACTCCTATAAAACTTTGTTGTACGTATCTATCATGGATATGGTTGTTTTTTTTTCACTATTTTCTCCCTCGAAATAAATGTATATAAACTTTAGCAAAATGCTTGGGATTAGATTGTTCATACTTGTACATATACATAGCAAAATGCTTGGGATTAGATTGTTCAAAAAATTTCAAAAAAACATGTGAGGACATGTACATATATATGTAATATTTTTCACTGATATATGTACCATACATCATATGGGGAGAGCTTGTAAGAAATCTCGTTAAGAGTATAACGTTGTTCGAAAGAATTAGATTGTATACCTCAAAAGTACAGACATGGGAGAAGTTAATTAGCCCTTTAATTATGTGTTGCTCAACCACGATAACACCATCACAAAAGGATTTGATTATTCAAATAAATGCATGTTCCGAGGAAGTTAACATAAAATGATATGCAATATTTATGCGATTTTTAGTTTTATTACCTATCATCCATTATATTTAATGAGTAATCCCGGGATGATATCAGCTTATTTTGTACACATCTCATTGTGAGGACTAATTAGTCATTCAAATCTCTACGCAAGTGCTGTGATTTGAGGAGTTAATCTCTAAATATGCCAGGCTATATATAGAGGTTAAAATTATTCTAGAAAATCCTAAAGATTCATTCAAGATTTGGATGTTTAAAGAGATTGTGATAACAAGAAGGGAAAAAATATATATATATGTGTGTGTGTGTGTGTGTGTGTGGGGTGATGATTATAATGAAGATATAGCAAGGTGGTATTTAGATCTATGCGGAGTGTGAGAAGTATGGATTTAACTCATTAGACACCCAATTAACATCTCCTTTTTCCCTATAAGGCTATCAGATCTTAAGCTCACATCTCTCAAGGATTAATTATGAGTCCAGTACTAAGGATCCCTAAAAATGCATCATCTTGTCATATCCCTTGTAAAACTAACTTGAGAGCCTAGATTAGATGATTTTTAACATGACATGGATATGACTGCAAGTACTTCGGTATGAGGGCGTGTATTCGCAACTATCATAATTTGAATGGATATACATCTAAAATACCTCCATTAGGAACGTGAGCATGCTCAAGCCGCGCAGTAACACTCGGTCACCTCGTCTAGCATATAGCTAATGGCGATCCAGTTTATTCGAAGTTTAACTTATTTAAATAACTTTCCTTCATTATATGACACTCAGTGGTCCAACATCGATCATATCGTCAACTCAAACCACGACCATCGATATATATAGCGGGCTACTATATATATATATATATTGATAACAAGAGTACTATACTAGCTAGTTGATTTCTCCAGTCGACCAATAACCTTACTTTGGAGAGAGCCATCCATGGAGGTAATCATGTGAACTAGTAAGAGATCAGCAGACTAAGTAATTATGACAAGTATTTCTTATTTTCTAGGAGCTGATAGCTCCAATTATTTGCCCTTTGATACACAACCATATCAAATTAGGGAAGAGGGGACACCCAAGTACTGAATAGCTTTGCAGTAGTACTAGCTACATTCATCATCTTCAACTTATACCCATTCAAGCCCTAATTGGCATGAATATCTTCTAGGTCTCTTTATAATATATATCCCACGAGCACAGCCTCTACTTCTGTGGTGCCAAAACATACATCTTGCAGGCATGAGACCCCACAGCAGCACTCAGGTTCCCTTGAACTGGGTATGCGACAGTCGCATGCTGCAAAGACCAGGCCGTAAGAAAACTGAGATCATGCTACAATTCTAAAGAGTCAGAACAGGATTAGATGAAGCGAAGAAAAGCACTGGTTCTCTGTGAACTCACCGCCCATAAGTCTCTAGCAGTGACGAACACTGTTGGGTCGAGGCCGATATCAGACCAATATGCGGTGATGGAGGCTTGTGAAAGACCCTTGTTCCAGAGGACCACAGCCACCCTTCCTCCACTGAGTGGACCCGCCCATACCTGAATTTGGATGGAGAAGGTCCATGCTTTCAACTAAACTTCTCCACATTATTGCTAAGATCTCTTTAGTTTAGATCTCACCATATGTATAAATTTCATATAGAGGTGAATACGATTCGGTTTGAAAGCGCTTTTTTTTTTTCTCTCTCTCTCTCAAAGCAAACCAAATCGAAATAGACTTCCAATCCAAACCAAATTTAACTGATTCATTTTGAAACCAAACTCAATATAAATTGAAATTTATTCAAAGTCTCTATTAACACATGTTTGTTGTAATATTTATGAAGAGAAAATGTGAAAAATAACAATACATAATAATAATTTTAACTAACAAGCCTAATTAAATTATCTCTAATCTTATAATAATTTATCATTATATATAGAAGAGCAAGTAGAAATTTATATAATTTTTATAAGCATAATAATAATTTGATTTATTCGAACTCAAGTAATTAGAAAATAAATCATATCGAAATTATGAGTATCAAATCAAATTACAATATAAAAAAAAATGTCCAATCCAAATCAAATCGATCGGTTCAATTTAATTTTACAGGTTGAATCAAACTCTGAACACCACTAATTCCACATGAAGCAATAATTAACAAATGTACAGCATTCAGGAAGTAGCTAGGTTAAGTTATACCTCTAGATCTCCGTCCTTCCTAACCTTTGTTCCCTGGCGCCCAAGATAATCTGTTTTTTTAATCAAAAATGAAAATAAAATTTGATGAAGTGGGTCATTTTGATTTATAATGTGCTGTGAATTTATTTCTGTCTTCTAAAGTTTTGGAATTGACATGGAATGCATGATCATAACGAAGTCTTAAATGGCAATAGGCTAAAAATCTTTAATGAACTGAGGCTGCTGATCACACCTCACTGCCTGTTCCATGATTAATTTCCTACCTTGGTTGACGGCGATGACCTCCTTATTGCTGAGTATTTCCAGCGTCGCATTGCTCATGGAACGGACATCACATCCAAGTATGAGTGGAGACTGCATGCACCATCCCATATGAACACACATATATATATATACTTAAAGTTCAAATGGAGCTTGGAAGTTGGAGATGGTAAGTGTTAAGAGTGGCATTGCAAGTACCTTAACCAACGCCCAGATGCTGAAGTGAGAGCGGTATTCCTCCGTTGTCATTCCACCATTCCCTACTTCGAGCATGTCAGCATCTGTATAGAACAAGCTACTTATATCACTAAAACAAAAAACCATATAATTAAGGAACTACCTACTGCACAATTCTAAAAAAGATGCTTCTGATCTCTTAAGAACCATCAAGTACGAATGCTAGCTGTTGACACAAATATTAGCTTGGAAACGAGGGATCTCATGATCAAGAGATTACCATTCCAACCACCAGGTCCTGCGTATGAAGCCCACTTGTCATTCTCGTCGGCGTTGGATATCATACTGGAAGGATATATAAGAAGAGCGACGCCGGGGTGATCAGTTCATGAATCCGGCCCTGTGGAAAAACTTCATTGCTTTCAATAACTAGCTAGTCCCTTTGTGATGATCAGTAGTTACATATGGTACCTGTCCCACTTATCATGGATATCGCCCGTGGTTCTCCAGCTATTTCCCAGACCGGGAGCCCATGTTGCTGGGTCTTCCACACCCCTGCAATTTTATCAATGCTCCACAGAAATAGTTAATTAGCTGTTATTCGACGGTGCAACTAATTCATAGTAGGGCTGCAACTTAGTCGGAAATAATCTTCTATTCGATGATTGAAATATAATTTTGATTCTGATAAAATTAAAATAATTAATTTTTATTCTATTCTGATTCTAATTATACTATCAGAATCGAAATTCTGATAGATTAAGATGTTTATTATGATTTTATCTTTTAAATTTATGAATAATTTATCTAAATAATCGATATTGATTCTGATTAATTTTTTTATTCTGATTCTAATAATTTATCAGAATATTCGATATCAATTTTTAATAAATTATCAATATTATTTTTTAATTCTAAAATTGATAATTTTTATCAAAATTAAATCGAAATATTAACATTTTGAGTTCCGTATGGCTCAGTGACAAGCTAGAGTCCATTGGGTGTTTGGTTTAGAATTGGGTGGTGGAGGCTGTTACCCTCCTAGTGGTGATCACCACTTTAAATACGACCATGCCCATCTCTTTTTTACCTTCATGTTAATATATAGATATAGCAAATCTCTGTTTATCCTCGACTCCAACTTAACAATCTCTCATATTATATTTATGAGATGTCCTAGTCTCTTCAGGAGAACTTAGGGATTCATGGCAGAGGCCTACCATGTTCAAAGCTCCCTTGACCAGGACTCTGTCACTGTATGGAGCGAGATTGGCCGCAAGTAATTGATCTTTAACTCTACCCACAATTTGTCAGGGCCGTATTATTTGGACGGCGTACAGATGTGAAGTGACGAGAAATATATTTGTACGTTTTATCATTACAGGAGTGCCTGCCATTATGTATGAAAACCAAAAATGGGTTGGAATAAGCAACTGACCAGTCACACACGGAGAAGAAAATTTTTCTTCCGGAGTTCAGCAGTGCTTTGCTCATCTTGTCGTACCTGGATCATCCAAATGCAGTAGAATTAAAACCCAGCTTTGGAATAAGACAATATATGTGGTTTGACTAGTTTAATCACCCATGGAATGATTTCAAGGGCAGAAACCCGAGATTAGAAGCTAAAAGGAATCATTGACACAAGGAATTCTCAGAACCTTGATCTGGATGTATTTAGCTGATCTTTTGTTTAGCTTAATTAGCCAGCTGCTTGTTAAAGCACATTCCTGCATTAGATTAATGCTAATTGGTGGCTTTACAAAAACCTGGACCCCTTGGATAGATCGGGAATAGAGTGAGGATATCATCCTATGGAAATGTGTTGGAGACAAGTTTTATATTAGTTCCAATCAATGCTAGCATTGTGGCCTTCTAAGCTACTGGCTCTCTGTGTACTAAGGTAGGAAGCACACTTATTGGGAAAGGCTGAAACTGGGATCTTACTGAAGACTCTCTTCACCTTCTTTGCCAGCCAGGTGGGCAAAAATGTGTAGTAGTACCTATAATAAACATATAGAGACCAAGTTTTTTGTCTTTGAAAAGAAAGGATCATGTTTCCTCCTACTGGATTAATTCACGACTTGATGATTGATCATACAGTTACCTCTCCTTTGGACTGCCTCCAGGACTGTTGCAGTTATCATATTTTAGGTAATCAACTCCCTGCAGAAGATAGCAGTAATGTAGTTATAAGCAACAAAGCACTTCTGCAGATTTCAAAAAGATGCTGCAGAAGGAAAACAAAGAAAAGACATAAACAAATATCTACCCATGAGGCAAAAGTTTTGGCATCTTGCTCTTCATAACCCAGTGAACCAGGCATGGTCCTGGTGCATGTATAGCTCCTGAAACATGTTTCAAAATGTCTTGTGAATTATTGCTAATTAAAACGATGTATATCTATAACAACAGTTCTTCTGGAGGGTTCCATTAAATTCTTCATCAGGGAACCACATCTGGGTTTACTTCTCCATTTTTGTGTTCACAATAAGATGGAAAAGAACGATCGAAGGGTGCTTCAAGAATTCTGTACCCAGCGTCACTGTAGATCCCAAGGAGGAGTCCCTTGCTATGTACGTAATCTGCAAGACTCTTTATTCCTGAAGGGAATTTTGAATTGACCACCAGATTACCCTGTCAAATGCACAAAGGAAACAGTACCAGTTCAAGAAACTTTAATTTGTCACCTCATCTAGAAGTGGTAGACCAAGCCTTGTCAACCTTCTTTGAAAGTTGATCGAAGCTACAGAATTTACCTCAGAGTCCCTCTTCTGCGCTGCCCAGCAGTCATCTAATGCATCAAGTAAAAGTGAGTTAATGCAAGCGGAAAGACTTAGAAACTTAGACGAGCCATAGAATGTAAACAGATGGAGAGGATTAACTTAGAAGGACCAGAAGAAGGCCCAGACCTATATTTATGTACTTGTATCCGAGAGAAGCTAGCCCGGATGAGGCCATGGCATCCGCTGCAAAACAACAGAAGACGGAAGCACATCATAAGAGGGAGGGGGCCACTGACCACAAGAACCATAAAGATCCAAGAATTTAATGGTGGGTGTCCAACAAATCAAGATTAACATGATGTGTAATGCTTTCATTTCGTTCTAGACACCACCCAGCAGATGTCTGAAGTTATATATTACATGGAAGCACTTGGTAAAAGGTTAGCCCACCTGGTCAGAAAGCTGTAATTGGTTTTAGTTGTACTTTGATTAAATAGACAGAGAAATCCTAGCTAGTTACTTGCTCCGAGTAGGTATCTCACATCTATTATGGCCCTATATATGCGTTACGGTGTCAAGAGTCACACCGCCCATGACTGAGCGGCGGCACATGTGACATGGCGCTCTTGGTTGTGGCACCAAGATGGGCATGCGGTATTCGTCCAACTTGCTCAAATAGAAACCATGTCAAACACAAACAAATGAGGTTTGTAATAAGGAGAATAACATAGAAGCAACTGTTTGAGGCTTCAGAAATGCACCTGTTTCCTTGACCAACTTCTCGTTAACCCAGCAGTAGAAATGGTTCCAACTGTTCCACCTGATCACAGATCGAATCGTCTTCAAAATATTCAGTTAGGGGGAAAAAAGAATAAGGGGACATCGACACAGTTCCAAGTAATCAGGTAGCAACGGTGATATATATGTATATATAGTCGTGTGGATCAGACTCTTCCCAGTTGTTCTATTCCCCTTTTCTTATGGTGGTCTTCGATATTCTTGTGTTTTAAGATTGCAATAAGACATCCGATGTTGGTTTATGTATTTTTGGGTACGAAACCCAAGTTTAATATCTCCATATTCATGTCTATATTTTAAATATTCAAACAGTTGATGGTGACCTGGCCCAGTAAGAGCCCATCTGGCATGCTAGGCCTGTATCCAGGACAGCCCAACTCGGGATCCAACCTGTGCTTGGACAAGAGGAACTCTGAGACGCGCGTCCACTCTTTTAAAAGCTGATAACTTGTCTCTCGAGTGATGTTTTGTTTTTCTAGAGCTTTGCTGTGCAACCTCGGCACAGCACAGGTCTGAAGAGGTTCATTAACATTAGAACATTAAAGTTATAAGGCAGGTAATGGTAACTACGCACTCGAGAGCATAGAGAATACATAAGTGAATGAAAAAATGGCTTGTGAGCTCTTTTTTTAATTGTAATCCACCTTTGACCCACCTACATGGCATGCGCACACCTTGGTGTGCAGTAAAGTGGTATACCCACGAGGGGTGTGTTATTTGTGGGTAAAAATTAGCCGAGCCGAATATTATGTTCGTTTAAGTTCTATTCGTTAACTTTTAATTGAATTCGAGTCGAGTTTAAATTTTATTAAATATTAAAAATAATTATTCAAATTTGATTCGCTTAAATATTCTCGAGTTCATGTCCTTAATGAGTATCTTAAGGAATCCAATTAAATTTGTGAGTTCATATATATATATATATATAAAAGCACAATGCAATCTACAAGTAAAAAACTAATTGATCATAAGGCAAAAACTTCTCTTATTTCAAACTCATATCTCAAGAGCCTTGATAAGTTTATTTTATTATAATATTTAAAATATTTAACAAATATATTTATATTTCATATAATTAAATTTTAAACGAATTTGTTCACGAGCCTAAACCATCCAAGTAGACATTTGATCGCACTCAACTCATTTATGAAATGAGCTTAAAATTTTGTTTGAACTTAACTCACTTATCTTGTTAAACAAGTCGAATTCGAGTAGCATTCAAGTCAAATTAAGTTACTTGTCGAGTGTATTAGTTCATTTATAGCCCTATTTTAGTTGGGGGAGATATTAAAAGTGACACACTTCTAGTGGGTGTGCCCAATTTAGTACACATATTTTAATCCAAACGGTGTGCATTAAGGTGGACATATCTAATAGAGTTGTGCCACCTCAACTTAGAGGTATTTAATATCTTTTTCATCTTCATTTTTTAAAGAGAAATATTTAGTGCACATCAAAAAATATGTACTAAATTGGGCACACCCAATAGAGATGTACCACCTCAATCTTGGGGGTATTTAATATACCATCATCCTTATTTTTCAAACTCTAAGGATTGAGGTGGCACATCTCTATTGGGTGTGCACTAAATATTTCTCATTTTTTTTTTACTGATGAAGCTGGTCTAAGATCCATAATTAAGGACCTAACTAGACATTGCTTGAAAGACTTGAAGTATGAGCTCTAGATCATGAGGAAGGAAGAGGGAAAATAGATAAGCTACGGTCGAGTGGAGACGATGTGGTACCCGACTTCTTTCAGCCCTACAAAAAAGTCAAACTTGAGGTGGAGGTTCTCGAGCTCGACCCTTGGAGGCTCAAGTCAATCCTCGGTGGTATGGTGGTAAATTATTATTATTATTATTATTATTATTATTATTATTATTATTATTATATATATATAGAGAGAGAGAGAGAGAGAGAGAGAGAGTTGCGTGTAAAGTGTAACCTAGATCTCAGGTGTGGATCCAACATTCTTGGCCATACCTATGAGGGGGCGAGACCCTTCTCTAGTCACTCCTCTTAATAATCGGTTGGATGATCTACTACATGCGAGCTGGCGGCCTTAACCCCGATTGGGTACCTTCGCAAGTGAAAGGTGCCAAGTGAGGAGGGAAATTAATTTGTTCGCCAACGTGCGGTGATCTTGTGACGTGGGCTTCGCAGTTAGGTCCGATCTGCATTGGGATCGTCGTGACCCGAGGTTTGTGGGCCGCCAGGGCTTTTTGAGATGCTCCTTAATTAATGGGCTGAGATGGTGACTGATAGTGAGCCGAGATGGTGACCCATCAAACCTCAAGTGTGACGTGGTTCACGCATGTTGGGTGTACCCATTTTAATGCATATCCAAATATATATACACTAAGTATTTCTCTACATATTTCAAACCTACATGGTATTGTCATGTCCATAAAAAAGTTAGAAAAAGAAAATCTACGTTGTCATCTCCCATTGTTGATGACATGCACATAGGTGCCTTGAAATGGAGTCAAGACAAGAAAATATTTAATGTTTTTATCCATTGGTCAACGATGAAGTCCAGAAGTCAACGATAATGACTGGGTGAAAATAATGTGACACTGGAGCATAATTATTTTATCTTCCTCGTGACTGATTTCTACTTAAAAAGTTATATATATATATATAACTAGCATGCCGGAAAATTTAGAAGCTAATGGGACATGTTAAATAGACGGATATGAACTGTTAACTATCTGATAACGTCTTGTGACCGGTACGTAGGATTAGGGTTTACCCCATCTGGGGAGTGCGGCCGAGGCCGTTCTCCAGGGCGGCTCGCCGCTGCGGTTCCGCCGTCGGCCAAGCATGCTTCTTCATAGAACGGCCATCGACGCCCGTCAGCTGGTGGCAGACCAGCAGCAGCCAAAGGCACACCAAGCCCCCCAATGCCCACCGAGCCATCTGATCTCCTCCTCTTACGGAGGCCCTGGAAACTGGAAGGCGACGGGAATGAGATCGTCGACGATCGAGTAAAGTGGAGAGTGGAGTCTTCCAACCCAGCGACTCTCTCGCACTGGGCGTATTCGCAGAGAGAGAGAGAGAGGGATGGATGGAGCATGGAAGCAGCCTCATCGGCAACCCAACATTTATAGGTGTCACTGCATAGATGTCACTTTATAGATGCCGAGACTCCGAGATTTGGTCGATCGAGAATATAGAGAGTCCGGTGTTTGTCGACCGAGAACATGTCACTGTATAGATGTCGAGACTTTTAAAAAATTAAATTAAAATTATTATAATTTGTATCATCTCTTAATTAGCTTATATTTTAAATTTCATCTTAATTAGACATTATTTAGACTCCTTAAATGTACACAAAATTTGTCGCAGTACGGCGATTCTAAACATAATTACTATAATTAGACACTGCATAGATGACATTTGGTTCTGAAAATAAAGTCATCATAATTACTAGAAAAATACATTGATTCTAAACATATAAATATCAGAAGTTATTGATGCATAGATGTTGAGATTAAGTCGACATAATGATTTTTGGGACAATTTTTACTTGACAAAAAATTAATTTAAAAATTAAACTAAATTACTATAATTTGTATCATCTCTTAATTACCTTATGTTTAAAATTTTATCTCAATTAGACATCATTTAGATCTTTAGATGTTGAGATTAAATTAATTTAATAATTTTTGGGATACATTTTAATTGACAAAAAATAATTTAAAAAATTAAACTAAAATTATTATAATTTGTATCATCTCTAATTAATTAACTTATGTTTTAAATTTTATCTTAATTAGACACTATTTAGATCTCTTAAATATATTGAATGTGAGAGCCAAAGTTAAAAGAAAAAATGATGGACTCCTTGGGCGCCCCTCCCAGAGAAGAAGTCGGCCAAGGTTTGGCCGACTTGCAAGTCGATGACATCCCATCCGACCTGCAAGTCGGATAGCGCGCATCCGATTTTTTATTTTTTTACTTTTTTATTTAAAAGGGCAATCTATGATCAAAAGTGTGTTAAGTTGCGAATTTATTTTTTTTTACCGTGGCATTCTCCTTAAAAACTTTTCAAAGTCTCTTATTTTAAAAGAAAACCCATGCAAGAGCAGGCCGGAGAGAATGCAGCACTGCGTGCGCGAGTCTCTCTCCCACACACACAGATACCCTCGATCGGTCACCTTCACAAGCATGCAGGAGTGCATCCTCGTCGGCGCAACCCTCTCTATCATCTTCATCCATTATCGGCATTGCCTCATCAGCTTCGTCCACCGTCGAGGAAGAAGACTAACCTTCGAGTTAGCCAGGAACAAGGAGCACCCCTCTCGGACGCCACTGATCTTGGACTTGTCCGGCGGCTCCTCTATCTTAGGTCTAACATGTACAGCTAGACAGACATGCGCGCACTAGTGCTGTCTGTCCGGACTCTCTTCGACCAATTCTCGACAGCCGGAGCTCTGGCAAGTGATGGTGGCCCACCGCGCGCGCTCGCGCTGGCTGCTATCCCGCTCTCTCTGCTTGCCGATGGGCGCGTCGCGAGTGAGCTGGGGGAAGCCGCAACGTGTCTAGTGTCGCCCGGTTGTTGTCCTTGGCCGGCGACGGTTGCGTCCGGTTGGGCGAGGCCGTGTCGTGCTGGATTGGTCTCTGCGACTGCAAACCCTATCGAACACGTCAGCTATGATGCATGGGGACTCTTCTTGTTTGTCTTGTTAAGATGAGGAAAGTTGGTCAAAGCCTCCAATGTCAACTCGATTCGGTTTATATACAATTAACTACGCCCTTACGAAACCTAATTTGGAAGTATATATGTTTGCGTTTTCAACAGATATATCGTATACTGGCTCTACGTCCGTGCCATGCACGGAAGTATTTTAGGGATAAATGTTTAATATATATTTATATATCTTAATATATTTATATAATGACATTTGTTTAAAAAATGTTCTAAAAATATTTTATTTATATATATATTTTTAGAAATGATATAAACAATTAAAATAGAACAACTTATCTAAGAACATCATAAATTTGCAGCGTATGAAATGTTGGTGGAGAAGGAAGTATATATATACATGTCAAACTTTGGCATGTTATTAAAACTTTTTAATAATTGTCATGTTTTATATGTCTGTCATATTTTTAAAGTGTTGTATTTTTTTAAACTTTTTCAAAAGTTGCTCTATACGGTGGCATGTTATTATAACTTTTTAAGAATTGCCATGTTTGAGTTTTGAAAGTGTTGTATTTCTTAAACTTTTTCAAATTACTTTATACGGTGTTTTAGTGTTGGCGGGAAACAAAGTTTCCTGGTGTTGCCACGTGGCAGCTCCAAGACTGAGAAATATTATATTAGTATAGATTTGAGAGTATTATGAGGTCACAAGTTAGTCCTCTATGCACACCGAGAATTAGAATTATGAGGTCACAAGTTCATATTTTATTGGAGGTAGATTCACATAGAATTTCTAAAGAATGATATAATAGGTTTAGTTTCCAACAGAAAAAGGTAAGTATTTAGATATCTCAAAAAAAGAAATATTTATTGTAAGACCAATTTGCAATAATGATAGCATATCTTGCAAGAAATTAACTAATCCTATTTGCTTCTTGCTATCGATATAATTATTATTGCAAGATTGATGTTACAATAAATATTTCTCATCTCATAAATATCTTTTGGTGTTCTATAAAAGTCACATATATAAACATATAATTGACATTTTACAAAAGTATATATATATATGCAAAAATAAAAATAGTTTGAATGTTTATTAACTTTTATTGTAAACATATATATATATAGTCTCATATATTATAAGCCCAAGGGCAATGCCGTATGGGCCGAGATCATCGGCACCTTCGTCCTCATCTCCACTGTCATCTTGCCACCGACCCCAAGCGCACTACCCGTAACTCCCACGTCCCAACTGTGATCTTCTCCCTCCGCTCTGCCAGCCCTCCATTCTCAAATTCCTTTTCCTACGTACACCATTTTAGGAGTTGACAAGAGACATGGCCCATGCATGGTGTGTCTGTTCTTTTCCAGATTAAGACAAGAATAAGTATGACAAAAATATGACATAAAGTATGATAAATTTTGACTATCTATCTTTCTTACAGACCAAGTGAATATTAGGTATGGCAGGTTATGGTTTGGACATGGCCTGTGTATAATTAGATTGGACCTTCTATCCTTTTTGAGGTTAGCTCTAAGTACAAATTATTCAAATCTTTCCTATTTTAAGTCTCTAAGTAGTATTGTTATGATGTGAGGTGTTTAATTTGCTAGGCTCTGGCGCCCCTCCCCATAGGATTTTGTTGAGCTCACGGTGCACCTGGCGACCATCCCCATGATCACCGCCATCAACCCAGCAATGACATATTTGAAAAAAAAATTATGTATTAAAAATATACATAACAATACAAATTTAGACGTGATATTTTTTTTGTAAATTTATTAATTCTAAGAATGATTTATATGAAGAAAAAAACTACATATGATATGCATAATTCTTGAATTGTCTTTTTGGAAATAAAGAAATATGTATCGATCTAATCATGCCAGAGCTACCTGAACACTTGAAGAAGAAACGACATGCATGGTCGAAGGGTAGATGTTATATATGTTATACCCCCATGTGGGGAGTGCGGCCGAGACCGTTCAACGCGGCCCGGTGCGTGCCTTCCACCGTCGGCCGGCCGGGCTTCCCTAACAGAACGTACGGCTGTCGATGCCCTGCATGCAGCTCGTAGCAGCAGACAAGGAGAGACAGCAGGCATTAATAATTAGTGTTAGGCGGGTGCCCATTCGGAGAGACAGCGGGCATGTGTACATGCAAGTGCACAGGCTGAGTGTGCTGTGTGTGAGAGTGAATCTGCAAGTGTCTTGCGGATATGACTTTCTCTATGTGAGAAGGTACTATCTCAGGTGGAGGGGACATTGGGTGTTCTCTATAGAATATCGACTGACGGAGGTACGTCATCGTCAGTCTTCGGATCTAAGGTGTGAATCAATATAGACGACTCTAGTACGTAGCCGTCTATCTATTTCTGTGAGATATTCTTACTACGTTTCCGATGCGAAGTATGTTCTATCCCCGTTTTCCAACAATTAGCACACCCACAGGAACCCCCATTAATGCCGGACGTCGATCCACATTGCCTCCCCGTTTGGCCGACGGCTAGCAAAGCACACAGCGAATTGAAGCTGCAGTAACGTGATCAGAATGGGGAACAAAATCGAACGGTACCGGGCAGTGGAGCTTCCCAATCGAAACCTAACTCCCAAGACCTACGACGGGCATAAAGAGAACTCTGAGAAGAACGAGTGTTGAGGGTGGGAGAAACCCGCACTCGCGGGACTAACAGGCCTAGGGATCATCCCATCACCCGATCTGTCTTTACTCTCTCTTCGTATAATCCTGATCCTTCACGTACGTACGTTTCTGTTTAAGTTTTTTTGTAAAACACACATAAACCCACCATTTTTGCCTCTAATATTTATGAAGTCCGATTCACTCAATGAGTTGAGAGGATCGGACTCTAACTTCTTCTACGATTCTTCCGTCCAGAACCTGAAACTCTCTGCCGTGAATGATGAGATCGTAGATATCGCCTCTTCTCTCTCTCTCTCTCTCTCTCTCTCTCTCTCTCTCTCTCTCTCAGGTGCCACCGTGTGGCCCGGGCAAGGGCCTCTTCGATCGATACTGGTGAACGCAACTGGGGATCCTACCACGCCGCCGTGGTCGCTGTCTGCGGCAACGGTTTTATCCGGCGCCGGGACTCAGACGGGTAGTGACGTACGTTTTATCCGTTCAGCTCGGACCAATCTAGCCTATCCAGTGAGACACGCTGGATATTGTCTGGTTCAGATTACAAGACAAGGCAAATCCTTCATTATCTGATTGGGGTTGCGGGTAGATCTGATTCGATTCTCAAGAAATTCAGAAATGATAAATAATAATATATAGGTCAAAAAGTCGCGGACTTTTTAATTTATTAGGAAGTACCACTTGCAATTACAATTAAAAGACAATAATTATATATAGGGGATTGGAGATTGATTAACTTTAAGAGAATATGTTTGGACGTTCAAATTAAAGAATTGACATATGTAACAAAAGTTGAGAAAGAGAGAGAGAGAGAGGGAGAAAGAAAGAAAGAGGTGTACTATATATAAGATGCTCTTCTATATAGGTGTGAGAGTTTACATCTAACTTTACCTCCTCCAACTTTGGTCGATCCCCTTTTAAACGTATGTTGAAGGTTTCACTGCACCTATTGCCCCGTTCTTGTGCCATACTATTTAACTATCAATAATAGTTAGAGACTTGTGTAAAGGTTGGAGTAGTCTTGGATAAAAGATCGGTATGTTATTTAACTCAACCTCCAAACGTGGGAGGTTTTGCCGTCATTATCAAGTTCCGAAAGTGAGTGGGCATACTAAGCAATTGAATTTGCCATGTTCTAATTGCCTTACATCACAAGGGTGAGTCTCATTGCGACTTATAAGTTTGAGGACTCTATCTTATAAGTGAATGATAGATCATCTAGAGATGGTGGACCTAGTCAATTGAGACTACCCACACTCGCTCTAGGCTAAGGTGTCGTTTGGAGACGCATTAGAAAAAATTTTAAAATTTAAAATTCCCAACAACATCACATCTCCTTCCAAACAACGCTAGCCGCTCTTGACTTTGGCAGCGTTTGGGAATGTACATGGGAGTGATTTTTATGTAAGAATCTTTGAAAGTTTGAAAAGTGTTTTCAAAGAACAGCAGCCCACTTTGGTTTTAGTGATAAGCGTTTCTAGGTGGGAAGAAAGAGATAGAGAGAAACCTTGCATTTTTTCTCTCTCTTCAAAAGCGCCTCAAAGGCAGTTTCTCAAGGCTGCCCAACGATTTTCAAAGAAAAAAGTCTAAAAAATCTGACATCTATTGTACCAACCCAAAAAAAATGAAGGACAATGCAGTAAAAGATCTCAACAATTGTTTTTAAACCCTATTGCTCCCAAAAAAAATTTGACTTACTAAACTCATGATTATAATCTCCCATGTGTCAGAAAATCGTGTAAAATAAGATTTTTCTGATTTTTACTTTTTCACCCACAGTTCCAATGAATCGGATTTTGATGGGGTGAATCTACAAACCTTCCTGCCTCCGTAATTTAAGCTTAAATTTATATCACATCAACCTTACGCATCCCCGATATATATTGCTTTGTTATATGATACGTAAAAAATGATTTGGAAGTGGGGCATAGGACACCCACTACGGCCAAGATGTGATGCGACGAAACCTTCCGGTATATATATAGGATTATATATATCTACTTATCCATTCTGGCATTCTGCCAAGAAGTGAGACGTTTATATAATTATTCCTTGTCAAAAAAAAAAAAGGTTCGTAATAGGATGAGTAGAAAGAGAAAGTCGACTAGATATTTTGGTTTTGATTAATTTCTTGCTTTTCATTAAAACTACAAAAATACAAAAGATTAAAAGGAAAGAGAAAGTATAGCATCAAAAACACACCTCTCTTCCCCAACCAAGCATCCATACTCTTACTCCCAACGTGCCAAATGTTGTAATTAAGAAAAATATAGATACTTTCGCAAGATGCCAGGTTTTGCAATACTTTTTTGTAACCTATATCAGCTTTATTGCAAGATATATCTTGCAATAATTATTTAATTTCCGTAAGCAAAAATCTTTTACAGTTAGCCTATTGCATTTCCTTCAGAAGTTCCTTATAATCCTACGTACGTACTCTTGATGGGACTGAACTTCAGACTTCACATTCCATGGAGAGTTTACCTATTAATTAAGTTACTTCTTGATCAGTACAAGTACATATATAAACCAATTGCCTCTGCACAATTCGTTCAGGAGATATACTAATTCAAGAAGTATAGTTTATAATAAAATTAAGATAGATTGAAATAATAATAATTTTATCATTTGAGCAACTCTTATAATATCGTACTTTTGACATCTGTCGATTAAAAAATTGATTTCTTATAATCTACCTTAGCTTTTATTCGAAGACATGTTTTACCATTCATAAATATATATATTTCTCTTACTTCAGTACGTTTCACAACAATCTAGCACACCTCTTAATCGACAATCTTTGCGCAGTGGATATGCTAACCATTGTTATCACCCCACTGTATTTTTAAGTTTTTTTTAGAACTTATTTTAATTAATGGAAAGCTTTTTAAGGGTATGTTTATTGAGTGACTTCTCCTTATAGGGTGACCCAATAAAACTCCACACCTCTCTTCGAATGACTCTGTCAGAAAAAATTTCTAATTAGTCGGTCGTTGATTATAGTAAGCCACTGAATTAATTAATGAATTGTCTATATATTTCTCATTGATGTTACAACTTTTGGCCGTGGAATGGTGACATATGCGTCTTCATAGATACGAACACATGCAATTAATCCTTCTCTCACTCTAGTTGTAAGAATAAGTACTATAAACCTGTTAATATTACTTTGTGTACATAGAATATGTGCAAAGAGTACACAGTATACACAAAACTGAGCTCCGAAGGTTGCTCGAATCTTTAGTTCGTTTCCGGCAAGAAGCTGGTGCCAGAGCTGGTTAATCAGATTGCCGATCGAGGCATCAACAGTACTGCTGCATGCCGTCGAGCTCAAAGACGAACGTCATGTGACGTCCGACGCTCACACCGCTTGGAGTGGAGCCTCTCCACCCGCGGGTGGAGAGGACTCCATCAGTACAAGGGTGGGTGGAGGATTTTTTGGTTTTGACCGTTGTGTGTGTGTGTGTGTTTTTTTATTTTTACCCAGGGGTTTAACCTCAAAAAACCCTCCACCCACCCTTGTACTGATAGAGTCCCCTCCACCCGCGGGTGGAGAGGATCTCCATTCCACCGCTTGACCCTACGACTCGCCTGAAGTGTCACGGATAAGCCTCCATTCTCCAGCACCGGGCGGATGCATGCCGGGGAGGGCAGCGGGCCGCGCCGGACAAATCGATAAGATGAGAGAAAGACCTACCTTGGGTGTATGGAGAGACGTGATTTTTAACTGAGTTTAATTAAGAGATTTTATTAGATTTTAAAATTTCTGTTAAATATGTTAAATTTTACTATAAATGACTTTATTGAATTAAGAAGATAAGTCTATTGGTACATCATTAATGGTCTTATTAAATGAAATTTTTACGTCCGTCTATATTTGGGTGATGAGATAGTTTTCAACTCTCCGAACCCGTAAGTCCAATGCGACTCATTACAAATTTTTGTCCACTTACTCACCCTCTACGTGTCAAACACTTCAAAGGTCTCCGGGTAGACACATATTCAAGCAAATATATGAGTGCAAACTTTGTCAGCTATTCTCGGGACCCTAAGCACGTACCTGCTCGGGTGCATAAGAGTGGGCTCTATCTGTTATCTTTAGACCTTTGAGCTTCTCTCATCAAGCACCAATCAATCACATTCGCAGCTACTGTAACCACTCTCATCATGCCAATATCCGCACTTTCTTAACGGAAGCGTGGCAAAGTCACTCTCTACGATTTGGGCAATTTTCACGGCAAGATCTCTCCAACGTCTCTCCATTAGAGCCTTAATTGTTGCTCTTAATGGACCGTTATAATCTGCTGGCAAATGAACTGCATGCCCAAGTATCGGCTATATAATAGGATCTAAACCTCCAATGTTAGATACACGAACTCTGCTACTCAAAACCTCTCAAGACCTTTGAGTCAAGCCTGATAATACTGACTTAAGTATCGGAAGGTTCTTCCCCAATTTCGAAAATTATGACCCTTTGACGTTCTCTTTCTTTTTGTAGGCCCTACACGTCCACCAGCCAAGTTTCTTCCCATCTCTTAAATTGTAGACATAAGTAGTTGCTCTCGACCACTTTCTGACAACTACGATTCGGGGAGCTTCGCCCTCCACTCAGTCTGATGCGAACCTTCGTGGACGCTGGCAGCGGAATCTTCACTATATCCCAGTCGATTTGTGGATTTGATCATTGGTCAGATTTGCAAGTACATAAGAAAATAAGTTCATCAAGTTTTAATATTAAAAGAAGTGATAGGATCCGATATGTTATACTCGATCTTATGTGCGTGAGTGTGTGTGTGAATTAAGGAGACATCCCATGCAGCAGGGGCTCAAAGTACATGCAGCAGCTAACCTCCTCCTCTCTCGTCACTGGCCATCCGATGGCCTTGTCGCCAGCCATCTGGTAGTCTGTCATCAAATTTCTCGACAAAATCATCAACGCCTTGCGACGAAGTGTGGGGTGGGGGGAGCGCCACCCTTAGGCACTCCCCCCTGTTATCTTCCTCCTTCCTTATCTATTCCCATCCTTTAATTAATTTCTTCCCACGTGTTGTCCCTTTTTTCTTTCTCTCTTCGTGCAACTTTCCAATGCTGATACCCTAGCCTCTCCTCACATCCTCTCTGCGGCTCTCCTCCACCTGATCTGCTACCTGTCACCCTTCTCTTGTCTTATTGCCTACACCGCCCCCTCTCCGCCACCAGCCATCAATTTTGGCCCTTTCCCACTGTCACTCGTTAACCTCCCTTTGCCACCCCTAGCCCCATTCCTCCCCTCTGCCTCCCTCTTCTTGTGTTGCTTCCTCCAGAATCTAGTTTAGCCTGCCCCCCTCGCCTCACATCGTAACCTCCTCAACCCTTTGCTTCTCTCATGCCCTCTCTTCTTGCACATTTTGGGGGCCATCCATTGGTGTTGACAGCGGTGCTTTTGGTTTATTACTTGTAGGTTTTCTTTTTTTCCATTCTTGTTGTCTTTTGTTTAGGATCTTCTTTGCACATGCTTGTGGAAATGGATTTTTTAAAAAATTTATAAATCTATTTATCATGTTGTCTCATGTTCTCATGGATGCATGCATATTGCTAATCCAAATCCCATCGAATGCTACGTGAGCAATGACGACGTGAGATGAATCGGCAATTTGCACAGCGCGGGCGTGCCAGTCACCGAAGTGACAACAAAGTGTTCTGCCTCCGAAAGTCGGAGGACTTTAAGTCTATTGTGCGCACCGTTTGACTTCGTCAAACAAAAGTGAGTGTCGGGTCCTGGACCAAAATCCCGCCGTTGCCTGAGCGCAACGACGTTAATTACATCTCTTTTAGAAAGAGAAAACCCTTGATTAATCGCCAGAATAGAAGGTCTTATGGCCTAAGTCGGGACATCCGATAAAAGACGCAAAATAAAACTACAGGATTGCAGTTAATTTTGAAAGAGGTTTAGATGGGTATGTGCATTTTCATCTTTTAAAAGTCAATTTGCATGCTCATTTATTTATTCTTTTATTTATTACACAATTTTTTTCTATTTGGTAATGCAATAAATTTGATATGCTTTGGTTGCTATTAATTTTTTTTATGATTTGAAGTCATTTGGTCATTTGAATGCTCAAACATCATCATGCAAAACCCATTCGATTCAGCAGACAAAGCGATTCGGTAGCCAAAACGATACGGCAAGGGTGAATCGGTAAGGGCCAATCTGCCAGGGTGAAACGGCAGGGGTACTGTAGCAGTGATACGGCAAGGGCCCTGCCGGATCGGTCTTGCAGGATCGGTCCTGCCGTATCAGCCCAATTTTCAGGCATAAGTGATACGGCAGCCCCATTTATGCATAATTCTCGAAATCCGCGGGGAATCTGAGCGTGCAATCAGGAGGATGGGATATTTAATCCATTAAGACAGCACTCATGAGCTCAAATGGGGTCTGGGTATTGATTACCCGACACTTGATGTTCAAAGCCGTGCGGAAAAAACGATACGGCAAGCCTTTGGGGACTTGATCCTCAAAATCCGTGAAGAGGCTGGGCCTCAAATCTGGGGACAGAACCCTTAGGATATAGAGAACCAATCTATGAACTCGGATCATGCCCAATCAGTGGCGATCCGGCACCTCATGTTCAAAGCCGTGCGGAAAAGCAATACGGCAAGCCTTTGGGGACTTGGTTCTCAAAATCCGTGAAGGGGCTGAGCCTCAAATCTTGGGGACAGAACCCTTGGGATATGAGGAACCAATCTATGAACTCGGATCAGGCCCAATCAGCGGCGATCCGGCACCTCATGTTCAAAGCCGTGCGGAAAAGCGATACGGCAAGCCTTTGGGGACTTGGTTCTCAAAATCCGTGAAGGGGCTGAGCCTCAAACCTTGGGGACAGAACCCTTGGGGTATGAGGAACCAATCCATGAACTCGGATCATGCCTAATCAGAGGCGATCCGGCACCTCATGTTCAAAGTCGTGCGGAAAAGCGATACGGCAAGCCTTTGGGGACTTGGTTCTCAAAATCCGTGAAGGGGATGAGCCTCAAATATTGGGGACAGAACCCTTGGAATATGAGGAACCAATCCATGAACTCGGATCGAGCCCAGCCGACGGCGGTCCGGTACTTTCTTTTCAACGCCGTTCGGGAAAACGATACGGCAGGACTTCCGCGGTCTCGTTCTCGAAATCCGTGAAGGGGTTGAGCCTCAAATTTGGGGGACAACATTCTTCAGGTATAGAGAACAGGCCCATGAACTCGGATCGAGCCCAGCCGACGGCGGTCCGGTACTTCCTTTTCAACGCCGTTCGGGAAAACGATACGGCAGGACTTCCGCAGTCTCGTTCTCGAAATCCGTGAAGGGGTTGAGCCTCAAATTTGGGGGACAACATTCTTTAGGTATAGAGAACAGGCTCATGAACTCGGATCGAGCCCAGCCGACGGCGGTCCGGTACTTCCTTTTCAACGCCGTTCGGGAAAACGATACGGCAGGACTTCCGCGGTCTCGTTCTCGAAATCCGTGAAGGGGTTGAGCCTCAAATTTGGGGGACAACATTCTTCAGGTATAGAGAACAGGCCCATGAACTCGGATCGAGCCCAGCCGACGGCGGTCCGGTACTTCCTTTTCAACGCCGTTCGGGAAAACGATACGGCAGGACTTCCGCGGTCTCGTTCTCGAAATCCATGAAGGGGTTGAGCCTCAAATTTGGGGGACAACATTCTTCAGGTATAGAGAACAGGCCCATGAACTCGGCTCGAGCCCAGCCGACGGCGGTCCGGTACTTCCTTTTCAACGCCGTTCGGGAAAACGATACGGCAGGACTTCCGCGGTCTCGTTCTCGAAATTCGTGAAGGGGTTGAGCCTCAAATTTGGGGGACAACATTCTTCAGGTATAGAGAACAGGCCCATGAACTCGGATCGAGCCCATCCGACGGCGGTCCGGTACTTCCTTTTCAACGCCGTTCGGGAAAACGATACGGCAGGACTTCCGCGGTCTCGTTCTCGAAATCCGTGAAGGGGTTGAGCCTCAAATTTGGGGGACAACATTCTTCAGGTATAGAGAACAGGCCCATGAACTCGGATAAAGCCCAGCCGACGGCGGTCCGGTACTTCCTTTTCAACGCCGTTCGGGAAAACGATACGGCAGGACTTCCGCGGTCTCGTTCTCGAAATCTGTGAAGGGGTTGAGCCTCAAATTTGGGGGACAACATTCTTCAGGTATAGAGAATAGGCCCATGAACTCGGATCGAGCCCGGCTGACGGCAGTCCGGTACTTTCTTTTCAACGCCGTTCGGGAAAACGATACGGCAGGACTTCCGCGGTCTCGTTCTCGAAATCCGTGAAGGGGTTGAGCCTCAAATTTGGGGGACAACATTCTTCAGGTATAGAGAACAGGCCCATGAACTCGGATCGAGCCCAGCCGATGGCGGTCCGGTACTTCCTTTTCAACGCCGTTCGGGAAAACGATACGGCAGGACTTCCGCGGTCTCGTTCTCGAAATCCGTGAAGGGGTTGAGCCTCAAATTTGGGGGACAACATTCTTCAGGTATAGAGAACATGCCCATGAACTCGGATCGAGCTCGGCTGACGGCAGTCCGGTACTTTCTTTTCAACGCCGTTCGGGAAAACGATACGGCAGGACTTCCGCGGTCTTGTTCTCGAAATCCGTGAAGGGGTTGAGCCTCAAATTTGGGGGACAACATTCTTCAGGTATAGAGAACAGGCCCATGAACTCGGATCGAGCCCAGCCGACGGCTGTCCGGTACTTCCTTTTCAAAGCCGTGCGAGAAAACGATACGGCAGGACTTCCGGGGCTTGGTTCTCGAAATCCGTGAAGGGGATGAGCCTTAAATTTGGGGGACAACACCCTTTGGATATGGAGAACGAACTCATGAACTCGGATCGAGCCCAGATTTCGAAAGTCCAAAACGTCATGTTCGAAGTCTCATGAGAGAGAAACGATACGGCAGGACTTGGTGCAGTCCCGAGGAGGCCATTTGCAGCAGACAAGGAGGGGGGCATGGACATGCCAGTGGCTGCTCTTGAGCCCCAGCGAAGAGGCACATGTATGGCCTCACATGACCTCTGTATGCTGGGTGCTCAACCCCCCCCCCCCATAATGGACACGAGAGGTAAACAAAACATCTAAATGAAAACACGTCAAAGAATAAGGACCATTCCTAAAACTGAAATGCAGCTATGGGTAGTTCTCCATTGAGTGCCTTTAAGGGGGGGCAAAGGAGGTACCCAAGAGCTCCCCTTACTGCCCCCAAATAAGGTAAGACAGTGAGGTCCCATATGAGAAGAAAACAAGGAGGAAACATAAAATGGAACACATAACATCTCATGCATATGAGGGGACTTCGGTCTTATGCAAACAGGGATCATGAGGAGATAAAAAAAAAACCTTTTAGGCCACTTCTACACACCCTGGTAGTTGCCAAAACCGGTGCTATGCAAAGACAAGATAAAAAAAAGAAAACAAAGGCTCTTTTTACTATTGAAAGAAGACATTACATAGGAGTGGAAAGAAGAACTAAAGAACACGAAGAATGGGAGGGGGGAGGACAGCCGTATCAGCCACTCCCACCCAGCCTTCTCTCTCTAAACCTTCCTTTCTACTGCTCACTTTCTTCTCCTTTGTCTCTTTGTTTCTCTTCTTCTCTTCTTGGATGACGTGAATGGGGATCTCAGCAGCAGGAGGAAGCTCCCAGACTCCTTTCCAGCCGATGAAGACCAGAACAAGAGCTAGAGGAGGGCCTCCTGCTAACCTTCCCAAGCTCCTATGCTACCAATCAGGGAGGAGGACTCCCCAGCTTCCTCTTCTAGCAGCCGATGAAGACCACTCCGCTCCACTGCTTCTCACCCAGCCCTCTTCTTCAGGAAGAACCGAAGACCTTGCTGCTATTCTCCTTTTTTCTAACAGTCGTCTCCCCCTTCTCCAGGAGATGTCCCCTTTCTTTTTAAGCTCTCCCCTCAGCCCCTTTCTTGCTACCGAAGGAACATCCCTCATTCCCTGTTAGCCCCTCCTTTTTGCCTTAACTGGTTAGCCAAAACCCCCCTGCCAACCATGGTGGCCCAGCCCAAAGGAGAAACCTTTTTGGCCACTTTACCTCTGCCATCGTAGCAGATTTCTGTTGGAATGGGAGGTGTCACGTTCTCTTAAAGTGACCTCCCTATGTAAAGGAGATGGGCTGCTTGAGAGTGGGCTTGCTTGGGCCTGTTTAGGGGACCCCTTAGTGTGTTTTTTTTATGGCCTCTTAGTGGGTTTTTTTTTTTGGGCCTGGTATATGCAGGTTTGTTGTGTTTTTTTTTTTTAGATGTCCACAAGCCTGCCCCCCTCGCCTCACATCGTAACCTCCTCAACCCTTTGCTTCTCTCATGCCCTCTCTTCTTGCACATTTTGGGGGCCATCCATTGGTGTTGACAGCGGTGCTTTTGGTTTATTACTTGTAGGTTTTCTTTTTTTCCATTCTTGTTGTCTTTTGTTTAGGATCTTCTTTGCACATGCTTGTGCTTTTCAAAGACTCCAGGTGCAGATTAAGGCTTAGTCTCTTGATCCCCCAACTCTGGGGTTATTGAGTTGCAATTCAACTCATGTTGTGAGGCTTATCCGCACACTCTTCTGATGTATGTGTCTTTCGAGCAACCTTTATTTTGTAGTTTTCTCGAAGTGCAACTTGTCTCCAATGAAATATATCTTTATATTAGGTTTTCTCAGGCACAGTTCAAGTTTGGTATGCATTTGTGCGATCCTATTCTTTGGCTTGAAACTCTGCTCTTTGGCCATTTGTATATCCTAATGCTTAGGGGTGTAAATGATCCGAGTCGAGCCGAGTTATACTCTGCTCGAATTCGAACTCGTTTATATTTGCTGAGCTCGAACTCGGCTCGAAACTCGTCGAGTTTTTTCAACTGATGCTCGAACTCGGCTCGTTACAACTTTTCTAAACTCGAACTCGACTCGTCGAACAGCTCGTTTATGTAATCGAGCTCAGATCGAACTTGAATTCGAGTTCAAACACAAACTCAAAATCAAATTAAAAATTAAAAATTAAATAAATTATATTTTTAAAAAATATTTAAACGAGCTCCTCGCTCGACAGCCAAGAGGGCTTTTTTTATTAGTATTTGAAGGCAAAAATGGCAAGGAAGACTGGTGGTGAAGGGGGTTGTTTATAGGAAACCCAGTCCCGCCAACACTTGTCGCAGCCGATATGGGACTAAACAAGGCACTGAGGCAGGGATGCAGGGTCTAGCCGTGTGTGAGCAGGGTGGGCATTGGAGCAGGGGGTGGGTGGCCGGATGTCGAAGAACACCACTGCTGGCACCGCAGTGGCATCTGGCATTGCCGGGAAGCATTGGGGAGCCAGAGATGGCTGTGGTGTCTGGCCTGGGAGGATGGCGGCATTGGGCACCACCGCGGCCCACAGATGGCGTCTATCAGGGCAAGGAGGCTTCAAGCCACCGTCGCCACCGCCAAGAGCTCCGTGCGGCATTGGTGGAGTGTCCGCGGCGGCATCTGGCATCGTCGGGAAGCACTGGAGAGCCAGGGACAGCCGTGGTGTTTGGCCAGGGAGGATGGCGTCATCGAGCACCACCGCGGCGCACAGATGGCTTCTACCCGCGCAGGGAGACTCCAAGCCGCCGTCGCCGCCGCCAAGAGCTCCGTCCAGCATTGGTGGACCGTCCACGGCAGCCGCCGGTGACTCCGGGGGCCGACGACCACATCCCTTCGCCATGCAGCCCACGCCCTGCACAGGTGCTCAGCGGGAGGAGGAAGAAGACTCGCGGTGCCTATGGACCTAGAACATTTGATATTTGTGTATAAACATTTTTCTCATTTGATTCAACCTATATTTCACCTATATACTTTATTTATTTAATTTGTGCATGTACCCTAACTTATTTACTCTAAAGACTGTCAGACTGTGTATATATTTTATATGTTTAACTTTTACATATCAACCCCTAACTTTTATTTCTATTTCTTACATCTCATTTTGTCAAAGTAAACAAAAATTTTATTCTTTATAATTTTTTTTGATAATTTAACTTATTTAATAACAAGTGTTTAAACGAATTATTAATGAGTTCTTAACGAGTATTTAATCAAGTTTTTAACGAGCTTTTAAACGAGTTGTTTGCGAGTATAATCGAGCTGAGCTCACATGTGTTCAGACTCGGCTCGTTTATGAACCGAGCTTTTTTTTTGTTCAAACTCGACTCGTTTATCTAATAAACGAGTTGAGTCGAGTTTTTATCGAGCCGAGTGTCGAGTTACTCGCCGAACGTATGGACTCGTTTACACACCTACTAATGCTTATGTCCTCTTATTTTCTCCATCCTCTGGCAACTCTATTGTGATAATTTTTATTTGGCTGTGTGTTGTGAGGGTTTTCTCCGCTGAGAAATACTTACACTTTACTATATTGGTGTAAATTACATATCAATGGTCGATGCATGCCACTTATCCCATTGGAGCCCAAGGCCAAATGGCACACCCCTAATGGGTGTGCTCAACTTAGTGCACACCAAGATGTACACTAAGTATTTCTCATCCCATTGACACCCATCCCAAAACCCCCTATGATAAGTGGTATGCATCTCTACTATTGGTGTGTAGTTTGCACCCGCAGTGGAGTGCACCAAGTATTGTTCTTCTCCTCTTAATTGTACTATGTAAATTTTTTATTTTAATAAATCAAAACATTAACTCCTCCTTTGGTTGTCAAAATAAGATTAAAAGAAGTGAATTTTATAGTGTTCGGGCAACCCGCGATGTCGCCGGATCGCGAGCGGCTGCCCCGGGAATCCTGGGACGGCCCTCGATCGGCACCCGCGGCGCCCGCGCCGGATCTGTCGGCCCCTCTTCCCCCAGAGATCTGCACGGCGATCCTGGCCACCCTCGTCCAGAGCGACATCAACAGCAACTCTTTGTTCTTAGGCGACTTCGCCTCGGCGCCGGTGCGGTCCTACGACATCAGACGGACCGCGTGGACGGCGATGACGCGCGCGGGCCCCGGAGCCGGGAATCTCGGGCATGGCATTAACTCACTCTTCTGTCGGTCTTCTCGTGTCAATGATGTCATTTGCCTCTCTTTTTTTAGTTTGCTCGTTCTAATTCGGTCGCTCCGAAAAAAAGTGTAATAGGTGTAAAATATCACAGTTATGATAAAATTTGAACTCTTGATCTCTTAATGTTGAACACTGAATTCTAAATTATTATCTTGAGTTTCTCGTTATTAAAAACAAAAAAACAAAAAAAACCTGGTCGCTCGATTAAGATCTGACGACTGAGATAGTCCCATGACTACGTCTTCAAAGTAGGCATTAGACTGAATCATACTTCTCTATATATACCTCTTCCTGGGTTTGGAAGCTTCACGCCACTGCCCATTCGTTCCGGCTGGACCTGGCTAGCTAGCTAGCTGCTACGAACGACGCCATGCATATGGGCCGTTCGGTGTTGGAGTTGGCGTGGGCATGGGTGGGATTGTGCCTGGTGGCCCTCCTCCTCCGGCCGGTGGGCGTCGACGGTCGTGCTGTGAAGGATGCTCGGCAGGCTGCGGAACCCAAGCGCCGGGCGGTGTTGGAGAACGGCCTCGGCCGCACTCCCCAGATGGGGTACGTAAAAAGGCTCTCTCTCTTCACACGAGACTCCTGTGTCAAGCTCCGTATTCGCCAAAACTTCGAGAATCGCAGTGGAAAAGAAAGATTAATTTGTTACGATAGAAATTAACGATTATTTTTTTGATATATTATTTTTAGAATATTGATATATTTTTATTGAATAATTTTATTTTGTCCATTTTTTATTTTGATGAAAATATCTCTATATATCATGATCAATATTTGAACATGTTCTTACAGAGAAGAAAAATTAATAATAATAAAAAAAACTTTCAGATGCTGCTCGCTCGAATGCCACATGGCGAGTGGGATGTGCATTCATGTTATTAGAAAGGGTATCTGTTGGACATTTCTTTGATGGCACATATGCAGTTACAATCTTAATACGTATTTTTCGTACAAAGTTAGTCATGCAAACATCTCAAATACAGAATATCTCAACTTATGAATTAAATGTATTATCCGAGATATAAAATAATATTCTTGTTTCAATAACTTCTGATCGACTAAGTTCCATCCAAACTATGATATCTAAGAATTTACAGTATACACATCTCTATTATGTACGTACACCAAAGAATTATGCGAGGAGGTAAAACCAGCATTCCATTCCAATTTTTACAATTATATATAGTAACATTGATCAAGGTGGATGATGAAGTTAGCATTAATTTTTATTATTTCCGATTTGCAGAAAAATAATTTTATCAGCAATATTGGCAATCTTGATCTGATATGAGCCTCATTAGGATAGAGCTATAATTTAAGATTTAGGAAACTCGATCGAAGACCTCGATATCTTGGTTACTAGATTTAAATTGTCGAACAAAGCATGAGTTCAATCAAGCTGGATCTTGGTTACTTAATTTAAATTGTCGAACAAAGCATGAGTTCAATCAAGTCAGATCTATTAATTGATATTTGCAAGCCACGCATATTCTTGCTATTTATGATTTTCTGCTAAAAACTGTATTCAGTGAAACACTCTTAAACGGGTTCTGAGAGTATTAGCGCACGCATATATACTCCTATATATATATATACTTGCATGGTTTTTGTTCAAGTAAAATCCAACGTATTGCGCTCACTCCATGATCAGGTGGAACAGTTGGAACCATTTCCGCTTCGATATCAACGAGCAGTTGATCAAAGAAACAGGTGCACTTCTACAGACTCCCTACGTGGTAGCTTACAAACAGGTGTGCACCGAGTATTGTACACCCTATTAAGGTGTGCCACCAACCCTAAAAGTTGAGAAATCAAGGGATGTGATATTATTATAATACCTCATCTTTTGACTTGGCACATCTTCATAGGGTGTATAATCTTTGGTGCACACTATAGTGTGCATATATATAATATGAGCCCCATCTATATCTTATATATATATATATATATATATATATATATATATGAGAGCCCCGACAAGAAATTTTATGAAGTCGTTTCTTTTCCCTGCAGCGGATGCAATGGTGTCGACAGGGTTTGCTTCTCTTGGATACAAGTACATTAACTTAGGTGGGGATCAGGTCTCTTAATTTAGCCGATCGAGCACTTTAGCTAGATCACTTTGTGAGATCTCATGATTAAATAAATCTTGTGTGGGTTCATCAGATGACACTTGGGCAGAGCGGCACAGAGACTCTCATGTAAGGACCATGCACACCGCTCATCTTACCATCCAGAGCAATATGTGGCGATGGATCAGCATGTCTGTACGTAGTATGGAAAGCTCATGCATGTTTTGCTGTTTTCTTGAACTTGTGGTGTGTTTCTTTGACAGGGTAACCTGGTGCCCAAGGCCTCAGCTTTTCCCTCGGGCATGAAGAGTCTTGCAGATTATGTACACAGCCAGGGGCTTCTCTTTGGTGTCTACGCTGACTCAGGGTACAGCACTCTTTGAGGATCCCTCTCTACTTCCCTGTCATCAAGAAATAGTATAGAAGAAAAAGTTCACTTCACTCCACTATATATACTGTGTTGAGATTGTTCATCGGTTCTGGAAACCACACACATCTCTGCTTTGTTCAGTTCCAAATTATGTACATTTTTTTCTTTGGGTTGGAAGTATCAACTGCTAATATACTTGTTAAATATTCCATTGTAAATTCTCTTTTGGTGTGGATATTCTGATGTATATATTAAAGAGAACTTTAATCAACTGAGCCAATCTGTTGGGTACCAGTTCACCTGTCCAGCTACTGATGTTTAAAATATATTTCAGGAGCTATACATGCACCAGGACCATGCCCGGCTCACTGGGATATGAAGAGCAGGATGCCAAAACCTTTGCCTCCTGGGTAGTGCTAGTTTCTTTTTTTCCTGAAGCATCACCTTCTAATCTGCATGAGAGCCTCTTTTCACTGGCTATGGCACTGTTATCTTCTCCAGGGAGTCGATTATCTCAAGTATGACAACTGTAACAACGATGGAACTAGCCCCAAGGGGAGGTAATTATATATACTAGATCTAGATCTACCAAAGTTAGCAGAAATATAATTATGCAGAAGCTCTTGCATGGTACAATTAGGACCATCCTAGAATAGTGCACTGGAGCCCATCATCAGAAATTTCCCCAATTAATGCAAAGTAAGGACCCTGGGCTCATCATTATTTGCTTATGGTGACTTAGGTACGAGAAGATGAGCAAAGCTCTGCTGAACTCCGGAAGAAACATTTTTTTCTCCATGTGTGAATGGTTAGTTGTTTGTTCTAATGCATTTGAAGGGAGTTTATACATAATTGTGAACATACCTAGGGTGATGGAGTACACGTACAGATTTATATACTGCTGTTTCACTACTAGATAAGAAGAGCTGTTTTCTTTGAGAACATTGCAGGGGAGTAGAAGACCCAGCAACCTGGGCTTCCGATGTAGGAAACAGCTGGAGGACAGCCGGAGATATAAGAGACCGATGGGGGAGGTAGAAATGGCTCGTAATGGGGGGAAAAAAAGAGAGGCTTTTTTCAACTTAGATGCAGTCTTCAACACAACCTATGAACTGATCCTAACATCCCTTGCAGTATAACAGCAAACGCCGACGAAAATGACAAATGGGCCTCATATGCAGGACCTGGTGGCTGGAATGGTAATCTTTGAAACACCTTGTTAATGTTCTAGTACTTACGCTAACATCACAGTCACAGTCCTGCAAAACTCCCACTGTTGTTGACTCACTCTGCCTAAAAAAAGGCAGATGAGAGGTCAAAATGCAGATGGAGCCGCTGCTCAGCTGACAATTCAAATTGCACGTCACTCACTAGCTCATCTTCAAAGTTTGATGAACATTGGATCTTTTATTGGGGTTCATCTAACTTCACAAGCCTTATCTTGTAGATCCCGACATGCTCCAGATAGGAAATGGTGGGATGACAACGGAGGAGTACCGCTGTCACTTCAGCATCTGGGCATTGGCCAAGGTAGCCTCCAGCACCGCAACCTCTTATCTTATGGGTGTGACCTCCGGGCTTCACGTACAGTTCCAGGCTCTGTTCTAACTGAAGCTTGTGCCCCTTCTGGCATGATGCAGGCTCCACTCTTGATTGGATGTGATATCCGTTCTCTGAGCAACGAAACACTGGAACTACTGAGCAACAGGGAGGTCATCGCCGTGAATCAAGGTAGAGACAGTTGCAAAACAAGAAAAAGAAAAGATCTTTTTATATCAACCAAAATGGTTTTTTTTTTGTGGTTTGATCCCTATGACCATGAAAACAGATCACCTTGGACGTCAAGGGAGAAAGGTTAAGAAGGATGGAGACTTGGAGGTACGCCCTCCCAAGTCCCTGGTTCTACACATTCGTTTCCCTTCTGTTGCTTCATGTGGAATCTATAAATGGGTGTCGTTAGCAATCATGCATGGGGCAATAGAACATTAACAAGAATCATGGTCTTCTTTTTCCAACTGGTGCAGGTATGGGCAGGTCCACTCAGTGGAGAAAGGGTGGCTGTGGTCTTGTGGAACAGAGGCCATTTAAGGGCCACCATCACTGCAAACTGGTCTGATATTGGCCTTGAACCAGCAACAGTCGTCAGTGCTAGAGATCTATGGGCGGTGAGTTCAAAGAACAGAGCCCTTTTCCTTAGTTCTCTTATCATGTTTGTTCTTCTTGCAATCCAGTAAGGCCTCAACCTTACAACTGCTTGAACTATGCAGCATTCGTCTACGGACTCCATTCAAGGGCAAGTAACTGCTACAGTGGAGTCTCACGCCTGCAAGATGTATGTTCTAACACCTTAAAAGGAATTTCTATTCATGGGTCACGGTGGGAGCAGAAGTTTTTCTAAATTCGAATGGGGGGAATGTGATCCCAAGCAGTTGGATTTGAGTTATTTGGGAGTTTCGCTATCACTTCTTTGTTAATGCAAAAGGAAGCTATGGGTTCTTTGCCATTTCTCCTTTGTTTCTAGGGCAAGATGAAGCTATGTACTTGAAATAAGAACTATTTGCCGTCAACTTATGTAACACTCGCTGCATCTCTTGTCTCATCTCTTGCTGCATCTCTTGTTTTCCTCACATCGAAGAACAAGTTAGGTCGAAGAGAGTTTGACAAGACTGAGCTTAACCCGTCACAAGTTTTTAAACATTTGATGCTCTGATCTCCTCTTTATCCTCTTCAAAACACGGGGCCAAGACGCAGCTAGTTGCTTTAGTTCATGTCCAAGACTGGTGGTTGAGCCGGATCATCTGATATTGGGCCGGGCCCATTACAAAGCCCAGAGTGGGTCCACACTTTTTCTCGGGTTTGTCCTTGGGAAGCTTTCGGTCTCGTTTTATTCGAAATCAGATCTTTGCAACCAATCAGAAGACCACCAACTTACTTAGAACGTCTCTGGTCCAGTATTTGATCGGATGCTTCGATACCCATTAACAGATCCAAAACAAGCAAACATAATGGGTCTAGTACCGATCCAAATAAAACCAGCGACCGGAACCTAAAACATCCACATACACTTCATCAGGCATCAGCTTATCGAATAAGAAATCGATTCTCCGGATCGCTATCACACACAGGGAAACAGGCGAACAAAAACATGGAGCAGGTTCCGTTATTGGGTCCTCCCGAAAACCCGAATTACCGTGGGCGCACCAGGCTTTTCGGGTTTGTGCGGTGGGAAGTGGGAACCGGCATCGTACCCATCTTGGCAGCCTTTTTTCGTGGTGGGGGAGGGGCGGCGGGTGCGTTGACGGATATTCGTAGGACGATCCGACATGCCGCAGGACGATCCGACATGCCGTGTTCTGGCAGTCAAATACCTCATACCTGGGTCTTGTACTCCCCGTTTAAGCAGACAATTATATATATGTTCATGAAATCTTCTATGTTTCATTTATAATCTCATTTCTTCATATTATTATTTATACTTTTATGTTAAATTTTTATATATTTTTAGAGAGAATTATAGATCAATCCTTATTTATTGAAGATTTATTTTTAGATCTCTGACTTAAATATTTATAATTATAGAGAAAAATATATAACTACATAATTTTTTAAAAGATTTACATAATTATCAAGAACTTAAAAATAAGTCCCTCCCCCCAAATTTTGATTAATAATTCACCCTATTTTTTAACTATGCAAATATACATAAAGTACGTACGAGATATTTGGGGAAACCATATTGTTTTACTTTGAAAAGAAAAACTGCACTCTTAGCAAAACAAACATCCGATACTCTGGCACTCAGCGACCCCCTAAATAGTCATGGAAGGTCCTAAAAGATAACTTAGGTTTCGTTTTTTTAATAGCATCAAGAAGTTGTTATGCTCTCAGGCTCTCACATCCAAGTCAAATTAGATGGCAAAGAAAAGAAGAACAAAGAATGTAGTACAAAGAGGGGCATTATAATTCTTGTGAGAATTGATAAAATACTTACTTAAATTATAATATAAAAATATATAGTATTTTATAAAAATATATATACAAAAAATTCTGATTATAAATCAAATTTGGTAACAAATCCTATGTGAATTGCCTGTGAAACGATTCTATTAATTAAGATTTTATCAAATCGTTCTTTCTCTCTTTTCCCCAACTAATAAGATTGCTTAAGAAATAATTTACATAGGCTGGTAATAAATATTTCTCAATGTACATATCTCATAATTTTTTTTGTTGTAATCCAGTGACCCAAGTGGAACCCACATCCCACCTCAAGTTCGAAGTCGGGCCCCTCTCTCTCAAACCCCACAGTGCCACTACAGAGGGACTATACATATGTCATCATACTGCTCCGTTGTTGTCTGCTCGTGCTGTTGAAGCCGCTCCTCCACTTGCGTTGTCATGCAATTCTATTGCCGCTCGCGTAGAAAACAAGACCCGATGTTGCTCACAACTCTGCTCTGTTGTTGCCATTCATGCTCGTGGCGCCATAGCAGAGAGAGGGAGAGGGAGGTGGATGGCCCTCTGCACGATGGGCAGGAGGGTGGCAGGGTTGCGTCGGCAAAGGGAGAAAAGGGCTGTGATCGTAGGGAAGAAGGCACCACGACGTTGACAAAGGGGCGAGAGCTTTCTACGTGGTGCATGTGGACAGGGGAGACCCAGAGGGGGAGGGGGGGGGGAGGAGGAAGGTGGTGGGGGGCATGGTGCAACGGGGAGGGGGTGGCGGGGGAGGAAGCCGTGGGAGGGGTGGGTGGGTTAGTGGAGTATCGTACCGTGTCACAGGACATGTAGCATGGCCGATTTAAATGACAGGGCCAACTTTGATTGAAAGTCGATGTGATAATATGAAAATTATAAAGTATATATAGAATAAAATATGTTCCGGGGGCATTCATATACTTATAGTATTATATGTGTTGTGTGTGTTGTCTTCTCCATATTCTTCGTTGGAAGTAGATGTGCTACTATGAAAAGAATAAAGTATATATAGAATAAGATATATGCTGGGGGCATCCATATACATACACAATTATACCTGTGTTGTCTTCTCAAGCTCTGGAGCCGCCACTTATAAGGATCCAGGTCGAGAACTGCTGGCGGAAGGTCGTGCGCTTCCGGGGTCTGCTCTCTGTCTCTGTTCCGTGTTGTCTCCATCGGATTTTTCTGTATTCTCCGATTTCAGCTTGAAAGCTTCCTCCTTTTTGCTTCTGGTGTCCATTTTTCGCAGGTAGTTCCTTCTTCCCGACCTAAAAAGCTCCCGGGTTCGACCTGTGGGGTTCAGTTGGTTGGGTAACATAATCTAGGTCGATTCTGTTTCCTTCTTCTTTTTGTTGTTGCTGATAGAACTGGGCAGATGTTAAGTTTTTGCGTACATGCACTCATTTGATGCGTCGGAGAGAGATAAAAACACCGTTCTTTATTTGCATGGATTGTTCTGTTTTTGCTCACAAAGATGTGAAAACTACACTTTCTTTGGCCTTTTGTACAGATTCTTCTGTTTTCACTTACATAGATGTTGTTTGCTGTTCCAGGAGGGTTTTGTTTGAGGCTTGAATGGCGAACATCGACATAGAGGGGATACTGAAGGCGTTGCCCAACGATGGGCGGGTGCCCAAGACCAAGATCGTGTGCACTCTGGGGCCGGCCTCCCGGTCGGTTCCGATGCTGGAGAAGCTTCTGAGGGCCGGGATGAATGTTGCTCGTTTCAACTTCTCCCACGGGACGCACGAGTACCATCAGGAGACGCTCGACAACCTCAGGATCGCCATGCAGAACACCCAGATCCTTTGCGCCGTCATGCTCGACACTAAGGTGTGTGAGTGGCATCGTCTATCTTGACCAATGTTTGAGTCCTGTTCCTGTTATTGCTTCCCTTTTCTCTGCATCATGCCAAGACTAATGCAAAAAAAAAAAGATTAGCTTTTATATAACACACGGGATCAGGATCATCAGATAGGAAGAGTGATGCTTGGTTTGAGCTTTTTAGGATAATACAAGAACAAAGAGTGTTATCACAACGATCAAGAGTTTTATGACAATGATCGCTCCAACGGAAAGAGTGACGTCCAAGGATCTTGATCCAGACAATAGGAAGAAAGGAGAGGGAAGAAAGATCAATCACATAAGACAAGAACACAATGATTTGCGTGGTTCGTAGAGGCTACGAGCCTTCCTACGTCCACAGGCGACATCGACAGCGGAACTTCACTAGATGTGGATAAATTTACAAAAAATTTACGCCCCAACTTAGATGAACAAATCATCTCACAAAACTCTCTCAAACTCTCACCCTCAAGACTCTCTTAGAGCTCTCTCTAAGAAGCTCTCTTGGTTCTCTCACTTGGGATGCTAAAACAATGAGAAGAAGGTTTCCTTTTATAGGGGTGGAGCAAAACCCTCAAGCTGCTGCATTGGAGACTTCCGCATGAGAAACGGGGTCCATTGTGAAACTCTTGTGGCCATAAATGTTGGCGTTCCAAGTCCTACTCGGACTCCTTCTCAACCCATGCAAAAGTATCACTTTTGATGCATGGGAATGCATGGGAGTTTGACTCCTTCCAACCCATGCCCACATCTGCTTCATGGGAGAATTAATTCCCATTAGGTATGGGTAAAATTCTCACTCCTTATCTCCATGTAATCGCATGCACTTGCCATTTTCATGGTGGTGACTTGTGGAGGGCGAGCCACCGCATAACAATTATCCTTTTGGCTCGTTTCCACAAGTTGCATCTAGTGCCAAGCTCCAGCACAATCGTCGTTGCTGCCAATGCCCCTGCCGGGGCCACCTCATGTCCTCTGCAAGCCAACCAAACCCAAGCAGTGCTTGAGCTTCTCTGAAGGAATAGGCTTTGTCAACATGTCTGCAGGGTTTATTGTTGTAGAAATTTTCTTAATAGTCACTGCATCCTGCAACATAACATCACGAACAAAATGATACTGACATCAATGTGTTTGGTCCTCTTATGATACATCTAATTTTTGGTCAAATGTATGACACTTTAACTACCACAGTACACCGGAGTCATCTCCTGAACATGACTTAGATCACCAACCAAACCTCTCAGCCACAAGGCTTTTTTCACTCCCTCTGCCACTGCCATGTACTCTGTCTCTGTTGTTGACAAAGTCACGGTAGACTGCAAAGCAACCTTCCAACTAATAGCACAGTCTGAGAAAGTAAAGACATAACTTGTCAGGCATCTCCTCTTATCCAGATCACCAACATAATCTGAATTGACCTATGTTATCAAAGGCGATTGAAACGATCACCTAGGCCATGAGGCGAGGCAAGGTGACCTCAGATCGCCTCGCCCCAGCCCATTTTGCCTTAGCGATTTCAAGCCACCAATTCCACATTTTTGCCCTTGTCCATCCCATATATTGGCCCATAAAGAGGTCCACTTGGCCTATTTATTTACTTGCAATTTAGTTTCTTAAATTTTAGTTACTTAATATATAAAAATGAATATATTTAGTAATTCATACAATAATTTGGCATAGATGAATGATTAATTTTATGAAATATACTAGTTTTATGCACATATTTAGGTGATCTTTATAGATATATTCATATTTTTAACTATATATATTATTTTATAATATATCGCCTCAATTGCCTAGGCCATCGCCTAGGCCTTTGAGGCTAAGGCGACCCTTGGTTGCCTCGGGTCGCCTCACATCTTATACTACATAGGAATCAACATAGCCAACCAGCTGACCACTATTATTGATTCCTTTCTGAAATATCAAGTTCATATCTGAAGCACCTTTGAGGTATCGAAGAATCCACTTCACAGCCTCCCAGTAGACCTTCCCTGGATTTCCCATGTACTTGTTAACCACTCTAATAACATGAGAAATATCAGGTCGAGTACATACCATAGCATATATAATGCTACCAAATGCACTCGCATATGGAGCTTTAGCCATCAGTTCCATCTCCTTCTCTATCTTTGGTGAACCTTCAACAGACAACTTAAAACGGGCAACCAATGGAGTGCTCACAGCCCTGCAATCTTTCATGTTGAACCGTTCCAACACCTTCTCCACGTACTTCTTTTGTGACAAGTACAACCTTTCAGTGCAACAACCTATGTGAATCTCTATGCCCAAAATATTTTTTGTTGCTCCAAGATCTTTCATCTCGAATTCACCATTCAACTGAGATTTAAAAAGGTTAATTTTTGACATGTTCTTGGCAGCTATCAACATGTCATCTACATACAACAAGAAGTAAATAAACGAACCATCTGGAAGTTTTTTATGATACACACAGCTATCATAAAAGCTTCTAAAATAACTATGACTCAACATAAAAGTATCAAACCTCTTATACCACTGTCTAGTGATTGCTTTAAGCCATATAAAGACTTCTTCAATAGGCACACATGATCTTCCTTACTAGAAACCACGAATCCCTTTGGCTGATGCATGTAGATTCGTCTTCCGGCTCACCATGTAAAAACACTATTTTAACATCTAGTTGCTCTAGCTCTAAATCAAGTAAAGCAACTATGGCAAGCAACACACATATAGAGATGTTTCATGACAGTAAAGAATTTCTCATTGAAGTCAATACCCTCTTGTTGTGTGAATCTTTTTGCCACCAGTCGTATTTTGAATCTAGCATTTTCCACACCAGGGATTCTTTCTTTCTTTTTAAAAATCCACTTGCACTCCACAACCTTTTGACCAAGTGGTACTTTCACCTGCTTCCATGTCTTGTTCTTCTATAGAGACCCAATCTCCTCATGCATGGCCAATTGCCATTTGGAGGACTCCTCTGATGCTATTGTCTCTTTATAACAACATGGTTCTTCCCCCTCAATAGTATTTCATGTCAGCATGACCATACCTACTAGGTGGTCTGATCACCCCTCGCTCTCTATCTATTGCAATGTTGTGCTTATACTACTCTCTGGCATATCCATTGTCACATCTAGGACTTGCATTGTCTCTTTTTGCACTGCATTTTCTATAGAGAGCTTCACTTCTAGTTCTGTCTGCTTGTCACTAACTTGATCTCCGCGTCTTGTAGTTGATTTCTCTCTTGCCTAGAGTATTGCAAACTCATCAAAAGTCACATCTCTCTTAATCATGAACTCGGGTGACTGATGATCGATACACCAGAACTGATATGCCTTCACACCCTATGTTTGTGCATATGTTACGAAAATGCACTTCTTTGCTCTTGGCTCCAATTTGTCACCTGTGACATGAGCATATGCAAGACAACCGAAAATTCTAAGGTGAGAATAATTGGAAGGAGAGGCAAATTATACATTCTCAGGAGTTTTCAACTCTATGGCTGCGGATGGAGATCTATTCACCAAGTAGCAAGTTGTGTTGATAGTTTATGTTCAAAATCTCTTTAATAGACCTACCTAAGACAACCTATTTCTCGCTCTTTCTAAGAGTGTTTTGTTCATCCGTTTTGCAATAATGTTTTGTTGTCGTGCTCCCGCTATAGTGCGATGTCAAACAACACCCTCATTCTTGCAGAACTCATCAAATTCTTTCAAGCAGAATTCCATACCATTATCAATATAGAGACGCTTAATTTTCTTACTAGTCTGCCTCTCAATCAATACCTTCCACTACTTGAAAGTGACAAATATCTCACTCTTTTTCTTCAGAAAATATATCCAGACCTTTCTTGAGAAATCATCAACAAAGGTCAGCAAACAACTACCACCACCCTTTGAGACAACTAGAGTAGGACTCCAAAGGTCAGAGTGGATGTAATCCACAGTGCCCTTAGTCCTATGGACTGTTATGCTGAATTTCACCCTGTATTGTTTGGCGAACACACAATGCTCACATAATTCCAGTTGCGCAGTCTTCTGACCAACAAGCAGGCCTCGCTTGCTCAACTTCATCATGCCTCTTTCACTCATGTTGCCCAGTCCCCCAATGCACCTTTAAAAACTTTCAGGATTCCATTCTCTACTAAGAACCGGTATCTATGCACGTCCAAAATACTCAGGGAGATCAGACTCTTCTTTAGTTATGGAATAGCACTTCTAAAGTTCTAATGACATTATCAAACATTTTGATTCTAGTTGTACCAACCCCTACAACTGCAAGAGTTCTATTGTCTCCTAAGATTATAGTACCACTACTTATTAATGTGTAAGTAGAAAAGTATTCCTTGTGAGGACACATATGAAAGGTACAACTAGAATTAAGAATCTAGTCATCCTCAGTAATGCTAGTAGAGATCGACAAAACAATCTTGTCATTGATAGTCTCCTCTTAAACAACATTTATTGTATCGGAAGAAGATTCTTCCTAAACCTTGCCTTCCCCCTTCAATTTTGGACAATATTTCCTGATATGTCATCTTTGGTTGCATTCATAACATTTGACTTTTTTTATTGACTTGGATTTTGATCTTGCCCTATCTTTTGTACCATACTCTTGTTTCTCAGTTCTCCCTCTCACTATCAGGCCATCTGTCTGATCTTCGCTATGAATTTTTAGTACCCTCCGTTTCAACTCTTTAGAGTTTAAGGAAGTCTTGACATCTTCTATAGAGATATCATCTCTCTCATACAACAAAGTATCAACAAAATGCTCATACAAAGGAGGTACTGAGCATAAGAGTATAAGGGCTTGATCCTCATTATCTACTTTAACACCGACATTTTTAAGATCTATAACGATCTTAGTAAACTTGTTCAAATGATCGAAAATGGGCATACCTTCTTTCATGCGAAATGTGGACAACCATTGCTTCAATTGCAGACGGTTTGTGAGAGACTTTATCGTGAACCTTGACTCGAGTTTGAGCCAGAGTTTGGTGGGGTATCTTCATCAGTAACTTCTCTCAACATATCATCTGTCAAGGATAGACGAATTGCTGTAAGAGCACGCTCCATGTACTTTTCTTTATCTTCGTCTTTCCACTCAGTCGGTAGAGCCTCCTTGCCTTTAACTACTTTGCTCAGCCCCTGTTGTACGAATAAGGACAGCATTTTCAATCGTCAGATGGATCTCCTCTGCTCTTAAAAAACCTCATTGTTGAAATCGTTCTTCTTTCCATCGAACACTTCAACATCGAACTTCATTACCTATGTCAACTTTGTAGTTATCAACAAGGAACACGGATCAAAACCCACCGGGATCTAATACCAGTTTCTTATGACCATGATCACTCCAACGGATAGAGTGACGCCCACGGATCTTGATCTAGACAATAGGAAGAAAGGAGAGGGAAGAAGGATCAATCACTCAAGATAAGAACACACGGATTTACGTGGTTCGGAGAGGCTACATGCCTTCCTACGTCCACAGGCGACATTGACAGTGGAACTTCACTAGATGTGGAGAAACTTACAAGAAACTCACACCCCAACCCAGAGGAACAAATCCTCTCACAAAACTCTCTCAAGCTCTCACTCCCAAGACTTTCTTAGAGCTCTCTCTAAGAAGCTCTCTTGGTTCTCTCATATGGGATGCTAAAACAACGAGAAGGTCTCCTTTTATAGGGGTGGAGCAAAACCCTCAAGCTGCTGCATTGGAGACTTCCACATGAGAAACAGGCTCCATTGTGAAACTCTTGTGCCATAAATGTTGACGTTTCGAGTCCTGCTCGGACTCCTCCTCAATCCATGCAAAACTTCCACTTTCTATGCATGGGAACGCATGGGAGTTTGACTCCTTCCATTCTTCCAACCCATGCCCACGTCAGTTTCATGGGAGAATTAATTCCCATTGGGTGGGGGTAAAATTCCCACCGCTTATCTCCATGTAACTGCATGCACTTGTGGTTTTCATGGTGGTGACTTGTGGAGGGCGAGCCACCACGTAACAAAGAGATTCTAGATAACTGCGGAGGTTTCCACCTGAGAATCCTTTTTCAGAGGATGTTGTGGAAGAGACGGTAAGAGTCATAAGACTAAGCCCAAGTGTTGTTAGATGGGGCATTTGATTTAACGTTATTCTTGGAGAATGAGTAATGTCACTTTAGCAGAAAGCATGTTCTCAGTTGTCAGCCTTCGTTTATTGTCTGGCCGTCCATCTTCATTTGACGTCATGTTCTCCATGTCCTTCGTTTGTCTTTATCTTGGTAGACTCATGTCAACTTGCATCATATGGGAAATTTCGGAGAGATCTGTGACTTTGCTAAACAAACATGTTGGTCCATTAAAAGTGTTATTTGAGTTTAACGTTCTTCCTCATTTCAAATGGTGTGGCCAGTTCATATTTGTCGAATTGAAGAAATTTTCAGCCTCTTAAAATCGTTTAGGGTTCCTTTCTGGCTTGTGAATGGTGGATTTATTCAAATATCTTTGATCCAACTAAACTTTTGGCATAGTGTAATACAGAACATCAAGGCTTTGAACTTAGTTCACAGAAATAGCAGTATTGGTATTACACATGGCTGCAAAGTGGTCTAGTTGGTGGTTTATATTGACTTGTCCCTAGGATTGCTACATAGTGGTGCTGAACCCACTGCTGTTTTTTTCTCTATAGAAGTTGCTTCAGTTTAGGAAACTTTGCTCATATGGTGGAAAAAGGGGTTTTGAGAAAAGTCAAATAAGATATCCATGTGTTCCCTCCACTTCGTGTTAATGCGCCTCTTTGTGTGTATCCAATGTTCCTTTTCTTCAATTAATGATTTTTCATTATATAATTTGGGTAAGCGTAACAACATTGCTTATTTCATAGCCAAGAGGGCTTATATATGTACTACATGTATGCTCATGTATATCTGTGTGTGTGCGTGCGTATGTAGGTGGCTGTGTGGGTGGGATCATGGTTTGCCAAATCAGATCGAATCAATCCGATTCAGCCGAATCGGTGCGAATCAGGGTAAGACCGATTCCTGATTCGCCCGATTCGCCTCAATATGTATATTGTATAATAGCTTATTTACCTGAAATATCTTAAGTAAATGAAACTATAAATATAAACATTTACTTAAATGATGTTCAGGTAAATTAAGTATTATACAATCCTCTTGGATTTGTCCATACCCTCTTGGACTTGTTCTTTCTCAATCCAAGTATGTGGTCGATCTACTTCGCCACGCCAAGTTGGATGGTACCAAACCGATCTCCACCCCAATGGCTGTTCAAGCCTTTACGGAGCCATCAGCCTCATCCCAGTTCGTGGATGCCTCCTCCTATAGAAGTATTGTGGGCGCCTTACAATATCTGACAATCTCTCGACCAGATATTGCCTTTGCTGTCAGTCGGGCATGTCAGGTTATGCATGATCCACAGTCTCATGATTGGGCGGTTGTCAAGCATTTGCCACGCTATCTAAAAGGCACCATTGAGCATGGACTTCTTCTCCGTCGGTCCACGAGTTTACAACTTAGTGCTTTCAGCGATGCGGATTGGGCTGGCTCCGTTTCTGATCGACGTTCAACCAGTGGGTATCTTGTCTACCTTGGCGCAAATCTGATCTCCTGGAGCTCAAAAAAACAAGCAACGGTCGCTGGATCCAGCACTGAAACTAAATACAAGGCCCTTGCCAATGCCACAACCGAGTTGATTTGGCTGCGATCTCTCTTACTCGAACTGGGGTTTTCCTGCTCTTCTCCACCAACTCTGTGGTGTGACAACATTAGTGCTACCTATTTAGCTGCAAACCCGGTTTTCCATGTACGGACTAAGAACATCGAAATCGACTTTCACTTTGTTCGTGAACAGGTCGTGAGTAAGCTTCTTCGGGTGGCCTTCATCTCCACCAAAGATCAACTTGCTGATATTTTAACTAAAGCTTTATCCAAGGGTCGTTTTGTATGGCCTTCATCTCCACCAAAGATCAACTTGTTGGTGGGGTTTTTGCAATGAAAAAGGTGGAATCTCTCTCTAGAATTCTAGAGAGAGAAGCTCCGGGAACTCTTTCTTGGTTTTGGTGTCTTTTTGCCGCCTCCCTCTTAGGGGGGGGGGGTGTCGATCTGGTCGGCGCCGGTGGGCTTCTCCCACCGGGACTAGGTCCCCATGGCTGCTGTCGATGCTCCACCGGGCTTGCGCTCCTTTGCGCAAGTTCTTCAAGCGTCCCTGACATTCCCAAAGGTGGATATCCCGTCCATGCGCCTGCTTTTACATATAAAGGGGACCCAGCGTGTTTCTTCTCCAAAGCGGAGGTGGAGGCCTCCCTCAGCCCACTAAAATTTGCCATCGTTGTCAAAACTCCTCATGGACGCCCATCTTATCCGGAGATACGCAGTCATATTACCAATCGCTATGACTTGCGTGAGTCTTTTGTTATTAGCAATATCAATCAAACTAATCTATTATGCAGGTTTACGTCTGAGGATGATTTTCTTAAGGTCCTTCTCAGAGAATCTTTGTATGTTATGGGAAAGCTATTCAAGTTCTCCAAATGGACACCAACTTTCAAGCCAGAAAAGGAGTCTTTTGTTGTTCCAGTGTGGATTGATCTTTCGGACCTTCCTATAAACCTTTATCAGGAGTCTTTTATCAAGTCTATTACTTGCAACATTGGCCATGTTCTTCAAGTTGCACATGACCCGGCTAATCTGATAAACACCCATGCTGCTAGGGTCTTTATAGAAGTTGATCTTATCAAACCCAGGAAGGACAAAATATGGATAGGTTTTGGTGATTTTGGGTTCTGGCAGGAGATAGTTTATCCTAAACTTCCATCGTATTGTTCCTGTTGTCTCAAGATTGGCCATCGAACGGAAGATTGCAAAGGCAATAGAGAGCAACCTGAACAAAACAGCCTTCCAGGGAGAATGATGAGAACAATAAGCTCCAGTTTTCTTCTTGGATTAGGTAAATTTCGTGGGAGAAAGGAAAAGATTGCTTTTGCCAATCCTGCTGTGCCGGTGAGCAACGCATTCGGTCGGCTTCGGCAGGATTTGGAGGAACCCAGTACAGGACCCGTTGGCGATCAAGGTTTGGTGCCGGAGGTCGTGAACCCTCCCTTTAGCCCTTTGGGGAGAGGAAATCTTCGAGTTCTTGAGTCCATGGTTGAACCAGTCTCTGGTCACCCTGAGCGTGTTGGTGATCCACCAGGCGAACAGGGGCACAGAGAAGGTGTGCCTGGTGGTTCGGCCGCTGCCAGCGTCCTGGTGGCTCTGCCCACCGCCCTGCCGGACGCACCGCCTACAGCTGCAATCTCCGCCCACGATAATATCGGCCAGAATCCAGGAGATGATGGAATTATGCAGCCGTTCTCCACGGAGGTTACTAGCGGGATATTCGCGGATACTCCGGTCATTGATCCTTCTGCAGCTGGCCTCCAGGTGGCTTGCTCCCCTACGGAAATGGCGGATACGCCCATCCCGAAGGCCTCGGCTGGCGTTTCGGTGCAAAGTCCAACTAATAAATCTTTGGAAATGCTTGTTCATGCCTCGCAGAATCAGCAGTTGGTGGAAGATATGATGCCTCCTCAAGACCATTTGGGGCTACCTCAAGATACTTCTGGTGAGTCTCATATAGGCCCATGTGCTATTCCAGGGGGTAATTCTACTATTGGTCTTCTTGGAGGCATAGTTCCTTCAAGCTCTCCTTCCTCAGGTAATCTATATTCTGGATCATACAAAGATGCACTTCAGGGTTCTAACAAGGGTAGGAATATGAATGAGCCCATCTCGGCGCCTCCGACCAGTAAGATTGAAACTCAGTTAAATTCATCAAACAGGGAGGAGGTAACATCTACTGGTCACTCTCCGTCAGGTTCGGCCAGTTCTTCTGGTAGAAAAAAATGTATTTCTCGACCTTCACGTAAAGGGGGTGTCAGAATTTGTCTTCCGGCAACACGAGATCGGTCCCCTAGTCCACTCCGACATGAAAAAACTCCAACAGCAATATCCCACCAAACCGCCCTTGATATCACTGCAGTTTGGCGAGTTGCTGAACTGGCTAAAGCTGAAAATATCTTTATGCCGGGTGCAAAATTAGATTCAGAGACCTCTGGTAGAGAAACTGAGGATGATGATGATGAGCGTTGTCACCGGCGTCTGGGCCTTCGTCCACGAACTGTTCTACGCCGCACCTACTCTTGGGATGGACTATCAACGGATATCTAGTTGGTTTATTGCTGATTATAGATTCTTTTTTTGTGATGATGTTTTAGTTTGGCTACTGCCTCTCGAGTTGTAATTGGCTTCTGCCAACTTTTTATAATTATTTATAAATAAAAAAAAGAAAGTATTTTGCTTTAAAAAAAATTAGGTATTTCACCATGGGCTTACCATTGTACTACCATTGTATATATATTTCTGCATAGAATCGGTCCGATTTGGGCCGGATACGGCCGAATCGGATCGAATCAGGAAATTCCCGATTCGATTCCCGATTCCGATCCGATCAACCATGGGTGGGATGTGTGTTATGTATGCAAAATGGTGCACTCTTCCACAACCCCCCCACCCAAACAAAAAAAAAACTCGGAAAAAGGGGTAAATGCAATGTGGATTCATTCTTAAATTAAGCTGAGAGTTTCCATTCCTAGGTCAGCCTTTTCTTAGAGGGTAGAGCCCGATGGATTTGTTTCACTTTTACATAAATCAGCCTGTATATTTTAGATATGTTTTCATCAAAATATGTTTCAACGTAACAGGCTGCATGGATACTTCAAAGAGAAGGTAATGAGAAAACAATTTATGTAGTGTTGCTACAAGTGTCTACCATGTTGTGTGACAATGAACACCTATGTTTGGTGCATAATTAAACAATGTAGGAAGTGCTAGTGTGCTCTTTAGAAGTCATCAACTGAAGGATGTCTCTCATGGTTCGTGATGTCCATCAAGATGGGTGCATATAAAATCTGATGATCATGATATCTAACACAAATGTCTCACATCTCACTTTGTTGAGGAAATGATGAAAAAGATGAAGATGTACAAACCCATGGATATGGGGCTCAACTAAATATGGACCACATCATCTAGCTGGGAAAAGTGTTTTGCACAGGATACATGTTCGAAGTTAGAATAGTACCTGCGAACTAGTTCATGTTGTTTCTAAGGGATGTGGAGTTCCTTTTTTTTTCCGGGGTTGCGGTGTCTCATACTCATTATGTGTGTTGGTTTCAACCTAGCGTCAACATCTCATCTGTTACCCAGGACGTGGGGATCCCAGTTACCAGGGTTTGATCTCAAAGGAACTATTTGTCGGGATCTAAATTCTTTGCACTTGAACTTTGAAGTAGCAATCTTTTGTTGTGTCTTCCATTACAGTTTTTCATTTTTTCTTTTCCTCTTCCCAATAACATGGAATCCTGGCTGATTAAACCTGGTAAACCCCACATTTTTAGGAGCCACTTACAAACGCCCTCCTCATTCAGTTGTGTAACCAGAACCTTGCTTCTTGAGGTAGAGAAATGCTTATTGCAAGATTAGTCTTCCAATAAAGCTGATGTGGATTGCAAGAAAGCAATCCCATTGGCTTACCAACATGCCTATAGGTGAGATGCCCTGTTTAGACATCCTCTTTGATTCCTTGACTATAGCGTGCTATGCTTGAAAATGCATCAGACTCATTCCAGAATTTGGAGAAACATAGATATGTTACATCTACAAGCTAAAGTAGATCAGAGGGATTATTAAGTTGTCATGATTTCAGCATATATGAGGAAAAGTACTATAATGATGGTACACTGTTAATATCTCCTTCAGAATAAAAATTTACTTTGTTTACGTTTTTTATCGACTGGTCTTTTATTTGGTCATAAGTGTTGAGGTGCAATTTCTATTTTGCTTGAGTAAATATTGAGGCGTCCTGAGTTATTTAATTTGAATCCAGAAATCATGGATCCAAAGCACTGGTTTCTGAATGTTTTTAGTTCTTTGTCCCTTTGTACTACTTTGATAAAATGCAATCTCATGTAAGTTATGCATTGCATTGTCACTATATCCTTTTTCATACTGAATGTGCTAGTTTTTAGTGGTATCTTATGTTTTTTTTTGTATCCTTCTAATTTAATGCTTCTTAAGTTGCTATAATTGACCAACTGCGTGCATTCTAAGGTTATAAATAACATCTTGCTACCCTGCTGCAGGGACCAGAAATCCGCACTGGATTCTTGAAGGATGGAAAACCTGTCCAGTTGAAGGAGGGTCAAGAAATTACTATATCCACCGATTACAGCCTCAAAGGAGATGAGAACTTGATTACCATGAGTTATAAGAAGCTTCCTGTGGATTTGAAGCCTGGGAATACTATCTTGTGTGCAGATGGTACTATAACCCTCACTGTTCTGTCATGTGACCCAGCTTCCGGGACAGTGAGATGCCGGTGTGAAAACACTGCGGTGTTAGGTGAGAGGAAGAATGTCAATCTCCCAGGTGTTGTGGTGGATCTTCCCACACTCACAGAAAAGGACAAGGAGGACATTTTGGGATGGGGCGTACCCAACAACATTGATATGATTGCATTGTCATTTGTGCGGAAAGGGTCTGATCTTGTTCATGTTCGTCGTGTTCTTGGTCCTTACGCAAAAAACATTAAGCTGATGTCAAAGGTATGTTTACCCATGCCATTAGAAGTGATTAATTTTGTTCAACATGTTAGTCATATTGTGGAAATAGTTTTTGAACGCTACATGTGGTCCATTATTGTATAATTGGTTGCTAAACATATCAAACTCTGTTTTTGGACTCACTTTGACGAATATGATCAAATCTAATGGCATCTCTTACAAAATTCATTTTGGATAATGCATGATCAAATCATTGCTTAGTTACTAAAAATAATTCTGCGTGTAGTTTGAGGTTGGCACATTATATCATTGCATCAGATATATGGTTGCTTGATGTCCATTGATTTTGGGTAATCACTGAGTCAGTCACAGCTTTTTATTCCTTGAAGATTTAAGATGTTCCAACTGTTGATATTCTGCTATTTCCTTTCTTAGACTTGCAATGCTATGAAACATAGAGTTTTACTTTCCAAGATCTTGATACCTGACAGTTTGCCCTTTCATTTATGTTTGTTTATTCATGGTCTGCTTGGTTTTGAAGGTGGAGAATCAAGAGGGAGTGGTGAACTTCGATGAGATCCTGAGGGAAACAGATTCTTTCATGGTTGCTCGAGGTGATCTTGGTATGGAGATTCCTGTGGAAAAAATCTTTCTTGCTCAAAAGATGATGATCTACAAGTGCAATCTCCTAGGCAAACCTGTTGTTACTGCCACCCAAATGCTCGAGTCCATGATCAAGTCTCCTCGACCAACACGTGCTGAAGCCACAGATGTTGCAAATGCTGTTCTTGACGGCACTGACTGTGTCATGCTTAGTGGGGAGAGTGCAGCTGGGCTATACCCAGAGCTTGCTGTCAAGATCATGGCAAGGATCTGTATTGAGGCCGAATCTTCCCTTGACTATGGTGCCATCTTTAAGGAGATGATAAGGTCTGCCCCTCTTCCAATGAGCCCACTGGAGAGTCTTGCATCTTCAGCTGTCCGAACAGCCAACAAGGCCATGGCTGCACTGATCGTTGTTCTGACACGAGGTGGAACAACAGCAAAGCTTGTTGCCAAGTATCGTCCAGCTGTCCCAATCCTGTCAGTGGTTGTCCCTGTACTCACAACAGATTCCTTCGATTGGACTGTAAGCGATGAGAGCCCGGCAAGGCAAAGCCTTGTTCATAGGGGTCTGATACCATTACTGGCAGAGGGCTCTGCAAAGGCAACTGATGCTGAATCAACAGAGGTCATCCTGGAGTCAGCTCTCAAATCTGCCGTGAAGAAGAATCTCTGCAAAGCAGGCGATGCGGTGGTCGTACTTCACCGCATTGGTGTGGCTTCAGTCATCAAGATCTGCATTGTGAAGTGACCGATTACCTGCATGGGCCATATTTGACAAATACTATATTTCTTTTTGTGCTCTGTCCTGGAGAAACTCAGATTATAGTCTGTTTTCTTTTTCATATTTGCTACTTATCTTGCAGTTTGTGATGCTGCAGCTTTTTGTGGGGGTTAATCAGAATATAGCGGGGAGTGAACACTTATAGCATACTTACTTTTGTGAGTCCTGATCATCTCTTCTTGCTGCATTGGTGTTATTCATGTGAGTATGATTCTGTGGCCATGTTGCTTGATTGTGTTAAGGAAAAAAAAGTTCATCAATTACATGGAATCATTGGCATGGGTGTACCCTTTTGCACAACTTGCATTGGAGCGTGCAGAAGCATGTCATAATCCTCTATGCCTTCTCCTTGGGAAGTCAGAGAATGGACGGAGAAGGTGTTGGAGATTGGAATTACCGGAGGATCAAGCTTTTGCATAGAGAAGCTTCATATTGGTGGAAGTTGAATTGCCAAGAAGCAAGGAATACGGCTTTCTTTTTCTGGTTGAGTGCAAATCCCTACAAAGAACAGGATAAAGTTAGGATCTTTGATACAGTTACAGGTTCCATGAGACCTTTTCCTGGATTCCCATGGCTGTGGAAGAGAATCCAAGAACACCCATCTCAAGAAAAAATATTGCTTATATGGATGCTCCCAAACATTGAGATTGGAAGTTGGCATGGATTGAAAGAAATAAATAGGTAAATTGTGTTCACAATAAATTATCCGAAGATAATGACCTTTTTATATTCTTTATAGTAAAACTGCTTAAAGATAAAGCGTTTTCTCAGTGCACTGTTTACAGAGATCGTTAATTATGATCTTTGAACTCTTCAGACATTCACTTTTTTTTGTTCCAGACAACAATGGCGTGCCAGCGGGAGCACAAGTCTGACCAAGCCCACAAGTCGTCCATGGCGGATCCTGCATTTTCTATGCATTCATGCAGTCAAATATTCAACCTTTCTTTTATGGGTTTTTTTTTGCATGTGTACCATTTGTTTTTTACATTTATATCTCTGATCTATATTAATTGTTTAAAATATCATTTTATCCACAGTAATAATTACAACTGTATCTTGCAGTTGGCCAGCCATCAACAACTTGGGCGAATATTCGTAGAAATGCGACATAAATTTTGAAACAGCAGTGATTTTTTTGTATGTATATCTCTGTAAAAGATGAATTTTGCATGTGTGCTCTTGTAGAACTTTGCTTTTTAACCATAAATCAAACGACAAGTGTATAGCTGTAACTATTATCGTGGATAAATAATGTTTTAGATAATTGATGTAGATTAAAGATATACATATAAAAAGTAAAGTTTGGAGATATATATATATATATATATGTGTGTAAAAATATATATATATATATATGTAAAAACCCCTTCTTGTATTGCGCGATTGAGTTGATTAAGTATTGGCATCTTCTTCTCTGTGGATGGTGTTAGGTTTTGCATATTAAATTATTATATTTTAAAAAGATGTGGTACCAACTTACACATCCCAATTAACACTAGTTTTCTTTTTTTTTTTTAAGAGGGAGAGAGACATGGAGAAGTAGGCGAGTTCACACATGATCCCACCCTGGTGGGATCTCCCAAGGGTGGAGCCCACATGTTAATGGCATTAGATCCTAGTTATTCAACTTGCTAGTGATTTTGATCCAACGGTCACCATTGGACGATGGAAGTAGTTCGTCACCTCTGACCGCAGACGTGGAAAGACCATTCATCTAACGGCGGTGATCGCGGTTTTTCCTCTTAAGCTAGTCGCATCTCGACCGTCCGTTGCGTGTTCCCCCCAAGAGGTTTGCTGAGCACCACTTGGTGCAAACTTTGCACTGAAGTGGTGCAAACTACACCTCCATTGGGGGCTCACCCCTAATGGGGGGTGTAGTGAGGAGCTTGTTGCAAACCGCAACAAGTGTTTTCCTAATTTTTCTATGCTTCGTGCCAGCGGTGACAGTGCTCCGCGGGACCGTGGCCTTGTCCCCCGCTGCACCCTTTTTTTTCCCCCCTGCTTTGGAGTTCGTCCATGGACGACCAAGACCTCCCCTTTCTGAGAGATCGAAGCACGGAACCCGCTTCCCCTGCAGACCCATCAGCCACCCTCGCTCCTCCGCTCGAACAATTCGAGCTCCTCCCATGGCTGCGGGACTTGCGGCGCCCCACGGAGGCTTCTCGGGATGGCCCAGCGGGGGCTGGTGCGACGTAGCCCACCGCGCGGGCGCGGGCAGGAGGAGGTGCGCCGCGTGGAGTCGGCGGGGCTGCGTCGTGGCCCGGCAGCAGGCATTGCCCACCAGCCACTTGTCGCATCGCCACGGCCGCGCCGGCGCCGCCAGGGTCTTTGTCCTGTCGGACTTGCATACGGATTATGAGGAGAACATGGCGTGGGTGAGGCGAATGTCGAGCGAGGAGTACAAGGGGGACGTCCTCCTCGTCCCCGGCGACGTCGCGGAGACGTACAAGAACTTCGTGACGACGATGAGCATGTTGAGGAGAAGGTTCCGGAGCGTGTTCTTTGTGCCGGGGAACCACGACCTCTGGTGCCGAAGGGAGGGCGGGATCTATGTGAGTGCTCTTCGCTGGCCATTTCCCTTTTTCCTCTCTTACAGGTGTATTTTAAAGAATTTGACGGGAAGGCTGTTCTTTTCCTAATAATTCGATGTCCTATTTGTTCGTTTTGCTTAGATAATAGTAGCCTATAAAAACTTATGCTGAAGCACTGAGGAGACTAGTCTATTTTGAGTGGTAGGATTCCTTTCTCTCAGCTAGATTCTCTGGAGAAGGTGGTGAGGGAAAAGAGCTGCGTAATAGATAATGGAATTATTACTTCGTCTATTTCAGCTAGATTCTCTGGGGAAGCTGAAAGCATTGCTTGATGTGTGTAGAGATCTTGGTGTTGAGACTAGCCCAGGAATCGTGGATGGTCTGGGAATTGTGCCTCTGTATTCATGGTATCACGAGGTAATTGAACAGTCCATGTAGCAGGTGCAGTTTACCAGTGATTTGCTTTTTGACCGCTCAGGAGCCACTTACTTGTTTTCTGAAATTTTCTCGCTTTTTTTTCAGAACTTTGACAAGGAAAGTGATGTAATTGGGTTTCGGATTCCTTCACTCGATATGGTGATCCACTTTCTTTTACCCTTTCAAAGGTTCAGATAATACCAATTTGCACATATATTTGCATGGAAATGGATATTGACTCATTTTCCCCCTGCGCAATTAAATAATTTTTGTGCTTGTCCATATCTAACATGTCTTGCTTGCCAAGAATTTGCCCAACGTCCTATCAGAATTGCATTATAGAATCTCTTCTAGTATCTACTACCTTAATTTGAATAAGATGAACATAATAGGGCTGGCTGTATTAGGTTCTTGTTACCGCCTACATATTGCAAGTAATGGGTAGAATGAAGATCTGTCATTCAACTTCCCAGGGAGAGTATTTTTCCCATGGAGAAATTAGGAAAACCTGTGCAACTGAAAACCACTCTCCCATGTATGTTAAATTGGTCTGTGGTCTAAATGTAGCCATTGACTCCACATGGGCATTGTTCTTCTGTATATGCTGTACCATAGTTACTGGGAGCACGTTTATAAGAAAAAAAAATAAGACCTTTGGGCATATAATAAAACATGAGAGAGAGAGAGAGAGAGAGACCTTGCATGCTAATTTAATCAGGTGGGAACTGTGGTATGCTATGCCCAAAGGGATATATAGAAATAAAATGTATATACATATATGTATCTCTAAAGAAAATAGACTCGTATGGCTGTGTGCTGAGATGTTACCTTTAGCAGTTGATACTTTACTATATTACATGTTTTTTGATGCATGACATTCTGAAAACTCTGAATTTAAATACCAATCTTTGGGACTAATTTAAGATGAGATGTTGCTGCACTCATCAAATTCATGTAGTCTTTGGAGACAGTTGAATAATAGAAATGTAGATTTCGTCAAGTCCTTTAAAGTTTATTATATACACTATGTTGGCACTTCCTCCTTAAACTATTGCTATTTTGCATCTTCGTCAACATGTCATGGTTAACTTTGCCATGTTGACTGTGACAAAAAAAAGAGCTAATTACATTCCGATTCCCATTGCATTCTTGGACTCCAATGGTAACGGGAAAATAAGCTGGAGTGGGACTTTATTATTCTTGAACAAAAAAAAAAGAATCAAGGAATAGGCTTCTTTATATCTGTGGCACTGGTGAGGGTTTTATTAATTTCATGTTGGGTCCATCATATGATATATTCTCCTCTATTGAAGGTTTTTTATTGCTCCTTGAGGCATAGTTAATCAGAAGTCCAATGTTATTCTTTTTGTCAGTACCCTGGTAACCAGTTCTAGAGTGGCTCAGTAACTTGCCTTAGTCTGAGTTCTATAACCCTCTCAGTTAATGCAGCCATCAGGTTCTACACTAAAGCCCTGGTGACCCTATAGCTACAGACAATCTTTATATGCAGCTCAATAAAGTTACCCTGTAGAACATATGTAACATTAACTTCCCAAGTTTTCTTGGTAAATATTATTTGTATAATAAATATTTTGAAAAAGAAACCTCATCTGATGATCACTATATTTTTTTTTCAATTTGGATAATCTCAATCTTCCAGCATGTGCTTTCAAGCTGGTATCTTTTTAACATTGTTCTCATTTTTCTTTGTCCAGGTGTGCAAGGACTTCCATGCATGCAAGTGGCCCCAACAGTTGTCTAGCAAAGATATTTCTCTTGCACTGTACTTTGATTTAATGAATGAGAAGAATCATGATTCAATCGAGGAAATTAAAAGACAAAAGTGTCAAATTATAACATTTTCTCACTATGTTCCAAGGTAACCCAAATTTACCTTTTATGTTGTTTTTGTCCCGTGTGTCATCTCTTTTTTTTTCTGTTTTGTGTTTACAGATAAGTTATCCAAGTGAATTTTAGCAAGCATACATGCAATTCTTTCTGTGCACGTTCTCATCCATGTGTTCCATCTGATTTCATACCATACTGTCTGTAACTGTTAACTGCAGCTGACATTAGTCATGGAGAAGATCACATATCCTTATGTCAAACTCACCTCTTTTTCTTTTTGTTAACTAGATCTTAAGTCTACAAGGCAGCATTACTCTCTCATTGCATGTGGTCAGACTTTATGACAAGGGTGTAGTCCTCCTACATTCCTGTCAGACTGTTGGCAGATCCCCTGCTATCTGAAGTTGCATTGACTAGGAATCTGACACTATTGTTGTGTTGAAGCCAGAAGGGTTAGCCTGTTTTGCAACTTTCACAAATTTCATTGGATCTATTATTGGATCTAATGGCCAAACTGAAGGGCTATATGATAGTGATGGTGGTAGGACAACAATGATGAGAGTGTGATCTTTCTACATTGAGGTTATCCAGAAAAGGAAAAAAACTCTCAGATGCCCATCCTTGGTGCATTAAGTAGATTGGCCATTTCAGCCCGTCCCTAAAGATTTTCAGAGAGAAATTGAAAACAAAATAAGGACCATCAACATGATAGTTCGTGAAGTCTCTGTAATTAATTTGCCCTATAATTGTTTGAGGTGTATATGCATTGCATTTTTATTGGGCACTGAGAGCAGGATTTTATGCCAGGTGGATATTCTGCTTAGTTCTTACGGGAGAATAATGTTACAAATTTTTTCATTCCTGATTGTGTGTTCACACATGCACTTGCATGTGCATGGGTGTGGTTATGTGCATGCATGCTTGTGTGCATTTGAATGCGCATGCACACATGTACATATGCATGCAAGCAGGTGTATGTAGGTTCATGCTTATATGATTGTCCCTTGCACACATGGACGTAAATATACATGCACTCCCATATGTTACCCTGAATTGTTGCATTTCGTCATTTTCAGGGCAAAACTATGATCTAGGAGTTAAAACACTTATGGACAGTTCTAGGTTCCCTCAAACACATAGAGATATAAGAGGTTTTTTTCTAGTGAGGGGATAAGAAATAGGTAGTATTCCAGCTTTTAGCTTTCTAAATGCACACATGACCTTTATATGTAGAGTGGCATTTATGATGTTTGTGTTTTTTTACCCTATAATCTTTGCTATTTCCAAATAACTCCCTGAATTCTTCATAACTCCTAATAACACCCTATTATCCTCCGTTGTTCCAAAAAAACTCTCTGGGCTTACATTCATTTGATTGGGTAGGCCTTCACTAGAGTTAAACTTAACTTGATGTTGGAAAAGACTATAATGCCCCTCGTCCCCTCTCTCTAATGCAAGTTCCCCTCTACCTCTGTCACTGGCGTCTCTATAGCAACCCGACATCAGCAATCCACTAAGGACTCGATGCGGCACAAGCTCCATTCCGCCGCCAAAGAGTTCGAAACCCATAAGGCTAAGTGATCGGTCTACTGAGACAAACAAGAAATTGAAATAACTATAACTGAAGTTAAATTGTAATATTTACAAGATACAAGATGTACCAAATGATAATACAAGTAAAAGAAATCAAACCACATGTCCCATGTGGGCCATTCCCCATAAATCACACCATAAGCACTATTGGTACAAGGAAGTGGCTTGCCAACCTACTCTCTGAACCGAGGCAAACACTATACACATGAGCCTTCACCTACAAAAGTAGGTAGTGAGCCTCACAAGTCATGAGCTCAGTAAAGATCTTTCAATCCCACCACTTACCTAAAATAGTAGACAATAACATAATAAAATAATATAAACATGGCAGTTAAACTAAACTAAGCAAGAAGTAACAACTATACTAGGAACAATGAAGTGTTGAGCTGCTCTACACAATAGTGTAAATGAACCCCCCCCCCTCCCCACACCCACATAGAGTCAACAACGGGGTACTACACTTGGACTAGGACTAGCCACCCTGCACTATCCTACTCTCAGTTTGATCAACACACAACTAGCCTCAACAATAGGGAACACAACCACTAGTCTCGAAGTCATGCATATAAATGAGCATCTTATCTCCCAACTATCGCCTCACTTTTTACCACTTCCATACATAGAGAGTGTGGCATGTAAGGACTTAACATAGCCAACACCACCGTAGCTTGGCTAAGCCATATTCCCATATCTAACCACCCCACTGGGCTCTGGAATCTCGTAAAGTGAGGTAAGTGAAAAGAACAGGACTAGTTGGTGACCGTGGCCCCACAACCTACCACGGTGTCATTTCCCCTAACCACGTGTGCATACAAGTGATCCATACAAATCATTGCCCACGGCCGTTTTTCTCCCAACCTATACATAGGCTCAAAACAAAAAGGGGTCTTGGGAAACACTTCCAAACTAGTCGTGCCTGAGGCATAAGGACAAAACCCCACCTCTCCCTCGACTGTAAGGTGCTTAAAGCACCTAGGTATCCAACTAGTGGAGCGCTATGCTACGTAGCATCGACAATCATGTAACTCTGAGTATGTGGAAAGCCAATGTGAACGACTTGTCAAAACTCTACTGAGAACACATGAGGGGGATGTTGACGCCTTCCCACTAAAGCATGTTAAGCTTGGCTGACACCTTCAAAATGCATCATCCAAGAGTGACACTTTTATAGATAACTCGCAAAACTTTTAGACGGTAGGTCCTCTAAGAAACCTTACGGAACAACAGGCCAAGCCTACTAGGCCACTATCTCAAAATACATCAGTGTGCACTGACTCCTCTTTGGGGATGCGTCAATGCCCATTAATGTCTTAGACTCAACACTGCAAACCCTCAAAAGACAAGTTATAGACACATCCCTTCGACTTAGACGGACCCCAAGGTTTGCCATATCAGATCTCGGCTTCGTCTCGGGAAGGTCAAAGAGAAGAGATCTCGAAGAGATCTCGGGAGATCAGGATAACATAAAAGTGTGGATCACATAGGTTCACATGGATAATTCCTCAAGGAACATAGATAATTACATACATTCTCAAGCCTCAACCATGGATGACATAGGTTCACATATATCATACAACAAGAGTGTGAGAATTGGGCTTCGAGATGTGCATTTTGATTTTTCTCTCCTTAGGATTCTAGTTTATTTTCAATTAGAAAATGAAAAATCTCATGAGTTTAGGTGATGATAGCTTAGGTTTGACCAAATCCTGAGAGGTCTCAAGCAGACTAAGTGCTGTCAGTAGGAGAGTGGCTCTTTTGGAAAAGTCATATGCACGTTTGACTTTTTTTACCGGACTTTAGATTTTTAGTATTCTATTAGGTTTATTTGAATTATGAAATTTTTAGATATGCCAAATTATAACAAATTATGAAAGATTAGAAAGTCGCTATTTTGATTGGAACCATCGAAATCACGATTTTCTTCTTGGATGGGAGAGTTGACTTTTTATTTGTAAGAGATATGATTTTTTTGATATTTTTATTGGATTCAAATGGGGGGTACTTCCTTATTTACATGTAATATCTTAAGTAAATGTAACATTTACTTAAATGATATTCAGGTAAATAAGGGGTCCTGACAACCCTGCTTGAAGAGGATTCTGAGTCCTGACAACCCTGCCTGAAGAGGATCCTGAAGAGATATCTCGGCCATCTCGTTTCTCGGGGAGGGGCCGATACCGAGAATCTCGCGAGATCTCGCGAGATTGCATACCATGACGGACCCAGAAAAATTTCCAGTGGGATCACTCTCTTTAGAAAAACTTTCAACCAAACTAATTTAATGAAAATTTTTAGACTCATCAATAGAATTTTAAAAATCCTATTGATGAGTCTATGCCCATTAATGTCTTAATCTCAACACTGCAAACCCTCAAAAGACAAGTTATAGACGCGTCCCTTCGTCGCCTTCGGGCTCACATGTTTAGGATGCGTCATCTAGGGCTGACTCGTCTTTGGATAGACCCTTCTTTCTTCTGAAGCCACAATCTCCATCGAGAATCGCCCCATTTAAAAGGGGAAAACACAAAAGAAGATAGGCAGAGGAAGGAGAGTCCATTCCACACCATCACAAGCATGCATTCTGGCAAAAAAATCACGAGAAATCAGAGGGAAACAAAGCTCACTTTTCACTCTTAGCATGGAGAAACCCCAAAACATGAAATAAAATCAAAGATCTCTCTCCTAAATCATGCTTTTGGCCGGGAATCTTCAAAAATCCGAATTCGAAGAGTGGGAAAAAGTCACCCTTTCTTACTAACAAGAGCCTAATATGTTGGGGTCTTCTCGTAGATTGGCCACTTCCTCCTCGTTGCCACCACCACATTCACCAACACCACCACCCAATGTCAAGCACCACTTAGTTTTCATCCTCGTCCACCAATCACCGTCGGCCAGCAAAGGGAGGAAGAGGAGGAGAGGATGGGGGAGCTTAGTGAGGGAGAGTGAGGAGAAAGAGGGTGGAGTTCGGTGTGGGGTTTCTATATGAAGGCCCAGCAACCTAAACACATGAATGCGCTATGATGCGACTCACTGAAAATGTGTCTATGCAGGTTGTCACATTCATAACACGTCACTCTGCACTGACATCTTTACCTATCAAACCTGTTTGACACCTAGTGCACAAGATTGACGCTTGACCGGCCGAATTAGTGGACTAGCAAATGTGCCTATCTGACCAGATGCATTTTTGGCCATACATTCTCCCACATAGTATTTGGGGTCAAACGTCTAATAGTTGACCAGCACATTACAGAAACGTGTTATTGCCACCCAGACATGACTACCTAATAGAGGTTTGACACGTCGGTCAGGAAACTCCGGCACCCTCTCTCCACTATCGAACAACCACCTAAATGTATCATCCTAGGCTAACATGTTCAAGGATGCATCAGATCAGGTAAACATGTTTAGGTGATCATTGCACACACCTAGGATCTGACCACTCATGGTTCATAAATGGGTCTCACCTCCACCCAAGGCCTGGCAAAATCCAAATCGAAACATTAACCCAATAATCATGATCCGGAAGATCCAAGACATCACACACACGCACAGTCTCTCTCTCTCCACCACCTGCCCATTTACACCCCTCTCTCTCCATCTATCTGTCGATGGCACCTAGCCCCGCCTCTCTCTCTCTATCTTTCTCTCGGATGGCATCAGAGTTGGAATCTGGCAGTGAAGCTCATCAAATACAACATTGAGAAGATAATCGCAACTCAGCCTGGTGGGTCTTCCTCACCCTCACGGCAGTCCCGACATCTGTCTTCACTCTTGGAAAACTTCTGCTCGAGGCCCCCAATAGCTTGGTATGAGTTAGTGTGCCAGCAGTGTCCATAGGGCGAAGACCTCTCTCTCTCACGTACGTCGTCAACGTTGGCACTTCCAACTCCAATGGCACCCTCCTCCCCCTCTATTTCATAGAGTTGAAGGGTTTTTTTATCCTAAAAAATCAATTGATAGTTTTCAACGGAATATCCATGGAATCATACTTTTTCTGGATGTATTTTAACTAGAGAGACTTGTTTTACTAACTCAAGAAGATTTAAGGGAATTATTAAGAAATATTATGGTTATAGGCAGTTATTTGAAAATAGCAAAGATTATAGGGACTAATATGTTTAAAAACCCATGATATTTTGAATGCTCATGACTCTGAGAGACATACGGTACAGTATACTGATAATATTGTGTCACTTCTATCTTGGTAAAAAAAAACATTCAGTTGTGCAGAACTTTGTTGTCCTTGTTACATGTGGTCAAACTGTAAAACTGACCAGAAATGGATTCTTTCAGGCAAGAGCTTTGCCCAGAGAAAAGGATGCTTTTCTACCCTAACCTTCCCAAAATCATAGGGTCAGATCTTTTGGAGGCTCGCTTAAGGTCAATACATGGGATTCAGGGCAAGGCTTCTGCTTGTCATGTATTTGGCCATACTCATTTCTGTTGGGACACTGTGCTGGATGGTATCAGGTGAGCTTGCTACATCAATGTGCCTTGGATGTTTGAAAGACTTGTGGCTCAGAAGTTCAATTCCTGAATGTAGGTATGTCCAGGCACCCTTGTCTTACCCGAGAGAAAGGAAGAGGAGGATGAATGGAGGTGAAGATTGGTTACCATTTTGTCTTTATAACAGAGGACTAACTGATACATTATCTCCTTGTTGGTGGTCTGATTACTACCGTTCAAACAAAAGAGAACCAGACAACACTGATCTGGCACCATGGGTTGCCAGGTTCTACAAGAGGGTTTCCTGAACCTCTTATTTCACTTGTCTGCATCATTTTTCTATGTCGATCCTTGATGATGCGGTAGACAATTCTGTCGATTCATCTTGACATGAATTGACAAAGAAAAGCCTGTGGATGAACTCGGAAAAATAAAAATAAAAAAATGGTTTAACACCATAGGCAATGAGGTCTGACCTGTTTCGGCATGAATACAAATTGCTGAGCTACAACTAAATCATGTAAAGGAAAAACAAAAGGTGATTTGTCCAACGAAATCTGGATATACAAGTTTTCTTATTTTCCTGTATCATTTGCGTGGTAATCTTGGCTATTGTTACTTGCCAGGTTCTTTGGGATATTTGTATAATGTACACATTGAATCAAATTTATAAGCATCCAGAGTCCGTTCTCTTTTCGAGCAAACATAAATCTAATGGAGGTTTTACAATGTGCAATGTTATGGTGTCTTTTGTCTTATATTTGAGTATGTTTTGTTTAGATTTATGTACCATTACCTTCTTGGCATCTATAGTTTTATCCTTTACCAAGTTCCCAGGGCAATGCAGTGAGATTTCAAGGGTCTAGAAGTAGCAGCATGTCTCTCCCGTCATCCACTTCTAATTTTATTCTTCTACTTTGTCATCATTTGATCTTCTTTCTATATTAATATCAATGTTAATTTTGTATATTCTTAAAAAAATAATATCACAATTAGTACTATGTGAAAATCAATATTGTCAACCAAATTGGACATAAAACTAGTGAAACTTAAAGATGGGTTGCCTATATGGGTTAGCGTGCCCAAGCTGCACATCCCCAGAAGAGAAATCTCATGCGTCCTGCCGCTTCCATCATGTGACTGCTCTGGGGGTTCACGCCCTCATCAAACTGGAGGGAACATCAGAAATTAGTGGAAGAATCTGGTTCCTCTTTCCAAAGGCACAGATTAACCACTCGTTATTACAAATTTAATTGCCTTCTCCCTTTCTTCGTCATTGTTCTATTGTTAGAGTATCATATGGAGACAAACCTTGACTCAGGACTGACAGCTCCGTCCAACTATGCATTAATGCTGTTGGATCTAGACGCAAAATTGGTCATTCCCATGATCCTTTAATTAGTGAGCTCCCATGTGGTGGACTAATCGCTCTTAGTTGACACGAGAGTCTATAGAATAAGACTTGTGACCGAATACTTGAACGATTCCTTTCTTCTCTGCGCAATATTATATATTACCAGCTGGACTTCATATTGTTTACGATGGGAGCTGATCACCCTACCATTGCATATTTTTCTTTGGTTCTCGTTGGGGCACTATTCAGTGTAATCTAAGTGGAGGGCTGAAGCAGACACCATAAGCACCAGAACTCATCTCTTCTATTGCTTAATTTGTGTGATTGCTTCCCACATTCGGTAATGATGCTTGGGATATCCTCACACCTCCGTAGCGGTGACGGCACGCAATGAAACCAATAAACATATGTGAGCAGGAGCCACCACCCAGAAAATGGAAAGAAGAAACGGGGAAAAAAGAGATAGAGATGAGCGAGCTCCTGCGTGCAGGAGCCATGTGCTCTGGTTGGAGAACCCAATTCTTAGATTAACATGGAAGGAAGAAGTTTACAAGAAGAGATGAGTGAGATGATATTGCTCGTGGGCAAGCTGGGAATGCGTGGTGCGTACACTCGGAGTCATGGGGAGGTGCGTACTAACAGCGAAGCGCTTCAGGCGTAGTGAAGTACTAGCTAGCTAATTGCGGGGCACAGCCAGTACAAGAGGTGTTTCTCATGTCAAGGATATGTTCCCCATGTCTCACTGTGGATCTGTGGTGACTACCTCATCTTCTCTACCTCCCTGTGGGTTTTGAAGATTTTCCACGACTTGGCTCTGAGCATGTTTCAATGCCCATGTTAATTAGCTGAGACGATGTTTAAACTGAAGCTGCAATAAGTCGAGATGGAGTAAAAAAGAACCCCTCCGTGTGTTGGTAATGCACTCCTGACGAGTCTGATCTTAAAGCTTTGCAGAACCATGCATGATGCTAAATAGCTAGACAAATTAATTTTGGAGCGACTGGCCGTGGTGTACGCGACCACCTCATTTTTGATGGTTGGTTCTCCAGTTCTTTCATACCCTGAGGCCCGAACAGACGGCGTCCAGGCAAGTGTTCATGGTTCACAGGATTCTCTCCCGCCAGCTTTTGCAAAGCTAGGGATATCAGAGTGCACTACATCTACATGTAACCTTTTGGATCGAATCCTTGTGTCTTTGATGAATAAAGTTTGTAACTTTGTATAATCCCACAATTTTGGCAAATTGTTGACACTGAATCCAAACATGGTTGTGCAAAATCCTAGCTACTGGATATATAGTTTTTGCACGAAGACATGTTCCTCGAGCAAATGGAAGTAAGAGAAGCTAGCCAAAAGCTATATATTTACTTGCTCTCAACCCTTCTACATGAGAAAACGTATAAATATCCAGAAATCAGAATCCTGAATTGATAGGAAATCAAGTATCAGGTCCTTGGATCTGCTCATTCGAAAGAAAAAAAAAAGTACTGGAATTTGGGAAGACGAGCAGTGTAGGATGGAAGTTCACGTGTAATCATTAACTCCTCCTCATCCTACGATGCCATAAATAATTTAAAAATATAAAATCAATAATCTGAGTAGATCGAGATCACCGACTGCCATCAAAGTCGGCCCCGATTTCTATGATTCATACGACTAAAGACCTAAGCCATGATCCTTCTGACCTGCAGGGTTTACAAATAGCAGCGCTTGCGCTGTGTTCACCCCGTCCTGCAGCATGCAGCTACTGATCAGCGGAGGTAGCTAGGAGTCTTTTCTTTATCTGTGTGCGTGGCAGCGTGTGTCTGTGTTTGCAGCAGCACCATGAGCACACAGAGGGCTCCTTTGCTCCTTGCTCTGTTCCTCGCTTCCTTGGCGCTAGCCAATGCCGACCTCTACGGCAACCCTTCGCCACCGGCTTTGCCGCCACCCAGTGCTGAGCTTGCACCACCGCCTCCCTTCGCAGTGAAGGGGAAGAAGTTCCCCCCCGAGTCCACCTTCTGCATCGACCCGAACGCGACATGCTTCGGCAAGACCGTCAAGTGCCCGAGCCAGTGTCCCATGGCCAAACCCTCCGATCCCACCGCTAAAGGATGTTATGTGGACTGCCGCTCCGCCAAGTGCGAAGCCACCTGCAGGAGTAAGTATGAATCAGTTTGCGGTAGAGCCAGCAGTAGAAGAAACGTATACACATGCTCTCCCCTTTCAAAACCCAAAGCTTTCTTTTTCTTGGAGCATATATATATATATATATATATACATATCTAGAGGTGTCAAAAGTCTAGTTAGGTTGGCGGAAAATAATTTTGTAACACCATTTAATAACACACTAAAGTGATGTTACTAATAAAACTGAGTCATGTACAACAGTATTTGTTAGGAGCAAGTCAAAAACATCTCACAATCGAGGGGTTAATTTGTGGTGTATTTTAACTGGTGTGTTATAATTAAAATAATGTTATTAAACTATTTTTCTTATAATTAGGACTCAACGTGTATAGTATATAGGACTCAAAAGTTAACAACTCCGGTCCACTTTATTTTTAAGATTATAAGTAGGTTGAGTCTACATAGCATGGCTAAGATCGTATCAGCTCTACATACAACTGTGCACCAACCATCCTGAGCCATCAATTTCTCTCTCACGTTTTGTCACTACACGGGTTCACGAGAACTCTCTGCGGACACATACTCCACTCTGTGCATGCATGCATGGTTTTCTCCTCAGAATTATCAGAAACGCTGTGTAACAATCTCTCTCTCTCTCTCTCTCTCTCTCTCTCTCTCTCTCTCTCTCTCTCTCTCCGTATGCTTCAGAACGGAGACCCAACTGCGAGGGCAGCGGAGCCGCGTGCTACGACCCGAGGTTCGTCGGCGGCGATGGCATCATGTTCTACTTCCACGGCAAGTCCAACCACCACTTCAGCCTCGTCTCCGACCCCAACCTCCAGATCAACGCCCGCTTCATCGGCCTCCGCCCCGCCGGCCGTCCCCGCGACTTCACCTGGATCCAGGCCCTGGGCCTCATGTTCGGCCCCCACACCTTCACCATGGAGGCCCGCCGCGCCTCCGCCTGGGACGCCGCCGCCGACCATTTTGACTTCACCTACGATGGCGCCCCCGTCCCCCTCGACAACGGCCACCTCTCCTCGTGGTCCGTCCCGGACAGCCAGCTCCTGGTGGAGCGCACCGCCACGGTGAACAGCGTCACCGTGACGCTGCCGCGCGTGTTCGAGATCATGGCCTCCGTCGTGCCGGTGACGAGGGAGGACGACCGGGTCCACAAGTACGGGATCCCTGCCGACGACTGCTTCGCCCACTTGGAGGTGCAGTTCAAGTTGCTGGGGCTTTCGGAAGAGGTGGAGGGGGTGCTGGGGCAGACCTACAGGCCGGGCTTCCGCAACCCGGTAAAGAGAGGGGTGCCCATGCCGGTGATGAGCGGCGAGGACAGGTACCTGACCTCTTCTCTCCTCTCTGCCAACTGCAAGTACTGCACCTTCTCGCCCGCAGTCTCCACCGGAGTGAAGACAGTACTAGCATTGGACCCCTGGACCGCCACCTTGGACTGCACCAGCAAGAGTGCTGCAAGTAACGGCTATGGGGTGGTCTGCCGCAGGTGAGTAGCTGCCACTGCTCTCGTGGAAGGGGAAGAAGAGATCAGAGGAGACCATAACATGCAAATCTATGCTATATGTACTTGTAACCAGATGCTTAATTAATTACTCAGGATGATACCAGGATGGAGATAAGAACAAGCACTCAATTACACACTTTTTACAGTAAATATGGAGTATTATACATATAGAAAGGAAAATGGTTTAATAACAACATTTGGTAACACATCTCTTAACACACCAATCAAAATACACCACAAAGTCCTCATTTATGAAGTGTTTTTAACATTTTCCTAACAATTGCTGAAGTGGCACATTTTTAATGATAATGTCACCTTACTGTGTTAATAAATGGTGTTACAAAACCGTTTCCCATATAAAAATAGTGGATATGTGATGTAACTGCATGCACCCCATGCATGTAGCTGTGATTTTTATTAATATTATATCTTCCCACTATATTAAGCAAAAGGTGAAATATAATCACCAATAAAGTGCATGCATGGTTCAATGCAGATAATGCCATGCAATCTGTTGTTCTAGAAAATGACTTAATTTCCCATGTAATTAAAGAGTTCCCGGACGGAAGTACATCCGTTTATGTCCTTCATGAGTACGTGTGCCATTAATATGGATCGGCAAAAACTCTAAGCATGGTGATAGTACTGCCACCACCCTCAATGGCTTTTGTCTTTGTTAATCAATTGTCTATATATGCCAACTTTGAATGACTTATTCACAATAAATTGATAGCTTGGAAAGGATCTTGACATTGTCGGCTGTCTAAGGTAATTACTTAACTCTATTTAATCTGCCAAGCGTTGGAGGAAGGAACCTTCTCTAGAAGCATATTAATATGGTGCAGAATAAGTGAGATTGGCAACAATGGGCCAATAAGATAATATATACTTTCTGAGTCAAGATCGATTAATTGGTAAATGGAATATTCAAGGGTCAGGAAAAAACATTATTTGAACAAAGAAAGGACATACTAGTTGAAAATTCAGTGAATAAATCAGAGAAAAATCTGCCATATGTTGAATTTGAGTTCCAACTAACCTTTTACAAGTTAACGTTTGATAAAGAAGTAGATGATGTATCAAACTTGGGGTAAACGATTTCCAAACTCCAACCATCGCTTATAATTTAGCACTTATTTATGAGAAATACTTAGTACACATCTTTGATGTGTATTAATATGACACATCTATTAAGATTATGTGTCTCTTGAGGGCTTTAATTATCTCTTCCACGCATCTCTATTTTTTTAAGAATCGTAAGACACATGACACGACACAATCTTAGTGAATGTGCCATGTTTAGCACTAAGTATATATTTCTCTTCATCTACATATAGTTCCTATCCATGTAAATACTACTTTAGCCTCCATCTGTAATACTAAGTGTAAAAGAGAGCAAGGAAAAGGGAAAGCTAGCATCACTGAATTTGTAAATCCGGATGACCAACGGTTCACAAATTCCCCCATCGTAGAACTATCACAACCCCTCCGTTACTCCTGAAGAGTATCTGGACTGGCAAAATGAAGTACATAAAACCCATATTGATCTTGCTAGTAATTGCACATTAATTTCAGGACAAAAATGGTTCCTTGTGCTCCCAGTTTGGATCAAACCTTCATAAATACCATTTAATTATATCCACCTCCCAAAATGTTAACGTCCCATCTAGCTCTACCTTGCATGCATATGCATAGGCTATAAATATGTGATTTGTTCTTAAAATCTATGAACATCAAGCAACTCCACACTGCACATCAGGTGCTCCAACTTGTCTGGTTTAGCCGCACTGTGCATGCATGCACAACCCCAGCTCGGTTGTTGAGATCATCTCACCAAGTTTCTTCGTGTAGACTGTAGCTGCACAGCCTGAACTGAGCATGCCTCTCCAATCCCTCACCCAGGTCGGTTCTTCTTCTTCTTCTTCTCTCTTCCAACGCCAAACGTTCGCCTGTCTAAATAATGGCATAGCTGAAGAGAGAAGAATAACCTCCATAACAAAACCGAAAGCAGCATACATATTCTATTTCTGGTATTAATCGCATTGCCAAACACAACACAAGAGAAGAGTAACCCCCCTCCCCCTCCCAACCTGTTCTATCCACCATCATTTACGAGGTGTTTTTATTTTTTTTTATTTCAGTTGATGATGTGGCACAGTTTTAATAATGATGTTATAAAATAGTGTTACAAAACTGTTTCTCTTCTAGAAAAAGAGGACAGGGAAAATGGTTTAGTAACATTATTTGATAACACATTAAAATAACACATCAATTAAAGTACACCACAATCTCATTATTTATGAGATATTTTTAAATTTTTTATTTTAATTATTGATGTGACATAATTTTAATAGTGAAGTTATCAAATGATGTTACCAAATAATATTACAAAAGCTGTTTCTCTATACAAAGCCCTCACCCCCTGCTCCGCATCTAACAATGCATATCCACTTCGCAGTTGAACAGCACCGGCGAACTCATGAACTCCTCCTGCCGCCGGGCCCTCTGCCTCCTCCTCCTCCTCTGCCTCCTGGCGTGCTCCAGCGCCGCCCCTGCGAGGCGATCGAGGAGGAGCGCCCCTCGCACGAACGTCATCGACGCGTGCTGGAGGGGCGACCCCAACTGGGCGGCCAACAGGCAGCGCCTCGCCCAGTGTTCCGTGGGATTCGCCGGAAAGATGGCGGGCAACGCCGGGCGGGACGTCACCATGTACCGGGTGACCGACCCCAGCGACGACCCCGCCAACCCGCGCCCCGGCACCCTGCGGTACGGCGCCACCGTGCTGCCGGGGAAGGTGTGGATCACCTTCGCCCGGCCCTCCATGTACATCAGGCTCCAGAGGCCCCTCCTCGTCAAGAGCTTCACCACCATCGACGGCCGCGGCGCCAACATCCACATAGCCGAAGGTGCCGGCTTCCTGCTGCACGAGGTACGTATCCAAGGATCCCCCCCCCCCCTCCTTGCGTGCACAGGAGCTGGAGCAATCTTGTACAAGCTGCCATCCATGTCCTGTGTTTGCGTTACTCGTTTCTTTCGCTGATATAGACTTCATGTCATCAGGTGAGCAACGTCATCATCCACAGCCTCCGGTTCCATGGCCTGCGGCCGCATCCCCCCGGGCCGGTGAAGGCACCGGGCGGGGCGGTGATCCAGATGGGAAGCTCGGACGGGGACGCCATCCGCCTGATCAGCTCCAGCAAGATCTGGATCGATCACAACACGCTGTACGACTGCTACGACGGCTTGCTGGACGTCACCCGGGGCTCCACCATGGTCACCGTCTCCAACAACTGGTTCAGGAACCACAACAAGGTGATGCTGCTCGGCCACGACGACAACTACGCCGAGGACAGGAACATGAAGGTCACCGTCGTCTACAACCGGTTCGGCCCCCGCGCCAATCAGCGCATGCCCAGGTAATAAATTTGGCCAACAAATACTCAAACTCCGTAAGTATAAAGGATGAAATTAACTTTTGATCGATCACTGCCACGAACGCAGGGTGAGGCATGGATACGCCCACGTCGTGAACAACTTCTACCAGGGATGGGGACTTTACGCCATCGGAGGGAGCATGAACCCGAGCATCCTCAGCGAAGCAAATGTGTTCGTAGCACCAAAAGAGGGCAACAAGAAAGTAAGGAACAGGACGCTCTTGCCGAGTCCATGTGTCCTGGTCCACTGTTCATATGGGTGCTGGCTAGTTAATGACGAGTATATATAGAACTGGCACTGGTATCTGATGTACGACGCCGTTGTTTGTTTTCTTGGACGACTGCGCAGGTCACCTGGAGGGAGGATGGCGGCGGGGCGGGGAAGAACTGGAACTGGGCGTCGGTGAGGGACGCCTTCATTAACGGAGCAGCCTTCGAGCAGACGGGCTCCGGCGGCAGCGGGCCGGGGTACAACCGGCAACAGTGGTTCCCCGTGGCCGCCGCTAACGATGTCGGGGCGGTAACGAGGTTCTCAGGGGCCATGCGCTGCTCCACGAGAACGAGGTGCTGACCGTGACGTAAGAAAAGCTCCCCTAACCAAGCCAAGACAGGAAGATAGTCCCACACGGATTTATTGTAGACTATATATATATACATACAAATATTTATATATTTATATACTTATATATATATATATATGTGTGTGTGTATAAAAGGAGACGATGGGAGCGGGTGACGTTCTCATGTCCAACAGAAACAATACTAGGAAGTCTTCCTAGAACACTGGTACTTAATTAAAATACTAGGAAATTAATCTTCCTAGAACATTGGTGACTAATTTAATCGCGATTTCAATTCTTTACATGTTCCAGGCCCTGACTGGGTTCGATGCTTATAGTGGACGTTGTTTTGTACACACCGCTTTGCTATACCTCCGAACTGTTGTTACTCTAGTACTGCCACAGACCGCAGGAAGCTTCACTTGGTGAAAAGATACTATGTAATTATGGCGGAAAAAAGGATACCTTGATATGAAAACATATAACTCAGGAAAGGGGGTTTTACCCGTCCCCAAAGGGAAAAGAAAGGCAGTAGGAATTGGCATCCCAAGGATGCAACGCCATTTTTAAGCTTTACTGACCAAGATGGGAAACAGAAGAAACTCCACTAGAGATGCTCAAAAAATTCTCTTCGATCGTCCAAAGTACAATGCCGTCCAAGGACGTACGCTTTCCTACCACCTGTGTAATAGATATGATTTGGCCGAAGTACACGCTCGTTCAGAGGTCATATAAGACTCCACTAATCAGAAGACGCTACAGCTAGAATATGGCTTAGGAAGGAGGGGCCTCGCTGGATCCTTCTGTATCAGAATCATCAACCATCTTTTCAAGTGAGTCAACATCACCAGATTCGGATAACGTGTGAATTCGGAGGGTGTCTGCATCCTCGCTGAAAGAAAAGTAATATCAAGTATGAACATTAATCAAGACCAGAAGAGAGTGCACAGAGGAATACTGATTACGGATGGCAAAATAGAGCATACTCTGTAACTCCAAATATTTCTTTGATCATTAATGAGCCATCTCTCGAACAGAATTCCGGAAGCTGTTTTGACACACAATAAGCAGTTTATGTGATAGGTTTTGGAGTACTATCAAATAATCTCTAGCACTCATGTCTAAAATTCACTTTAAATAAAGTGATTCACACATACGTTAATTACGCCGGATTGTGCTATCTTTGCAGGAATTAAAAATATCTAGTCAACATCATATTCAAAACTTGTGGAAGTCTAACAGTTGAGAATAACAAAATCTTTTTGACGAGAAGTTAGCATAAATCAAGGACAATCTACAAAATGGTAGAGGACAGAAGATTATGCGAAGAGAGTGAGAAACAAAAGTACAGACAGCCATTGGACTTCAATTTACCAATACTGACTCGACCCTCATCTTTCCAAGTTCATAGGATATGCAAATATGTCCTTTTAAGCAAGTTTCAAGATCATGGATTGCAAAGGAAATGGTCAGTGCTTATTGCACAAAGTGATGGAGCTTCCTCAGAGGCATTATTCTTGCAGAACAGCATGTTAAAATCTTGGTACGAAAAAGTAAAGAAAAACAAAGAAGAGGCTAAATGGAAGACAGACTAGAGAAATACAGTATTTGCAAGCTTTAAAACATCAGAATGTCATGCCAGCATGATGTAAAATATACATGTGAAAACATGCTTGGCATCCTGCATACAGTTATTTATGTATTATCACATTTCGCAGTAATAACCAAAAGAATTTAAAACATTGTGCCAGTGTGCATCATTCTTAAAGTTTCAAGGGCATTGTAATGGGAGCAGAGATGATCAAGCTCAACCGTGCTGGTTAGAAGGTGGAATCAGATTTAAATTGGTCAAAGGACTTGAGAAAGGCCTAAGACAACATGATTTGGTTATAGAAAGGACATCAGTTTTCCAAGTTTAGCTACAAAAAGGCACTCTAGCAAGACAGGAACAGGATTCATGCAGCAGACTGTAACTAAGTTGGCAAGTCTCTCAATGATGATTACGACTATACTGTAAATACAGATATTATAAAGCCAACTTTCTAATAAGAAGATTAGATACACAAGACTTTTGGAAGTTACCTCAGACAGGTAGAGAATCTTCCCAAAAAGAGTCTGCACAGCAAGTTTTCTCTTAAAACCTTTTTCTGTGAACCCAGAAATATCCATTACAACTGCACCTGGAGGTGCACAAACAAATTGTCAGTGATGAAACAACAAAATCAATCCATTATAAAAAAATAAGACACTTGAAGACATCATACTTTCTCAGTTCTTACTGCTAATCAGAAAATAGTAGTAATAAAAAAAAAAACACTAATTAGTAGTCTTGCTAAGAAATTTCTTCCAGACATCCTGTAACAAGAGGGATTATAGGTGTCTGCAGAACATGCCCCTCTCAGTTAAACAACATGGAAGATCCACCTGGCAAAAATGAGTGAGAATTCCTGGCAAAATGGATATATTACCAGAATCCATTTCAACTTTCTTACATCAGCATCGGCTACATTATTATACAACTCAACAAACATTTTTAACTAGAAAACAATATGAGATCGTAATATTTGGACATTATCAGTTTTAACTCCAGCAGATTTAACCTTTTGCTTGCTGGCGATGAGAAAGCATTTTGGTTAAGGATCTTTTCTGGTTTTCCCCTAGTGTCACTTTCAAACAAAAAAACTGCCAAAAAATTTGCACAAACGCTACACATATAACTTCCAACGTTATAAACAACTTTCCTCAGTAAAGAAATCTCGTAGCTGCTGTTGCTCAGCAATAAAAAGGATAATATACTTGTTGGGTTGCATATGACTAGCATATGCACGTCCTTCCTTTTACTTCAATACAATTGTGGTACTAGTCCGTACTACCCACTTTAAAAATATGACTGGCATATGCAATTATGGATAACAAAATCCATGCTGGCAATTATTATCAGGTGTCTACAAAATTCAACTAATCAACTCGATTATATGCAAAATGACGTATTGAACTATAGATTTGAGAAAAGGGCGTTCAATAGTAAGTACAGGGATAAGGAAAATATGAAATGACCTTTCTCCTTCACAATTCGCCTTGAAACCTCATTTAGAACTTCAGCAACTTGAGGATCATCCAACAGTGAAGCTTTTCTGAGAAGAATAAGGTTGACAACCAACTCAGGGTTGAAGGGCTTCTCATTCAAAGCATATCGAATGTACTTCCGTAAAATATCCTCCATGCCAAAACCTGTCTGAATATAGAAGAGTTCATGAATCAACTAAATTACAGAACTATAACACCCAACAACAATTACCAGATAAATAACAGGTACATCACTGGTTTTAATTTCCTCTATCTGGACCTCAAAATGTAATGCCATGCAATGTTATAATGACCCAGAATACTTCATAATTGGTTAGTTGAGAGATTCAGTCTGATCAATCAGATTGGTCTTGAATGCAATGTGGAATGGGAATAGGCTGATTATAGAATCTAGCCCAACTCTAATATGCCATCTTTAGTTAAGTACACACTATTCATTTCATCCCTTCTTTAAATGAAAAGCTGAATCCTAATATGTTTTGCTTGACTTGTTGATCAGGCCATTTTAACCAACTTATCCAACTTTGCAATATATTTGAATTTCATTATCTTCAGTTTGCTGCTGCTTATCAAATGTGACCCATAATCAAGCTAGATGCATCCATGACAGCTCCATAAGCAGACTTCTTATACCCTGGCCGCAAATTGTTTCACTTCGTATATAGTTCATACTATTATGTATATGGTCCTGACTAAATCTAATCACCTTGAGGATTGTATTCAATCGTTGTTCCTGCCTCCTCAGACCCACCTGAGAGTGTCATTGAAAAGAAATGAACCAAAAATCCCCATTTGACAAACAGCTAAGATCTACAACTTCGACTAATCCTGTGTTCCTAAGGATTGACGTTCAAAAATGTGAAGTACCTTCTGCATAAGCCCCTTAAGCGCTGAATACTGCAGTCCGTTGTCCCCTTGGGCAAACAATTCGTCTATTGACTTCAACAGCATGGCATTCTTATTCACCTGCAAAAGAGACGGCAATGTCACTCCTTGATGCTAAACATCACATTCACTCTTGATCAGGAAAAGCAATTCATTTAATCCAAACACCTGACTGAATAGAGGACACACTACGGACAACGACATGAAGAAATGCCCAAGCATTAACTTCGATTGAGGTGCGACCAGGTATTCCGCAGACCACACCGGAGCAGAAAAAAACAAGCTACCCCCACAATGGAAAGAGTCCACTAACCAATCTTCTCTTCTGCGCCCTGGGCGAGGTGAACTTTTTCAGAGTCTTCACAAACGCGATGACGAAAGAGAGACCTATATAGGCAAGAGGAACTGCAAGTATCCACGGCAGCTTGCTCTGCCCCACCCTAGGCCCTGGGATGGCCTGGGTCACCGTCCCGGTGAACTCCACCAAGTCCATGGCCTTCTCCTGGATCCACGGCAAGTCTTCCTCCACCTCCCCCTCCTCGTCCACTATCGAAGCTGAGGAAGCGCTCCTGTCGGATTCCTTGGCGCTCTTCGACGGCTTTGAACCCCCGTCCTCCTGGGCTCCTCTCCCCTTCGCCATGGTGACAACCAAAGAAGCGGGTTTGCGCGGTCGCAGCCGGGGAAGAGCGGGGAGAGAGAAAGGGACGGAGAAGGAGGGAGCAGCACGGAGGAAGGCCGCCGCAGGGGATGGCTTAAGGCCCGCGAAGACGTGGGGCTGGACCAGGATGGAGGACGCCATGGCGCTGCTCTCTCTGATCGCCTGGGGCTCTCTGGCGACGGCTCCTGGCGAAGTGGGGTTATCGCGATGTTGGCGCGGACGGCACCGATCCGACGGAGATGTGCGGGGAAAAAGATGGAATGTGAAGGGGACTTTTCTGAAATACCTAGAGTTTGTCGGGGTCTTTCTTCAATTTTCCAGCTGTGGCAAGTATAGAAAGTTTTATTTTAATTTTATAATTTTTTATAGAATAAATTAATTAAGAATCTCTAATAGATATTTGATTTATTTTTTAGTCTCTAACATAGTTATAACTCATTACAGTAAGTGTTATTTCATATTACGTTAAATTATGTTACAGTAAGGACCTCCCTATTACAATCAGAGACTTCTAATTAATTTTTCCTTTTTTATAATACCAATTAAAAAGAGATTTGTCTCGAAATCACATGAAGTGTGTGTTTACTTTATAAGTGTAGAGGATAATTTTTATTATAATGGAAAATAAGAGTTTATTGTATTTAAAAATTATATTTTTCATGCACTTTCACACCATCTAATAAAAAAATAAGAACTATATAAAAAAATTTGTAATTCTAAAATACGATATTTTTTTCTCTTTTAAATAATATTTTATTATCTTACACTTCACATAGATTTGCAGTTAGAATTGTAAGTTTATTGTATCCAAGTCTATTTTAAAGGATCATTTTGCTTCATGAATCAAATAAATTTTTGGGAAACTACTGGAGTAATGTAACTGCACCAAAATATAAAAAGATCCTCAAATTGAAGAGAGAAAAACTAGTTATTACAAAATAAGATTTGAACTCTAGACGTTGTAGCCTGTAGTAAATGACCTATAAATAATTTTTTTCATTGATTTTTTTCTCATCTTGGTTGGTCGATCTACGGCGGCACGACTGTACCGGACCGTGCCAAGGCCACTACGAGCCTTGACACGGTTGGCACACCTCTGACGACCCCCACCCCGTTTCTCCCTCCGGCAACCTCCACTCTCTTCTTCTTCCTCTCTGCTTCCTCTTCCCGCTGCACCGTCTCGCCGTCGCCTCACTCTCTTCTTTTTCTCCCTCATCGTGCTTCCGTTGCCGAAGAGGAAGGAGAGCACCGTTGCTCGGGGGAGGGTGGGGGGCGAGACGGGGGGGGGGGGGAGGAGGGTCGGGGGTGAGACGAGGGGGAGGGGCAAATCGGAGGGGGGAGGGGGTGATTGGAGGGTGGAGGGGAGGGCTGATCGGAGAGAGGGGGGAGACAGAGGGGGAGGATGGGAGACGAGACGGGGAAGTAGGAGGAGGAGGAGGGGGCCATGGAAGGCAGGATCGGGATCGGGATCGGGATCGACCCTGGTCGATCCGATCCTGGATCGGATCGGATCGAAGATCCTCTGGATCCCAGGGAAGTCTGGCCGATCCTGGATCGGCCAGACTGTAAAATGTTTATTTTTTTGGAAAAAATGCAGGAAAATTCGAGAAATTTCAGGAAATTTCAGGAAAAAACAGAAAAAATCTGAACTCCTGAAAGAACTAAGATTTGCATCAAAAATCAATTATACATGCATTCATAGTACATAAAACATGAAATTTAAGACATTGTACATGTAACTTACATTTGATAGAAGACTAATAATCTTTCCATCCACTTCCAGACATAGATGAGCCACCATCATTTGGGTTTTGGTAGCTATGACCAAAGAGGGAATTTGCTAAATCATGCATACCCATTTGAATCCCTCTTGGTGTAAATTGTTGACTTGAGCTTTCTCCAGATTGTGATGGAGCTGGACACCATATACCAAGCGGTTTGTATGTACTTGTTGCTTCACTAGGGCCACTAGGCTCTTGTTCTTGTGAAGGCCAAGGTCCCCATCCTCCTTGTACTCCATAAGGTGAGCTACTAATATCTGAGTACGGTAAAATGGGAGGCTGAAATGCAGGTATATGAGTAGACCCTGAACTATAGTTTGGCTCCCAAGGTGGCCACTCATAGGCTGCATGATGTTGTTGTCCTTCATATCCCCCTTGTCCATGCCCTTGTCCTTCTCCTCCGCCTCCCTGATGTTCTGTTTCTGGTACATAACTTTCAGTAAGCCCTACACCTGTGGCCCCAGTATATCCTGCTCCTGCATATCCCTGGCCAGCTCCTGTGGCCCCAGTGGCAGCCCCATCATCATCATCATCATCATCATCATTTCGATCTTGTGTGGTGTCATCACTACGAATTGGTTGCTGCACTTTCCTCTTTTTTTGCTGGCATATGTTATTTTTTCTAACTCTAAGGCTTTTGAACTCTTCTCTTTTTGTGTTGCAGCTCTTCTTAATGCAGGCTGAGTGGGAGGCACTCTAGATGTCTCTGGCAAGATAGCTGAGTGTCGTGGCAAAGAGAAGAGAGGACCGAGGGTGAGAGGTTGGTCCTCACTTACCCTAAGCTCTGGATCTCCAGCCTCTACTCCATCCAATTCTCCTTCCGCCCATGAGCAATCACGAGGGTCAAATTCTGGAACATCCCTTTCCTGTCTTGTTTCCACCCATGCATTTAGTGGGTGTTCCTCATCAAATAACTCATCAACATCAATTTGAGATGATAATGCTTCCCTCTCTGCAAAACGTTGCTCCCAATGACTACCTGCAAAAGTCATTAGCCTTGCCTCGCTCTTCTTTTGTCTATCTTTAATGCATTTCAGCTTCAACCTCATATTGTAGTGGCAATAGACCAACTTCTCTAACCTAGTTGCACTCAACCTGTTCCTCACTTTTGTGTGAATAAGTGAGAAAGTGCTCCAATTTCTCTTACACTGGCTAGATGAAGTGGTCTGACTGAGTACTCTAATAGCAATCCTTGCAAGTGGACTTCTTTGACCAGTCTTGTAGTCTAACATAACCCACCACTCACCTATAAAAAAAAAACATACAATGAATTAGCACATAATACAAGTGATTTGTCATTTTGTTACGAAGTAAGCATGAGCTTAAGTCTGAAGGTTCTTACCCGGACCCATTCTGGTCACTGCTTCTTTAACATCATAATCTCTGTAGATGTCCAACTTCAGTTTAAATCTGTCCATCTACAGTATAATACAGTTGCTAAGTGTAACTCCAAAAGTATATTGAATACATGAAAATGGAATGAAGTTTTTAACTTGGCCGTACCTCTATCATAGCATCTATTCTTTCGTCCATGCTCCTAGATAATCTCCCGATGACATTGATTGTCCCCTGGAGCACCTCACCATCATTGTGAGGGGAATCACTATATTGATGCCTAGGGTTAAAGAAATACCCTATATGTACAAAACATGTGTAGTAAGTTAGAAATTCAACTCATGCTAATAAAAAATATGCACAATAAGATATAATACATTTACCTGCTGCATGTAAATCATGGTGGAGTGTTGACTCCCATCTTGCATCAATAATCTTCCACCATTTTTTATATGCTTGCGGATGCTTCTCTCTCAACCTTTCCTTGGCTTTATCCATAGCCTCATATAAGTAACCCATGTCATTCTTGTCCTCTCCATCAACCATCCTCAGCACCTGTACTAGAGGCTCTATTAGCTTCAAATAATAGTGGATTTTCTCTCAAAAACGATGGTCACTGCCAAGCAAGAAATCTCATGTGCCACATCTCTGGATTCCTCTCTCAATGTAGCCACATGTGCCAAGTACTCGGAACTGTGTATGAGAGTGCCCAACTCATGTCTAAACTGATGCAGACTCTCCAATGCAATAAATTGTGAGGCAAATCTTGTTGGGCCAGGACGAATTATGTCATGTCCATCTGTGCACTCTCTCATCATATGTAAGATTCTATTGTGTCCATAAATAAAAGTAGTAATCATTTGCGACTTGGACACCAAGTCATGCACATGTTTGTCTTTGCCAATATCCTCCATCATCAAGTCTAAGGAGTGGGCTGCACAAGGGACCCAATAAAGATGATGTCGTTTTGCCATCAATTTTCTTCCAGCTGCCTTGTAACTAGCTTCATTATCAGTGACAACTTGGACTACATGTTCCTCGCCAATTTCATCAATCATCTCATCCATGAGCCTAAACAAGTAATCTGCATTTTTTATTTGCCCACTTGCATCTATAGATTTCATGAACACTGTACCCTCACTGCAATATACAAGAAAGTTAATCATGGACCTTCTTGTTGTTCCCGTCCATCCATCACACATAAGAGTACAACCTCTTGCCATCCATATATCTTTGAATGACGCCACCCAATCCTTTATCTCAGTCAATTCCTCTTCAAGATATTTGCCATAAATCTCCTTTGGTGTAGGAGCTTTCAAACCTGGGCCTGCCTCACCAACTGAATCTATCATCGTTTGGAAATAAGGACTAGATGCTGTATGGGCTGGGACCCCTGCATGCAAAAACCATTTTACAATGTTTTTAACTGCATGTTTAGCGGAAGCAGCTGTGGCCTTTACCCCTTTCATTGCATGCTTTATGCTAGGCTGTTTTGATGAAGATTTCCTTCCCAAAATTGTGTCAACCCCACTAGTTGGTCCCGTTCCCCTCATTGAACCACCTCTCCTGATAGGTGGTGCCGGTGGTCGTGTGACACTAGCCCCTGATGATGATCCTTCTCTTGTACTATGGAACCTCCGCATGTCACTTTCCAACATGGCAGCACGCCGACTCTGCCGTAGTCCTTCTCGCCATTCTCTCTCATTAGGTGAGAGATCCTCATAATCTGTATCATCTGAGTCCTCAACATCAACAGTTCTTATAGCTGCCTTACTTTTTCCCTTCCCAGAAATCTCTTCATGCAGTTCTTGTTGATGTTGAATACGTATGCCTCTTTGTTGTTGTCTTCCAGCCATGTAGTCTTTCATCTCATTCACTAACTCCCGTGGACAATGCTTGCATTTTAATACATTTGTTCCAATGCCTGCAATGTGTTGTTTTAGGCGGTATACACCTCCATTCATTTCCTTACCACAGTGGTTACACCGCACTCTCTTAGAGGCAGCATCAATAAGGACACCGTGTTTCCATCCAATGTCTACTTGTGGTTGCTCTTCCTCGTGTCCCTCATCAGCCATACTTGCTAATCCTATAACAAATTAAGAATACAAACACATTCATGTGTAAGTATACAATTATAAACATAATTACATCTAATATTAACCCTAATTAGGGTGAAATTTAGAGATTTTCTCTAATTTTCCGAAATGAAATAGTTCCATTATCATAGAAAGGCATGATTAAGTCAATTAAGTGATTGGAACACTTAATTGATCTCTAATTGTGCTAATACAACATAAGCCCCAAATATCAAACCCTAATTAGCCAATTAGGGTGAAATTTGGAGATTTTGTCTAATTGACAAAATGTAAGGGAAGAATAAGAAGATATAAGAAGATTAAACATGTGTACATGTGTTTTCATTTTTTTTCAGAATTTATAACTGAATTTCGAAATTAAAAAATGAAATATACCTTAAGAAGAACAACTTCTTCCTTGCTTGAGTAAGATCTCTTGAGATCTACTCAAGAAAATCTCCCTTAGATGTGCTCCTTCTAACCTCTTTCAAACTTGAAAGAGAAGATAGGGTTTAGAAGAAAAAGTAGAAGAGGAAGGAGAAGAGGAAGAAGAAGAAGAAGAAGAAGAACAAGAAGAAGAGGAGGAGGAGGACGCCGGCGGCGGTGGAGGAGGCCGGCGGCGGCGGTGGAGGAGGCAGCCCGAGCTGGGGGGGAGGGGGAGCACCTTCCTTCCTTCCTAGGACACCAAAACCTGCATCTTTTGGTGTCCTCGGGTGGGAAGGGGCAGAAATAAGGGGATCGACCTCGGATCGATCGGGATCGACCCTTATCGGGTCGGATCGACGCCGGATCAATCGATTCGACCCGATAAGGGTCGATCCGGCGCCTTAAGTTCAAATTTGAACTGAACCCGGCCGGATCGACTGAATCGAGTCAGGATCGCTCGATCCCGGTTCGACTCGAGCGATCCAACTCAGATCCTACTGAGTTGGGTCGATCCAGCCGGAAATGTGGGGTTTTGGGGTTCTTCAAGGGGGAATCGACCCTTGGGGGGTCGATCCGATCCGGGATCGAGCGATTCTGGCTCGATCCCGACGATTCTTCCTTCCATGGAGGGGGCCAGGGGCGACTGGACGAGACAGATGGGTCTCATCTCGATACATAGTGTACTATATCGACGTAGAAGAAATTTGAGTCGATGCGGTGCACCGATCCGGCGAACTCTGCTTTAAGTCCAAGGAGATAAAATAATAGAAATGCTAGTTCTCTCAACCCCTCTGCCAGCACACAAGCACATCTTTCTAATTTCCTAATTATTTTTCTTACTGAATATCCAAAGTTCCGAACACCTATTTTAGAAAAATATGCAAACTACGTATTTCTAAGAGGATCCCATATTTTTATGTGAAATTTTTAGAATTGCAGACCCCTTCAACACCCAAGCACGCGGTGGGAGAGAGCAACTGCAACGCACGCCGCTGGACAGCTCGACGGACGCACCCCCAAGTCGCAACGCCAACAGGCAAACAACGCACACGCTCTCTCGAGGACCTCCCCCCACCCCACCCCCACCCCCACCCCCACGTGCCACGTCTTCCCCAACTGAAATCTCACACGTGGGAGGAAACTAAAGCCTCTTGGACGGCTGAGATCAAAAGATGTGAAATCTGATCAGCTGATCGCCAGCATAGTGGTGGGGGTTGATGCTGCTATAAAGTTTCGATTCCACGAGGCTGGGTGGCGTGCGCGGGAGGGGGCCAGGCCGATCGCGACGCTTCCCCGGGCAACAAAAGCCACCTTCGCCTTCTTGGTTGGTTCTTTTCACTGGTCTCGCCGTTGGGGGAGGAGAGGGGAGGGTCACGTCGCCGGAGGAAAATGGCTGATGGGGTTGGGGTTTTCCACGGCCTTATTCGCCCGAGAGCGATCTCGGCACTGTTTATCGGGACGAGGAAGACGCGGAGGAGGCCGGCGCCGGGGGAGGAGGGGGCGGAGGGGGACGCCGCGCAGATCCCGCAGCTCTCCCGCGTTGCCAACTCCGTCGTCTCCCGCTGCGCCAGGTAGGTTCCGTGATTGTGTTCGCTGCTCCATTGGAAGATCTTTCTTGTCGTCGTGCATGATCACCTTTTGATATGGGTGGGTGGCAGTGCATGATGTAAAACCTTGTTTTAGGGATGTAACACGGATGGCAACTTGTTCTTAGTTTGGTGGTTGATGGTGACGTCCTAACAGGAAATTACGTTAGGACGAAGTGGCCGTAATATGTCTCTGCGTTTTTAGATTAACTGAAGAAAAATCGAGAGTTCATTATAGGAAGGTGCATGGACGCTGTCTGGCATGCATTGTTTTATTACATTTCGATTCATAGCAGTAGGCTTATATTAGATCATAATTAAGCTTCGAGCTTCTGACTATTTTTCCAGTATTATGTCAATATGTTTCAATAACAAGGTATCTAAAAATGTGGTCTCTAATATTGAGGCTTTTAAGCTGTGCATTTGATGAAAAATCCACTTATGTATTGGATTAGAGACTGCCTTTTCTTGTGTATTTGTTACCTTCCTGTTGGGTGCGGTTTGTGAAGTTGGTAGCAAGTGTCTTGTTATCCAGTTTCACCAAATTCTGTGCATGTTCTTGCTAGTCTTGGTGTTACCATCTATTTTATAGATTCCAAATTCGCTTATTAGTACCTTCATGATTGTACAGGATTCTTCTTCTGTCAGCAGAAGATCTGCAGCAGCAGTTTGAGGACGAGGTGGCTGACAATGTTAAGGAATCTTCATTTTATGCAAGAAATCTGTTAGAGTACTGCTCGTACAAAGCTCTTCAGGTGGTGACTAAACAACCACATTATCTAGGTGACAAAGAGTTTAGGCGTTTAACATATGATATGATGCTTGCCTGGGAAACCCCTGGTGTGGGAGATGAATCTATGGCCAAAGTGAGTCCCTCTAGTCCAGCAAGACGTTTATGAGCAGAGGAATATATATATATATATATGTAGTACTCTGCCATCTGTTTTCCTTGTCCATGGTCATTTGGAATGTTTCTTCTCTAGCTGCATATGGCAGGTCTATTGTGACTTTCAATTTCGACATAATACTTGGATTTTCTACTAAATACTAGATGGTTCCTAGATGATTGTGGATTTCTAATATCTTCACCTTGCTGGTCCTATCAATTTATTGCTATTAGGAGAATGCTTGTTCTAGCAACTTAGAGATGGAGGATGAGGATGAAGGATCCTTCTTTTACATTAATTCTACCAGTATGGCTGCTCAGGTTGCTCATCTCACCACCATGTTAGCACAAAGTTTTTTTCTTTTGCAACATATTAGAGAAATGCTGTAGATTTTTAATTACATCATGCATGTATATTAGTGTGCTTATGTGAATCAAACATTCATGTGTTATTTTCTCCCTCCGTATGTCCATGTACATTAGTTGTTTAGTGTTGCAATCATGTAACGAACTGTCATTTATTTTTCCCCTGTTTCTAGGTAGATTGCAAACAAACTGTTGGACGAGATGCTTTTGCCCGGATCGCACCTTCCTGTCCTGCTGTTGCTGATATAATTTCTGTTCACAATCTTTTTGATGCACTCACAAGCTCATCAGCCGGTCAATTACATTTTCTTTTATATGACAAGTACCTTGCACGTCTAGAGAAGTATGCTTCCCATTCCCATTATCATGTGCCTCACCACTTTCTGTTCCTGGTTACTGACATGAAGCTTTATGAAATGTTTGCATGAAGTTGTATCATAATCTAAGGATATACCAGACATGAACATAAAATGGTTGCATGAAGTTGTGTTGTAAGCTGTGATTTTATGGTAAAGTTATGTTAATTATTTTATGTTTTGTCTATGTAGATTGCTCAAGCCTTCAAAACAAGTATCAGCACTCCCATTAACTTCAAGTCTTCAGCTTGCTGAGGGAGAAATTCTTCTGGATGTTGATGGTGCAGTGCCTACACAACCTGTCCTTCAACACATAGGAATTTCTGCCCGGCCAGGTGAAATATTTGTTGTCTTTATTATATGGCCTAATAATACTAGATTGCTTTTCTTTCTACTAATACTAAGTAATATTCTTGACAACAGGGCGCCTAACATTAACCAGTCATGCTCTCTACTTTGAATCTTTGGCGGTTGGTTATGATAAAGCTGTTGTGTATGACTTGGCTGCAGACTTGAAGCAGGTTGTAAAGCCCGAATTGATTGGGCCACTAGGCGCTCGCCTATTTGATAAGGCTGTGATGTATAAGTCAAATGCCTTGTAAGTTGTTGCATCATTATGCTACATTTTTAGGAAAGAAATTACGTGGTTTTCTAGTATATGTACGATAAGACTTGATCCTATGACATCGATGAACCATAGCATCCTTTTTATTCCAGGGAGGAGCCTGTGCACTTTGAGTTTCCTGAGCTCAAAGGTCACTCACGTCGTGATCACTGGTTGGCAATGATACATGAAGTATTGCATGCTCACAAATTTATTAGGAAATATGATCGCAAAGGGATCCAGCAGGCGGAAGCTCTTTCAAAGGCTGTGCTAGGCATCTTTCAATATCGTGCCATAAAGGAAGTCTTCCACATTATCCCAACTCGTTCTAAGATCTTACTCCCTTTCAGCTTGTCTGAAAAACTTCCTAAGGGCGACGAGATTTTAGAAGCTCTGCATGATCACTTGAAGCTTCTCGGGATGGAGTCACAGGAGGATGCTGTTCCGAAAACCTTACTTGATGGCAAGGATCAGACTGGCCTTCGCCCAGTTTCACTGTTGGTGCTCAGTAGAAAAGGTTTCAGCTTGCTGAAGAAGACAGATGAAATCGAGGAGAATGGATATCTAAGAGATGATTTTTATGTGGGCAGGCAAAGTCCCCTAGAAGTAGCAGTAAATCAATCAATGTGCTATTCTGGGCAAGCTGAGACAGCCCGAGCAACAGTTGAGCAGGTGAAAGTGGAGGGAATTGACACGAACTTGGCTGTTATGCAGGTAGGTTCCTGTAGGAAATTCCGTCATATTGATTTTGGATTATGGCAGTTTGGTACAACATAGTTTAAAACTATGTTTGATGATACTAAATAAATTTGCAAGAGGCACAAGTGATTTTGATTAATGTAATAACTACAGAAGCACCGGATAGGTTCGACTTGCTGAAGCATTTGCTTTTGTGTTGACGACTTGTTTCATAACTTAACACTTAAATGGACATAACCTTGCTGTCTAAGAAAGTGAACATACTGTTTAAAGCACTGGATTATTCCTGCTAAGGTAAGAGGTTTCTGCAGAATTTTCTAGTCATTTATTCAGACTCATGCTGATGAGTAAAATGCTGCATGTTGATCATGGAGAAGCCATTCATGTCACACATATACTGTGACAGAGCTCAGTGATAATAATATGAGTGATCATCATAAATCATGGAATGGTGGAGGGTTGCTCCAGTGAATGAAAGCACTTTATAGAAGTCGATAACCAGTTAGATGGCAGATGTGTCAGCATTCCTATAACATCATATGATTCATATCCTATGACATGCACTTATCATTTGGGAGCACTAGGTCTAAGAAAAGATATCATTTCCTGGCATGGGATTTATTTTTCATCTTGTAGATTCATTTCAGAGTGCTCTGCTATGAGTAGAAAGTATCTCCTTTTTGTCAGCTTCCTTTTCCATGAATGTGATGTTGAAGATGTACTTCAAATCCTAACGAATTTCTTGTGTGAAATTTTTGTCAGCTTCCTTTTGCCAACTTAAATTTCTTGTGTGAAATTTGAAGAATATTTAATACATCATCTTAGAGTAGTTTTGATGTTTATTTTACCATTGAATTATTTCTCTTTTCATCATCTTACAGTGCTGGCTGATGGTTTCCTTTATTCTGCAGGAGTTACTTTTCCCAGTGATTGAATCTCATAAACGAATTCATTTTCTGGCTACATGGGAAGATCCATTTAAATCCACAGTGTTCTTAGTTTTGATTCTTTTTGTTTTGTACAGGTAAAATTTCCCTTTCAACAAGCAACACAAAACATGAATAGCTTCCTAGAGGGCAACATCCAATTATTTAGGAAGTGAATGAATAATTTTCCTGTTAAAAATCTCAGATATGTACATTTCCATTGTTGTTTGAATTATTATATGATGAAAGGTAGCTCATTAGATCCTAAAATCATGATCAGGGAGGATAACAGAAAAACTGTGTGAAAAAAGTTTCGTTGCTCATCCTTACTATTTAAGACAAAGGATTATCCTTATTCTTATCATTATATATTCTTCTATTTATCCTAACACAATATCAATGATACAGTTAGATAAAGGCTAAGTTGGCATTCTATGCATCAACTTCATTCTGTCATCTTCTTTCTAAGAAAAAATACAATTCCTTCTATTGTCCAAGTTAACATGCTTGTGACTATGTCATATCTTCTAGTTCATAAAACTGAATTATATCTTTTCACTATGATTTTGGAGGTCCACCAATTTTTTTTAGAAAAATCAATGTAAACTGATGCAGCCAAACACCAGTGCAGTGATGTTGCTGGAAAGAGAGAGACAGACCATTGGTTATGATCAAAATAGGAACACAGCAAACCCCTTAAACTTCAACTTTTCTCTCTCTCTCTCTCTCTCTCTCTCTCTCTCTCTCTCTCTCTCTCTCTTTTAATGGTGGCATGAGCCACCATTCAAGCTAATGACATAAGTTAAGTACAACATTATACGGAGAGCTAGATGGGAAAAATTTTCTGACACAACTAAGAAGTAGATAGTACCCAGTACAAAAGATGCAAACAGAAAAAGAGTGCCAAAAAAGAATGTTGATCAATATGATAGAACCTAAACTTCCAGCATGCAAGACAAAGGAAGGTCAAGCTGAAAGCAATAACTTCAAAGAGCAAGCCTCATCCACCTTCAGTGTCCGCATAGTAAGAGAACTATAATAGCTATCAGCAGCTGCTGGAAAAGCCCAAATTTCTATCAAATAAATGTTCACTTGTGTTATTTATCGCAATATGCATGTGCATTCTGTAGAAACCACAGGGTAAACTAAGGAGGTTGATATTTTGCAGAAACTTTGTTTGCTGAAGGGCCTCAATTAAGTTTGGCTACAACCATTAACCATTCAAAAATGGTATGGGAAAAGCGAAACCTGATCAATCCTGACTCAGCCTCAACTTGTGATGACTTTGCTTTGACTCAGTTCAGACTCAGCCTGAACTGGTATTAAATCTAACCCTAGGTCTAATGCACATCTGAACCCAAATTTAATTTTTGCCTCATTCAATTTGGCCTAAATAGAGTATAGACCCAGTCAAAGGTGAAGTATGTGCTGTGACCGACCTGCAAGCCAGGTAGAGTCAAGCGTGCCAGAAGGGAAGGTTTTTTTGAAAAGTGGATTCCGAAAAGTGGATAGTACCACGGAGTATATTGAGAAGGAAAAGAATGTGCAAGTGCATGCCAGAAGGGAAGTTGGTCAAGTCAAATATGATAAACTTCTCATGTTGTATGTTCTGCTGATAGGATCCCTATGTGAACTTGACCTCACCCAGCACATTCCGGTATTGTCAAGTTCTCATACATCTTGAAGTTTGTGTTTCAGTTTATCTGGGTTATTTCTCTAGAAGATGGAAATCAAAATGACCTGGACGCTGTTAAAAGAAAAAACTAGATCTCACTTACATTCTCAAATTCTGGGAGAGATGTGATATGATCTCAAGAAATTTGAATCTCATTATATTCCAAGATGAATCTAAAAGAAAAGATGGAGCATAAGCCAACATTTCTTAGCAAAGTCAGTTTCGAAGGGCTTCCATGTTGCCACAACACCGTCCTTTCTATTGTAAAAGGACATTAGAGGTGACCATTTCAGTTTTTTCTTTCCCCTTCCAACCCAATCCTTAGTCCTCGTGCTTCTATATGGAGTATGAGAATTATATCACTTTTGCTTTTGTGAATTGACATGGCGATCAGTTACTTGCATCAATTCACCATCTCTCTCTCTCTCTCTCTCTCTTAGACACATGTTTTTCTTTTCTTTAGTTTTCTTCCTTTTTGTTGTCTCTGTTGTTTCAAGCTATGATGATAATAGCATGTATAGATTTGGATCTACTACATAGTCAATGTCTTATTGTAATTTTTTGAGTGGAAACATCTGGAAGTCAAGTGCATATTTGAGCTGAGCCTTTAGTCCACCAGAAGTCAGCATTAGTTTGTCACTTGTTGTACCAACCAACAGATGTAATTCTCCAGTTATATATTCCTCCCCCACAAACTGAAAAAGAAAAGGTATCCAAATATGATATTATAGCTTTGTGCACTTCATTTCTATATAAGGATAAAGGTCAGAAAAGTGATCTGATGCAACAAAAATTTGATGGATTCCAGGGGTTGGACCAAGTATATATTGCCCGGCGCATTCATTTCTCTTGCATCTCTTATGCTCTGGCACAGGCATGACAGGAAAGACAATCCATTGGAGGTTTTCAGGATTACAACTCCCCCCAGTAAGAACCCTGTTGAGCAGCTTCTGATTTTGCAGGAGGCCATTTCACAGGTGGAAACACTTGTACAGGCAGCAAATATAATACTTCTCAAGCTAAGAGCAATTTTCCTTGCTGCAGTCCCAGAGGTATGGTTCTTCAAGCATAGAACAGTCAAATTGGCAGTGCAATCACATCTTCTTTTTTTTTTTTTGTAAAAAAGATCAGGCCTTAAACTGATTGAGCAACATAGTTTAATAATGAGGTTATGATGTATTCCGGATACTTAAATTCATCTAAAGCTTAGGACATCCTTTGAGCATAAGCTTTCCTTTTCCGCTGTACAACCAGCATTTTAGAATGCATTATGCTTGAATATTGTTTCCAGAGTGTATGGTAACTCCAAGGCCATGTTCTTTTGGGTAGCGCCCATAGACATGCAGTTGGCATATTAAGTTCAAGCTCTTCAACTAGGTTATGATCTTGCTGATGTACGTGATCTTCCCTCATGTATTTCATGTTCTCAATGATTTTCCACAAAAACCAGAGGAACATGCTGTTTGATTTTCCACATAATGTAAAAGATTAATTTATTTGATTGACTGGTTTATTGTGACTATGCGTGTATCCTTCTTTAGTTGATGGCCTACCTGCTTATGGCCTCAGTTTTGTCACTTTCATGTATCCATGGAAAATGCACATTATGAAGTACAGACCGCCCTTTGATAAATTCAAATTGTTTGGCAACATGGAAGCCATGGAACCATATTTGGTATTTGTTTTAGCACTGAATTTGGGGACAAGGCAGACACTGTGGCGGAAAGTGATGGATATGGTTTTTCAGGATCAGCATTGGGGTCAAAGCCTTTCTTTTTTATGGGGTACAGGTTGGTGAAAATTAGGCAGAATATGCTCAGAATTAGCCAGGATCAGCTAATCAAATTCAGACAGGCTGATCCTGGGCAGATCCAACCTGATCTGACTTTTGAAATCGGATCTCAGTTTGCGAACTGAGGTGCAACCCCCTCCCCAAATAAAACACCCATTTAAATGTTATTGTTTCTTTGGAAGGTGACTGAAAAGATGCATTAGTGTATGGACAGGATTGCAAGGGTCTGGAATACCATAAAGAAAAAAGGGTATATCTACCAAGATGGTAGATACTAGGTGGAAACCTGTTCCCAATCAAAGAACTAATGGGGCAATGACCTTACAAAAAATGAGAACCAACTGCTTAATAAGTCTTCTCTACGTCCTGATACTGCACATGAAAGTGATTCAGCAGCATTAGCCCCTGAAGCTCTGAAATTGCATTTGTGAAGACACTTGAAATATCTGAATAATTGTTGTCTACAATATGCTCTCAACTCTCTGTTGTCCGTCTCCTTCTAGATTGACCACTGTATGGTGGGCAAAGTCTCCCCCCCAATTTCCTTATCGTTATGCACTGGGTCACAGTTGAGTTCATCCACTCTTATCCAGGCCCTAGTAAGGGACTTTCTTTCCCAATTGGTCTTCACCGCCCTGAAGAATTGGATCCAAACTGTCTCTATGATACCAGAATAGTTCAGAAAAGGATGGTATACTGTTTCCTGGTAAAACCGCATGGAGCAAACATGTGATCCAATGTTGGGGTCTCGGGTAAAAGATTAAAGACTAACAGGCCTACCAGTGGCTAACCAAAGATAACAGTCTGATGCTGTCATATGTAGTAAGAAGTAGCAAAAACTAGATGTCAGGTTGAATTCTTAAGAGGGTCGGTACATCACATACGCCCTTTTTGTGTTTCTGATGTTCAGCTGAGATTTATGTTTAATAACCTGTGTTCTGTTTTAGGTACTGTTATTGGTGTCACTCACATAAAGATCTTTTTTCCGTTTAAACTTCCTGCCAACAAGAGTAATCTTCTTTTTTTCTTTTTTCTTTTTTAAAATCAAAGAATGATCTTTTGCATATGTCTCACTCTTCCAGACAACAAAAGGTGTTGCTGTTGCTTTGATTGCCATCGGTGCTTTTTTTGTCATTGTTCCCTTTAAGCATCTGGTATTCATGATGCTCCTTGAGGCATACACAAGAGAGATGCCATTGAGGAAACACAGCAGTGAAAAATTGATCAGGAGAATGAGAGAATGGTGGGTTCGCATACCAGCAGCTCCAGTTAAGCTCGTCAAATCAGACAACAAAAAGAAGAAGTGACATGATACTCTATATGAAATCATGTACCGTCATCCGTGTGTATGGCTGTACATACTAACTCCAGATGCCAACACCACGGCACTTGCTCAGAGCCATCTGTCAGCCGGGATGCAGTATTGATCTTCGGCATTGTCACCCATTACATATACACAAGGAAACGTATGCGGGTTTCTACATATACATGCACGCACAATGTGTACATACATATTGGGGATTGCAGGGGTAGAGGGCAGGGAAGGGGAGGCAATTTTTGTAGTTTTTCTTCTGTCACACTCACACCAAGCCATTCACATATCTCCACTCCTGGTTGTACAAACTGCCGTTTGCAGCATTTATCAATACACCCGTTTTGCTACCATTTTGCAACAAAAGAGATCTGTCCATACTTGCAGTGACTGTTGAGAAAGGAGATGTTTTTGGAAGTGCTATTTCACAGCCAACGGATTCTTTGTGGAAAAAAAAAATGCATTTGATTGATCCTTCGAACCGAATCGTTGAATTACTTCAAAGTAGAAACTTTAAAAGTTACACATCATTTTCCTCGTCAATGGATTTTCTCTTCGATTGTATTCCAGAGATTGGCCCTGAAAGTTCTTCATTGAAAAATGTCCTTGATTGGGGTCATTCCTCAGGTTCCCAGAAGTTTTTAGAGTAATGAATAAAATTTGTGCTCAGTTCGTATGTTCTTCCTTGGGATTTCAGGAAGTCTGCTAGGTGTCTCTCAAGAATAATAGCATAAATCTATACTAATATAATATTTCTCAGTCTGCCATGTGGCAACACCATGAGAAGCCTAAACATCTCCCTAAATATTTCAAATAATTTTATTCCCCCTAAATATTCTCGGTAAAAATTAGAAATTCAATTGATTTTATTCGGCCTAAACATCCTCTATAAACATAGAAATACAATTAATTCTATTTTGTTAAATAGAAAGAAATCGTCTAGCCAAAATATATTACATAATTTTTTAAAATCTTTCTATTTAGAGTTTTAGACGCACAACAAGACACTCTTGTTCCCGCCTAAAGATTCATGAAAAAATCGAAATGAAATCACTATTATAGACATGTATTCCAGGTAAGAAACTTATTGTACTATCAAAACATAGTGACAGAGAATTAAAGACAAGTAATAAGCATTGGTGCATTTCCATCTAATTAAACCAACGATGGCCAGTGTGATTAAACACAGCAAGTAAGGATTTTTTCCTTAATTTCTTTTCCTCTTCTCCTTCACCTCCGAGTTTTCTCGCGCTGCAACATCGTGCACACCAGTAGTTGCTGCTCAACTGGTGCACAGATCCCCGAAGGATCTCTCTTGGAGCCCCTGTTCGCATGTTCTATACCCTGCACGCAAAGCCACCCGCGCAGGTCGACAGTCGCGTCGCGAGCCTCCTGCGCGGCCTGCTGTCCGCGATCCGCCTTCGCCTTGAAGCCTCAGCCGGCGGCCCGGCAGCCCCCTGCCTGCCCCCGTGCACACGGGAACAGACCGCCGCGAACGTTCACTGGGACGCGACAGGCTGGTCGCACTAGCCCCTCACGCCGCCGCTCCCGTCCCCGCGCCACATCCACAGACTCGCACGACTGCCAGCACGACCCCAGCCCTGCGCCGTCCGCCTCCCCTCTGCTCTTCACGCCGGCCGCAGCGACGTGCAACCTCCCGTGCGTCCCCCTGGTCGCACCAACCCCCTCATGCCACTGCTCCAATGCCCAGCCATTTCCACGCGCACCCTGTGGGTCCCGGACCATCTGCGCCCGCGACGGCTCCCCTTCTCGCACGCGGAAGTCGTCTGCCCTGAGTCTAGCGCGCCCCTGTGAGCATCACCTCTATTTGACCCTCTCCCCCTGCAACTCATCTCCCTCTTTCATGCCGCAGAGTAAGGGCTGCCGACAAGGATGACCGGAAAGTCCTTCCACTTCTTATTGAGAACTGCATCGTTTGTTCGCCTGTTCTATACATGTTCAAAACTGCATGTACATATATTGAGAACTGCATCGTCTCGGTTGCCGCTTTACCTCCTTTGGCAGTGATGGGTTGAAGCATACTTGTGACATAGGAGTTCCACATGGAGGTGGGGTAGGAAGTGGCGAGGGCGAACTGCCATGTGCGGTTAGTTTGCATGCCATGGGTTACAGAAAAAAGTCTATGGACAGCAAACCAACTTCAAACAGGTTGCCTCACACATGCTTTTGCACTACATGCATGCCATGTGTTTCAGAAAAAAAACACATAGGCAGCATATCCCAACTTCGAGCAAGTCGCCTATCACTTGCTTCTGCACTAACCTCCGGCTCCGTCGCATGAATGGCACATCACCACCAGCAGCATCAGCACCTTCACATACATGCACAGCCCTCAAAAACCCTTTGATCCTCCCTTATCCTCGCAGAGCATATGCTGGTGGCGGTGCAGTTGAGCGGGGAGAGAAGCAGCCGTTGGGTGCAGGTAGAAGATAGTGTGGCTCACTGGCTCTCCGTTGAGAATTTTTTTTTTACTTTAGTACTGTAGCACAACAGTAACCACTGTTGCGCAACACTAGAAAATGATTTACTTTTTTACTCTTATATAGTTTGACAATTTTATTTTAAAATTAGATTCTATAATATGACATTTTCCAATTTATAGTTTTTTTAAATATAAAAAATTATTAAAATTTTGTGCATACTAATGTGCGCCGGGTCTAGGACTCGACCGATAACCTGCTGCTCGTAGAACACAACATTGCACCGCTGGTCATCGTAGAGAGGTGATGTAGATGTGATGTAGTGGTATCTCAAATGTCTTTATTATTACTACAATATCCCAGCCACCTTCTTCCTGGCCTTGTGCGCCAATAAGGAACTGTCAAGCGCATATCTTCACCCTAATCTTCCCCCACCATATTCACTTCATGCTCCTTATAGTGCTAAATAATTTATTTTCTTTATACAGTATGTAGTTTAGATTATCAAATTACATGTATTTTTACACAAACACATCCGCCATACCATCACACTTGACCATTCATTGTTTTTTTTATCTTAATGTCATGCATACTAACATGCATATTAAGATGTTACTTAATATTCATATTTATTTTTTGGATGCATAGCTTTCTATCTATCCATTATATGTTTATGTAGATATTTTTAATTTATTTTATATTATGAATATTGTGATGTTATTAAATTGAAAAATTTTTAGATAATTAAAAATATATATATCTTAAATTATTTCCGTGCATAGCACAGCATAGAACTAGTATCATATATTTCCAAGTCATTCGCAGTATGCATATATGGTAAATGTCTGTATTAAAGTTGGTCGTGTCGCTGCAAATTGCGGCGGTACCGAATCATGTCAGGGCCATCGTGAGTCCAGACATGGTCGGCACATCTCCCCCCCATTCCCCCTCCCCGCCGCGTTCGGCACCCCCACCCCCCGTTTCCCCCTCCACTCCACCTTCAGTGCCTCCCCCCCCCCCCCTAGTTTCCTCCTCCTTTGGCCTCCCTCCACACCATGTTTCCCCTTCCCCCTCTTCCTCTGGCGCCCCCCACACCCCCCCCTCCCCCATTTCCCCCTCTTTCCCCACCTCAGGCACCCCCACCCCCCCATTTCCCCCTCCCCTCCCAGCCGCATTCGGCGCCCCCCACCCCCTGTTTCCCCCTCCACTCCACCTTCTGCGCTCCCCCCCCCCCCGCCACCTCTACCCCCAGTTTCCTCCTCCGTTGGCCTCCCTCCACACCTTGTTTCCCCCCTCCTCCTCTACCTCCGGCGCCCCCACCCCCCCTCCCCATTTCCCCCTCTTTCCCCACCTCAGGCACCCCCCACATCCCCCCCCCCCCCCCCCCCCCATTTCCCCCTCTCCTCCCCCACCTACGGTGCCCCCCCTTCCCCTCCTCCACCTTCGGTGCCCCCACTCCTCGTTTCCCCCCTCCTCCTCCATCTCCGGCACCTCCCCATTCCTTTCTCCCTCCTCCCTCACCTCCGGCGCCCACATTTCCCCCCACACCCCCACCTCTTACCACGTTCAACGCCTCCCTCTGGTGTTTCCCCTTGCATTCCTCATCACGTTCGGAGGTATTGGTGGAGAGAGGGAGGGAGTGGCAGATCCAGAGGCGATGGTGAGAGAGGTGGAGGGAGTTGCTGGATGGGGTGCAAGGTGGGACGTTGCAGCGGAGAGGGGGGTCGGTGCAGATCGTACCATACCGTACTCGATAAAAAATGACATGATCGAGTCAAAACGAGTCGACCAATCGTGGTCTGTATGCACTTGTCTGTGTGTATCTAGAGAAATACTTAGTGCACACCAAGGTGTGCACTAAGGTGGGCACACCCATAAGAGATTTTGATTAGAAAATCTGAAAGTATGAGTCACGTGTTTAATAAGTAGAATCACCATGATAGGTTGTTAATTTCAATTACAAGCATGCTACATGATTGTGTCTTGTAAATGTGTATATAAAACCTGCTATGACATGCACATGTATGGTATGTGTAGAGTTATTTGCTGAATCTTTTAGACTCATTACTTGCTTCGGCGTACAGGTATAGTAGGTGACACACTTTTGGAGGAGACCGTGGAAAGCGACTCCGAGCGCGGGGAGTAGCTAGTTTGGTGGAGCTTAGTTGTGACATTTTGGCATTTTGATGTATGTAATTGAAACATTGTACTAGCACTATCATGGAAAGAAATGTTTAAGTGTGGACAATTATGTATTTGATTTTCAGTAATTTAGTTATGTGGACTTTTAGTTCTTTAAATATTATCGAATCATGTATGTTAAATATGGATGATGAATGAAATGAAGACAGTGATTCTTTTACTTCTGCTACTATGTTCTTATATTCACGTGTATCTCAGCTGAATGTTATGTTGGGTAAATGTGCACTAAGTATTTCTCGTGTATCTATATGCTCTTCAAACAGCAGGAATTTGTCGCCAATTCTTTTCCATTGTTGTCTCTTGTTAGACGTTGCAGCGGAGAGGGGGGTCGGTGCAGATCGTACCATACCGTACTCGATAAAAAATGACATGATTGAGTCAAAACGAGTCGACCAATCGTGGTCTGTATGCACTTGTCTGTGTGTATCTAGAGAAATACTTAGTGCACACCAAGGTGTGCACTAAGGTGGGCACACCCATAGGAGATTTTGATTAGAAAATCTGAAAGCATGAGTCACGTGTTTAATAAGTAGAATCACCATGATAGGTTGTTAATTTCAATTACAAGCATGCTACATGATTGTGTCTTGTAAATGTGTATATAAAACCTGCTATGACATGTACATGTATGGTATGTGTAGAGTTATTTGCTGAATCTTTTAGACTCATTACTTGCTTCGGCGTACAGGTGTAGTAGGTGACACACTTTTGGAGGAGACCGTGGAAAGCGACTCCGAGCGCGGGGAGTAGCTAGTTTGGTGGAGCTTAGTTGTGACATTTTGGTATTTTGATGTATGTAATTGAAACATTGTACTAGCACTATCATGGAAAGAAATGTTTAAGTGTGGACAATTATGTATTTGATTTTCAGTAATTTAGTTATGTGGACTTTTAGTTCTTTAAATATTATCGAATCATGTATGTTAAATATGGATGATGAATGAAATGAAGACAGTTATTCTTTTACTTCTGCTACTATGTTCTTATATTCACGTGTATCTCAGCTGAATGTTATTGTTAGGTAAATGTCCCACCCACTAGGGGTGTACTATTTGACCTTGGAGTTGGGAAAAATAGGATGGGGGATATTATAATCCCCTAGGAGTGTGCCATTTGGCCTTGGGGTTGGGAAAAGTGGGATGGGGGGATATAATAATCCCCCCAAGGCCAAATGGCACACCCCTAGTGGGTGTGCCCAACTTAGTGCACACCAAGGTGTGCACTAAGTATTTCTCGTGTATCTATATGCTCTTCAAACAGCAGGAATTTGTCGCCAATTCTTTTCCATTGTTGTCTCTTGTTAGACCTTGAATACATTTCTGCAGTTTAAGTACATACTCACCCGATGAGGTAGAATGTTATTCCTAGTTTTAAGCTTATGAAATGAATTCTTGGATATAAGTAGGAATTTTGTACGTTATTTATCTTTAAATTTTTTTTATAAAGAACACATTTTCTACCGTTAGATCCTAAGTCCTTCACCGTATTGAAATTGAAGGGATATAAGTAGAATATCGTTATAAAGCTACGGTGACAACATCATGACAAAGATCAAGAAATAGAATGGAGTATAAAAGGTTTGTGGTTCTTATACATAAAGTACTGTTAAATGTATTCATATTTTACAAGTATATTATATTGTTGAGATTGTCAAAATTGTGCAAAAGATCATTGAACGGTCTTTTTTGCACTAGCTTTTGTTTTGAACAAGGGATATTCAAATGTGTGCGAAAAGGACCACTGAATGCTTCCTATACACACTTTTGATCTTTTCAATAACTAAATGTAATTTTAGAAATAATAAATCTGCAATTTTTTATGTCTATGCAAGGATCCCTAAGTAGAATCTAAGTATCCCCTTGAAAATTTTGAAAAATTATTAAAAAATATTAGTGACCATCATCACGTTGTGAATATTTTTTCTCTAAAATAAAACAATTAATAATAATAAGATAAAATTATTTATATATCTCTAAAATTCTCTATATTCATAGATATATCTTCAAATTTTAATTGTTAAATTGTATACTTTTCTAATCGAAAGAGAACATCATATATATTTCTACTATTTAACTTTATTCGTTTAATTCAACTACAGGTGAATTAATACAAGAAAAAATTAATTTATTTTCCATAATTTTAATATATATATAGGAGAATTAACTATTGGTCCCTGGAAGGAATCTGATATTATTTAGGTCTCTGTCAGGCTTTCCCGTGCCGTCTGGTCCCTGCTTTATGTAGGATTTATTTTTAAATCCCTGTTGTTAACTCCCGTTATCCCAAAAGTGTATAACCGTTATCCCAAAAGTGTGTAACTATGCAAATATGTAAATCCTGTAACTGTATAAATAAGTAATTACATACTTATGCAGTTACACATGTAACTTTGTAGATACTTAATAATTTACAGAAATAAATATTTACTTACTTACTGGGAGAATTACTGTAATGACCCAGGATCCGAATTACCAGTTACCAACCAGTAACCCGAATCCTAACTCGCCACCCACGAGCCGAAGCTCAGAAGGGTAAAAAGAGAACGTTTGAGGAGAACATATAAGAAAATGTACACACCACAAAATTTTTGAACATTCCACTATATAATATATCAAATAGTACAACTCAGAGCTGATCCAAAAAAAGTAAAAAGTACAACGAGTACATAAACTAAGTACTACTCACAGCAGCTAAGCAGACCAACACTGGAGTGAGCAGGCTCCTCAGCATTTGGAGCCGACGATGAACCACCTGAAAAGAAAGGGAGTGAGTCTCAAGAAGAGACCCAGTAGGGACACTAACCCCCACCGGAAATAGTACTAAAAGACAGTACAGAAAGTAAAACTACAGTAAGTAAACACTGCACAACAAACAAAAAGCTGGTGACGTGACGCCCAACTCCTTGCAGGAGTGGGCCAAGAAGCTGGAACCTGGCAGGCTCGATAGTACAACAAACACACACAGACAAGCACATACACACACACACACAAGGTAGGACCAGCTAGGGCCTATGGCTTGGCGCCTCGACACCACAGAGTCCTCCAACCCTAGCCATGTGTGAACACTCAGACGCTCTCCCTCGCGTCTGGTCCTCGACCGGTTTTTCCCTACGTCGGACTCGAACGGTGGAGAATGGGCCCCATGAAAACCGGCTCGTAACCACCACAAGGGGCACGCACATGATGGAGTCACACTCGACGTCCAGGCTCACCGACGGAATAGCTCAACACCAGTCATCGAAACAGAGCCTTCACCTCGACGTCTGGGAAACACAACACAAGCACGGCAAAAGTCGGTACAAGCAAAGACGAAGACGCTCTCAACATCTGGTACACCGTGCCAAGAGGCGGACACCGCGTGTCAACACCCTGCACAACGGTCAAGGGATCAGCCTGTTGGGACCTACTTGTGGAGTTGACTGCAACATCTATTGCCGCCAACCCTAGGGTAGACGACAACACCCTTAACGTCTACAGGAAGTGGACGGCAACAGGCTTGCCGTTTACCTCATCTTGACGGCAAGGGATCTTGCCGCCAAGTTCCTCCCTGAAGAACTTGACGTCAACCGATGTTGACGTTAAGTTCTTTAGCTTTCAGCAGCTGAAACGGCCCTAGGCCGTTCCCACGGGCGATCCAGCCCAAGAAACCGTAGATTGATGATGGGAAACACTTTCCCTCATACAAAACACCACTGTAAAGTCGGAAAACAATGATCCAATGATTGGATCGGCGGTTTCACCCCAAAACCCAGCATGGAGAATCCCTCCCCAAAACCACGGTTTTCATGCAAATCACACACACATGAGCACGACATTACATGCAGGGGAATCGAAACCGCGGATTGATGATGGGAAATACTTTCCCTCATCACAAAACACCAGTGTAAAGTCGGAAAACAACGATCCAATGCTTGGATCGGCGGTTTCACCCTAAAACCCGGCATCGAGAATCCTTCCCCAAAACCACGGTTTTCATGCAAATCACACACACATGAGCACGACATTACATACAGGGGAATCGAAACTGCGGATTGATGATGGGAAATGCTTTCCCTCATCACAAAACACCAGTGTAAAGCCGGAAAACGATGATCCAACGCTTGGATCGGCGGTTTCACCCCAAAACCCAGCAAGGAGAATCCCTCCCCAAAACCACGGTTTTCATGCAAATCACACACACATGAGCACGACATTACATACAGGGGAATCAAGGGGCAGAGTCCCTACCTCAAAACGCAATAAAAACTCCCAAAGAACCTCGAATCCCGCCGATTATCCCAGAGCTCCCCCGCGAGGACGATCCTTCAACCTATGTTTCCCGCCTGATCTGCCGCCACCACGAGCACCACAGCCTCCCCACGAACTCCCGTCGGCCGTCGGAAGTGGAGAAGAAGAGGGGTGAAGGTGGTGGGAAGAAGAGGGAGAGAAGTGAGGAAGAAGGGGCCTCGGGTCGCCCCTAAAAACACAGGCCGAGCAGGTTGACGTCAACATCAGTTGCCGTCAACTTGCACTGACAAATGTTGATGTCAACATCGATTGACGTCAAGTTCATACATGAGAAGACTCTGGAAGCTTCGGTAGACGTCAACATCGATTGACGCCAAGACCCAATCGATGGCAGCACTCTTGCCGTCAACCCAACTGTTGACGTCAACACCCTTAACGTCAACACCCTTGACGTCAACCCACTGTAACGTCAACATCCCTTGACGTCAACATGCACTGTTCCAGAAGAAGGCCCATTAAGGGTCCAATAAGGCCCAAGGCCTTACAATTACCAATCAGTCCCTAATTTTGGGGGATTTATTTTTAGGTCATTGAGTTATATAATTATAGAAGAAGGGACTTACATAGTTTCAGAAGGGCTTACCTAGTTACCAGAGACTTACCTAGTTACAGAGTTGCATGTGTAATTACACACTTATGCAGGTAAGTCCTTATGTAACTCTGTAATTACCTAGTTACCAGGGACTTACCTAATTACAGAGTCCCTAAGTTACATACTATGTAACTTTGTAATTACATGTATAGTTATAGAGTATGTAGTTACAGAATTACATTTGTAGTTACATAGTATGTACATGTGTAATTACACACTTAAATGTAGTTTCAGAGTTACACATGTAACTCTGTAACTACATACTTACGTAGTTATAGGAATTACATACTTATGCAGTTACATGAATTACACATGTAACTCTGTAACAAGGTAAGCCCTAGGTACCATTTGGTAACTAGGTAATCCCTGATAACTAGGTAAGTCATTCTAAAACTATATAAGTATGTAACTAGGTAAGCCCTAATTACATAGTTACAAACTTATAAAATCTCTATATAGTTACAGAGTTACGTGTGTAACTGTATAAGTATGTAATTATATACTTATGTAGTTATAGGAATTACATACTTATGCAATTATACATGTAACTTTGTAAATATATACTTACACAATTACAAATTTAACTGCGTAACTACTTCATACCTTGTTACATAGTTACAGGAAGAAATAATTACAAACTTAAGGTGTAAAAAACTATGTACTTACATACTTACATAGTTACATGTGTATGTGTAGTTACATAGTATGTACATGTGTAATTACACACTTACATGTAGTTATAGAGTTACACATGTAACTCTGTAGCTACATACTTATGCAGTTACAAGAAGTATACATGTAACTCTGTAACTAGGTAAGCCCTAGATAACCTTTGGTAACTAGATAACCCCTGATAACTAGGTAAATCTTTTGAAACTATGTAAGTCTGTAACTAGGTAAGCCTTAATTACAGAGTTACAAACTTATAAAATCTCTATGTAGTTACAGAGTTACATGTGTAACTGCATAAGGATGTAATTATATACTTACGTAGTTATAGGAATTACACACTTACGCAATTATACATGTAACTCTGTAAATATATACTTACTCAGTTACATATTTAATTGTGTAACTACTTCATACCTTGTTACATAGTTCCATGAAGAAATAATTACAAACTTAAGGCATACAAAACTATGTACTTATATACTTACAGAGTTACATGTGTATGTGTAGTTACATAGTATGTACATGGCATACAAAACTATGTACTTATATACTTACAGAGTTACATGTGTATGTGTAGTTACATAGTATGTACATGTGTAATTACACACTTATAGGCATGTAACTCTGTAACTACATACTTACGCAGTTACAAGAATTACATATGTAACTCTGTAACTAGGTAAGCCCTAGGTAACTTTGGTAACTAGGTAAGCTCTGATAACCAGGTAAATCATTATGAAACTATGTAAGTCTTTAACTAGTAAGCCATAATTACAGAGTTACAAACTTATAAAATTTCTATGTAATTACAGAGTTACATGTGTAACTGCATAAGTATGTAATTATATACTTACAAAGTTACATGATTAACATACTTACGCAGTTATACATATAACTGTGTAAGTACGTACTTATGTAGTTACACACTTTTGGGATAACGGTTACACACTTTTAGGATAATGAGAGTTAACAACAGGACTTAAAAATAAATCATACATAAAGCAGGGATTGGACCGCACGGAAAAATCTGACAGGGACTTAAAAATAATGTTAGATCATTGTCATGGACCAATAATTAATTCTACCTATATATATATATATTAATTTTTCTCACTCATCTCTCTCTCTTCTCTCTCCTTGCCGTAGTCCCCTCTGACACGGAGTCCGGGGGAGGGTACGACGAGGCAGGGATGGGTTCGGGGTAGTCGGGGCAGGGCTCGGTGGCGCAGCCATCGCCGTCGCACCCATGCGGCGCCCATTGGAAGCCCGTGGCGGAAGACGCTGAGGCTGAGAACGAAGCCCACCACCAGCAGTACGGCCGCCAGACCAATGATGATCTTGGTCTCCAATCTCTCCGACCAACTCCTGCTGTCGCTCTCCGCTCCTTTTCCTTTCACCGCAGGCGGTGATGTTAGCGATGACCGTCCTACCAAGTTCTCAGAATCCCGCCGGTGAAAGTTCCTTAGCGGTGGGTCGAGGTCGGGAACCTCCGCTGATGGCAGCCGCAGTGCCAGGTCGACGGATAGCTTCCACTTCTCCTTCCCGGTGGCCTCTAGATCATGATCCGTACGACTACCTCTCTCTCTCTCTCTCTCTCCTATCGGAGTCTCCGACACTCCTTCTCTCTCTCTCTCTCTCTCTCTCTCTCTCTCTCTCCCCCTGTCTCTCTCCTCTCTTAAGAATTTTGTGTTTTTTTATCTTTATCTTAACCGTTCAGTTCATATATTAACTGAATATTTTTCAGATTTGAATGATAAGTTAACTATGGAGATATAATTAATATTTTTTCGACATAAGAAATATATAATTTAATTTAAAGATATATTTATAAATACGTAAATTTTTAAGGGTGTATGGGTAATTTTCCCTTAAAAAGAAGCTGTTTTTGTTATACCCTATTTCCGAATCGTTGGATCCTGAGAAAACCCGATCACATGGTCAAAAAAATGTAAGGTGCCATTGTTAGCGCGACGCAGCGCGAGCCCGGGATTCTTGCGGCGGTGTACGGCCGACGTCCTTCCCCGTTCTCTCTGCTTCCCTCCGCCCCCTTCTCCGTTGCGTTCCTTCGTCTCCCCAATCAGGGCACAAGAAGGAACGACGGTGAGAAGGATCTCTGGTAAATTGGGTTCTTCACGCTGCGGAACGCATAACGGCGTAAAGACCCAGAGAGAGTGGTGGTTGCCATTTCGTGCGTCCGGGAACAGATGGAGGAGTTGCTGAAGCAGCACATGTTTGCTGCCCACGCCGTCGCTGCTACCGGCGCTGTCGCCCTGGCGTCTTCGCTGACGCACCCCCTCGACACCCTTAAGTCCCTTCTTCAGGTAACCCACGAAAAAAGGACACCCACATAAAAAAAGGTCAATTTTTGAAGTTAGTGGAGCGATAGAATAAAGACAGAGCAGAAGAGTATGGTGAATTTGCAGCTTTCTACTTTAGTGGGTCTTTGAGCCTGAAATGTATCGCGCATTGTTTTGGTAGTATTCTGGGTTAGCTATGTCTCACATCGCCTTTTCGTAAACTATTGTTGTTGGAGTTCTGTAAACTGCCGATTTATGGTTATGCTAATGGGGATTGACCCTCAAAAAGGTTGGTGCAGGTTCTCGACAGCAGATGGACCTTGCGCAAGTGTTGTATAGAGTTCGATCTCTGTCGGGAGTTTCAGGTTTTCATTTTCATTTCAGAGGACAATGCTTCTAATCATTTTCCTCTTTTCATTTCTATGGAAGTCTTGCGGAAATTATTGTCTAGACATTGTGATGCAATCAAGCTTTTCAGTGTGTTTTCACATTTCCTAATTCCTACAGTTGTGCATATATATACTTACACCTTGCAACCCCACCCCTCCCGGTTGATTTGGTGCGCTTAGTTGACCGTCTATTGCTCTTTTTCTTTGCAAATGATTCATACACGTCTTGCTTGTATGTACCTTTTAGGTTTATACAGTGGATTTGGTTGGTCAACCGTGGGAAAATTTTCGGGGATGGGAGCACGTTTTGGAATTTATGAAGTCTTAACGGCCTTCTATAAAGGTATTGCATAGTTTTCTGTGTTCATGCTTTTGCTTTTCTTTCCTTTTTAAGTTTGATACTGGAAAGTCACCATTGTTTGATTTAAGATGTCAAATACAATCTACAAGATAGCTTCACAACATAGTGCCGGGTACAGTTGCACAGTAGTGACAAATGTAGACTTAACTCATAGGTCAGAAGCTCAAGGCTTGGATGATAGTCAGTCAGTCTTTTTCCCTTTTTTGGTGAAGGTTGCCAAAAGACCATATTACTTTGAAAAATTAGAAAACACAAGTGGGTAGACCCTCATCCACCCCATGTACAAACCACTGAAGAGGAACAACTCACACTCCTCTAGCAACGTTACAATGTGAAAATTTTCCAGTTTCCCATTGAAGACAGAAGAGTGGACTACTGAAGGTTCAACCCATTACTGTGGCTGTTTGTTGGTTGATTGTATTTATGCTAACATAATTTCAAACTGGTGTTGTGAGAATGCATTACCACAGACTATGGTAAAGGTGCCAGTGGCAAACATGAACCATATGTCTATGCATAGATGTTAGTATCGGCCGAAACAGATATGTTTTGGCCAAAACGTATCAGTTTAGACCGAGACTGATCCGAAACTGGCCCGAACACTGTATCAAATCCGAAGCCGGCCACTCTTAAGGTCACCCGAGATGCCCAAGACCGGCCGAAATGAAACTGAAACCGTATCGGTTTTGGACCTGGCCGAAACCGATACTAACATCCTTGGTCTATGGTGCTGCCAACTGCAAAATTGAGCTAAACCATTCACAGCCACTTTCTTTTTTGAAAATGATGTGGATTATATCACTCACAAATTTATTCAAGATTCATGGCCACTTTCTTGTTTGGCCCTCTTTGAAAGAGGAATTCTGTCATGTTTCTCTGATGATCTTTGTGTCATCATCATCATCATCATCAAAGCCTTATTCCATTATTTGGGATCGGCTACATGAATCCTTTTCTGCCAAAGATTTCTATCAAGTGTTATATTTGTGTTTAAACTCAACAAGTCCAAGTCCTTCCTAATAACATCACACCATCTCATTTTAGGCCTTCCCCTAGCTCTTTTACTGGCATCCACTAAGATTTGATCACATCTTTTAACCGATGCCGAGTTAGGGCGACGATACACGTGTCCAAACCACCTTAGTCTATTTTCTCACATTTTTCTATCAATTGGAGCTATCCCTAAGTCCTCACGGAAGCTCTCATTCATAATCTTATCTTTTTTAGTCTTACCACACATCCATCTCAGCATCCTATCTCCTTTCGCACTACTCAACACTCGGTGCCATATAATAAAGTAGGTCTCACAGCCGTTTTATAAAACTTCGCTTTTAGTTTCACTGGTATACGACGATCACAGAGGACTCATGTTGCACTTCTCCATTTTAACCAGTTTGCCTTAATCATGTGTGCCACATCGTCATAAATCTCCTCATTCTCTTGGATGATAGACTCTATGTATCGAAAGTTACTACTCTTAGGAATGTTTTGCCCATCAATTTGAATCAATCTGATGATCTCTATGTAAGAATGGAATTCCCTTGAAAGAGACATGGGTATTTCCTTCCTTTTCTCCATACTTATTCAATCCATGCAATCCCCTCCTAGGGTCATTCTAATGAATATTCAAGTTCTATGGTTTGAGAAAGTGGTCATTATGGATTGTGACTGACCTGACCTTGTCTGGTTCACCACACCTGGATTCAGAAATTGACCAACCAAAATGACTGGGTATAAAATTAAGAAAAACTACTAGAATTGGACAAACCATCTCAAAATTGGTAAAATGTGGCCACTTTTCTGGTGAACTAATGTTATTGATCAGTCATATTTTCTAAGGTAATTTGCTTTTAACTGTTATTTATGAGCTTTATTTTTAGTTGATCTGGTTATTTTTGACCCTGAACCAGAACAGACCCAGAGTGGTTCCGGTTTCATTCTTTTTAATACTTGTCGTCAACCATTGTAAATGAATTTCACATATTTTTCTCTGTACAGGGGCTATTAATATCATTATCATGTACCTTTAGTCAATCCATAACGGTATTGCCACACAGTCGTAATAGTAGTTTCACCGCTTTTGACCTCATTATTTCCTTGCACAGTCTGACCAAGAGAATAACTTACAGTAGTTCCCTTGATTTTCTGAAAGTATGTAATTCCCTTAAGCAAATCAAGGGAAAAAATGCAAAATCTGGCATAAATCTTATTCCTAACAGCATAGAAAATCTTTACAGTCCCATCCACTTTTCAAAAAAAAGTTCTTTACAGTGCAACTTGGAAGCAGTCTTACTTTGTGAAAGAAATTAGAAATTTCATATGATGACTTATCATTTTTTCTTCATTCGAAATGAATGTTATGCACTGGCTATCTTTGTCATGTACTTCTTTTGTGAATGTTGTCCATGGAGGATGATCTAAGAGCATATCCTACTTTACATGTAGCAATACAAATACATCATTTATTTTTCACCATTATGTTGCAGATGGGAGAGAAGATAATTATGTATATGTCTCTGAGGCTCTATCAGCAGGCATCGCTGCTGGTGCTGTTGAGGCTCTCATAAGCACTCCGTTTGAGCTTTTTAAACTCCGCGAACAGGTCAACTCTGCTTCTTACCTACAAAGGACCTTCCCTGCTAAGGTAGTGGAAGGCAATACTATTTCCTCAAAATTATTACCTGGTTACAATCCGGATGTAAAGGCGTTCAGTCAAACTGTTGGTCTTCTTTCTGCACTTCCCAAACACTCCAACATGGTTGATGGACTCAAGGGGTATCCATGATGCTAGCTGGTTCTGGAAGACCACCACTTGCTTCTGAGGTGAAAGGTCCTTTAATGTAATATCTTTGGAAGGATGGGGCGCCCTGTGGAGAGGCCTGAGGTCTGGAATAGCTCGTGATTCAATTTTCGGTGGTGTTTTCTTTTCGACTTGGCAATTTCTGCACATTGCTATGCTTGATTGGAAAGCGATCGATATGAACCCTCCTCCCAGGTTACAAATGATAAACCCTGCTAGCTATTTATAGATTATCTCTTAGCAGACATCCATTTATCTGATATTATTTTCACCTTGCGAGCTTCATAATTTATTGATATCATCTGTCTTATTTTCTAATGTTGTCAGGTGTGTCCTCTTTCATTTCTATGTTTCTAGATTTTATATCCACTTTCACTAGGCAGTCATTTTCAACTGCAGATAAATCCACATTGATTTAGATCTGAGCTCATTTGCACAGCCTTCCAAAACTATGTGACAGAAGCTTATGGTTATGCTATAATTTGAGGCAAATTATTAACCAGATTTGAATAAGATATAACTTCAAAATTTTTCAATACATTTTCTTTTCACTTTTCAAAGAAAATTTCTCGAAGTATAAACCTAAAGGATATATTTGAAATTAATGTGTCCATATACAAGTCAATCCTTGCATCTATTTATGGTAGATTATTCCATTTTTTGTTTGGACTTCAATAAGTTGACTGATACCCTGTACCAACATGTTTATATCTAAACTTTTGGTTCTGTTATACACAAAAAACTAAGGAACGGACTTGGAGCTTGATTTAGATTCAGTCCAGGTTGAGTAGTAGATTTATATGAAACTAGAACGAAGCTGACTGTCTATTGACTACCTACTGATTTAAGACTACCAATCCGTGTCTAGACCTATCTTGGGTCTGTCCTTTTGTATGAAAAAAAATATCTGCAACAGCCCCCACAACTTTTACCATGTTCATCCAACACATATTCATTGTTATTATCTAATAACTTGGTTCTTACGGTAAATGAAGTGATACATCTTTGTTAGATGTCTTTGAAGGAGCTGTGAACAGGTCGGAGATGGGACCAGAGACACTAGTTTTTTAATTTGGATAATTATGGAGGGTATTCACTTTTGACCAGAAAAATTGAAATATGATGTTTCCGATTTTGTTCAGATTTCAATGCAGTTACCAGAACTGGAATCTGATTATTATTGGATAAAATATGTTTATTTAAAAGAAGAAATGAGAAATGGAAAATATGAGACATATTTACATGTTCCAATTCTGATTCTGATAGCTTACCAATAGCTTACTGGAAATTCTGATGCCGATTCCATGAAACACATCTACATGTTCCAATTCTGATTCTGATAGCTTACCAATAGCTTACCGGAAATTCTGATACTGATCCCATTAACTTTCTGGTATTATTTTATGATTCTAATTCTGATTTTAAGAATCAGAAACTAATCAGAATTTCAGATATTAATTTTTTTAAGTAATTTCAGATCTTATTTACAGCCTTCTTTTGAGAAATCAATTTATTTGTTTAACTGAAGTTCTTCTTTTTATACATGGACTACTTGTTAATTAGCAAATAAGTTGCATTTGATTAGTAAATGATTTCGTGGTTGACCTACCATTCAGGTCCATTGATGAAATTGGCCCCGTGTCCCCACTTGCCGCTTCTCTGGCAGCTGGTTTTTCTGGGTCCTTAGCTGCTGTGGCATCCCACTGTTTTGACACCGCCAAGACCCGATCTCAGTGTGTTGTTACACCAAAGGTATTTGATTTTGCTAATCTATGCCAATTTTTTCTGGAGCAGAAAGTTGTGTTTGTCTATTGGGAATCTTACTTTTGAACTCATATAATCGATGAAACCTTATTTAATATGTTGGCATGGTGCAGGAAGAAAATTATTTCTAAGACATGAGACATTTAAACATCCTGGTCAATCAGTTTGATAGGCAGTCAAGAATGAACAAATAAGTGTCAAGTTTATGGCCTTTTAAGATGGGCAATTATTATACATCTTTGTTCTAGTCTTCTTTTGTTGGATTGTTGTCCATTGTCGCAAAGAAAAAAAAATTGTGAACCATAGCAGGCTGCCAAGTGGTCCAAGAATACTCGGTCTTTTTCATATGGTCTTTGTCTAAAAGTACTGATTTGAGCAACGTGGATGGCTTAAACAAGGAGGGTGGCTCTGGCTTCCAGACGCATGGCCAAGGTCTAATAGAGGGTAGATTTGAGGAAACATCTTCAAACTGAGGACTTGTTGCTAGTTTATTTCAAGTGTCAGTAGCAGGACATTCTGTCAATCGGGGAATGTTTTTGGTGACAACACCTGGAGATTTTCAAGTTCATTTTGCCTCAAAAGCTGTGGATATAAAGTAGAAAAGGATAAATGAGTATGTTTCAAAATTTTCATCATTTACATTAAGGAAACAGATGCTGTGTCGTGACATCACTTGAATGTTTTGTGCAGTATATCACCATGGAAAGAAAATTCCTGAGATGGAACATGCCAGGAATTTGGCTTGAGAGGGTGACAGGAATTCATCCACGAGATCGCAGCATCCTTTTCCGTGGTATTGGATTGCGGATGGCCCGCAGTGGAATCACATCTTTTGCAATTGTTGGAAGTTACCTGTTGGTCGTGAACTACTTTGTCTGAACACATCCTTGTTTCAATCCGGCTTAACAGGCAACGTTAAGTTCCAGAAACTCAACAGTAGAACTTTCTGTGGAGATATTCATGTGCCAGCTGTCCTTTTGCTGGCATGTGGAATTCATTTCGATCAATTTTCCTGTTGCATTTGCTGAATCCAGCAGTTACCCAACGGCTTATTCCCTTCAAACACTTGGAACTTGGTTGTAGAAAGCTGATAGTTGTGACTGCAAGATTCTAGAGAGAGAGAGAGAGAGAGACAAGTTGCCTCAACAACAGTGACCAAGTGATGGGTAGCATACCCTTTTTTTTTTTTTGCTCAGCACACTTTACCGAGTTCAAGGGATCTTCTTACTTCATGGTTAGCCCAATTTGCTGGCTATATGTTATTCCAAGTGTTCCTGGATGTGGAGGCATATTTCTTATCATCTGTTGCCCGCAGCCATATTCACTAATGTGTGCACATCAATTTTCACTGACATCTTTGTGGTACTCGCTTCCCTCTGTTATATGACTCACATTCTACTGCCCTCGCTCCTTCGAGTCCTCTGCTCTGCATGTAACTTTCGTTTCAATCTCTATTCACATGGTCATATTGTTAACATCCTCTTCTCAGATTGTTCGCCGACCTTGACAGTGGGGTGATCACCTGCAACAACAGCAGTTCAGGCCGGCAAACCGATGACATTCTTCATTTCGTAGCAATGTAGATTTTTGGACTCTACTCACAGGGGGGTGACAATTCAAGACTCTTAACGGGTAGTAAAAATATCCGTTTAAAACCTATTTGGCATACCTATATATCATTCTTATCTACTAAAAATGACAAATATCACCCTTATCCATATTTGTAATTTGTCACTTTCAGTAGACAAGCATGATAAATAAGCTTTGGACGTACTTATTGGTTAGTATTTCTCGTTCAAGACCTTCTACCTCAGTTTGAGTCGTCTGGTGCTTTAGTGCATAATAAAAAGGGTAAATGCCCTGTGCCTACACGCGTATGCGGGCACAATTGCTTTGAACCATTGAAAAATGAAATGCTTATGACAAGACTCTTTTTTTAAGTAGCTGCATACCCGTGCAACAGTAAATTTTTAGATTTATATAAATATTTATTTTAAATAGGATATAGAATCAAAATAAAATATCTAGAGTTAATTTCTTAATGAATATATATTTTGAGTTCCAATTTTAATAGTAAAATATAATCATATGCCTGTGTAATGCACAGAATGTTTTTAATTTTGAATAAATGTTTTTTAAATTATATAATTATAATATTTTAAAATAAATAAATATTTTTAATTTTTAAAATATAGACGGAGGAGTTTATGTAAGATGTAATTTTAATGTGGAGTGTGGAGGAGAGAGAGAGATCAAGAGGAAAGAGAGAAACAGAGTTGATTTTTATGTGAAGGAGAAAGAGATCGCATAGGGTAGAGAGAGAAAGATAGAGTTAGGTTTAGATTAAGAGTTTTATTTGTGGAGAGAGAAATAGTAGAGGGAAGAGAGAGAGAAAGAGAGAGCTGGGTTTGGACAAGAAGTTTTATTTGTGTCATGTGGCACTTTATATTGACAGGGTCAAATTGTGTTTTAGTTATATATATATATATATATATGACATTGTTATGACAAGACTCTCAATTGTCTCAGCACACACTCTCTCTACTAATATTACTTTCCATGCTATCCACTTCAATCTTATTGCAAAAAGGTTCTTGCATTAAGCATATCTCATATTTTAAATATTTACATTTTTTGAAATATAGATTGTACCACGGGCATACTAAAATAAAAGGAATGTAGTAAAGGAAAAGCCTATGACATCCCCTATACAAGACTCCACACCAAGTTAGTGTCAATCTAGCTCCTCAATGACAAAAGGAGCAAGGAGTTATGAGGACTCACTTTACAGCAATGAGTAGCTCAAAAAATAACTCTCTTACAAATAAAAGAAAAAAAAAGACTCCTTCGATATGGCCTCTCTTTTAACTAGTTTACTGTTCCTTTCACTCCACAAGTCCCAAAATGTGGCATGAAGGATCAACCATTAGATGATATTATTCCCTTGAGTGCTTATCTTCTATGTCAAATGAAAAGAAGTTATTGCATGGAGCCAAAATTCCCCATAGTATGATGTAATCTTTGTCCCCAATTTCATCCATAAAAGTCTTCGCGAATGAGTAAGAAGTGAATAAGTGATCTATGTCTTCATCCTCATCCCCACATATGCAGTAATGGGTAGAAATATTATGTAGAAAATGCATCTCTATCTGGTTGGGAGCCAATCGTGAGAGATCCTCCAAATTAGCAATTTCATTTTCATCAAGCTTCAAATCTCTATCAGAGAGATACAAATAAGTTGACCGCACGGAGAAGAGACCTCCAATCTCCCATCTCCAAACCCTTGTGTTGTGCCTACTAGGAGTGGGTCTGAAATCTTGTAGGAGACTCAAAAGGCTTTGAAACTAATCCATCCTTGTAGAGATAGACACCTCCTAAAAGTGGGGGTCCAAGTATCCCCAAGCCACTATATCCCTAGGCTGTTATAGAAAATAGAGAAGGAAAGGCTTTTGCAATTGAGCAAATATCATACCATCTGTCATGTCAAAACAAAAATCTCTATCTATCTCCCAACTGACATCTCACGTTGGCTCTGAGAAAATCAACACACTATAATATCCCTCTCCAGATCAGAGAGACATAATACAAATGGCTAGGGAGAATATCTCACATTCTGCTTGAGCTATAATACCTTCAAGAGAATTGAGTCCACATACTTTCCTCATTTGTCCCCAATCTCCATAACCACTTGCTCAATAATGCCAAATTAAAGTATCTAATGTTCTTGATGCCAAACCCCTGCTTCCTTCCTCTGACAAATTCTACCACAGACAATATCATGCCACCTCTGACTCTGCTCCCAGTATCATACCAAAAAAATCTTGCTTGAATCCTAGCCATCGATTTTGAGATTATGAAAATAGAGAGAAAGTAAATTGGCAAACTATATGGAACCCATCTGCACAAAACCAGTCGGCCTCATAAGAAAGAAGCCTCACCTTCCATCCTGTCAGTCTAGACTCAAATATGCGAACCACCCCCTGCTAATCTCTATAATGAATAGACATAGGAGAAGGGGAAGGCCGAGGTAGGAGAAAGAAAAGGTCCCAATTTGACACTCAAAGATGAGATTATGAAAATGGAGAGAGAGTAAATTGGCAAACTATATGGAACCCATCTGCACAAAACCAGTCGACCTCATAAGAAAGAAGCCTCACCTTCTATCCTGTCAGTCTAGACTCAAATCTGCGAACCACCCTCTGCTAATCTCTATAATGAATAGACATAGGAGAAGGGGAAGGCCGAGGTAGGAGAAAGAAAAGGTCCCAATTTGACACCCAAAGATGAGCACTGCCCTCGCAATGTCTAGTTCCTCCAAGTTAATCCCTATCAAGTGACTTTTGTTGTAGTTCACTGGAGATATTCTGAACTATCTCTAACACCATTACACCAGTCTAACATCAATCAACTACTAGATGTCATCAGCCAAAAATAAGAGGATGTCGTCAGCTTACTACTAATGTGAGATGGAAATTTCTTGATAGATTTGGAAGCCTCTGAGCACTCCCACCACCTCAGCTCTCGTGTACTCAGAATGTGGGAACCAAAACAAAAGGCAAAAGGGAGAGAGGATCTCCCTACCCAAGAACTCTCTCACTGGTAAAGACCTCTCTGTGAGATGTTAAGTTGAACCGTTAAAAAACAAGTAGATTTATTTTCTCTGCGTAATAATGAAAGATATATCTCAAGTAATATAAATAGGCTAACGGATTAATTTTATTATATGCACATTATTATTATTTCATCTTTAGTTGGCGGGTCTAAATAGACATGTTGTTTATGAGATAGAGGAAGAACCAAGTTCATGATTGAACAGAAGTGGAAATCGTATCTACGAGAGGGAGGAAGAGGATCCACCCACGAAAAGGTTACGAAACATTGCACCATCTGGTGCCATTTTTGGGGTTTCTGGTGTCCGCATGCTTGGGGGTGGGATTTTATCAAATTTTGAACCATTAAAATTCTTTGAAAGATAATCCACATCACTTTTATTAAACTTTTTCCAAGGCAATAAGGATTTAACCTAAACAAAGTAATCCTCTGTCCAGGGCACTTCGATATGAAAAAATGAATGCTAAAGATTCATCAAAACAACTGATCAGATTCAACCCTAACGAGAACACAAACCTTTGGATCATTCTTTGACAATATGATACAAGATACTAGACATGATGCGATTAAGAGCTTCTATATAATCAACCGTCATTGATTCCACAGGTGAAACAAACAAAGAATCAAGTTGCTAGTACAAGAAAACACGTTACACGTGGCGTAAGTGGAGCATGCCAGATCATGATTTGCTCGGGACTCTTTCCATTTATGAGGCGCCGGAGAGTGGTTGAGTAAGGGTCGGTCAAAAGGCGTTTTGACGCAAGTGAAATGACGACGTCTTGCTCCAGAGTTCAAATTGAATCAGCCGGATCCAGTTAGCTGCACCCTGCATCCCGAAAGATGAACACCGACGAGTCAAAAGCTACGCCATAGTAGGGAAAAAGAAGAGGAAAAAAACACATCCTCTCTTCTTAGAAGTGGATGCACAAGTTGGTTCCGCGACTACATTCAAACTTCTACTTCTACAAGCTCTCCTTTCTTGTTATAATATATTAAACTTTAAACATGAAAAAGCAAATATCAAGAATCCCAATGCGTTAAAAAATCAGCGTTCCGATATGGATGAAATTCACAATAGTTAGGATCACAATGAAATGTGGAATCTGGATTCACTGAAAACACAGAGATATCATCATTAACATTCCCTGGAAATGTACAAGAGAATAATCACCACCATTTTAATGGATAAATTAATGTAGGAATTTCTTTCCAATATAGAAGCTAAAGAACATCCAATGATCAAGTCATAAAGAGGTGATAGTCCAACCAACATCATAACAGGACTTGGGGCATTCACAATAATAACCCAATAGTTCAGGAGGAGCATCCTAGGTACCTGGACCGCATTCTTGTTCCATCAGTGAACACCAACAATATTCTTCCGCCGGTAAGAAAATATGTTTACCCTTTACACATTGTCTGGCCAGAATTCCCTGAAAAAAGCACGTTCAAATTCTTTTTCATTCCACCTCTTCTCTTCTTCTGCCATCTTCCTCAGCCTCTTAGAGGCTAATTTCGTTTTCTTCTTAGACTGAGTAGAAATCTGATGAATATAAAAGCATAAGTTGGGCTGTAGCGCATGCTAGTTAGATACGCAAAATGGGCAACAATGAAAGGCATCAGAGTACGGTACGTCTAAGAATGGCATTTTAAAGTAGGAACACCAAAATCACTTCCGCAAAAAGAGCGCATGGTCTATTGACAAGAAATAAACGAACAAACAAGATAAAGTTTGAAAGGAAAAAAATCTAGCCCATTCTGCATGTACAATATAGTTAACAAAGATGCCTAGTTCTAAATGGAATAACAAAGAAATAGTTTGCTAGCAGCTAGGCCAGTACAATAAAAAGGACTTAGCAACATAAGCAAGAACATAAAGGCCCTTTTGTTTCCTGTAATTTCTGGAATGAAAGAACTGAAATAATCCAATGAATTAAGCTTCATCCAACAGTACCATCTTAATTAAATCCTGGGAGCAGTTTGTCAGGATTAAAGAGTCTTGCACAAAGGTGATATGTTTAACAAAACGTATCAAACCAGGTCATCTAAATTGGAAAGGGTTTACCAATGCATGAAGTTTGGTCATTCTCCGCTTCTTAAGATAAACAGCGGATAAGGCAATATAAGTATCAGTTCATCATAAAAGTATGCTCAACAGAAGTCGGAAAACAAATGGTACTGCAGAGAAGACAGAGTGCTATATCTTTTGTGAAAATTGAAATACACTTCCAAATCCACCAGGTCCAATAGTGATGGAAACCCATCTTCTGCAAGACCTCAGCATATTTCCGTAGTGGGAGAAGGCTTCGGCAGGGGGATCCTTCGTCCCCCTTTCTTTTTGTGTTGATTGCTCACATATTGAGCCGTCTATGGTTGAGAGCCGGCCGAGGAGCATGGAGTGATCAGAGGCTGGCCATAATACTTCCAGCATTTCCCACCTTCAGTATGTAGATGACACTATTATTTTCCTTCCTGCTGCGGTGCAGCAGATGTATGACGCCAAGTTGATGCTACAGATGGTGCAGGATTTATAAGGTCTCAAGGTAAATTACTCCAAAAGCCAGGTGGTAGGGATCAACTTAGAAGAGTCTGCTATTAGCCGGGCAGCTGATATTTTGTGGATGCCAGATTGTGGAGTTTCCCTTCTCCTATTTTGGACTCCCTTTGTCCACAGGAGCTCCCCATTGCAGGGATTGGTAGGTGATGGTGCAGAGATATGAGTCCAGACTGATAAGATTACTTTCTTATGGAGGGCGCTTGGTGTTGTGCAGGGCGGTATTAGATAACTTGCCTACGTACTTCTTGTCTATCTTCAGGATCTCCAAGACAGTGGTGAAGAAACTAGAATCCATCCAAGCCAGGTTCTTTTGGCATAGAAGTGGGAATACACATGAGGGTGGCATGATATTGCGTGGGGTAGAATATGCAAGAGTAAGGAAGCTAACAGGCTAGGCATCAGGAACATTAAACATTTCAATCTGGTGCTACTTTGCAAGTGGTTATGGAGGCTGGGGACAGAAGAGGGAGGTCTTCGGACAAAATTGACTAGAGAGAAATACTATTCTATATCCAAAATGTGGAATCTGATTCCAGCTGTAACATATAATATTTTGTCGATGTGGAGGGTATTTTGCAGAGCGTGGACTTTACCAGGCCAATGTTTGAGTCATTTTGGGCGATGGAGAGACTTCTCTTTTTTGGCAGGACAGTTGGTGCGATTAACTTTTGGGTAGCGGAGGCCTTCTCGTCTCTGCTCGCTATCGCAAGGGCACCTTCAGCCACTGTGGCACAATCCGTTGATGCTGACCTAGCTGGGGGTATTTGGGCCCCCACTTTCAGGAGGAACTTTCATCCATAGGAGATGTTGCAGCTGAGGCAGCTTTTGTCTTTCCTTCTGAATTTTTCTCCCACAGTGGTCAGGACAGATGCATGGCAGTGGAGATGGGAGAGGGAACGACGGTTTTCAGTCAGGTCTGATTGCTCTATTATCTCGAAGAGTGGTGTGCGTCACCTTTGGGCACCCCAGATTTAGGCTTCCAAGAGCCCACTGAAGGTGAAGTTGTTGATTTGGAGGATACCGCATGGTTGGCTTCCCGATAAGGTGGCTCTTTTCCTCCAGAATATTTCTACTTCTAGTTGTATGCGCGGAGAAGAGGAGGACCTGAATCACCTGTTCACAAACTGCAAATTTGCGAGGGAGGTTTGAGTGAAGATTGGTCAAAAACTCTAGCAGCCACTCAACAGCTTTCAAGGGGTGAATCAGTTTTTTCACCACTTGGTGCAGGAGATGGAGCATGCAAGGGGACAAGATCATTTGGTGGCTTGTCCTCCACGCCACACTCTGAGAAATATGGTCTGAGCAGAACAATGGAATTTTCAAATTGGAAACAAGGACGGTCAATAGAATTATATCTTTTGTTTGTGAGAGAGTGGTTTTTTGGGCTAAAGAGTCCTGCGGGGTGGGGAATCATAACTCTTCTCTCTTTTTGTTATAGGGGTTTTCTGAAAGCTCATTGCTTACATACCTTCTCGTTTAATATATACTAATATACTAGTGGTACTATCCACTACTCCAAAAAAAAGGGGGGGGGGATTTCATTTATGCTGCATTTGAATGAACATATAACTGGAAGCGGAAAAATGCATAGCGGGAATGTAGAGACTCACATTTTCATTTTGCACTACAGACGAGCTCTCTTCAACGCCGCGCATTTTATTTCGCTTCATTTTATCAGGAGGGACATATGTCTTCCTCTGCTTTATTACTTCCGCTCCTAGACCAAGCTTATTCTTCTTCACGCGTGTCTGTACAGGCTCCAACCTACCCTGATTGTGCAAATACATCGGTTATTACATGACAAACATGAGAAGGGAAAAGAAATACGTACCACAAAAAGGAATACGCATAAAAAAGTGCAGAAGACAAGGATACATTCAAGGTGACGCGACTCCACACAGCTCATTATACAAACTTGACTAGAAAACATACACAGATTAGTGAGAAACTTCATGTACATCGGAAAAAGAATTAGCCACAGTGTTATATGATTGAAAAAACTGTCCTTTTCTTGCCCTTTGCACCACCAAATGGTTGAAGTTTTGGGCACAGGAAGCGGAAGATTACAAGCAGACCGCAGAAAGTTTATTTAGAAACTATGTCCAAAACTTTTGAAATTTGGATCACAGATAACAAAGAGCATGAAATGCATCAGATGGAAATTTCCCCGTTAACCAGGAAAGATGGGTGAAGGAGAAACCCTAACATCCCCACACGCATACCTGCTCGGAGACGCCGAGGCCAGTGCCCTCTTTCCAACCGCACTTCTTCAGCAACTGCAGAAAGAAAAAAAAAAAAACCCCCGAGGTCATCTTTGATACCACAGAAAGCGGGAATTTGGCAGAATTCAACTGAAGAAAAAAAAAACCTCGAAAGCCGAAACCCTAGGACACGAGACGATGTAGAAGGCGACAGAAGGCAAATCGGAGATGGGGTGGGGGATTGCGCACCTGGAAACCGACGTTGGACGCATCTATAGCTCCCGAGCTCGTCCCCATCACCTCCCCCATCGCTTCTACCGCGGATTCCCTTCCTCTGGTTTAGCTCCGATCGAACCGAAGGGGGATCGAGGAAGGTAGGGAAAACGAAGGTTCACGTTGAGGAAGGCGAGGTGTCGTTTATATAGGGTTTCGGATTCGGAGTCCGGACCCCGTCCTCGGCTCGTTCTTAGACCTGTACCCTCTAAATGTTTGTTTTTTTTATGAATAGACTTCACCTTCTACATATTAGAAATATACCCTTAATTATTTGAAATTAAATTATGTGTTTATACATTTTTTTTGTCGGTCTAAAAAAATTTATGTGCATCATTAATTATTTCAGTTACGTCAAAGGCAATATATAAACCAAAGTATAATGCATGTTAAAACATGTTTTGACATGATCCTCTTACATTTTCTAAACAATATTTAGCTGTGCCTTAACAACTCCCATTTTTTCATATATATGAAATTCCTTTTTGATCTTATCATGTGTCAAATAGTGACACAACCCCACCCTCGATGATATGTGTTTATAGGCACAAGTCAATTTATAATTTTTTGCATGCTGCTGTGTTTACTGAAATATTTGTCAAAGAGAAATGTTATGTTTTTGGCACTGCCGGGAGCATAGTTGAGCTGGGGGGGGGCGCCCCCCCACACGCACGTCACGTGGAGGGACGTGCCCCCCGCATTAAATGTTTTTTTTTCATTTTTTGTGTATTATTTGTGTGCACAAATGATGTATTTATATGCACAAATACATCATTTATGTGCACAAATTGTTAAAAAAAAACAACATTTAATGCTGGAGGGGCCCGCCCCTTCCACGCGGTGTGCGTGTGGAGGGGCGCGGCCCCTCCAGCTCAGCTAGGCTCCCGGCAATAGCATTACTCATTTGTCAAAAGTCTAATTAAATTTTCTCCACATAAACCATCTGACTAGATGTGTAAGGTATTTTTGATTTACCCTTCTAATTTTATTTTTTTAAAATAAACTTGTGTGTTGCTGTTCAACTTATTTTGAGTAATATTATTTAGATATTTGTCATCCTATTTGGGTATCGCAAATGTATGGTCGATTCAATCTCTTTATTTTATTTTATTTATTATTTGAATATTTTTATTAATATATCATCTACCAAAACAAATTCGACAAGACAATATCATTCGACACGACAAATCTTGATTACAGTAAATATTAATACATAAGATAAAAGAGAAAGAAATTTTACAAGACCTTTACAATTATTATCTCGTCTTATATAGATAAGTGTGCAACAATTATTACTCATTTATTTAAAAGATTATAAATTTATGCTTTTTCTTTCTCGTGTTTTTATTTTAATGAGTAAATTAATTAAGAATCCCTAATAGATATTTAACTTATTTTCTAGTCCCTGATAGAGCTGTAACTCATTGCAGTAAGTGTTATCTCATGTTTCAATACACGTTAAATCATATTACAGTAATGACCTACCTATTACAGTCAAAGACTTCTAATTAATTTCCTACACCCCTTTCAATGAGTATTTTCAAAATATATTTATCATTTTCTATTGATCACATAACATAGTTATTTTTGCATCTTATTAATTCCTTCTAATTATTGTGCATCTTATTAATTCCTTCTATCAAAGTACGGTTCTGTCAAATGATTTGAAGGCTACAATAAATCTACATCTGCTTGCAGCCCGATGATTAGACTTCCAAGTTTTCTCATGCCATGTCTTATTAGAAAACAATTAATATACACAATCAATATTATTGGAGTGCCACATTCCCATTGTGGAGGATATGTTTACATAAATTTCGTTATTTTTTATGAAAAAATTATTTGAGTTTGGTGGTACGAGATAGAATTGTCTTAAATTATATTATAAAATTATCAGATGATGTACTATAAACTGAAGCGGGCACAGCAATATTTGACATTAAAAAGGGAAAATGAAATATAATATATAGAATCAACAAACTTATGCATACAAAAAATCATAAAATCTTGGAAGAAGGAAGTGGTGCGAAACAATTGTTTAGAAATTATCTTAAGAAAATATAGAAAGTAGAACAACATACTAACTATGTTAATCCAAGTTTTTGGCACATCCATCACCATTTAAATAAAAAAATAATATAATGCATAGTCTTTATATGTACATTAATTACGGCGTATGTCATTTTCACCACTTCTTCTTAATAAATTATCAAACTTCTTAAGAAGATTTCTACGAATGTTAGCACAGAGTTTTACGTGATATTATATATAAAGTAAATGCACAAGATAAGGTATCAGCGCAATTTTTACCTGAAGAGGAGTATTTAGGCAAAAATCCTTATGTGCAACTCCTGAGTCCTAGCAGGGGCACAACGGACAAAGCGCAGTCTCGTGCCCTGTCGTGGGCCTCGCCGGCCCACGCAAACATATGAGCTCGCCACTCTCTCATTCCACCTTTTTCTCTCTCTTCGCGCTCGCTCTCTCTCTCTCTCTAAAGTCCTCTCCGCCGGCGTCTTGGTTCCCCCTTCGTTTCAAAGGCTCCCCTCTAGCCCTGCTCCTCCCCTCTTTCTTCTGTGGCAGTGCCCCCATCGGAGGGCTAGCGCACAGGCCCCCGTTGCCGCAGGACAGCGAGGGCAGCACCTGCGCGCCGCCATGGATCTGGATCTGTGGATCTCCAAGGTCAAGGAGGGGCAGCACTTGATGGAGGACGAGCTCCAGCTCCTTTGCGAATATGTACTCTCTCCTACCCCCCCTTCTCTCTCTCTTTGTCCCTGTTATTTGGACTGTTTGTCCGATGCTTGATGCGGCCCTCGTGCTCCTAGGGCATCGCGTTTTAGGTTTTTGTCCGTTAGAACGAGCCATCTCGAGGGAGGATATGGTCGGAGGGGCGGTGGCGGAGGGGCAACGGGGGGAAACTAGGGTTTCCCGGGCCATTGGTTTCTTCGTCTTTTTTCTTTGAGGGCCGGGGTTGTACGTTGTTGCAATTGGAAAGATTGCGTTAATGCGACTCGTTCGGTGGCCGGTGGGGCTGTAGAATCCTTGCTTCGATGATCTTCAAGTGTTGGGAGTGCTCGACTAGCCTAAATGGTCTTGAAAACAACGTATAAGACTTGGGATGCATAGCTTTTGTAAAGTGACAAATGTTACGCCTGTGAAGTTGTTATACTTGCCGCTTTTATTTTTATTCGAAAGTGCTAGGTATCAGTGGGACGCCTGTAAAATTATTACGGTAAGTTTCTGGGATCCAGGAAGGGGAACATATTCTGCCTCACCTGCACGTTCACTAACGCCAGGAAGAGTGACGATTAGCAAAATGTCTCATTCACTTAATGTTAGATGTATCAAATGCAAAATCCAGAACTGTGTTTAAATTTCTCTCGACTTAAGTTCTTATTATTATGTGATATAATGTAACTTAGTTCTCAGGGTCCTTGAAACATGTTCATTGATTATCAAACTTTTGCACTTAAACCGATCTCCTCTTTCCTTCTTTGTTCATATGTTAAACAACTCCTGCTTCTATTTTCTGCTTAAAACTAGTCATATTACGGACTCCTAATTGTGCTTGTCTCCATAGTTTGAACCTTCGATGCAAGATTTTACATGGAAGTATGCAGCTTTGATTTTCGAAGGCAAATTATTTAAGCGTTCTTTCTTGTTGCTTCCCATTTTCATGCCTTACTTGCATGGTCCTGATGCTTAAGAAGCATTAAGATGACCATGATGAAGCAACCAAGGCTCTCTCCCTTATCTATACTACAGTTGTAAATGAAATTCCTGTACGCAAGACTTTATTTTGGCATGTACTTAGTGTTTCAAGCTTATGTAGGTGTTGTTTGGAAAGAATTATGTGGGATCCTCCATCTTTCAGGATCCATGATATAATTTTGTCAAATCCTGATTATTATCTAACGAGAGAGTCATAAATGCAAAATGACACACTTTTACCCTTCTGTCTAACCCTGTGACATTTAGACTTTCAGGTAATCCATTAGATTTGATAACTAATAAAAGCTGTCCTGTCTGAGAGAGGGGAAAAAAAAGCTCAGATCCTTTTCATATCATGATAATCTGTGTTCATTCCCTAATGCCCTGTGTTACTCATCATATGGAAAAATTAGTTGCTCAAATAATATTTATATACTTATCTTTTTTGAAACGTATATTTCTATACTTATCTGCAAGTGTAGTGCATGGAAAAGGGAAGCTGATGTGTACTATTGAGAAAAAGAAATATGAGATTTGAGGTAGGATACAGACTAGAAGAAGTGGAAATTATTTGTTCACTTGAGAGAGGAATCAAGTAGAAATTGTTAGCACATGTTGACTGCCTTTTTATTCCCGCGGTATTATGGATGACATGGTTGATCGATCTGGATCGTCCGTTGGCGCACATTATGGTTCACAATCTGCAGTGCCTCTTTTCTTCTTCGCATGCCGACTAGCATTTAGTTTATATTTGTATGTTATTTAATGCCCCATTCCAATGATCTTCTCATGTAAGGCAATATATGATAAATTTAAATGATCTCAGTGGTCTGGGTTTCAGACTGCTTTTCATTAAGAACAAAAGTAGAAGGTAGAAGAGATTTAAACTTACTGTGCAACTGGCACTTAACATGAGACGTTAAGTTCCATAACTTTGCCTTGTCCCATGAGAAAGTGATGCATGTTTGAGGATATAGACACTCTGGATTTAGATTTGGGGGTCTGTTTTCTCCTTGAAGCAACCTGTATGGTATAATACGTCTAACAGTGTGTCACTGCTTATGTGCAGATGTTGCAGTATGGAATAACTTCTTTGAGAGTTCTTATCCAAATTTACAAACTTTGATATCTTGCCTGACTTTTCTTGGCAATGGCAACCACTGAGGCTGATGTGTACTATGTTACTGCTCAGGTGAAAGAAATTCTCATTGAAGAGTCAAATGTTCAGCCTGTCAATAGCCCAGTTACCGTATGTGGTGATATCCATGGCCAATTTCATGATCTAATGAAGCTCTTCCAGACAGGTGGTCATGTTCCTGAGACAAACTATATTTTTATGGTAATGTTAATGCTTCATAGATGCTTTGTTTTCTTTTTTTATTATTCATGTTTTGACAGTAAATGGCTGTCAAATGTATACTAGGGTGATTTTGTGGATCGTGGGTACAACAGTCTTGAAGTATTCACAATTCTTTTGCTTCTCAAAGCCAGGTACTACTTCAACATTAGATGTGTGGGATGCTACTATTTATGCATGTGAATAGATACTTGCTTGTATTTCTTTCTCCTATTTTTCTATGCCAGTTGTGGATGGACTTGATTGTCATTTTGCTTTTCCATGATGAAACTGTCATGTTGTCCAGGACATCCGGTTTAATGCTGTGATTGCTCAACTTTGATTTTAGGACTAATTTCAATTTCTGAAGTATTTTCACTCTTTATTTCATGCATTGAATATTTTTTTCTGATAGTTACTGTTTCCACATCTACTGTTTTGTGCATTGCTGTTCTTTCAATGTCAAGAAATATTTCATTGAGTGGTCTACTTATTTTTTTTCTTGTTCATATTCAGATACCCTGCAAATATTACACTTTTACGTGGAAATCATGAAAGCAGGCAATTAACACAGGTACTTTACATAATACATGCTCACTAAGTTGTCAAGGTTGATAATCTATTGCAATACTGATTGACCTTATTCCTTACAAAAGCATCACATCATTCTGGTTAGGGTTAATTACTGGTACATCCCTAAAAAAATCACAAATTACCACAATACTCCTACCTTTATGAAATCTACATGTATATCCCTAAAAACTCAAACAACTCTCATTTGTGTGCCTACTATCGACGGTCCGTCATTGTCACTAACTAGGGTGCTAACCTGAGAGTGGAAAAGACTAATCTATCCCTAAGCTATAGTTGAGCTAACCAGGGACGCGAGAGAGGTCTCCCCCGCCAGCTCTGGCTTGTGTGTGTGTGTGTGAGAGAGAGAGATAGCAAGGGGACTGCGGCTCAGGGCTCCTCCCTCCTGCAATGTGTCAGAGAAGGGGCGTGGGCCCCCCTTCAGCTGGGGAGAGGATTCGCCTCCGCAACGCCTGGCAGGCTGTGCCCTGGGCTTCGGCTGCAAGGCCAGGGCTAGGGGGGCCTTGCTTGGCATTGTTCACTAGGCAAGCCCACCAGGACCGGGTGGAGTCCACCTTGGGGTTCCCGTCAAAGTCAAAGAACTCACCTCTCCTCACGACAGAGATTAGCATCTGGCGCACCCACAGGTGCATCCTGCAGCGGGAAACCTGCAGGGACTGTGCTCCTCCTGCTAATGGGTTCGAGCAGACCCCTGGCGATGAGCTCCCCGAAACCACACCAGTGAGGATTACACAGGGTGTGATGTGAGTTCCTGTCTAGGAATCTGCCAGGGAGCTTGAAACTTCAAAGCAGCAGAGATTCTTGGAAGATCGAAATCTCCTCTTGAAAGGAAGTAGAAGGCTGCATGGGCATGCACCGGTGAAAGATCTGTAATGATGGGATGAAGCTTCTTGTAAATTCCTTGCAGGAGACCATGGAGAGCTCCGTTGACATCTCATAAAACTCGAAGAAGCTGCCCAACTCTACGCAGCCAATAAGATAACAGATATGACTTGCTAAGGAAAGGCTGTGTGAACTAGACTAGCTCTGTCATGTCTCCGGTGGATCTTGTCGGTGCTGCTGGTAGATTTGCTATTCACCAGGGACCCTTGCTTGGCGCTGTTCACCAGACTCTCTCTCTCTCTCTCTCGATCTCTCGACCAGTCACCCCCCTCTCAGCCAAGGATGTATCGGTTTCGGACTGGGTTTCGGCCGGCTCCGAAACCAATATGTATCGGTTTCGGCGGTATCGAGTGGTTTTGGTGAGTTCAACTGATTTTGGTTTCAAAAGATCCTGTTTATGCTGCTCCGAAACCGATACATTTCGTCCTCGGCCGAAACTAACAACTATGCTATCAGCAGACAGGGCAGGCCTCTACTGCCACCAACATCGGCCCACAGCCCCGCTGCAGCAGCCACCCGTGTACACCCCTTTTTCACACAGCTCTGGCTGGTCTCTTCTGCCCCGGCGACCGGACAACCACAGTCGCTGCCCCTCTCTAGCCCCGACCAGAGCTGCCCTCTACGAACTCCCATCTTGACTCGCCTACTGAAGCGGCCAACGGCAACCCTGCTCAGCCGCAGGTCTCTGCTGCAACGCTGTCCACTCCCCTTGTGGGAAGTATGTCATGCCTAGTCTGGTTAGTGACGGCAAAAATGGCAAGAGTCGGTGGCTGTGGAGGGTAATGGACCGTCCATCGGCATCTTCCCGCCTCAAAAATCCTTCCAACCTTTGCAGGTCTCCAAACCTTTAGACACATGCACACTGTGTTGAGATTGTCTGTGTCGCGGTGGGGGCAGAGAGAAGGGTAGGGATGACCGGGGGTGAGGAGTATTGGGGTTTGGGCGCCGGTGCCGGGAGCGGAGATGGTGGGGGCGGCATTGGCTGCCGGTGGCGATGGCGGCCAGTGGTAAGAGGAAGAAGAGAACAAACAGGAGAAAGAAGAAACAGAGAACAAACGTGTGCTTTTGGGGGGTAAAACAGTCCCAACAATTTGGTTGTTAGCTCCGTCAACACTGAGATTAACTTCAGTTCTGACACTGGTTAAGAGTTTTTAGGGATATACAGGTAGATTTCATAAAGGTAGGGGTATACTGATAATTCATAGTTTTTTAGGGGTATTCAAGTAATTAATCCTTCTGGTTAACTTTTTAGTAGATGCTACGTGCCAACATAATAGCTTCAAGGCCATTCTCATGTTACATGCACGATCTATTGAGCCATATTCAACATCACAGGACACTCTGACCAGTGACCAGAAAGGAATGTGTGGGTTCATGTTCATCTTTAAGGCAGCTGAGTCTAAAAGTGTAACTGCCATTTTTTTTGTATGCTACCTTTTCCTTGGAAAATGCCCATACCTGACCACACTACTTTCCATGAGCTGTGGGGCTTGAACCTGCTAAGGGGTTATTGGAGATTTAGTTTATAGGATGGTGGTATAATAGAGTAAGTTTCCTGTTCTGATGGTAGCATTGAACTGGCAATTAACAATTTATATTGCAGGTGGGTGTTCTGTGCTAAAATGAAAAAAGAGGAGATTTGAATTTTTAACTCACATTATAATTTTTACACAATAGATGCTGCTCATTCAAACTAGGGATTAAAGTTGAAATCGTGTAACGAGTCCTGCTGCTTCAGTCTTATGCTGTTTTTGCCTTCTTTTTTATGGAAAAGGTTGCTAAAACAAAAGTAGATCTCTATATTTAAAATATCTGAGAAAAGTTTGCAGAGATAGAAGACTGGAGACAATTTACATGCATAGTTGCTAAAATGATTTAATTTGGTAGGTATATGGATTTTATGATGAATGCCAAAGGAAGTATGGAAATGCTAATGCATGGCGGTATTGCACTGATGTTTTCGACTATCTTACCCTCTCAGCGATCATTGACGGAACTGTATGATCTGTACCTTCCTTCTTTAATCAGTACTCTGTTCTTTCTTCTATATGACAGGAAAATTAATCTGATATTTGTTGCAGGTTCTTTGTGTTCATGGTGGTCTTTCCCCTGACATTCGATCAATTGATCAGGTGTGACTTTGGTCATCAGTTGTCCTTTCATGCAAAATTCTGGGAAAACAGTCAGTCATCAAGAAATTTGCCTTTCAATTGCCAAACTTTTATGCAATGTGTCTTGTTTTTGGAGTTTAGTATTGGCTGTCTGGCCTAGTATGCAAAAACATTTTCAGAAATATTCCTTTTGTTCTCCATTGTATTGCTGTTTTTTGCACCTGCTCCTCTATATCGAGTTTTTTTCTTGACAGATAAGGGTTATTGAACGGAACTGTGAAATACCTCATGAAGGTCCCTTCTGTGATCTCATGTGGAGTGACCCTGAGGAAATTGAGACTTGGGCTGTCAGTCCACGTGGTGCAGGTTGGCTTTTTGGATCTAGAGTTACATCCGAGGTAAATAAGCAACATTACTTGCTATTTTACGTCGACTGTTTCTCGGGAAGACTTGTTTTTGTCGTAGAAATATTCTACTGTATTTGATCAGTAAGAAATATTATATTGCAGTTCAATCATATCAACAGCTTAGATCTGGTATGTCGGGCTCATCAACTTGTCCAAGAAGGTCTGAAGTACATGTTTCAGGACAAAGGCCTTGTAACAGTGAGTTGAACATTTGCTTGACCACATGTCATACTCGCTTTGTCAGTGCGCTTGTTGTGTAGTTTTTTATAGTTTATGTTCCCTGGTGTAGGGAAGAGGTTGAAATCCTGTTCTCGATTCATGTGCTGAATCTAACAAGTAGTTGTGTTATAGAACCTGAATTTGATGATTTGATGGGCACTTATTTGGCTTCTGCAGGTATGGTCGGCACCAAATTACTGCTACCGATGTGGGAATGTGGCTGCAATATTAAGCTTCAATGAAAACATGGTAAAATACCACAAATTAGTGGCATTGCTTTGACATATTGTTCAAAGGCTAGTCCTACACGATCGTACTTCATGATGTTTGTGTTGATGTCATTGGATTATCGCTCTTTTCTTCTGTTTACAGGAAAGAGAGGTCAAGTTCTTTACAGAAACAGAAGAAAACAATCAAATGAGAGGGCCCAGGACAGGGGTGCCCTACTTCTTATGATGGCCGAATTTGTTTAGGTTCACTTTGATGCCTAATTCTGTGACATTATGCCAAGCGGGCCCGCAGATGCACTTCCCCACAAGGGTTACAGTGATTTGACAAAGGTTCCTTTTGAGGATATGTGGCAGCTGAGTGGGCCATTGTGGCTTTCCCAGCTGCGCTGTGGCTTCCCCCCTCCTTCCTCATTTTTATTTCTGGATCTTTGGACATGATAATTGTATATTACGATTATCAGTTTCATTGTCTGTGTTATGGTCTTCCTTGTTATTGGCAGCATATGCCAGCATTTGTCTCTCAACCTCTTCATTTCATGGTGAGTTAGGGATATCATTTTTTTCCAATCTGTGCCATCACTTATGGTGTTATGAAGTCAGCCTGTGAGTAGTTTCTAACTATTTCCTAAATTTTTACTAACGTCTTTCCTGTGGGTCTTTCACATTGATGTAAAGTGATAAATTTTCATGTACTTGTGGCCTTCTTTCTCCCTTTTTACTCCTCCTTTCGAACTGATCTAAATGTGGAACCTAGGCGAAGTCTACACAACTTTGGTTCCATTTTTTGACGTTTACTTTTCATTACTTGTCAAATTAAATGGCTTATCGATATTTCAAATATCTACTTGCAATCTTCTTATTTTCTACTCACCTGATTGCATCCTCGAAAAAAAACTGAGGGCGTTAGTTGTCTTTACAAGGAATGAATTTAACCTGGTTTGGAGTTGGCCCTAGATGGGAAAAGGCTTATTCACCCTTTACTTGAATATCTTGAAATCAACTCCCAATCCTTCGTTGCTTTCACTAGGGGTTGGGGGTTTCCTTTCTCTATTGGGCCTGAGAGAGAGACGAGGGACATCTCAGTGACGTCAGTGGTCAGATATCGCAATGTGGTTGGTGGCAAGACATTGCAATAACATTGGTGATAGGGCATCATAGTGATGTCGGTAGCAAGACTTCCACGGCTATGTTGGACTTTCGTTGCTAACATAGCAGCGGTTTGCGATTTCAACTGGTATCGATCTATGTGTATCTCTCTCTCCTTGTCTCTTGTGACTCTATCCTTCTATCTCGCGTTAAGTCATTCACTGTATGGAGAAGAGGCAAATACGTGATGATGCACCAACAAAGGGGCGTGGAGGGGGTGGGTCAATGTACACTTTGTAAAACCCTCAACCGTACTACTTTAAACTCCCAGTGTGTGGGGGATAGAAGAACAGAGGGTGAGGTACCAGTGGGCAAGTTTAAGGTGGGGAGGGGTGGACAAATATTTGGGGATTACTAAGCGCCAATGGTGATTAGGTGCCTCCTCATCTTTACATAGACATTAGCATTGCATACAAATGATCAATTTCCACAATTTATATTTTTGGTCTCATTATACATGTTTGAAGTTTGAATTTGAGTGTTTTTTTCTTTTTTGTATGCATGCCTCGTGTAGATTTTTGGCAGAAATATAGTGTACTCTGCACGTTAATATTTGGTTGACTTTAAATCATGTTTGTAGGATAGCGAGTCATCATGAATGATGAACTTATACTATGTTTATAGTGGCAATGGGAAGTTAGTGGATAATAGGGTGAAATGCATCCTAGGAGAAAGACTATCGTTTATCCAGATTATTTTAGTATGCACACATTTATGGAGAATGTTGGATGTACAACCAAATGGACTGAGGTTATGTCTTATTTTTTCATGTTGGAGGTTGAAGAATCTAAACCATTAGTTTTTGAGTAGTTAACTTTATATAGTCAATTGTATAACTTGTTAATGTCACATCTAGAGGGGAAACTTAACATCCATGTCATTTTTAAGGATGGCATGCCTTAGAAGATTGAGCACCAACATGAGACAAATTCAGAACAAGTAAAGAAGCTAGGAAAGACTATTGCAAATAAATAAGGCAAGCCAATTAAATACACAATCTTGTAATATTTGTGGATCTCTTCTTGTCTTTAAATTTTGATATAATCAGAATTGTTTCTCTTATTGGACTTATAGAAGGTGTGCATGCAGAGGAAGTATCAAATGAAGTGCAAACAATGTCAGATGATGATGGAGAGGGTTCTAATCAGTTAGATTTTGTAGTAGCTTTCGATGAGACTCTAATTCTAAAGCATCAAATGGAGAGAATTCTGATGAGTGTTACACTAAAGATAATTATCACAATATTTCAAGTAGCAAAGATGATGGCAATGATGAGGATGTAGCAGATTATGATGGGCTTGTCTATGAGGTAGATAGTGAGAACCCTTGATAAAGGTTAGAGTAGAAGTTCCAAATGTGTATACAAAAATATATTGAGGCTGCATGTAACCAAATTAGAATTTGATCTTAATCTGATAAAGAACAAGAAGTATAGGGTGACAGTTGTTTGTGCATATTCATCTTGCAACTTGAGGGTACATGCATCAAGGCTACAAGATGGTGTCATCTTCCGCATCCGTACATTGAAAGAGGAGCATACATGTTCACAATCAATTTTTAACTTACCAAAAAAAAAACGTTCACAATCAATTTAGATGGGCAGTAGAATGGCATCATAGTCATCGATTGCTACCACGATTATGGATGAGGTTAAGTAAAATGTTGATGTTTTGATAAAGCAATTCAAGGCTATGTTGTTGAAGGATTACAACACAGGTGTTCCTTATAAGAGGGTGTGGAATGCAAGAGAATTGGCAAGGGACCAAGTATTTGAGGAACTTGACGACTCATACAAATATGTCCCTATTAATTGGTGAATTGAAAAAAATAAAATCCTGGATGAATTATTGAATATTCATGTGACACTGATGGATGTTTTGAAAGAATTTTGTGGGATTGAACGCTTGCATTGATGTATTCTTGCACGACTGCTAGCTAGTTATTGACATTGATAGATACTGTATGAAGGGGATATACAAGGGAACCTATTACATTTGGGGTGTTGGAGGGAGAGAATGTAGTCTTATAGAAGTGGTTTCTTAGATACATCAAAGAGACAATTGGGCACCCAGAGGGGTTGTGCTTCATTTCAAATATAGATAAGGGGATTAAGATAGCCATCGATGACATTTATCCCTGTGTGAGCATAGGTAGTAAATTCGGATTTATTTTTTAGAAATTTAATTTGTTGATTTCTTAGATCTAAAGATGTACAATGTAGTCCTTTTTTCTTTAGGTACTTCACGCGTCATATTTACAAGAATTTTAAAAAATATTTACGCGTCATATCACCTTCAATGCATTAATGGGTGAGGTCAGAGATAGCCCCTTGTGGATATGAGTAATGCTATCAAGCAAAAAATAATAGTCAAGATAGAATTTTAGAGAAGGACATCCAGTTGGTGGCATAAATTGCTAGTCATTTTATGCTTTGATCTATTACCAAACTGTAAGCAAGCAATCGGGGGGACAATCATGTCAGTTGTGTGGGAGGTGCAAGGGCATATGAGAGGTGATGGTTGACTTAGAGGAGAGAACATGTAGATACAAAGGTGGCAAGTCATGGGGCTTCCAAGTAAACAAGTTGCATTCTTGAATATTTACACCAGGGAGAAATGTGAACATGCATATATACATTGCATTAGTCCACTCTTTGACAAGTTAATATGGGAAATAGTTGATAGAATTGACAAAAATCCGATAGTTCCAAGAAGACCCTATGGTCATCCCAAGAAGAAGAAAACAAAAAAAAATCAAGGGTGAGACTGAGAAGCCACAGTCAATATCACGGTTGTACCCATTGTGGTACATTTGACCATTATAAGAATACTTGCAAAGAGGCGTTGTCAAATTCTAGAGGAAAGTAAGATAATCATTGTTAATCCCCTATGTGAACATTTATAGCTTACAGATTTAAAGCTGATAAAATCATTCTTTACTATAGGGGGTCTTCAAAACTACCAAGATTTATACCACGAGAGGGCATGAGAGCTGAGAATCATGAGATAGAACATACTTCCACCTAGTGAATTGTTTGAAAGGACTTTAGCTATTAGTGAATTTGTTAAGACAATATACAAACAATTTTACTATATAAGCTCAATATATGAACTTGTATTTTTTTTTAACACATTTCAAATTGTACAAGAGCAAGGGGTGTGAGTGGCTCTACTTTAAGAAGACGAAGGCGTGCATGCAAGTCTTCTATAGGTGGTAATTAGTTTGGAGAAAAGTTTAGTACACTTTTATATTGTACTTTAAGTGCAATATGACTAGGCAAGAATCCATGTGACACCACTCATATGGGGAGTGATAAAATGTCAACTTAATTGTTGGATGCCACATGGATTATTATCTAGTCATATTGCACTTAAAGTGTAATACAAAAGTGCACTAAATCTTTCTCATTAGTTTGTTGGATCGGAGTCATTCTTACATCATATATGTGTGGCCTACTATTTTTAGGTACTAATAGTGGTTTAATGGAAAGAGAATTTGGCCACGCAAGAGGTAGAACAGGGCACAAAGAGGAAGGTGACACAGGGTGGCATCCATGGTGATTCAACTATTAAGTTATTCATGGTTGTTTATCCCATTTTTGGGCAGCAATAAACTCCTAGAGATGTTTTCTTCTTTTTTTTTTTAACAACGGCAGATTGCAGGGGCTGATTAGAAAATGTGGTGGTATGATCATGTTTGGGCCGGAGCCAAACGGGCCTCCACTAGAAAGAAAGGGAAGACGATCGCCGGTGAGGACGAAGACCTGCAAAACCAGAAGAGGATCAGTGGGGCCCGGTGAAGACCGGGGAAACCCTCCGATGCCTAAGTCAGTGGAGAACTTGCGAGGCAGGGGGTTTCGGAGTATGAGAGCGTGTTCGCGTGAGGAAGAGAACGTATTGCTGCATGGTACTATACCTGTGCTTTTATAGACATCGGTGTCAAGGCCAACGTGCGTAACGTTGGTGGATCGTGCCTGAGAAGGCGCCTTGATGGGTGCGCATAACGGGGGGGTTATGCGCTCAGGTGACCGTTGGGATTCCAGGCAGATCGTGCCTCTTGATGATGGAGCGCGCAACCTGGGGCGGTTATAACCGCAGCGTAAGCCGGGGAGTCAGCTCGGTGGCCTCTGGTGACACCTTCCGAGCGGGTGACCCATGCGGGGGGTCGAACGTGCTATTCGGCGACATCCAGGGCTATTCCGGGCAGCGAGGTTGAGGTCCGTGCTCGGAAGCTGCCTGCTGACGAGCTCGGCAGTCCTTTCGAAAGGATGACCAGCGCATGGGTCTCCTTTCTCCTGCTCCGTACGAAGGCGTGGGATCGCACGAGGAGACCACTACCGGATGGGACGGAGTTAATGGGCCTTGACATGATGGGCCTAGGTGGCGGAAAATAGCCACCACAGAAAATATAAAGATTACAGGAAAATATTCTAAATACAGATAGATTTCAATGGGTGATTTGTAAAAAAAACCCAAAATTAAATGATTCCCTCGTTTGGAAGGCTACTTATTTCCTTCAAGGGGAACAGAACTTCGAGGGACGGTTTCGCCGTGATAATTTGATCGATATTTTTTTAAAGAAAAGGAAAGATTAATTAGAGGTCCTTGTCAGAAGGTTGACTTAATTTATAGTCTCTGTCAGAAGATCAGAAGTCATATAGTCTTTTCTTTTTTGTGTTGTTTAATTTCTAATCCATACTTTTAGTTTCTCAACATTTATGAGTCTGTGAAGATGAGTCGTCCTTTTAGCATCAACTTTTTCCTATTTTGCCCTTTCTTCTTCTACTCTTTCCTATGTAGACTTACATTCATTGCAGTTAGTGTATATATCGCTTATAGTAAACTTTGATATCACTTACAGTAAGTCTTCATATCACTTATAGTAAACCTTTAATATCACTTATAGTAAGATTTTGACATCACTTACAGTAAACCTACATATCGCTTATATGAAGCTTTCATATCACTTACAGTAAGCCTTTAATATCACTTACAGTAAGTCTTTAATATCATTTATAATAAATATTTGATATCACTTACAGTAAGCCTATATATCGCTTACAGAAATCTTCATATCACTTACAATAAGTCTTGGTATCAGTTACAGCCTATGGCTATAAGCTTTTAGAAAATAAAAAAACTTTATTTGTTTGTAAGTGTTAAGATTCGAACCAAGGTCTCCACAAACTCAACATGAGATACCCTTACCACTCACAACAAATATATACATCATTTATAGTAAGTCTTGATATTACTTATAGTATATGTTAAACTCAATTACAGTAAGCGTTATTTTCTATTACAATACATGTTTATTCTTTATTATAGCATATGTTAAGCCTCATTACAGTAAATATTATTCCTTATTATAGTATACATTAAGTTCTTTACGGTAAATATTATCATCTATTATAGTAAACGTAATTCTCTATTACAATATATATTTATTTTCTATTACAACCTATGTTAAGTTTTGTTACAGTAAATATCATTCTCTATTACAATATACATTAAACTCTCTTACATAAAAACATAGGTTAAGTTATGTTATTCTGTAGGTTAATGTATATTGTAATAGAGTTTAATATACATTAACCTACATTAATAATATACATTAAAATATATTAACCTATATTATTATTATAGAATAACATAGGTTAATGTATATTGTAACAAAACATAATGTATGTTATTAATATATGCTAAGGTATACTGTAACAGAGCTTAATGTATATTACACTACAAGAAAAAGCGGGATTACCGACGGAAATTTCCGACGGATTATTTTCCGTCGGTAATTCCGTCGGATATTCCGACGGCAATATGTCAGTCGGAATATCCGTCGGTCGTTCCGACGGAATATTTCCGTCGAAAATTTCCGTCGGTAATGAAACATACCGAGGATATTCCGACAGACATATTTCCGTCGGAATATCCGTCGGTAAATCTACTATACCTTGTCCCGCGAAACCCCCCTCTTTCCCTCTCCCGCTCTCTCTCTCTCTCTTTCCCTCTCTCCTCGCTCTCTCTCTCTCTCTCTCTCTCTCTCTCTCTCTCTCTCTCTCTCTCTCTCTCGTCGCGCCGCGACCCTCGCCGCTCGCCGCCTGCCGCACCGCCGCGGCCCTCGCCGCTCGCCGCCTGCCGCACCGCCGCCGGCCCTCCGCCCTGACCGGCCCCGCCGCCGCCGCCGTGCTCTGCCACCGGAAGTCCCTCCCCGCCGGTATGTACACACCCTCGCGCCCCTCTCCCCCTCCCTTCCCCACCCCCGCCACCAGCGACCCCCCACCTCCGCCATCGGCGTCCCAGCCCCTCTCCCCTGCCGCCCCCTCCCCCTCCCTTCTCCAACCGGCCAGCCCCCCTTCCCCACCCCTGCGACCCCCCTCCCCCTTCCCCACCCCTGCGACCCCCCCTCCCCCTCCCCCTCCCCCTCCAGTCCCAGTCCCCCCCCACCCTGCCACTACCCCTCTCCCTTCTGCGCCCCCACCGCCACCGCCCTCCCCCCTTCCTGTGCAAGCCCCCCCCCCCACTCCGCCACTACCCCTCCCCTCCTGCGCCCCTACCGCCACCGCCCTCCCCCCCTTCCTGTGCAACCCCCACCCACCCGCCACTACCGCTCCCCTCCTACCCCCCACAGCCACCACCCTCCCTCCCTTCCTGTGCAACCCCCCCCCCCCCCCCCCTGCCACTACCCCTCTCCCTTCTGCGCCCCCACCGCCACCGCCCTCCCCCCCTTCCTGTGCAACCCCCCACCCGGTGATCCCCTCCACCTCTCCACAGTGCCTCCTCCCCTTCCCGGTGACCCCTCCCCCTCCACTGCTCCCCCTCCTAGCTTGGCTACCCCCTCCCCCTCCCTTGCTCCCCCTCCTGGCCTGGCGACTGCCTCCCCCTCCACTGCTCCTCCTCTTGACCCGACGATATCCACTACTACCTCTCCACAGTGCCCCACTCCCCCTCCCAAATTTTGGTGCACTATTGTAATGTCAAATATTTTCACATTATGTTTATAATGTCATATTTGTGTGATTTTTACATTATTATATAATTGTAATATATATATATTTATATTATGAATTCTTTGTAAATTCTTTTAATTGTTTGTAGCAAGAGTCTTCTTCCATATAATGTGCTATGTAATCAGTTTTATCTAGTGAATAGAGTTTGCTCCTTTTACGCTACTATTAAAAAATATGAAATTGCTAAAAAAGTATGAATAACCTGCTATTGTTAAAGTGCTATAGAATCCATGGTTTTGTTCAACCTCAAATGTTAGCAATTCTCCCCCATATGAAGTTACTAAAAAATGAAGAACCCACCTACCCATTTGAACACAAGTTTCCTTTAAAGGATGTAATGTAGGTCAACATTCACATTTAAATTTTGCATGTACATGGACCATAAACCATGTTGAAAATATTAAAGTTCATGTTAAACATTTCCCTAGTAGACCCCTGACACTCTGTTATAATATATATTAAGTTCTGTTACAGTATGTTATTCTGTAACAGAGCTTATTCTGTAATAGAGAATTATATTTACTATAATATATGATAATATTTACTGTAACAGAACTTAATGTATACTATAATAGAGAATAATATTTACTGTAATGAGGCTTAACATATGTTATAATAGAGAATAAACATATATTGTAATAGAGAATAACATTTACTATAATTGAGTTTAACATATACTATAAGTAATATCAAGACTTACTATAAAAGATGTGTATATTTACTGTAAATGATATCAATACTTAATGAAATATATTATATGTTATATTGTAACGCAACTGTTGTAACACTCAGAATTTTAATAATAATAAAATATTAAATATTAGAGAAGATATTGATTTTAAATTACCATAAAAGATACAAGAACATGATTACAGTTGAATCTAGAGTCCTTTCACATAATTTATGTGATTTCGGTACTGTCTTCAGATGTACGCATCCGACAAGGTGATATCGAAATTCGATAACAAAAGTAAAATCTAACAGAACCATAATTATCAGAAAAATATACTAATCCCAAAAATATAGTTATTCTGAATTATTGATGCACAGATATCCAGATTAAGCCGACATAATAATTTTTAGGAGCAATTTTCACCTGACAGAAAATTAATCTGAAAAATTAAATAAAAATTATCATAATTTAAGTTATATCTCATTAACTTATGTTTGAAATTTTATCTCAATTAGATTCATTTAAGTATAAAACTAGTGGCCTAAAGAACCTAAACGAATTAAGTTATATTTACGAATTAGGTGACGTAGGTGTGATTACGTGTGTGTGGGATGGCTATGTGTGGGTTTTAGGTGATCCTTATCCCAGGGAATCGTGAGGTGATAAGGATGACCGTTCGTTATTAAACCCTTGCCATTCTTCTTCTTCTCTTCTCCTACTTCTTCCTCTTCCTCCTGCATTTTCTTTCGCTTCTTCCACTTTTTCTTCTTCTTCTTCTTCTGCTACTTCCTACCACTTCTTCTTCTTCACTGCTTCTTCCTCCTACCACCACCACCATGCGAAAGAAAGAGAGAAAAGAGAGAGAGAGAGAGAGAGCAGCAGGTGCAGGGGAAAGAAGAAGAGGGGGAGTAGGTGCAGAGGCAAGGAAGAGAGAGAAAGAGGCTACAGTGCATGGAGGGGAGAGAAAGAAGAGAGATGAGGAGCTTGGGAAGCTCATCCCTACCCGACGGCCATGTCCAACTGATAAGTAGGTTCCTCTCTATCATTCTTGATTGTTCACTTTCATTCCAAGCATATTGGACCGTGCAATTGAAGATTTATGATTCTGATTTTTACTGGAATCTGTCGACCGATATTGACAAATCGGTCGACCGATCCCCTCCTTTTTCCCTGCTCCAGAGAGAGAAAGAAGAGAGATTGTGGGGCATAAAGCCTCCCACTTTCTTGAAAAGCCATGTACATTTATAGTATAGTGCTTGCTCTTCATTTCATGCTCATTTATTTTCATTCCCAAGCAAGTTTAAGTGGTGCGATTTATGACCGTACGATTCTGGTTTTTACCAGAATCGGTCGACCGATCCTACAATCCAAACCCAAAAAACCAATCCTGGCTAAGTCAGTCGACCGACTTCCCTATTTCGGTTGACCGATTCTTCCTCTGAAACCCAGCAACTAGCATTGGCTAGGTCGGTCGACCGACTTTCCCATTTCGGTCAACTGATTCTGCCATTTCGGTCGACCGATTCTGCTACTTCGGTTGACCGATTCCACAATCAAAATCCAGATTCCAACACTGGGTAGGTCGGTCGACCGACCCTGCCATTCTGGTCGACTGATTTTACAATTTTTCTGACAGGACTGCTTCTTCCAGAAGTGTCCACAGAAACCCTGCGAGACTACAAACTCATACCTTATTTACATTCCATATCATTTAAGTAAATGTTATAATTTGATGTTTTATTTACTTAAGATATTACATGTAAACAAGGAAGTACCCCCATTTGAATTCAATAAAAATATCAGAAAAATTATATCTCTTACTAATAAAAAGTCAACTCTCCCACCGAAGAAGAAAAACGCAAATTTGACGATTCCATCAAAATAGCGTCTTTCTAATCTCTCATAATTTGTCCTACTTGAAAGTCTCATAATTCAAATAAATCTAGTAGAATGCTAAAAATTCAAGGTCCGGTGAAAAATGATAAGCATACATATGACTTCTCTAAGGGAACCCTCTCCTACTGAAAGAAAAGTCAAACATGCTCATATCTTATTTTACATTAATATGACTTTTACATTGATATGTTGTCATCTCCAATTCTAAATAAAATTAGTAATTGAATGATTCTATCGACCATATTGATTTCATGACTATCTTCGTGATGTATTCTTCCGTTGACTTTTCAATAAAAATGTTTGAAACTTAAGATGCTAAGTAAGCCTAAGTACCATATCACAGAGCTATTCTCTAAAGCCTAAAAAGGAGTAGAAAATGCTACATGGTATCTCCATAACTTGTAAGTTTAGACTGTCTTATAACTACGACCGGTGTTTCGACATGGTAATATCGTTTCGAAATTTCGTTTAGCATTTGATTCGCAAATCGACTTGATACATCGACTCCAGATTGACCTCTGAAAGAATTACACCTCGATTTTGGTTCACTATCATAAACCTCTCATATTGCATAACTGTGTTACACCTTGAAACTCTAATCATTTCCAGCTCTTTTGAGATTCTTATACAATCTTTTACATGTGCCTTATCTTTGAAACTCCAAAGTGCTGCATAACTATCTTGGAACATAACAATAATGAATGTGTACTTACTGTTCGAGTCTTCGGACTCTATTGAATCAAGATGCCTATAGGGGCAAGTCCAAGTCCTTGGGAGGAACACCCGAACTCGGTCCCTGAATCGGACATGATTCGAATATACCCGTCGCGAATGGATCTTCCAAACCCAACCCCTGAATCGATCTATTCGAATATACCTGTCCAGAGTGGATCTTCCAAACTCGGCCCCTGAATCGGTCTATTCGAATATACCCGTCGTGAATGGATCTTCCAAACCCGGCCACTAAATTGGTCTATTCAAATATGTACCTGCCGAGAATGGATATCCTGAGTGTCTCAGCATCAGACACTACCTACTGCTTGATTGATGAATTATATGTTATTGTTTCCCAACAGCATGACATAACTGAGTTGCATTTACTGTCAGTACGTGTTCAATGGACTACTAGATAGTAATTACACGTTTGATAATGATGGCATGTCATTATGTGCTTGACACTCGTTGTTTTATTCAGTTCATTAATGTATCGATTTAATCTTGCATGGTTTAATACTGTACATCTTGATTTGCAATATTCTTCCATTTCTTGAATACTATTATTTGTTATCCTCGTGTGCAACAAATTTCCTTGATTCTCATATCTATTTCTTGTTATTAGAGGATAAATCCTACCGGGCAAGACTGCTCATACCTACTCTTTTTCCAAGTATACATCAGTTTTAGAAAACGAGGGCAACGGGAATTGTGTGCTGAGAGATCAACACTTGTCATGTCTGACCATTGAATTACGGCTTGAGAATCATGTAAATACCTCAACTTTGAGGAACGACTGTTAAATCTATATTCTTATGTTAAGTCATGACCCCGAGCAATTTCTGCTCGAAAAATTTTAAACTTGTTCTCAATTTCCTATTCGGTCACATCTCGACATTTACAGAAATATTAAATGACGGGACGTGACAACTGTGGTTGTAATTTAGTGGTAAAGGTATCTCATGTTGAATTTGTAGATACCTGTGTTCGAATCCTAGCACTCACAAACGAATAAATTTTTTTTTTCTAAAAGCTTATAGTTGTAGGCTGTAACATATACAAAGACTTACTGTAAGTGATATGAAGACTTCCTGTAAGCAATATATAAGCTTACTGTAAGTGATATCAAAGGCTTACTATAGGTGATATTAAAGACTTACTGTAGATGATATTAAAGACTTATTGTAAGTGATATGAAGGCTTCCTGTAAGCGATATGTAGACTTACTGTAAATGATATCAAAGTCTTACTATAAGTGATATTAAAGACTTACTATAAGTGATATGAAGATTTACTGTAAATGATATCAAAACATAATGTAAGCGATATGTACGCTAACTATAATGAATGTAAGTCTACATAGGGAAAGACTAAAAAAAGAAAGAGTAAAATAGAAGAAAAAAAATTGATGTTAAAAAGACGACTCGTCTTCTAAGACTCATAAATACTGAAAACTAAAAGTAGAGACTAGAAATTAAACAACACAAAAAAGAAAAGATTATATAACTTCTGATCTTCAGACATTGGCTATAAATTAAATCTAATCATCTGACAATGACTTCTAATTAAATTTTCTTTAAAAAAAAGTATATGCGTATTTTAGCAATTATTGCATTTTAAAAGGCTCCAAATATTTTAGTATGTAAAAACTTAACTTCCGTACAAATTTAGCTTGCAATTAAGGCGCACTCATCATCTGGCTGACACGAGAAGGCATGTCCCTCGCCAACCACGTTGCTCATAACAAATTCGTGCGACGTCATTTAGTTATCCAACTGCTCAAGAATATTTCGGTGGTGCAATGAAATAAAGTTTTTAGAAAGGGAAATTTACGAGAACAACCCTCTCATGTATAACTACAGAATTGTCACTTATAATAATGTAAAGATATTTTAAAGTGTTCCTAATTTCTCATCTTATAAGTGCGAAGATAGCATTCCCCCAATTGTTAAATTCCCTTTCATTCATACGACCAAGACGAATGATATAGATCAGTACTATAAATTAGTAATAAATTTGATTTCCTCCATTATTCATATATTTTTTTACTCAAGATTGATTTCAAACGACATTTTTTTTTATTAGTTAGCTCAGTGGCAACATCCCTCCCCGTCCCCATTCCAAACCCGGAGTCCCTAACCTGTAAATCTTGCAAAAAAAATTTTGAGAAAAGACCCATCTTGGTGGACATCGGATTGGGGTGTGCACAATCGAGGTGCGTCAAACGAGTATTAGAGGGGGAGGAGGTATTAGTATTTTCTCTCCCTTCTCTACTTAACACACCTACGTTGAATGTGTCGGGGGTCTCACCGCACACTTTAATAAGGTGCGGTGAAACTTCTTCTTTGAGAAAATCTACCTAAAAAACACTTAAACACAACCTGTACACATGAATCGATCCCTGCACTCCCGAGTGTGCTGTGGGTGCCCAATTATGGGACATTTCAAACGAGACACGTCTTTTCGCTTTGCGTGCGCTCTATTGTACAGCACAATTATGCATGACCTCATCTGTACTTATCATCCATTTCATCAATCGTTGCTTCGTGTTAAGTGCAACATCTTGTTAGATCTCCTTTCTGTCGTAGATAGTAGATTTAATGCACGAAAAATTGCTGCTTTTAACCATCAATCATGACACAGTTTGCTCGATCAATTTACAGGTTATTAAAAAGGACATTGTGTACCACCCTGACTACTTAGTTTCTAACTAATGTCCGATAATAGGTCTAAGGCATCTTTTTAACGTTCTAACCTCATATATTTAAACCGTTCATATTCCCATTGATCAAAATCTCTGTCACCTATAAATAACATGCATTTAGTACCATTACCTAATTCTTTACCGGCTATATGCTGCAATCGAAATAAAAGGTTGTTATAGAAATTCATAATCTATGATGCGGAGGTTATTTCCAGCCTCCTAAGTTCATAGGTCCATCATAACCCAGTATAGCAGTAGAGCGACGACTATCTAGCCACGTGTCTTCAAAAATAGCTAAAAATTTACGAACACACCTCAATCACCACATGTCCAAGGGTCCCAAGAAGTCTAGTCTCCGAACACCGCCAAACCTATCCGAACAGGGTAGAGTCACCAAACATTCTTATTCAGAAGAAGGTCCAGAACCTCGCCGAATAAGCCCATGGGTTCATGCTTGGACCCTCTATGGTTCCAGAGGCAGGTCACCGAACACCGAGCAGCCGCACCGAGCAAGTCCACGGGCTCCTATTCGGTACCTCGATAGCCTACAATGCTATGTGGCTCTTCACTTTCCCATAGCAGTTAATAGGACGATGTGGCACGCCTCCCCACGATCTGAAGCAGCACAAGCACGAAGTCCCAAGAGACGTCTCAAACAGACATCCCTCACCTTGGGAACTCAACTGTCGCATCCCTCCAGTCATCATTGGAGAAGATTGTGTCCCGACCCTTCAGGTCCCATGCCTATATAAAGAACATGTAACCTTCATGCAAATGTACGTCGAATCACCCCACACAATCGCCTACGTGCGAGACCACACACTCAAAAGAACCTTCTCTTCCAAGCCTACCACAGTCATCACTAACTTTGGCATCGGAGGGTTCTTCTGGTTCTTCAATCGGATTCCTCTAACGTCCGTTCTGGTTTTGAAGGTCCACGTCCTCATCGGCGATCGTTCGTTCCCTCCCTCATCAAGTGGAAGCGTATTCGGCCCATTAGTGAACAAAAATGCCACCACATTTTTAGCAACGTCGGTGGGAACGATGACTGCCATGGCTCACGGACGATCATCTCACCAAAACCACGGGAGCCTGGAAATGCGGTCCCACCAGTCACAGGAAGATTCACGCGACCAGGCCCCTCCCGTCAACATCGACACAGTCCCCACTAGGACTACCACCAACGGCCCTACGGTTGAAACTCCGATTTTGGCCCATAAAGTAGCAAAAATCTGGGGACAACTTCAGCAACTGATGAGGGTCTACCAAGGCCTTCAAGCCTAGTTGGCAAGACAACCAGCCCCAGTAGTTCCCCCGGCACCGGAGCAACAGGCAGAGTCGTCCCGGCGACAGCCACCGACCCTATCAGCGCGACAGCTTCCACAGCATCGCAAGGAGTCATCGGTCGTCTGCGCTGCGCCCCATCAGCCCGTCGGACACAGAAGAGCCAGGAGGAGTCTCCCCGGAAGTCTGTTGCAGTCCTACCTCCTCCGAGGTCCATCGTCTGCGCCAACTCTTGCAGTTCCCGCCGGGAGGGTTCTGCGCACTCCAACCCGGAGTTGGTGAGGAAACTCCTGCGTGTCGTCGATCTAGAGCGGTGGATGGAGGACCGCACCCGCCAGATGGACACTATGGTCCATAGGGCGGAAGGCAGAATTTCGGTGGATGATCTGGACTTTCAATCCCCCTTTACGGTGGAAATCCTGGAAGCTCGGGTGTCCACGAAAATGTCGTTGCCTTCTATCGCCCCCTACGACGGCACCACCGACCTGACAGACCACATCCAAGGGTTCGAGTTGCATATGATGTTCCATGGAGCATCAGACGCGACTAAGTGCCGGACCTTTTCGGCCACTTTGAAGGAGACTGCGAGGGCCTGGTTCGAGACCCTCCCGGCAGGCTCTATTACCTCCTTCCACCAGCTGAAGAAGTCCTTCCGAGACAACTTCCTGGGCAGAAGGTAACAACCTCGCACGGTGGCCTCTCTACTGGCCGTGCGATAGAAGAAGGGCGAAGCCCTCTGGGACTACGTCAAAAGGTTCCAGAGTGAAGCCCTACGCATCCCGTGTCTAAACGTTCCTCTCGCCACCAGTGCCTTCATTCAGGGCACGCGAGACGGATTACTCCAACGGACGTTAGGGGTGCAATATCAAATGACCCTGGCGGAGCTCCTATCAACCGCCTAGCGCCATGCTGCGTGTGAGGAGAGCCTTGCGGCCAGCCGAGCCAACCAGGGCAACCAGGCAGAGAAGAAGCGGCCTTCCAACAACGGTTCTGACTGAGAACGGAAAAAGAGCCGGCACAACGGCGATTCACCGTGCCGACCACGCCCCTTCACCAAATATACCCCCCTCGTGGTAGCTCTCAAACAGATCTTTGCCGAGATCCAGGATGAACAGTATGTTCGGTGGCCCCCCAGGATGCGCTCCAGCCTCCACAGGCACAACCAAGATAAGTACTGTCGCTTCCACCGCGATCACGGCCACAACACTTCCGAATGTCGCCAACTTAAGGACAGTAAATGAAGTTCTCTACCCCTCATGACATAGGAGAGGTGCTCGGAAGCCAACACGAGTCTCGGCGGTGTTATGTCCTTTCCTTAAGAGACAAACAACTCGTAGTAGAAGACCCAATGGTTCCACCCGCACCTACCGAAGAGGCCTCAACCACCCGCAGAACACCAGCTAAAGACATGTTTGCCGATCCAAGTGGACAACAACCCCGAGCATGTCCTCTACATTGGCACATTGCTACCAGAAGCTGAGCAACAACGCTACAGAGCTTTTCTGCTCGTTAACATAGATGCTTTCGCATGGTCGGATGACGAGCTGCCTGGCATCCCTCTAGAAGTGATAATGCATCATCTAAATCTGGATCCAAAGATCCCATCACTACAGCAAAGGCGACGTCTCGTTAACCGAGAATGGCAGACTATGATCCATGATCATGTTGTCAAAAATCGATCAGCCAGTCTATTCCAAGAAGCCCAATATCTGAGGTGGATCTCTAACGTAGTCCTCGTCTGCAAGGCCAATGACAAATGGCGTGTGTGCATGGATTACAAAGATCTCAACAAAGCAACGTCGAAGGGTAATTTTCCTTTGTCGCGCATTGACCGGTTGGTAGATGCGACATCTCGGCATGAGCTCCTCAACTTTCTAGATGCCTACTATGGTTATCATCATATCAGCATCCATCCTCCAGACCAAGACGCCACGATGTTTGTGATACATGGGCCTCTACTGCTTCACCGGAATGTCGTTCGGGTTAAAAAACGCGGGCGCCACATATCAATGGCTGGTCAACAAGATGTTCGAACAGCAGATCGGGTGCAACATAAAGGTCTACGTCGATGACATGTTGGTCAAGACATGCCCGAGCACCGATCACCTCGTTGATCTGGAAGAAACCTTCGCAACTCTACAAAGGTACAACATGAAGCTCAATCCAGTTAAGTGTGTCTTCGGAGTCCACTCAGAAAAGTTCCTTGGCTTCCTTGTGTCCAATAGAGGAATTGAGGCAAATCCCGAAAAGATCCAGGCAATTTTGGAGATGACCAGTCGGAAGATGGTTCGCAACGTCCAGCGACTCACTGGACCCCTCGCAGCCTCAGCCGGTTCATGTCCCAAGCAGCGGAGAGAAGCTTCCCCTTCTTCAAGTTGCTACGAGTCCCCAAAGGCGCCTCACTGCAAGGGGGGCAGCTACTGTGGACCCAAGACTGTGAAGAAGCCTTCACCAAGCTAAAGAAGTACCTCACTGCTCTGCCAATTCTCTCAAAGTCGGTTCTTGGAGAACAACTATTTGTGTACTTGTCAGTCATCGAACACTCTATCAGCACGATACTAATTAGAGAAGAGGCAGTAGTTCAGCACCCGATCTACTATGTTAGCAAAGTACTGTAGAGGGCTAAAAGGAGGTACAAGCAGAGAAGCTCACGCTGGCGCTCATCACAGCTGTGCGGAAACTTAGGTCGTACTTCAAGGCACATTCGATCACAGTGCTAACCGACCAGCCACTGAAACTCATTCTACAACGCCCAGAGGCTTCCAGAAGGCTTATCAAATGGGTCATCGAGCTCAGAGAGTTCAAAATTGATTACCGCCCAAGGAGTGCTATCAAAACTCGAACATTAGCAGACTTCGTGGCAGAGTGCACACTCTCGACCGAGAAGGATCCGCCACTGGCAAACGAACCACCATGGGAACACTACGTGAACGGATCCTCCTGCAACACAGAAAGCGGGGCGGGACTGGTCCTTACATCCCCTGAAGGGCTAGAATTCCAATATGCTCTTAGATTCCGCTTCGCCGCCTCCAATAACGTGGCCAAATACGAAGCACTACTGTCCGGAATCAAGATGGCTAGGCATCTCAGAGCGCTTCGGCTCCGAGCCTTCAATGATTCACAGCTCGTCGCCAGCCAAGTCAACGGACAATTCGAAGCAAGGGAGCCCTGCATGGCACAATACCTCCAACAAGTAAACCGTTAGGTAGGAAGCTTCCTCTACTTCGAAGTGGTGCACGTCCCCAGAAAGCAGAACATGCAAGCAGATGCACTCGCTAGACTAGCGTCTTCAAGCGACATCGCTCATTCTCTCTCCATCTTCATTGAATAGCTCGCCTCGCCGAGCACCGAAGTAGATATCCCTGCCATAGGGACTGCCCAACCAGCCCCGAGCTAAAGGGACCCTATCCTGGCCTATCTTCTCCGAGGAGAACTTCCTCCCAACCAGGCTAAAGCCTGTCAAGTTCGATTGTGCAGCCAGAGGTTCACCGTCGCCGAGGGGCAGCTATATAGGCGCTCCCTCTCAAGACCTCTCTTGAAGTATCTAAGTCCTACCGAAACGACATCGGCAATTGAAGAAGTGCATGAAGGTCTGTGCGAAAGCCACCTGGGCCGAAGGACCCTAGCGCGCAACATCCTCCAAGCAAGATTTTGGTGGCCAACTTTGCAAAAGGACTGCCCATCCTATGCAAAGAAATGCCTAGAATGTCAGAAGTTCGATCAACTTATCCATCGGTCTGCCGAACAACTACATTCTCTCTTTAAACCGCGACCCTTTGCTCAGTGGGGAATTGACATCATGGGACCATTCCTAGAGGCTCAAGGCAGAAAGAAGTTCCTATTGGTCGCCATCGACTACTTCACCAAATGGATCGAAGCAGAACTGATTGCCAACATTACCGATCAGGCAACGTGGAAGTTCGTATGGAAGAACATCATGTGCCGATTTGGTGTCCCGAAGGTATTCACGACCAACAACGGGAAATAGTTTGACAGCACGTTCTTCAAACAGAAGTGCTCAGAACTGGGCATCTACAATCACTTCACCTCGATAGCACATCCCCAGGCAAACGGTTTGGTAGAAAATGTCAACCGAACACTACTGTACGAGATACGCACGAGAGTAGAAGCAGCAGGAGGTTCGTGGACGGAAGAGCTACCCAATGTACTCTGGTGCCACCGAACAACTACTCGAGTAGCCACCGGAGAGACCCCTTTCCATTTGGCCTAGGGCACGGAGGTCGTGGTGCCTTTGGAAGTCGCTCTCCCAACACTCCGAACGAGCCACTTCGATGAAACAACCAACAATCGCGTGCTAAGGGAAAACCTGAACATGCTTGGCAAACGTCAAAATGACGCCAGTATAAGGTTGGTCTCCTATCAACAGCAACTCGCGCAGTATTACAACTCCAGAGTTCGTGAGCGGCGCTTCTTCGAAGGAGGTCTAATGTTATGTCGTTGCTCCACTTCGGACCCTCAAAGAGCAACAGACAAACTCGCCATGAAATGGGAAGGACCTTATAAGGTCATCCAAGTTCTTGGAAAATGTTCTTACAAACTGTCTACCCTCAGCGGCGAAACCATACTGAGGACCTAGCATGTTTCGAATCTAAAGGCTTATTATTTGTAAGAAAGGCCTCTTGTACTTCTTAATAGAAAAGTTAATTCCCTACTTCTCCATTCCTTTTCTATCATTTTTTAAGGGGAGAAGGGTGTTCGGTACAACCCCTGGCCGGAGCTCTTCAGCTCGGAAGACTTGCGCGGTACCTAAAAACCCTAAAAACACTCCAACGAATTCCAATTTGACAAAAAACTCGACACGAAAAAAGGATAGGATCAAAAAAGGGTAACACTTTCATTTTCATTCATGAACAAAAGTTTACATATAGCCCAAAAGGGCAAGTTACATACCAAAAATAGAAGAAAAACAATACAAGTCTCAGAGGGCTTGGTCCGAGTGGCCAACGTCCTCGACGTCGGAAGGCATCCGCCCTGCTCGGAAGCTGGCAAAGCAGATCCCATCCATACGAGGGTCCCGTGTCTGGCGGCGGCACTCCCAAAGCGCGGCGTCGAAGGCTTCCTGATCGTATTCCGCCATGGCATGGTGTCGGCCTCGGTGGTCACCGGCCTCGTAGCAAGACGCGCCATACTGTTCCAGGTCTTCTTGGAACTCTGGACCGGCCTTGGTTCGAAAGCCTTCAGCGCAGCTCGAAGGTCTTCAATCTCCTTTCGCTGCTCAACTTCGCGACGCCGGCTCTGCTCTTCTCGTTTTGCTGAAACCATGACCTCGGTGTCCCAAAGAATCTACTAGAACTACTGTGGACGATCCGTCTCCCGTGGGCTCCTCAGACAACCGTGTGCGTCGGGGAGTCCTCTGGAAGTGACGAACATCGTTGGCGTCCCTCAATGGCGATGAGTGGGTCTCTAGTTGACCCCGTTGACTCTTCGGTTGACTAGTTTGATTGAAGAGAAAACAAGGAAAACCAGAAAAAAGAAAGGGAGTTTTGTGATCGCCAAGGCCTTACCTGTGGCCAAGGAAGGTGTTGATCACGTTCACGCAGCGGCCTCACGCAACGGACGGAGACGGGGGCCTCAACTTCTTCTCCTTCGGCCGTCCAAAGAAGAAGAGCTCCGCGGTCTTCTGCGAATTGTTCCTGCCACAAAGAGACACTCTATAAGTCTAAAGGAAGAGTAGTAAATGTTCAAAATGGAAAGACACAGCCCAAAAGGTGAGTCCGTACCAGTTGCGGACTTGAGAAAAGGGGTGGCCAAGTGCTATGACCACCCTTCTTCCCTCCGTTTTTGGTTGGGAAACCCATTTCTAGGTGTGTAGGGAAGTGACCTACGTGCCTAAAGTGAGTGGGAGGGTGTGTGTGACATGCAACTATTAAGGAAAGAAGAAATGAAAGAGAGGAAGAGGGGGAAGTTGATCCTCGTTTGCAGGCGATGTACCTTCCTTGTAAGGCTCCTCCAGCTCCAAAAGAAGCCTCCTGAACATCCCAAGGTGTGAGAGGAAGAAGAGTTGGAGTTGTGGAAGCTTGGGTGCAATTTCTCTCTCCTCTCTCAAAGCATCAACATGTGAACGTCCAGCCTCTCCCCCCCTCACTTAGAGAACTCGAGGGAGTGTTATATAGACAGTGGAGCTCGGGGTTAGAATGCCTAGGATGCTAAGTGTGAAGAAGCACACTTGCACACATGGCAATCCATGTATTAAAGCTCCAACCAATGGGGGGAGGCCAAGTAGGCTTTTACTGAGTCAAGGGGGTGCCAAGGTGGCCCATATGCCCGTTGGGAACGGCCCCATGCGGTGCATGGTCGAGAGAAAGGCGCAAATGGGCTATATTCTCGGGGTAGTTGCACAGACCAAGTAAACCAGGTTGACGTCTAGAGATCCTGCCGCCAACACCATGCAGACGTCTAGAGATGTGGACGCCAATATGTGTCAACGTCCAGGGCCTATGCCGTCAACCAGTAGTCGGCGGCCATCGATGCTGCCATCTACATGGCATCCGAGGCAAGTCAACAAACGGTCAAATGAAGCTTATTGGGCCAAAGAGTCATGCGAGGACGGGCCAAATCTCGCGTCTACAAATGCCCCTCCGAGACATCCGGTCTTGCAAGGGAGCAGAGCGGACTGAAAGGTTGGTGTCTCGGTAAACAAAGGACGCGGAGATTTAATGAAGGACCATCTCCGAGGATAGAAATTCTAGCGAGCCAAACGAATGAGTTAGGCTAGAAACAAATGACGAATCGTCTGAGAGACAAATGTGGATAAGAGGAAGAGTGATATCCGTGTAACAACAACTACAACCCAACGGTAGGGTCCCTGGCGTTGCCGTGTCAGACTTTGACTAGTTTCCAGCATGCCTGAGTCAAAGGAGTTGTAATATGACGGTTGAATCAAGAGGGTCTCATAACCGGAGCTCGTGGGCTCGCTGGCCTAATCAGGACGTCTATCCCGAATTTAGGAGGTCGTGGAGACAAGGAGTTGGTTGATCTCTCAAAGGATTATCAAAAGATTCTAACTGGAATCAATGTTCGGAAAGTCTGAATTCCGGAATTAAGTTCGCGACTGGCGAAGGATCAAATGAACTCAATAAGGCTGCTTGACTATTTGTGAAAGTCACGGTGGGACAACTTGGAGAAAGTGGGGGCAACAACGACCCGACATCAGGTTGAATAATCAGGAAAGGCGGACCCGGTAGGCTACCTAAGCTGAGGGAGCCATGGAGCAATCAGATGATCGAGGAAAATCACCATTTTTTTTGAGTCAGTGAGAAAATGTTAGCAGTGAAGATGCATGCTGGTGTGGGTTGCCTATCTAAAATGCAAGTTAGAACCAGAGGAAAATTCTAAAGGCCATACGAATAACTGAGAGATCGCAAGCCCATCACGATTTTTGGTAAGGGGGAACTCAGGGTTCACGGTCGCCAAATTATTCGCCTCTGGTGGGGTCCTACGTTAGACATACCAGTAACGCTCAAGGTCGCATGAGCGTTCCGAACTTTGAAGCGCAACTTGTGCTTATATATCTACAAAACAACTTGAAGCACAAGATAAAGGATAATGGCCAAATGAATATAGAACTTTGAAAATTTCCAAGGGAATAAACGTCCACATCGATGGCCGCCATATCCTCTTTAACGGCAACTGATATTGCCGCTAACCCCTCACTGACGTCAAGGACGCCTATGGGACAGCGGATCAGGCCGAAAATATAGGTGATGGGAGTCCATGGGGACTCTATCATCTTCTACCTCCGTCTCCCCCTGCTCCTGCTGCGAACCAGAGAGCTGGGAGACGAAGAAAAGCAGCGAGATGGCCTCCTCTCCGACCGGATGATCCACGAGCATGAACCCAGGAATTCTGAGCGAAGTCCCGGGGCACCTGAGCACCAGACTGGCCAACGGGGAGGTAAGCTATGATCACTCTGCTTCTACCTGGGTTAAAAATGCCCCAAAACTCTTCTCTTACAGCCCACCTTGATGCAGGAAGTGCCCGCGTTCCCGAGCCAAGGCCAGGTACGGGCCTTTTCCTGGCTCGTGATCCTGATGAGTGCCATCACGCTCGACATGCGAGGCTTCATCGGAATGTGGAATTTGAATTTCATGGTGGTGCTAGCAAAAAACATGAAGGAGATGTGGTGGGGGTTTGATGCTCTGGGAACGCTAGTGGAGCGGTGGCATCCACACACACACACCTTCGTGTTCCAGGCATTCGAGGCTAGCGTGCTGCTGGAAGAAGTGGAATTGTTTTTGGGATGGAGGCGGTGCATGGAGTACGATGCGGCGACTCCTCTCCTTCCATGGGAGGAGATTCTCGCGGACATCGTACAGGACAAGAAGGAAGTACTGAGGATGACGAACAAGCACGGGATCTTCCTGGACCGACTGGCTTGGTGGCTGATCCAGCATGCGAAGGAAATTGGCGGAGGGAGGGCGACTCAAGGACTGACACTTTGCCTAGCTGGAGTTTTTCTGTTCCCTACTAGCGGCGACTTCCTCCTTTACGAGCACGTAGGGATCCTGACTCTGCTTTGGCGCGGGCAATCACTTGCCCCTGCAGTGTTGGCACACCTGTACATCTCGCTCACCACAACGAGCTTAGGCGGACGCACATGCGGGAGCTTGTTCCTGCTTCAGGTATGGATAGAGACTCACTTGAAATTTGATTTTGCTGAAGTACAACCTACTCCCTCCAGAGTCTTCCTTCGGAGCTCGATGCATTGCAGCAGGGCATGGTATGAGCCAGAGAATGAGATCAAGTGTGTGACAGCGCACTTGAAGGGCAAAGATGCTTGGCGCGATCACTTAGCCTACCTGGTGATGGATGACTTCATTGTGAGGCCGCTATTTATGAGGAATATTGAATTCAGAGCTCGAACCAGGGAGGACAAAGATTTGTGGCTGATTGGGGCTGATAGGATGGTGGTTTACCAGCCACATCGGTGCCATTGTCAGCTTGGAATTCCACGGAGCATTCCAACTTCATCCAACTGCACGGACATGATTGTCACTGAGAGGAACGAGAAGCTAATGAAGAAGGTCATGAAGACTTGGGCAAGATACACAATGAGCAAGAAGGTGGGACTGGCAGTCCAGGAGAAACGGGAAGACATCTGGAAATATGAAGAATTCAACGACACCATTCGTCCCATTTCTTGTGATTTTTATATGGCCCACAGGGCAAAATGATGTGTTTTCCAAATTTCCAATAAATGTAACACAAAATTAGATGAAATAAAAGTTGTTTGCATTTGTGTTTGATGGCTTGAATTGTGTGGAATTGAGCAATGGAGTATCAATGGGCTTCAAATGTGTTCAATTGAGTGTGTTGTGAGGGCTGAGTGCGGAAGGATTGGCACCCATATCGATGGCCGCCAACCACTGATCGACGTCCAGACGCTGGTCGCCAACCAAGAGACAGAGGGATTGACGTCCATAACGATGGCCGCCTAATTCAAACTTGACGTCCCAACCTGGCCGTTGACCATACTCCGAGGTCTGATATTGAAGGGACGTTGGCGTCCACACCCGGGTCGTTAAGGGTACGTCAGCGTCCACAGCCTGACGTCAGAAAAAGGTAAACAGCCAGCTATTGACGTCAAAATTGAAAAATAGCTTTTTCCGACCGATGGCTTCTCCCGGCGCCATTTCACCTTCTCCAAGCTTTCCTCTTTTCTCTCCACACTCTCTAACCCACTCAAATCTTAAATCTTCACTTTCCTTTGACTACCTACTTACTTTCTAACCTTTGCTCGGGATTTTTGACATTTGACCTCCCCATTAATGAGGACGAGAGGGAAACGGAGTGTTCTCCGGAGTCGCCATCAACCGGAGGAGGAAGAGGAGGAGATGGAGACGAGCATGGCGGAGGAAGAGGAAGAGGTGGTGGCGGCGGGTGATGCACCGGAGGCGGAGGATACCGCCGGAGATGACAGAGGAGGGGATGAGACGGAAGCGGAAGCACCCTGACGGCCCAAGGTAGGCCCCTAGAACCCTTAAAACTCTGTGGAATGTGTGGTTGCAAGTTGTGGAAAGAGGGAAAACAGGGGAGGTTCTATCGGTTTTGACAGGAACTTGACGTCCACATCGGTGGACGTCGAGTTCCTATCAACGGCCACCCCCTTGCCGTTGACATGAACTTGACGGCAACGGGTTGGACGCCGACATAGGAACTAGACGGCCACACCCTTGACGCTGACTGTGTGTAAACAACAGACATCTTGCCGCCAATTTGTGGTTAACGGCAATCGATACTGACACCAAATTTTCTGTGTTTTCTGCAGGGCAAGGGCCGAATGAGGAGCAGGGTCACATGGGACCTATGTTGTGCGTGGTACAGAGCGCTACCGGAGGCCCAGCAGACCCGGATCGCCAGGATGGGGTTCGGGCATCTCCTGTCGATGCATCCATTCCACGTGGACGTACCGTATCTTGAGGCTTTGAGGGAGAGATGGGAGGAGGACTGCAAGGCATTCATCATGCCTTGGGGGCACATGATACCTACGTTGGAGGACGTAGCGTATCTGACTGGACTATCGGTTCAGGGAGAGCCGGTAGTGGGACAGGAGCAGAGTGACTACTACGATGACATCGTGGAGTTGCTGGGTTCGGAGTTTGTGGCCGGGAGGAGGAGACCGATCCGAAGCATCCTGCTCGGATCGTTGTCAGAGGCCGTAGGCCTGAGGGGCAGGAGGAGAGGGCCCCTGGAGACCTTGGAGGAGTTTTACACGGGAGTGCGAGGGGCGCTAGACTTGGAGGACCGGAGCGAGGAGTGCTCGATCAGGATCTTCGTCGCCTACCTCTTCGGGCAACTACTGTTCGCGACGCAGTCATCGCAGATGAACTACAAGTTCGTGCTGCTACTGAGGGACCTGGCGTAGGCTGGGAGATATGCATGGGGCGCCGCGATGCTGGGGCATCTTTTCTCTCTTCTCCCCAGTAGTTCGCGGCGCTCTCAGAGCACCGGGGGCTTCACCCCCTTTCTTCAGGTACCCATATTTCCTTTTAATGCTCATCATTGATTAAATTTGATTAATTGCCCGACTGACGTTCTTTTTGCTGCCTTGTAAATCTGGGGATACACCCGCTTCCCCATGGGGCGCGGGACACTGAGAGAGGGGAGCCAGGCCTTGGTGCCCCTCATGGCGAGGTGGGATGTGGCCCCTGACCCCAAGGTCACAGACCGGCGTGCAGAGGACATGCGCGTCGCCCTAGACCACTACCCGCACGATCAGGTATGAAACTCTCAACCAGCACTTTCATTCATTTAATTACTGCATTTGATGTTACTGACCAGTATTCTTTTCTTTTCTCAGGTGGTATGGACCCCATATGCGGGGGAGTCGGACGCCTCGCACCCGGTGGTGGCGGCGGGCCGACCCTTGTTCGACCGCCACCTACTCCTGCTCTGCCTGGGGACCTACGAGGTCCTTTATCTAGAGCTCGTGGTGCGGACTCTGGGCTGGCACCAGCCGGCCATGGAGGTACCGTCCCTGGGCAGAGAGGGGCACTCCTGCCGCCGGTTCTTCGCCGAGGACCGAGACTGGGGCGAGGAGCACGGGAGCACGGTCGCCTACTGGCGAGCCGGAGGGGACCAGGTGGTCCAGCAGGCGAGTCTTCAGGACAGCTCGGCATACCTGGAGGACTACCGGGCGCGCTACGCCGGACGACTCCGGCTTGACCGGCGAGTGGTAAGTGAACTTCTATCTCTAAGCCTCTGTCATTTAAATTTGATTTGATTCTAACCTTGAAGTGCGAATGATAGTTGCCGGAGTCACAGGCAATCCGCCTCTTGGAGGGACAGTTAGCGGAGCAGGAGGTGGAGCTCGAGAGGCTCCGAGTAGAGATCCGGACATTGGTAAGTAACATCTCAACCTATCTTGGGTTTGATTTAAAATTGACTTGACGACTAACCAAGATATGTGTAAATGTAGAAGGAGGAGCTATCAAGAGTGCGGGCAGGCCGAGACACGGCCGCGAGTTCGTCCGCACAGCCTGCAGGAGGCCCTGGACCGGGCGCAGGCGAGGGTCCAAGAGCTCGAGACGAGGACCCAGGAGCTGGAGGCAGAGGTAAGACACATGAAACAGATTCAATTGATTGATTGATTGATTTGACATATTTGCTCATTTGTGCAGATGCAGAGAGGAGGTGCGGTGACCCTCCAGGCGCAGATGGAGAATCTGCGACTGGAGCTGACGAGGGTAGAGGGTCGCCTGCTCGAGGCGAGGGAGAGGGAGCGGGAGGCAAGAGATCGCGAGAGGGAGGCGGACCGAGCCCGAGCTGATATCGCAAGGAACTACGAGATCTTGAAGGATCGGGTGCTAAAGAAGCGCCTGTTGCCCGGTTGGCTAACCCAGAGGGGGGGTGAATGGGTCTTTAAAATAATCTTAGCTGATAAAAACCTGAACTCAGAACAAACATAAAGAGTTCTTGAAAGGGATTAGTAATGGTTAGTAAAAACAGCAATCACACAAAGAAGACAATCACACAACACAGAAATTTATCCTGGTTCGGATCTCCTCTCCTTAGGAGTCCTACGTCCAGTCCCTGAGCAACCCTCAGGATTTCACTAACTAGGGTACAGTCCCCCTATGGACAAACAACAACCACCCAGCTCAGCTGGTCTTCCTTCACCCCTGAAGGGAACACAACACCCTGGTACCACCAGGTCTTCCTTTACTCTGAAGGAAAAACACCACCCTGGAAACCACCAGGTCTTCCTTCACACACGAAGGGAATAACACAGGAAATTCTTGAAAGAAAAAGACTAGCCCCTAGATCAAGCTTTTACAAAAACTTAATCTGAAGCTACAAGCACTGAGAGTCGAAGATCTACACAGAGTGCACTCTCTCAGAACTAAACTAGCTCTTCCTTTTGTTTTCTTCACACAGCACAGGGAGCTAAGAGCGAAGATGAAAAGAGTGAATTTTTTTGGCTCTAGAGAACTTTCGAAGACGTGAAAGCTGTAGAGATCTAGCCGCCCTTGAATCAGAAAATCAAATTGTCTCCGTGTTTTGTCTTCAGAGCTTCATCTTGTATTTGTATCTCAAATTTGAATAAGGACAAGGAGATGACCGTTGTCTCACGGCTTTGGTGTACGTTAGACTGAAGGATTTGAGGAAGCTTCCTGTCAGCAGTCTTTTGTTCTTTGGAACACGCAAAGTGATAAGATCTTCTGAGTTTGCTTGTAGTTCTTTCTGCGTTCAGTGTTGTAGGATATTACATCCTTAAGGTTCTACAAGGTTGAGCTTTAATGGTAGACAGCTATACTATCTCCAGATATCAATCAACGTCAGAGCAGATAGACGCAAATATAGTAATAACACTTTATCGTTCTAAAAGATGCATGCAGAGAATACACGAGAATGGAAGATATGTTCTGTGTCCATGCAGAGATACGTTCAGTCTTTATTAAATGCATGGCAGTCAAACAGACGAGATGCGACTTTGACTATTCAACGTAGCTTAAATCAAGGAAAAACATTTAATTAATGGAAACATGACTTATGCAGTCGTTGTGAAAATCTGATAGAATCGTTATTATCGAGTTGCTGTAGACTGATAAGAAGTCGTTATGATAACTTATGAAATCGTTACCACAACCAAGTCGTTCTATAACAGATGATAAAGGAGATCGTTATGAAACATGGCAAGTCGTTGTAACTTCTGAAGAAGTCGTTATGATGACTTACAGAATCGTTATAATGAGCAAGTCGTTATAACTTCTGAAGAAGTCGTTACGATAACTTACAGAGTCGTTATAATGACCAAGTCGTTATAACTCCTGAAGAAGTCGTTACGATAACTTACAGAGTCGTTATAATGAGCAAGTCGTTATAACTTCTGAAGAAGTCGTTACGATAACTTACAGAGTCGTTATAATGACCAAGTCGTTATAACTCCTGAAGAAGTCGTTACGATAACTTACAGAGTCGTTATAATGAGCAAGTCGTTATAACTTCTGAAGAAGTCGTTACGATAACTTACAGAGTCGTTATAATGAGCAAGTCGTTATAACTCCTGAAGAAGTCGTTACGATAACTTACAGAGTCGTTATAATGAGCAAGTCGTTATAACTTCTGAAGAAGTCGTTACGATAACTTACAGAGTCGTTATAATGAGCAAGTCGTTATAACTCCTGAAGAAGTCGTTACGATAACTTACAGAGTCGTTATAATGAGCAAGTCGTTATAACTTCTGAAGAAGTCGTTACGATAACTTACAGAGTCGTTATAATGAGCAAGTCGTTATAACTCCTGAAGAAGTCGTTACGATAACTTACAGAGTCGTTATAATTTCGACTTGTTTGACACAGCAAGGTTATTCAATCTTTCAAGTAAATCGTTGTTCTGGTGAGGAAATCGTTATAGACAATGAAGGAATTATTATGGCTCTTCTAAAAAAAGATGTATGGAAGACTTACCACAAATGCTTGACTTTCTTTGGGTAATTCCTGTGCTTATGGCTAGATAAACGAGGTTAGAAAAACTTTTGACAGTGTTTTGTTTATCACCAAAATAGGCAAGTACTTAAATGAAAAGGACATGGGGATGGACTGTTCATCAATCTCCCCCTTTTTGGTGATGACAAAACTATGATCAATATTTAAGTATTACTGAATATTAAACAGGAATTAAAATACTTGAGTCATGATTCAGGAATGTGTCAGACACAAGTAGGTAATCATTCTCCCCCTTTTTGTCATTAAGCAAAAAGCAAAAGGAAAGAGACAAAGAATAAGAGACAATGAGGAGAAGGAGCACAATTCATTCATTAAGAGTGAGGAGGTACAGGCAAATAATAAGCAGGAGAGAGAAGGGAGGCATAATGAGAAATAGCTTCCCAGGCCTGCTCTTCCTGACGCTTGAAGAATTGCCTAAAGGCACCACTCTCAATGGAGAAGGATGGTCCCATGATTGGAGCCATCTTGGATAGATAGAGGCTGCGCTGCTTGGTAAGAAACAGGTCATACTCGTCTGGATCCATGGAGGAGCAGATGATGAGTGTTTTACCAAAACTTGCACAGGCAAGAAACTGATCCATGGTGACAGGGTAGAAAATCTGTTTGTCCTTGAGTTCCTGGCGAAGAGCTAAAAACACTTTGTATCTTTCAGCCCAAACTTTGTAGGGATCAAGGACCAGCTGGATTGAATTCATATCCAAGAAGGTTGCAGGAGAGACAGGAGCTTTCCCTTCCCTGGCTTGAGCAGCATTCAGATGTGCTAGCTGCTGAGCAGATAGAGAGTAAAGCTTGGACCAATCGGAGGCATTCAGCCTTTCACATTCTGAGAGGAGAGGGGCAAGGACTTCAGATTTGACAAACCCTCGATGGTATTCCCGGAAAAGAAATCTAGGAAAACCAACTTTAAGGCCTTTCTGAATCTTGATTCTGCCCATAACTCTTGCAAAACGCTCAAAAATGATTGAACCAACCAAAGATTCCATGATCAAGAAATGAATCTGAGGCAGGAAAATCTCTTCAGGTAAATGAAGAGTTGCAAAATCGACTCTGATTTCCTCAGACTGCGCAGAGTGGGTTAGGACCTTGATGGCTCTCTTGAACTGGCTGAGCTGAACTTCAGGTAAATTGTTGAGATACCTGTAGTTGTTGAAAGTTTGGAAATGCCTGACCAGCTTGATGAGCTTCTGAATGACAGGAGCCCAGGTGTTCTGGTGGTGAAACTGGAACCACTCAGAAAGGGTCAAGGAGTGATCCCTGGGAGGAAACCGTGCTGCCTTAGCCTGAAGAAAGCGATGGTACAGATCTTTATGAGATTTAGCCCATTGCTCCTCAGTTTTGGAGTGGGCTGAGGAGAAGATTTTAGATTTGTCGACTTTAGACAGAGGAGTATAGGGAAGAATGACATCTAAGTGGTCAGAGAGGTTAAGAAAAGGAAGATTGTGAAGAGTGGCAAAGACAACCTTTTGAAGATATTCTTTGTACATAGAGGAATGCTTGTGGGTGACTGTAAGAGAAAACCACAAGGGAGGGTAAAGAGGAGAGGCGGAGGAAGAAAGCTTCCGTTTCTTGGAGACAGTACTGGTGGAGTCTGTCTTGGAAAGGTGGTCGCCTACCTTTAGCACAGACCTAAGGATAACCTCTTCAAACTCATCCTTAATTTTATCAAGAAAGGGAGAGTCGATTTGGACATTCTTAGGAATAATAGTGATAAAGGAGGGAGGAGCAGGGGGGTTGAGAAAGGCATCAGAATTGAGAGATCCTACTTCTGGAAATGAAGATGTACCAGAAGAGGATGAGGCTCCAGCTGAGGATGCTGGAGGGGCCTCAAATTCTTGAACAGAAGAAGGATGAGAAGTAGAAGAAACAGGAGAAGATGAGATAGGATGAGGAGGAAAAGGTGTGGGAGAGGAAATGGGCCTGGATCTGGGCTTTTTGAAGGGAGGAGGAGCAGGTGGAGCTGTGGAGTTAGTGGGTGGAGAAGGAGGAATGGGAGTGTTGGTAGAAGTGGGAGGATCAATGGGTGGAGGATCTAATACCACTTCTTCAGGCAAGGAAGACGAGGTGTCCAACACTGCCGGCCCTGGTGGCCCTGACTCCATCACAACTGGCCCTGATGGCCCGGAATCTATAGCTGGCCCTGATGGCCCTGACTCTTTAGCTGGCCCTGATGGCCCTGACTCTGAAGCTGGCCCTTCTGCTGGGGCTTCTGCTGCTGCAGCTGCTGACTGCCCGGAGGGCTCAGGTACACTTGAGTGAGGCTCCTGAGCTGCTGGAGGAGCAGGAGCTTGAGTTCCAACAGCCTGAAGGATGTCAGATAGCAAATTTTTCATGGTCCCCATTTCCTGATGGAACCATGTCATGGCAGAGCGAATCTGAACTAATTCCTTGCGGGCTGAAGCTTGGCTTAGAAAGATGGAGTTCACATCAGACTGAAGTGAGCAAAGCAGCTCACCCTGAGCATCCAACCTCTCAATCACAGGTTTTAAATTGATGACAATCTTTTGCTTGACCTGTCTTTCAAATGGTGCGTCAGCTAAAAGGGGTACTTCAGGAGCTATATCTTTCTCTTTGCCCTTTCTAGCTGGAGGAGGTGGATTATTGTCCTCATCAGAGCTTGATGAACTAGCTGTCTCCCCTTCTCTGGCATCCAAATTTTCAGACTCTCTCTGGTCTTCCTCCTGATCGCTGGTGGCTGGAGGTGCAACATCTGGTGTCTCTTGGGATTGCTCCCCCTCAAGTGGAGCATCTTCTGCAATGGCACCAGTCTCCCCCTGACAGGGAGCATCCATTTCCATCGAATTATCCTGAGGAATTTGCTGCTCTTCTTCCACTAGTCCTTCTTCAAAGATGTGGCCTGATGCCACAGACTGCTCCATAACAGGCAAGATATCTTCTGGAAGAATGTCCTCAATTCTTCTTTCAGCAGGTGGCACAACTGGATCTGCTGCAGCTGGCCTGTCTTCTTCTGCCCTCACTGCTGTTGCTGCCTTGATTGATTTCTGGCCATAGATGGCCCTTCCTGCTCTGTTTCTACAAAGACTGGAACAGAACCTGATTCCAGTGGCAGTTCGGGCATCACAGAATCTGCCTCTAACTGGGCTTGAGCAACTGAAGGCTCACCAATGAGACCTTCACCTTCTGCAACTGAGGCCTTGAACCAGACCCCATTGACTACTGAAAAACTGCTCTTCTTTAAGTTTCTGGACCTGATAGCTTGGCCCATCTTCTCCACAACTGCCCCTGAGACATCTACACCGAAGTGTCTGAAGATTCTGGTGAGTAAATGGGCATAGGGAAGGGACACATTCAACTTGCTTTTAGTGTCCCAAATCTGCTCCCTGGCAAATTTCATTCTCTCCATCATCACTGCGGCCATATTGATTTCCTCATTTTTAATGGCCCAGTACATCAGATCGGAGTCAGCCTTAGTGCAAGCGGAGAAGGTTGCACTTCGGGGAACCAAAATCTGACAAACGATAAAGTGAAGGAGGCGGTTGAAGGCACTTAACTGATTGATATCTAGCTTGCCATCCCTCATCTTGAACCCTGGCCCAACAATCCCCAAACCCTTTTCTTGGGTATCTACAGAATGAATTCCACTAAAGCCCGATATGCTTACTCCAAATAGCATCCTAAGCAATTCCTGGTCGATTCTATTACGGTGCCCTTGACTGAAGAAACGAGGGCCCCATCTTCTTCTGTTCTTAAGCATACAAAGAACGCCTTTACCAGGTCCGGATAACTTACCTCTGAGCAAGTGGTAAGCCCTTTCCACTTCATCTGGTCGATCTTCTCAATGATGCTGCTCATTCCATTCTTCTGCAGATCTGAAACATCTACTTCCTTGTGACCACAGAGCTTTGTCTTCACAAAGGTGAAACGCTCCTCCTGCGCTGGGGAGAGGTATTCGGCGCTGTAGCCACCCACACTTCCGGTAATAGCTGGTGCGGCCATGGATTCAGGTGGGAGAAGGTTTGAAGGGTTGAAGAGAAGGGTGATGAGAAGAAACCCTCAAACGATTTCGCGGGAAGGAGATGGAAGCTTCAAATTTGCAGAGGGTAGAGGCAAGAGTCGCTAGGGCATCGGCTCATGCGTCGGGACGAAAGAGGGGAAAAAGTGAATGAGGAAGAGGAATCGTTAACGCATCGATTTAAAGAATATAAATGCTCCAAAAGGTGAGGCGTCAGAAAACGACAAGCGAGGTTGACCGCCTTGAAGGACTATGACTTATCGGACGGAACGCTTAAACTGAGACTTTTGAATTGATTTTGACACAGAAAGAGAGAGAGAGAGAGAACCTTCTTAAATTCTGAGAATTTTTATACCAGCTTTAAATGAAGATCTTTTCACAAAATACACATGCCTAACTCCCTTCTAAGAGATGTAAATCTCTCTTCAGGTAAGGCCTTTGTGAAAATATCTGCTAGTGATTATTTGTATCAATAAACGATATTTCAATATTGCCATTTGCTACATGATCACGAATAAAATGGTATCTGACCTCAATATGTTTGGTCCTGGAGTGCTGAATTGGATTTTTGGTGAGGTTGATAGCGCTGGTGTTGTCACATAGCAGAGGAATTTTCTTGACTTTGAGTCCAAAATCCTCAAGTTGTTGCTTTATCCATAAGAGTTGTGTACAGCAACTTCCAGCAGCTACGTACTCGGCTTCAGCTGTAGATAGTGCTACTGAATTTTGTTTCCTTGAGGACCATGAGATTAAACACCCTGCAAGAAATTGACAGCATCCACTGGTGTTTTTTTCTATCTACCTTGCATCCAGCATAATCCGCATCAGAATATCCTACTAATTTTACATCACAGGAGTTTGGATACCATAGTCCTACATCATGAGTCCTGGCTAAGTATCTGAAAATCCTTTTGACAGAAATTAAATGTGATTCTCTAGGGTCGGCTTGATATCTAGCACACATGCATACACTAAATAATATATCAGGTCTACTTGCGGTTAGATAAAGTAATGAACCTATCATACCTCTGTAGATCTTTTGATCTACCTTCTTACCATCCTTGTCATTGTCCATCCTTGTTGATGTACTCATTGGTGTTGACAGAGGCTTGGTGTTTTCAAATCCAAATTTCTTTAGCAGTTCTCTGGTGTACTTTGCTTGACAGATGTGAGTTCCTTCCTTTCCTTGTTTGATTTGAAGTCCAAGGAAGTAGTTGAGCTCTCCCATCATACTCATCTCAAATTCTCCCTGCATTAGCTTTTCAAAATACTTGCACAAGGATTCATCAGTAGATCCAAAGATGATGTCATCTACATAAATTTGAACCAACAGTATATTTTTGGCTTTTGTTTTTATAAAAAGAGTGATATCTACTTGACCTCTATTGAAACCATGTTTTGTGAGAAAAGAACTAAGTCTTTCATACCAGGCTCTAGGTGCTTGTTTTAAACCATATAGAGCCTTATGCAACTTAAAAACATGATTTGGAAAGTCTGTATCATCAAAACCCGGCGGTTGTTCCACATAAACTTCTTCTTTTATAAAACCGTTTAGAAATGCAGATTTAACATCCATTTGAAATAACTTTAAATCTAATGCAGAAGCATAAGCAAGTAACATTCTAATAGCCTCAAGTCTAGCCACTGGTGCATAGGTTTCATCAAAATCTATGTCTTCCTCTTGACAATAGCCTTGAGCCACCAGTCTGGCCTTGTTTCTTAGAATTACACCAGATTCATCCAATTTGTTTCTGAACACTCATTTAGTGCCGATCACAGGATGGTCTGATGTGTTGAACCACTCTTTATTTATCCTCTTATTTTGGTGATAATAAAATTTATGATGTAACTTAAATTGAATATTTTGTTTCATCTGTGTCGCATCAATCTCATAGCAAAAGCTAAGTCTTTCATTGATGCAATATTTGGCGCACTAAAATGATAAAATCGATGTTTAATCAATATACATCGATTTCTGTTTAAAGTGCCAAAGTATCAAGCGCCGCAACGATTTGTTAAGAAATCGATGCCATAACGATTTCTTCTGTAAGCGCAACGATTTGCTAAGAAGTCGATGCCATAACGATTGATAAGTGGCCATAACGATTTCTTCTTTGAGCGTATTGATTTGATAAGAAGTCGTTCCCATAACGATTCCTTAAGTGACCGAAATGATTTTCTAAGAAATCGATCTCATAACGATTCTATAAGTGAGCGCAACGACTTGCTAAGTGAGCACAATGATTTGTTCTCACAACGATTTCTTTAGACCGTAACGATTTCTTAAGTGAAGGCATCGACTTGCCTTCACAACGATTTGTTAAGAAATCGTTCCCATAACGATTTCATAAGTCATGCTCATAACGATTTTCTGAATTATAATCAAACACAGATTGCCTTTATATTTCAAATATGCTTGGCGCTTAAATAAAAAGTCAAATATCTTCTGACAAAAAGCTGCATGCATATTTCAGAATCTTGTCAAAAGATATGACCTACTATTTTCAGTATGTCAGCAGAAGCACAGTACCATGCATCGTTTATCATAAACACTCGTTTATGCTAAACACTCTCTTCTATGCTGACAGATCTCGAAGACCACCAGAGTCTGATTAAGACAAATGAAGAGAAAGATCAGCAACGACTAGAAGAGCTCCAACGGATCTCTTCAACGGATCTATTCTAAAGCTGCTCAATATAAAGATGGAGCATTGCTGAAGAACAGATGAGCCTTTTCTTGAATATCTTTGAAGGAGTGTACATCTGTGAGAAGCACCTTCACGCCACATACACTCAAGGAAAGAGAGAAAGAGCCCGAGCCAAGAAGAAGCAATCAAGCGTCTCAAGCATTCAAGCTTCCGAGCTTTCTGTCTTCTTTTCTCTCTTCTGTTTCTCTCCGAGCTTATTGTACATCTGGAGGAGAGTTTGGGACTGTGAGCTTTACATGAGTGTTCATCTTGTAAGGTCTCTCAGTCTGATCTTTCTAAGAAAGATCTGTGTCCAGCTGTAGGACTGTATACAGTTGATAACCCAGCTAGGGGTTTGTGTCTAGCTGAACCAAACTGGGGTTTGTACCAGTTGATAACCCAGCTAGGGGTTTGTGTCTAGCTGAACCAAACTGGGGTTTGTACCAGTTGATAACCCAGCTAGGGGTTTGTGTCTAGCTGAACCAAACTGGGGTTTGTACCAGTTGATAACCCAGCTAGGGGTTTGTGTCTAGCAGAACCGCACTGGGGTTTGTTCCAGGAGGTTGGCTTCTTGACCTGTAAGAGAAGTGGGCTGCCTCCTTGCCCGGGAAAGAGAAGAAGACCTGGTGGGGGATCCAGGGTGTTGTAAGGTCCATAAGGGGGACTGTACCCTTGGTTAGTGAAATCCCAAGAGTTTGCTTGGGGACTGGACGTAGGACTTCCATGTGGGAAGGGCCGAACCAGGATAAATCTCCTGTGTCCTTGTGTGATTGTTTATTTGCTTCCGCACTGCACTCTCTATCACACTGAACTAACCAAGCTTTCAAGTGTTATTTTCTGTGTTTAAGATTCTATTTCAGATTTCAGAAAAACCTATTCACCCCCCCCTCTAGGTTGGCTTGCTGCCGTACCAAAAGGGCCAACATGATGGTCTAGGAACAAGTGACCATACTTGGTTTCTCTTGAACTGATTTAATTCATCTTGCATTGCTATTATCCAAGATTCGTCAGTTAGGGCTTCATTGACTGTCTTAGGCTCTAATTGAGAGACAAAAGCAAGGTAATCACAAGGAATCAAGTTACCTCTTGTTCTTACCCCTACCGATGGATCACCAATAATGTTTTCAGGTGGGTGATCTTTCTTGTATCTCCATTCCTTTGGAAGAGTTTCATGAGAAATTTCTTCTTGTTGCATTTCTTCCAGAGGTGGATCATCCTTATCTTCAAGTGATGTGTCTTTCAGTTTATTGGACAGTTCATCTGCGTCATCATTATCACTCTCTACTTCCTTTCTCAAGGAGGGATTAGTTTCATCAAAAATAATGTGTACAGACTGTTCAATCAATAAGGTACGTTTATTAAACACTCTATAGCCTTTGGGTTTAGAGGCGTACCCCATGAAGATGCCTTCATCTGATTTGGCATCCAACTTACCAATATCCATTTTTCCGTTGTTGTGAATAAAGCAAGGACATCCAAAGGTTCTGAAATGGCTGATCTTTGGTTTCTTCCCTTTAAACAGCTCATATGCAGTCTTCTTCAGGATTGGCCTGATCATGACTCTGTTGATAATGTAGCTGGCTGTGTTGACTGCTTCTGCCCAGAAATCTCTTGGTAACTCATATTCACAAAGCATAGTTCTTGCCATATCCAAGAGAGTTCGGTTCTTCCTTTCGGCTATACCATTTTGCTGCGGTGTCCTTGGTGCTGAGAAATTGTGCTGAATTCTTTGATCATCACAGAATCTAGCAAACTTTTCATTTTGGAACTCACCACCATGATCAGATCGAATGGATACTATGCTGAACTTCTGATCTTTCTGGACTTTTCTGCTGAAACTAACAAAATTATCAAAAGTGTCATTTTTATGTTCTAAGAAAGATACCCATGTGAATCTTGAGTAGTCATCTACTATAACAAATCCAAAGTTCTTTCCTCCAAGACTGGTAGTTCTCATTGGCCCAAATAGATCCATATGTAGGAGCTCTAAGGGTTTTGAGGTGGTCACCACCGTCTTTGACTTGAAGGAACTCTTTGTGTGCTTTCCCTTAGCACAAGGTCTGCAAACACTTTCTAATTTACCATTGATTTTAGGTAGACCTTCCACAAGGTTCCTCTTTCTGAGCTTGCTCAACCCATCCAAGCTGCAGTGGCCTAGCCTTCTGTGCCACAGATCAGTTGATTTGTCTTTGCTGGCTGCCAGACACACATTTTGCTCTTTGAGTTCTTCAAGGTAGAGCACGTACAGATTCTTTTCTCTATTTGCTTCAAAGATGACTGCTCCATCCTTTAGTATGCTACATTTTGACTCTTGAAATTTGATTTGATGTCCTCTATCACACAGCTGACTAATACTTATGAGGTTGTGCTTTAAACCTTTGACTAACAGCACATCTTCTATGACTGTTTTTCCTTTGCTGTTTACTGATCCACTGCCTACTACAGTTCCTTTTCCATTATCCCCATAAGTGACTGTTCCTTCTTCATCTTGGAGATGGGAGAAAAGCTTCAGGTTTCCTGTCATGTGCCTTGAGCATCCACTATCCAAATACCATTTGGATGCTCGAGGATTAACCTGAGATAAAGACATCAAGATTTAGGTACCCAAGTTCTTTTGGGTCCTGATGGGTCAGTATCATTACTTTTACTTTTTATTATACACTTCTTATGTCTTGTTGGACAAGTGAATTTTAAATGTCCTAGCTTGTTACAGTGACTACAGCATGATGTTATTGTTACTCTTTCTATGTACTTAAAATTCGCTTTATATGCTACATCTTGTTCTGGAGTGAACTTAGGAGTTGGATATTTTCTGGATAGATTATTTCTTCTTCATTTACTGGAGGTATGTAACCTAAACCTCGTTTATTCTTACCAGATCTTCTAGCACCTTTTAATAATAAGGAATTCTTTCCATTTGTAAACTTTTCTAAGGTGCTTGCTAGTGTATTGTTTTCTTCATTTAATTCATTTACCGTTTTTCTTAAATCATCTGAGCTTTCCTGTTTTTCTAGGTCAATGATTTGTCTGTTCTTGTCTTTTAAGTTTTCACATAATAGTTCATTTCTTCTCTTAAGCTCCATTATTTGTTTTTCTAGTTCTTCATTTTCAGATTTTAAATCTGAGTTGGTATTTTCGAGACAGGTGATATTTTCTTGCTTAGCTTAAGTAGTTTAGACACTTCTTTATACTTATCGTAGAGTTCATTAAATGCACTTTCTAAATTGTCCGAATCTGAGTCATTACAGGAATCGAAAGAGGAATCAGATGTTACCTTATCCTCGGTATTTGCCATAAGAGCCAGGTTGGCTTCTTCTTCTTCACTGCTGGAGCTTGACTCACTGTCTGAGTCGCTGCTGTTTTCCCATGCAGCTGCCATGGCTTTCTTTTTGAATCTTCTGAACTTCTTGGAGCTGTCCTTCTTCTTGTGATCATTTTTCTTTAGCATTGGACAGTCTGCCTTGATATGTCCAGGTTTCTTGCATTCATAGCAAAGTGGCTCATTCCTCTTCTGATCTTTTCCATCTGGTCTCTTGAGATCTTTGTTTTTCTTGAAGTACCTCCTACCAGACTGGAACTTCTTCTTCTTGGCCAAGATTCTCTGCAATCTTCTTGAGAGCATGGCTTCTTCATCATCACTATCTTTGCTATCTTCACTGTTATCTAAGGATTCTTCTGATGAGTCCCCATTAGCTTTAAGCGCATTTGACTGCTTCTTTCTACTGGAGGATTCTCCTAGTCTTTCCATGTTTATTTCATGGGCCATGAGAGACCCGATGAGTTTTTCTACTGACATTCTCTTAAGATCATTAGCTTCTTCGATAGCTGTGACCTTTGCCGTCCATGAAGATGGCAAGGATCTGAGAATCTTCCTTACCATATCTGCAATCTCATATGACTTTCCTAGACTTGCTAGGCCATTAGTGATGTCAGTAAATCTACTAAACATTTGGGTAATAGACTCACCTGTTTGCATTTGAAATCTTTCATACTGAGTGACAAGAATGTCGATTCTTGTCTCCTTTACTTTGTCTGTACCTTCATATGTAATCCTTAACTTTTCCCACATTTCCATGGAGGATTTGCATGCTGAAACTCTGTTGAACTCCTTCTTGCTTAGAGCACAACATAGAATGCTCTTAGCTTTACAGTTCAAGGAGATTTTCTTTCTATCTTCATCTGTCCATTGTGCTTTCTCATTTGTGACGACCAGATCACCTTCTTCCACTATTGACCAGATTTGATAATCGTGGCCTTGTAGAAAGTATTCCATCCTGGTCTTCCAATACGTATAATCTTCACCGTCGAACAAAGGAGGTCTGTTGACAGACTGACCTTCGAAGTGACCTTGGGCTGCCATGGATCTTTACTCTTCAGATCGTTGGATCTTGTTCTTTGTCGAAGAGACTCGCTCTGATACCACTTGTTGCCCGGTTGGCTAACCCAGAGGGGGGGTGAATGGGTCTTTAAAATAATCCTAGCTGATAAAAACCTGAACTCAGAACAAACATAAAGAGTTCTTGAAAGGGATTAGTAATGGTTAGTAAAAACAGCAATCACACAAAGAAGACAATCACACAACACAGAAATTTATCCTGGTTCGGATCTCCTCTCCTTAGGAGTCCTACGTCCAGTCCCTGAGCAACCCTCAGGATTTCACTAACTAGGGTACAGTCCCCCTATGGACAAACAACAACCACCCAGCTCAGCTGGTCTTCCTTCACCCCTGAAGGGAACACAACACCCTGGTACCACCAGGTCTTCCTTTACTCCTGAAGGAAAAACACCACCCTGGAAACCACCAGGTCTTCCTTCACACACGAAGGGAATAACACAGGAAATTCTTGAAAGAAAAAGACTAGCCCCTAGATCAAGCTTTTACAAAAACTTAATCTGAAGCTACAAGCACTGAGAGTCGAAGATCTACACAGAGTGCACTCTCTCAGAACTAAACTAGCTCTTCCTTTTGTTTTCTTCACACAGCACAGGGAGCTAAGAGCGAAGATGAAAAGAGTGAATTTTTTGGCTCTAGAGAACTTTCGAAGACGTGAAAGCTGCAGAGATCTAGCCGCCCTTGAATCAGAAAATCAAATTGTCTCCGTGTTTTGTCTTCAGAGCTTCATCTTGTATTTGTATCTCAAATTTGAATAAGGACAAGGAGATGACCGTTGTCTCACGGCTTTGGTGTACGTTAGACTGAAGGATTTGAGGAAGCTTCCTGTCAGCAGTCTTTTGTTCTTTGGAACACGCAAAGTGATAAGATCTTCTGAGTTTGCTTGTAGTTCTTTCTGCGTTCAGTGTTGTAGGATATTACATCCTTAAGGTTCTACAAGGTTGAGCTTTAATGGTAGACAGCTATACTATCTCCAGATATCAATCAACGTCAGAGCAGATAGACGCAAATATAGTAATAACACTTTATCGTTCTAAAAGATGCATGCAGAGAATACACGAGAATGGAAGATATGTTCTGTGTCCATGCAGAGATACGTTCAGTCTTTATTAAATGCATGGCAGTCAAACAGACGAGATGCGACTTTGACTATTCAACGTAGCTTAAATCAAGGAAAAACATTTAATTAATGGAAACATGACTTATGCAGTCGTTGTGAAAATCTGATAGAATCGTTATTATCGAGTTGCTGTAGACTGATAAGAAGTCGTTATGATAACTTATGAAATCGTTACCACAACCAAGTCGTTCTATAACAGATGATAAAGGAGATCGTTATGAAACATGGCAAGTCGTTGTAACTTCTGAAGAAGTCGTTATGATGACTTACAGAATCGTTATAATGAGCAAGTCGTTATAACTTCTGAAGAAGTCGTTACGATAACTTACAGAGTCGTTATAATGACCAAGTCGTTATAACTCCTGAAGAAGTCGTTACGATAACTTACAGAGTCGTTATAATGAGCAAGTCGTTATAACTTCTGAAGAAGTCGTTACGATAACTTACAGAGTCGTTATAATGACCAAGTCGTTATAACTCCTGAAGAAGTCGTTACGATAACTTACAGAGTCGTTATAATGAGCAAGTCGTTATAACTTCTGAAGAAGTCGTTACGATAACTTACAGAGTCGTTATAATGAGCAAGTCGTTATAACTCCTGAAGAAGTCGTTACGATAACTTACAGAGTCGTTATAATGAGCAAGTCGTTATAACTTCTGAAGAAGTCGTTACGATAACTTACAGAGTCGTTATAATGAGCAAGTCGTTATAACTCCTGAAGAAGTCGTTACGATAACTTACAGAGTCGTTATAATGAGCAAGTCGTTATAACTTCTGAAGAAGTCGTTACGATAACTTACAGAGTCGTTATAATGAGCAAGTCGTTATAACTCCTGAAGAAGTCGTTACGATAACTTACAGAGTCGTTATAATTTCGACTTGTTTGACACAGCAAGGTTATTCAATCTTTCAAGTAAATCGTTGTTCTGGTGAGGAAATCGTTATAGACAATGAAGGAATTATTATGGCTCTTCTAAAAAAAGATGTATGGAAGACTTACCACAAATGCTTGACTTTCTTTGGGTAATTCCTGTGCTTATGGCTAGATAAACGAGGTTAGAAAAACTTTTGACAGTGTTTTGTTTATCACCAAAATAGGCAAGTACTTAAATGAAAAGGACATGGGGATGGACTGTTCATCAGCGCCGAGAGCAGCAGCGGGCGGCCCAACAGGAGGCACCGGGGAGGAAAGGATCTGCCTTCGCCTCCCTAGATGACATCGTGTCCCTAGGGGACCCCTCCGTGGTGCGAGGAGGATTACAGTGTCCCGAGGCTTCGATGGCATCGAGACCTCCTCTCCCAGACCGGCGTCGGGAGAGAGAGGAGGACGAGGTGAGTAGCTCGCGTAGGCAGAGGCCTGGCGAGGGAGAGAGGAGAGAGAAGTGACTTGTACCACTGGGGGTATGCCCCTGTCATGATATGTACAAAACTTGATCATCATAGTGGACTTTTGTCATTTGTGCACTTGAATGGTTTGCTTGTATTCTTTGGTTCCTGCATCCACAACACTTAGAGGAAAAAATGTTAGTGTACATCTGTCTTTAGCCCCTTGCCTAAAAGATGTACCTTTCTTGAGATCTGGTCAAGGGCTAATTTCTAATCAAAGATTAAACATAAGGAAAAAATAACCAAAGGGAAATATGCACATGCATTTTTTTGTTGTTTTTTGTTTTTTGTTTTGTTTTGTTTTTTATTTGGATAAGAAAAAATAAGGAGAATGTTAGTGTATATACATGTTACTACTAATTTTTTTTTGGATTTTTTTTTGTTTTTTGAAAATGAGAGTAAAAATATGTACATGGCGAAAATATATACATCGAAAGACTCTCTTTTTCTTCATCATTTTTTTTTGAACTCTAAAATACACATTCATCACATGTCAAAGCATAGGGTCTGTGTGATCTGCTTAACCACGGAGGTCATGAATAAGGAGGATCGTGCATGAAATCCTTGATGTTTGGAAATTGCCCCTAGTCTTCTTCATATTTTCCACCACGGAAGGTCTTATACGGTCAAATTTGCCCCTAAAGGGAGGATTGGAAGAAATGAATAGGAAGCGATGCAATGATTTTGTCCAGACTACTTTTTGTTTCCAAACCAACATCTCATACTAAAAGACTTGGTCAACATTTGTTTTTAGGGAAAATCTTTATTTGTTTATTTATTTGACTTTTGGGGTGGAGGCATGTACTTTTTGCTACCTCCTTGAATTGGTCAGCCTTTTTCTTGGTACGTACTTTTTGCTACCATTTTTTTGACCTTTTGGCTTTTCTTTTCCCCATTGAGGCTTGATTTAGCATTTTGCCCCTTGTTTTTCTTTCTTTCTTTGATTGCCTCTGTTTATGGTGACTTTGTCCTTTATATGGAAGTGGATGGTCCCCTACTCATAGTTTGTTCCGTTTCCAGATGCGGCCGAGTGGGAGAAGAATAGGGGAAGCATATTGACCGGATTAGACTACCCGAGTGTACTTGTGATTTTCTAGCTAGAGGGCAATATCTTAACATCGTGTGGTGTGTGAATAAACCCTTCCTTACTAATGACAATTGGAAAAGTAGAGATTTAGACCCGCACCGTTAACAAGTGATGAATGACCGTCTTGACAGACTAACTGACTAAGGATAGAATTTCTTGAGGTAGACTGCGTTCCATGGATATGACAACTCCACTCCCTCGGCATCTACCAACCTATAGGCATTCCCCGAGTATGCTTCTTTGACAACAAACGGACCTTCCCAATTTTGTTGCAATTTGCTCCTGGGACCTGGTGCCTTTATGATTTTACGCTTTAGGACCATCTCGCCCACTTCAAATTTTCTCTCAAGAACTCTTTTAGCGTAAAAACGTGCAATTCTCTGACGGTAGACTTGAGCATGGTCAGCCGCTATCATTCGCCTTTCATCTAAGAGTTTAAGTTGTGCCAACAAGGCTTCCCGACGTTGATCGGGGTCAAGTTCGGCATCTAATTGAACTCTAAGTGAAGGGACGAAGATCTCATATGGGAGTATCGCATCCGATCCGTACGTCAAAGCATAGGGGGTTTGCCCCGTAGGAGTTCGAACCGAGGTGCGATAAGCCCAGAGAGCCTCAACTAAGCGGTCTGGTCAGTCAGCATTGTTATGAGATTTGCATGTTTTCTTTATAATTTTGATGAGAGTTTTATTAGTAGCTTCCGCTTGTCCATTACCTTGTGGATAATATGGGGATGAATGATGCAAGTTAATGCCATTTTTACCACACATGTCGCGAAGCTCCTGTGAAGTGAATTGAGGTCCATTGTCGGTGACGATGTCCCGAGGCACGCCGAACCTTGCAAGGATGTTGCGCTTGATGAATTTGACCACCGTTGAAACTTTGACCTCAATGAATGCTTCTGCTTCAGCCCACTTTATGAAGTATTCCGTGGCGGTCAGGATGAAGGACTTCTTATGGATTTCTCCGGTTCTGTCTGCGAGAGGACCGACCACGTCGAACGCCCACATGGCGAAAGGCCATGGAGCAATGAGAGGATGAAGAGAAGAGGAAGGAGCATGAATTTTGTCACCGTGCAATTGACATTTAGCACAGTGATGGACAAAATGACGACAGTCTTCTTCCATGGTAGGCCAATAATAGTGTCTTAGCAACTTTTGGGCAATTGCTCTACCATTAACATGGCCACCACATTCACTAGAGTGAGCGGCTTCAACAACATTCTGAGATTCGATTTCGTCAAGGCAACGAAGATAGACCCCACTAAGAGATTTCTTGTATAGAATGTCACCTATGATTTTATAACACTCCGAGACGCAGCGAATGGCCCGTCTATCGGCAGAGGTGACATAATCAGGGAAGGATCCATCTTTGAGAAAGTTCTCGATGTCAAATACCAGGGATGGCCATCTTCGAGGTCGATTTCTGGCTCTTTCGAGAGCGCATGGACCCGAAGGGATGGAGAAGGAGACGTGAGTTGAGAAAACCAAGGATCTGCATGGGAAGGGACTCTTAATCTCTGGATAAAGACGGTTTCAGAGGATTTTCCCAAAGGGATGGGAATGGAAGAAGCTAAGGAAGCGAGTGAATCTGCTAGAATGTTCTGAGCCCTAGGTGTGTGCACTAGGGTGAGCTTCCTAAACTGCCAGACGACCTTTCCTACCAACTCTTGGTATGGTTTCAACTTGGGGTTCCGGGTTTGGTACTTGCTGAGGGATTGCCAGAGTATCAATTATGAATCATCAATTATCCTTAATTCCTTAACTCCAAGCAACAACGTCATTTTCAGCCCAACTAGGAGTGCCTCATACTCAGCCACATTGTTTGTGGCACGAAAGGTTAACTGGTAGGCGTGCGGAATGACTACCCCTTCTGGTGAGAGGAGGATTGCCCCTATTCCACACCCTTTGGAATTGAGGGCCCCGTCGAAGTAAAGAACCCAAGAAGGTTCACCATCGATAATGGCTCCTAACTCTTCATCGGGAAAGCTTTCATCAACGGGAGAGCATGAAGGTAAGGGGTGGTGGGCCAAATGCTCAGCTATAGCATGCCCCTTGATTGACTTTTGGTTGACGTAGGTGATATCAAATTGATTGAGGAAGCTTTGCCACCTCATCAACCGATCAGTCAGGACAGGCTTCTCAAGTAAGTACCGAATAGGGTCCATGCGTGCCAGAAGTTTCACCTCATGAGCTAAGAAATAGTGCTTTAACTTCTGGGCAACCCAGACGACGGTTGCACACGTTCTTTCCATAGCGGTGTACTTCTTTTCAGCTTCATTGAACAACTTGGATAAATAATACACCGCTCTCTCCATCTTCTCGTCGTCATATTGGGCCAAAACTGCTCCAGTTGAATCTTCAGTGGTTGACACATAGAGCAATAAAGGCCGACCCGGAACCGGAGGAGCGAGAACAGGGGGATTGAACAGATAACTCTTCAATTCATCAAAGGCCTTTTGACATTTCTCATTCTAATCAAACTTAGCCTCTCCTTTAAGCATCTCATAGAAGGGCTTACAACGGATTGAATGCTGGGAGATAAATCTCCTAATGAACTAAAGTCTACCAATCAGCCCTCTGACTTCTCTGATATTCCTAGGAGGAGGCATATTGATTATTGCTTTGGCCTTGTTAGGATCAATTTCAATTCCCCGCTTGCTTACTATGAACCCCAGCAATTTCCCCGAAGAGACACCGAAGACACACTTCTTGGGGTTCATTTTGAGCTTATGTTCTCTAGACCGTTGAAGAACTGCCCGGAGGACCTCAGTATGGCCATGTCGAGTCTTTGATTTAACCAAGACATCGTCCACATAGACCTCCATGTGCACATGCATCATGTCATGAAAAATTGTCATCATAGCCTTTTGATAAGTTGCTCCCGCATTCTTCAATCCGAAGGGCATGACGACATAACAATAAGTCCCCCAAGGCGTTGTAAAAGAGGTTTTCTCCGGGTCCTCCTCCGCCAGACGGATCTGGTTATACCCAGATAAACCATCCATGAAAGACAACATTTCAAAGCCGGCGGTGCTGTCCACTAGGACATCTATGTGTAGGAGAGGGAAATCGTCCTTTGGGCAAGCACGATTAAGGTCACGGAAATCTATACAGATTCTAGTCACTGGCTCAGTAGGGAACTCCCCCAAAACCGAGCAAATCAAAAACCACAGGTACAAAAGCAGTAACCAATACCAACAATTTATAGAACAGCTAAGCAGGATATAAAAGCTGTAAAAGTACTCACCGTCCGCCGACTATGAAAAACAACCGTAACAATTAAACGGCAAATCAGTACAGATGTACAAGCTAAAGTAGAGACAGCCAAACACGAGCCACGTGAACTGGTTCGCGACACCAGAGACTGACTCGGACAAGCTAACATAGGTCTACCTCTCAGTCTCACAGCCACGGATGAAAGGTCCAGCTGCCGCTCCACGCGAAAAGGTCAAGCAACTGTGGAGACCAACTAAACACCACCACCTGCGGACCACACGGTCACAGGCCCATGCCTGGCACCTCTGGAGACCCTGGCCTGGGCTCTCTAGAGTGAGGCACTGGAAAAGGACTAGCTGGGGACCAGTTTCGACTACTGGTGTCCGTACCCCCAACTACGAGCGCGCTACAAGTGACTAAAGACAACATAAGTGTCACTGTCCCATTGTCATCTTTCCCTCAGCCGGATGTACAACTCAAGCACAAGAGTGAGGGTGTCCAGGTCAAACGACACAGACATCGACGGTACAACACAAGTACCGGGACAAAGCCCCGAGCTAACAGCCCGGCTCACAAAGAACCTGGGGCACCCAACTGGAGAGGTAACCACGGTAGGCGTCGTACTACTTGCCACGTACACAAAACCACGTGCACGTCACACACAAACCACGTGAAACCTCACGTAAACCTCAAGTAACAACAGTCCACTACACGTGAACTCAACTGGACTCGCGTGAACAACGCGCAGCCTCAAAAGTGACTAACTAACTGCGTGTATACTAAATACAAAAATCATGTGCACTCAGTGCACCCCAGGTGCCAACGCACCCTTCATTATCGATAAATACCATAGATAGTCATTTCTGCTTATACACAGGTTAGCGGCCACATCGACTGTCGCTTACAGGAGATAGACGGCAACGGATCTAGCCGTCTATATTCCGGCTGATGAGCTTGGCGACAAACGATGTTGACGCCAAATTCTTCGGCCTCTATCCCTACAGAAACCCTAAACCGATCCTACAGGTTTTACAACCGTTAAAACAACGGAAAGACATGCAGAAATAGTTCCTCTAACATCCATACACTATAATTAAACTATAATAGCATGCTTTACTACTTAAATTCATCAAACCACCCATTATCCCCGCATGGTGCAACTTAATCCGAAAATGTATTGAACATGCTGATTCAGGTGGTTACGTCGTATTTTAATGATCCTACGGAACTAACAGGGTTCGTTCCCTACCTCAGAACACACTTAAACCTCCCGAAATCTCCCGGTTCACACCGAACCCTCCGCGAACTCCCACAGCAATTGCACCACGCCACGGCGTTTCCTCGTCCGATTCGGAAACACCACACGTCCCACGATCCTCCAACCACTCTCCTGAACCTGTTGGAAGCTTTAGGGACACGGGGGCGTGAAGCTGGGGCAAGGGGAAGAGAGAACAGGGTGGAAAACCTGCCCTCGGGTGACCCTATAACCTGCAGAATTCACAGGTTGGCGTCAACCCCTTTGTCGCTTAGAGCAACCGCCACCACAAACGTCCTCATCCTATGTCGTTAAGTTCATATCTTAACGTCACTTTACATGGACGTTAACTCACTAAACGTCCGTATCTGGCCGTCAATCTGCAACCAACAGCAGCCAATGCTGTTCTGTTTTAGGTTCCAAACCTGCACACTCCACAAACCTGCACCACACTTGAGCAAACCACACATCCAAACCACACAACCAACTCACACTGGCCTCACAACGGCCATCACAACCATTGCACACATGATCTGCATGGATCCGAAAAGCACGCGACGTTACATTACTATCATCTAAAAAGAAAATTTCGACCTCGAAATTCATAACACAACTCAAAGTTAAGCAACTTAAACATACACATTTTTACAAGTAATATCATCTAAAAAGAAATACAAAAACTTATTCAAACAGATAGGGATACCCTTTAGCCATTTTCTCGGCTAACTCCCAAGTATCCTCACCACCCAACCTATTTTCCCATCTCACTTTAACTAGCTCAATTTCTTTATTTCTCAGCTTCTTTATCTTTCGATCTGTGATCTGCACTGGATATTCTGGCATAGTCATATCCGGCCTTAGGTCACCACCTTGATATCTGATTATTTGAGTTGGATCTTCAATGCACTTTCTTAACATGGAGACGTGGAAAATATCATGCACATCTGCAAAATCAGCTGGCAAATCCAGTCTATAAGCTGTTTCCTCAATTCTCTCAATCACCTGGAAAGGTCCCACATACCTTGGACTCAACTTTCCAGTCTTGCCAAACCTCATAATACCTTTACTCGGGGAAACTCTCAAGAAAACCAAATCTCCCACCTCAAACTGAAGTGGTCTCCTCCGATTATCTGCATAACTCTTTTGTCTGCTTTGAGCTGCCTGTAATTTTTCTTTAATAAGCTTTACCACCTCTGTGGTTTGCTGAACTAATTCAGGACCCACTAATTGCCTTTCACCCACTTCATGCCAGTTCAATGGGGTTCTACATGGCCTTCCATATAAAGCTTCATACGGTGCCATCCCAAGACTGGTATGATAACTATTATTATAGGCAAACTCAACCATTCCCAAATGATGCTCCCAGCTACCTCCCCAAACTAAACAACAAGCTCGCAACATATCTTCAATCGTCTGGATAGTCCTCTCTGTCTGACCATCTGTCTGGAGATGATAAGCGGAGCTATATCTCAGCTCAGTACCAATTACTTTCTGTAGACTTCTCCAAAAACCAGAAGTAAATCTTAGATCTCTATCAGATACAATAGTCTTCGGAATATCATGCAGTGGAACAATCCTTTCAAGTAAATCTTTGCTAATCTGTCCACTGTCCAAGACATACTTACTGCCACTAATCTGCACACCTTAGTCAATCTGTCAACAAATACCCAAATTCCATTATGCCCGGAACTCGATCTTGGTAAACCTGCTACAAAGTCCATAACAATATCATCACATTTCCACTGCGGAATGGGTAATGGTTGCAATAGACCTCCAGGCTTCTGACGTTCTGCTTTAATCTGCTGACAGATAGCACACCTTGCAACAAACTCTGCTATTTCCTTTTTCATGAGAGGCCACCAAAAATGTTTTCTCAAATCATGATACATTTTAGTACTACCTGAATGGATAGTGTACCTAGATTTATGGGCCTCTTCCAACACTCGCTGCTTCACCTCTCTTTCTGCCGGAACAAACAACATGCCTCTGAGCCTAACCACACAATTATCATCAATGGTAACTCCTTCCATTTTTACAATTTCAGCTAAATTTACATCTGTTCTTTGAGCTTCAACAATCTGCCAATACAAAGACGGCTCTACAGCACTAGCAGCTAGTATTGCCCGTCGCTGACTACTGGGCACATACAAGGAGTTCTCCACTATCTCTTCATACAGCTTCCATTCTTTAATCATCATCAGATTAATATATGCCTTTCTGCTCAAGGCATCTGCTACAACATTGGCCTTACCTGGATGGTAAGCCAAACTGAAATCATAATCCTTCAGATATTCAATCCATCTGCGTTGACGAAGGTTCAAATCTTTCTGCGAGAAAATATACTTTAAACTTTTATGATCTGTAAAGATCTCAAATCTTTCGCCATACAGATAGTGCCTCCACATTTTCAAGACAAATACAACCGCTGCCAACTCCAAATCATGAGTGGGGTAATTCTCCTCTGCCGGCTTCAATTGCCTGGACGCATACGCTATCACCTTGCCATGCTGCATAAGCACCGCGCCAAGACCTTTTCTTGAAGCATCAGTATACAACACAAAACCACCATTCCCTGCCGGTAATGTCAATATAGGTGCTGATGTAAGTCTTTTCTTTAATTCCATGAAACTTCTCTGACAATCACCGGACCACACAAAAGGCACACCTTTCCTGGTCAATTTGGTCATAGGTTCCGCAATCTTAGAAAAATCCTGAATAAAGCGTCTATAATAACCTGCCAATCCCAGAAAACTTCTAATCTTAGTTATTGTCTTAGGCACTTCCCATCTCATCACTGCTTCCACTTTACTCGGGTCTACTGCTACTCCTTTAGCTGAGATGACATGACCCAGAAACTGAATTTCTTTCAGCCAAAACTCACACTTATTGAATTTGACAAACAACTGATTATCCCTTAACAACTGCAAAGTAAGCCTCAAATGAACTGTATGCTCCTCTTCAGATGCTGAATAAATCAGAATATCATCAATAAAGACCACAATGAATTGATCTAAATATGGATGAAAAATTCTATTCATCAGATCCATAAAACCTGCAGGAGCATTGGTCAGCCCAAATGGCATAACCACAAACTCATAGTGACCATATCTGGTTCTGAAAGCTGTTTTATCTATATCCTCCTCTTTAATTCTTAACTGATGGTACCCGGATCTCAAGTCAATTTTAGAAAATACCTTTGCTGATTGCAACTGATCAAACAGAACATCTATCCTCGGCAACGGGTACTTATTCTTAATGGTCACATCATTCAACTTTCTATAATCAATACACATCCGAAAACTTCCATCTTTCTTTTTCACAAATAACACCGGTGCTCCCCACGGGGAATGACTCAGTCTAATAAACTCTTTATGCAGCAATTCTCCTAACTGCTTTTTCAATTCTTTAAGTTCTGCTGGTGTCATCCGATATGGAGGTTTAGAAATCGACATGGTACCTAGCAGCAACTCAATGGTAAAGTCCACCTCTCTATGTGGAGCTAAACCAGGCAAATCCTCAGGAAAAACATCAGCAAATTCCCTAACCACGGGAACCGCTTCCACTGGCTGACTAGCTTCTACTAGACTTACCGAGGCTAAATAAGCCACACATCCAGCATTTATCAACTTTCTAGCTTTAATTGCAGAAATTAGAACTTAGAGGTATAAAAAGGCATACCTTGATATTCAAATACTGCACCATTAGGATGACAAAACATGATCCTTTTCTTTCTGCAATCTAACATTGCTCCATAAGCCTCAAGCCAATCCATACCCAAGATAATATCATAATCTGACAACTGCAGGGCATACAACCGACCCGGCATCTGATTCCCTTCAATCATAACAGGAGCTTCATCTACATAGCTCGAAGTGAGTAAAAACTCATCCGAGGGAACTTCCACTACTAACTCACAAGACTTCTCCTCTAAAGGATGAGCCATGCAATCCAGGAATTCTTCATAAATAAAAGAATGAGAGGCACCCCGAATCAAATAAAACTCTTGCTGAATATTCATAAAGAGGTAAAATACCTTCTATCATATTCGATGCCTCCGCCTAGGCTCGGGTGATAGCCATAACCCGGCCTCTTCCTCGCTGCTGCGGTGCTCCTCTGCCACGACCTGCCTGTGGCTGCTGAAACTGCTAAGGTTGCTGCTGCTGCACACCTCTTCCATATCCATACTCTCTTGGATAGGGATAATTGCGAATCAAATGTCTCGACTGATTGCAATTATAACATCTATACTCTGGTGGAGTAATAGGCTGCCTAGCGGTACTCTGCTGCGACTCCTCCACCTCAGGTCTACCTCGGCCTTGCTGAACTTGCTGACGACCTCCCCATCCTCTTCCTTTACCTTTGAATGTTTGCTTCAATTTCTGACCCCATTTACCAAAACCTGATGAAGAAGGTCTTGCTGGTGCTTTACCCTTACTTGCACCCACTGACTGCTGCGGTAGCCGAAAACTACCAGAACCTGACTCGCCCGCCTGTCGAGTCCGAATAGACCTCTCCAATGTAGCTGCTCTCTGGGCTGCTTCTTCCACTGTCTTACACATGAGAGGTACTATTGCATCCTGCAACTCCACTCTCAAACCTCTAATGAAGTACTCAACCATCATATTATTATCTGACACTACATAAGGTGCATAACGACTAAGAGCCATAAACCTCATCTGGTACTCTAAAACTGAAGAGTTACCTTGCTGGAGTGTCTGAAACTGCTCTCTCTTCACTTGCTGCACTTGAATCGGAAAGAATGTATCGTTAAATACATCAAGAAATTCCAATCAAGTAATAACCTCTTTTGTCCTGCCTGCAAAGGTGGTCTGCATCTTCAGTCGCCACCATTCTAATGCAAAACCTCGCAACTGATAGGTAGCTAGCACCACTTTATCTGTTGCCGGACATCTCATGGTCGCAAAGACCCTCTCAATCTCATGAACCCAGTGTTCCGATGTATCTGGATTCGGCCCTCCTGAGTAAGTAGGCGGCTGCAATCTCAGAAATTTCTCCACTTGCATCACTGGTTCCTCTGCTAATAACACTGGTGGTGGTGGTGGCAAGGGTGCTACAAAAGGCACCTCTATCTTGACGGGACTGGAGCAACAGGTACAGTCTCTCCATCCCCAGATGGCACTGCAACCGGTGGTACTGGAGCATGCCGATCCATCCTTGCTCAAATATCAGTGAGGCTCTCCCAAATCCTCTCAATCATACGCTGAGTACTCTCCTCTGGATCGTCTCCTCCACCACCCCAATCTCTTCTATCAGCCATTCCAGAAATTTCTACATAAACAAAACACCAAACAAAAATCAAAACAACAAGTTATCAAAAACTAGGGTCCCTACCAGCAGTGTACAAAAACCGAAATAAGGGTATGTATCTTTGTAGTTTCCTTATATTAACACGGACATTGCTCTGATACCAACTGTGACGGAACGCCTCGGCCAAGCCCGTTAAACCGATAACGTACTTGATCCGAGTCCGCCTCCCGCGAACGGGCCGAAGCCTCGCAAGGGATACCAAACCACAGTCCGTGTAAACATAAAGGAACACACCACATTATATATATATATATATATATATATATAAATTACATAGCTATATTTCTACAAAACTGAAAAGAAGTACAAGAGCCTGGGGCATACCCCGAGGTACAACTGAAGAAAGTAAACAAACTAGCTACACTACACTGTTGGAGCTGCTACTACACAGCTGGAGGTACTGACCTTGCATCACTACGACGCGGCTCTGAACTGGACGACGGTCGAGAAACGTCCTCCTCGCTCTCACCTGTGGGGGTAGGGGTGAGCCTCGCTAGTCACTGGCTCAGTAGGGAACTTCCCCAAAACCGAGCAAACCAAAAACCACAAGTACAAAAGCAGTAACAAATACCAACAATTTATAGAACAGCTAAGCAGGATATAAAAGCTGTAAAAGTACTCACCGTCTGCCGACTACGAAAAACAACCGTAACAATTAAACGGCAAATCAGTACAGGTGTACAAGCTAAAGTAGAGACAGCCAAACACGAGCCACGTGAACTGGTTCGCGACACCAGAGACTGACTCGGACAAGCTAACACAGGTCTACCTCTCAGTCTCGCAGCCACGGACGAAAGGTCCAGCTGCCGCTCCACGTGAAAATGTCAAGTAACTGTGGAGACCAACTAAACACCACCACCTGCGGACCACACGGTCACAGGCCCATGCCTGGCACGTCTGGAGACCCTGGCCTGGGCTCTCTAGAGTGAGGCACTGAAAAAGGACTAGCTGGGGACCAGTGTCGACTACTGGTGTCCGTACCCCCAACTACGAGCGCGCTACAAGTGACTAAAGACAACACAAGTGTCACTGTCCCATTGTCGTCTTTCCCTCAGCCGGACGTACAACTCAAGCACAAGAGTTAGGGTGTCCAGGTCAGACGACACAGACCTCGACGGTACAACACAAGTACCGGGACAAAGCCCCAAGCTAACAGCCTGGCTCACAAAGAACCTGGGGCACCCAACTGGAGAGGTAACCACGGTAGGCATCGTACTACTTGCCACGTACACAAAACCACGTGCACGTCACACACAAACCACGTGAAACCTCACGTAAACCTCAAGTAACAACGGTCCACTACACGTGAACTCAACTGGACTCGCGTGAACAACGCGCAGTCTCAAAAGTGAGTAACTAACTGCATACCCCGTATACTAAATACAAAAACCATGTGCACTCAGTGCACCCCAGGTGCCAACGCACCCTTCATTATCGATAAATACCATAGATAGTCATTTCTGCTTATACACAGGTTAGCGGCCACATCGACTGTCGCTTACAGGAGATAGACGACAACGGATCTAGCCGTCTATATCCCGGCTGATGATCTTGGCGACAAACGATGTTGACGCCAAGTTCTTCGGCCTCTATCTCTGCAGAAACCCTAAACCGATCCTACAGGTTTTACAACCGTTAAAACAACGGAAAGACATGCAGAAATAGTTCCTCTAACATCCATACACTATAATTAAACTATAACAGCATGCTTTACTACTTAAATTCATCAAACCACCCATTATCCCCGCATGGTGCAACTTAATCCGAAAATGTATTGAACATGCTGATTCAGGTGGTTACGTCATATTTTAATGATCCTACGGAACTAACAGGGTTCGTTCCCTACCTCAGAACACGCTTAAACCTCCCGAAATCTCCCGGTTCACACCGAACCCTCCGCGAACTCCCACGGCAATTGCACCACGCCACGGCGTTTCCTCGTCCGATTCGGCAACACCACACGTCCCATGATCCTCCAACCACTCTCCTGAACCTGTTGGAAGCTTTAGGGACACGGGGGCGTGAAGCTGGGGCAAGGGGAAGAGAGAACATGGTGGAAAACCTGCTCTCGGGTGACCCTATAACCTGCAGAATTCACAGGTTGGCGTCAACCCCTTTGTCTCTTAGAGCAACCGCCACCACAAACGTCCTCATCTTATGACGTTAAGTTCATATCTTAACGTCACTTTACATGGGCGTTAACTCACTAAACGTCCGTATCTGGCCGTCAATCTGCAACCAACAACAGCCAATGATGTTCTGTTTTAGGTTCCAAACATGCACACTCCACAAACCTGCACCACACCTGAGCAAACCACACAACCAACTCACACTGGCCTCACAACGGCCATCACAACCATCGCACACATGATCCGCATGGATCCGAAAAGCACGCGACGTTACATTCGTTATCTTTGATCGTCGAGTTGTGAGGAATTTGACTGGTGCAATTTACAGAATTAATTCTCTTGCAATGTTATCCCAGTGTTATTGTGTCCGTGAGAATGTTGTCAAATCAAAGTAGTTCAATTCAATTTCTATTCAGCCTCCCTGTGGATATGACATGTTCTCACCACTGTATGAGTTCATCTTTGCAATTTTATATCTGTGAGACAGTTTAGAGAATGTGAGTATATTGATTCGTGCACGGAACTCTCGACAACGGAAGTGCACAATCAACAATGCGCACGTTCATCTTGGTGCCGTTGCCGGGGAGGCATTAGAGTTTGATTTAGATCTGCTTTCATTTGATTTCATTTGCACTTGCTTTCATTGACTTTTTATCGGGCTTTCATTTCAGATTTGCATAAGGAGGAACTTGGAGATTGGGTTTGGCATTTGAAGCCCATTGGAGGAGCTGCTGATTTCTTTTCCCATTTATTTTTAATTCAGTCTTTTAGATAGGGGAGTGTGAGAGAAATTTGTAATGAGGTTTTGATGTACTCTCTGTGCATGCACAGAGATTTCTTTCTTATTGGCATGTAATAATTGTACTCTCTTTGTGGTTTGTGTGGTTTGAGACTAGTCTATAGTACCACTTCATATTTTCTTAATTTCATTTCATTTAATTCAAAAATTAAATAAAAATTAAAAAATCTAAAATCTAAAAAAATTCCAAATCGCTCTTTCATGTTAGCCGTTTGTTTGTAAATAAAAATTTTATTTTCAAGATTAGAAACACTTGTTTTAGGACATTCATCATTTTAATAGTCATTTGAATTCTATTTTTTTTTCTTGCATTGAAGAGTGCGGGGAAAGGTAAGACTTCCATCGCTCGTTTCATGCATTAGACTTAGCATTAGACAACCCATTGTTTGAATCTGATATATGCACTTCATGTTTTTAAATGGGACTATTTAAGGGTTCACCCATTAGAATAAAAAGATAAGGTGAGGGGTTTCATCACCCTTTCCTTTGCCCAAAAATCACAAAAAATTTCCACATTCTTGCATTTGCCTAAACTTTTAATAAAAATCAGTAGACTTGGCCCTAGGGTTCATAATTAGATTTATCATTTTTCAAATTCAAAACTTCTCTTTAAGTCTGGTGTCTAGGATTAGAGGTTAAAAAACTTACGCTTAAGTGAGTCAGAGGTTATCTAATTGGGTCCTTGCGAAAGCAAGGGGGGCCTCCCTCTACTCCACCTCTTACTTGGCCGGTACAAGAAGAGTTAGGATTGGACTTAGGCAAGCATAAATCTGATTTTGAGAAAAAGAACATAAGTCCAATGAACACTTAGTGGTAGGTTCATTTGATTTGAAAGTGATTGTTTGTTTGTGTTTGTTTAAAAATTCATCAAAAATCAATAAAAATCTTAAAAATTCAAAAAATCATAAATAGAGGGCTTTTCCACTGTGCGTGCTTGGTAGACATTCTCTGGACATAGATTTGGATCAACCTATAGCAGAAATTGAAAGATTCTTTCATAGGAAAACTTTGATGGCCAACCAAGAACAAATTCAAGCTGTCCAAGGTTTCTACAAACCCTCCTATGATCCATATTCTAACGCATACAATCCTGGTTGGAGAAACCACCCGAACTTTTCTTGGAAAAATTAATCTGAACAAATTGCTCTGCCTTCTTTCAAGCAATCCATGTACGGTCAATCTTATCCCAATCAAAATTCAGGATTTGACCAATCTTATTCCAGACCTCCGCAATTCCAAGGAAATCAAAATTTCAATCAATTTGCTCATACAAATTTTCAGCAATCTTCATACAATCAACCACCATCTTCTCAGCTCAATTGGGAAGATAAAATGAATCAACTTCAAAACATGATGATGACTCTTTGCCAAACTGTGCAAGAACAACAAAATCAGAACCAAAATATTCAACAAAATTTGGATAGGATAGAGTATCAGATTACTGATGTGTGTAGGAGGGAATTGGGTCAGTTACCAAGTCAAACTATAGCAAACCCAAGGAACAACCCTTCTGGATTTTATCAGAACCAGCAAAACCATCAAGTCCAGGGGTACATACCACATGTTAGACAAAATGCACCTCCACCATCAAACACACAACAAACTTTTGTCCAAAACATTCCAGCACCACAAATTCAAAATCAATTTATACAACAGGACTATTCTCCTGCCCAAACTAGGGGCTCTCAAGTGGAAAATGTGAAAATAGTGTCAACTTTAAGAAATGAAAAAATCTTGATAAATCCTCACCCACACATGTCAACATTGCATGAGGATAAAGAAAATGAAACTGAAACTGAAACTGAAATTGAATAGAATGTTGAAAATGTTGAAAAATCCAAGAGAAAAGAGAAAATAACTGAAGAGCCTCTAGACACAATCCAAATAAATAAAGACCCAAGTCAATACATTCTAAGAATCCCTTTTCCTGAAGCTTTAAAGCCAAAATCTAAAAGCAAACCAACTGGTACTGAAGAACTCTTGGAAGAATCCTGTGTAGAAGATGCAATAGACCAACCCTGTGCTCTAGGGTTTGAGGGAGAAGAAGGACAATTCAATTCCATGTTGCATAATAATAAGCCATCATTTCATTTAGAGTGTCCTCCTAAGGTTGAGCTAAAACCACTCCCTGATAATTTAAAGAACATCTTTTTAGGAGAGAATGGGGCATATGAAAGTTCCAAGATTTATAAAGCCAAAACCAAAACATTCCATGAAAGGCACATTCACAGAATTTTTTTTGAAGTGCATGATAAGGTCTGGCTCTTTAATTCTCGGCTTCGTCTGTTTTCGCGAAAATTAAAGTCCCGATAGGATGGTCCTTACACTGTTGTCAAAGCTTGTGATAATGGTGTTGTCATTATTCTTGACCCAAAAACTGGACATTCATTCACTGTCAATGGGCAAAGGTTAAAGCATTTCTTTGAAAGCCCACTTTTCTTAAAAACGGATTCTACCAAACTAGCTGAACCAAATGAAGCCTAATTGTGTCCGGCTGAAGACGAAATAAACTTAGTGCTTCTTGGGAGGCAACCCAAGTGTACAGATTTCCTTTATCAGGTAATTTTTTGTCTTACTTTCTTTTCCTGTAAATAAGTAGGGGGGAGAGGTAGAATAAGCACGCATTCATAGTCATCATCCCAAACATTGCTTCATTTCTTTTTCTTGAGCTTGTACATATGCAAATAAAAATTTCACAATGTTTCATCTTTGAATAAAAATGAGTGGCTTTGCGCATCCCAGACTAGGTGTATGATCTTTAACCATTAAAATTTTGTGGTTGTCACACTCCTTTGCAATCATCCATATTAGATAGCCTCTAATAAAGGATTACATGTAGTACCTGTCTACCTTATGTAAGGATTTATGGCAGGAAGCTTCATATACACACTACACAGCCACTTAGACTAGCTAAACCCGAATGTAGCAAATTTGTCAAGGCTAGTAGGAGAGAGGTGATTGATTTTTTCCCTTCCCCTTAAGTGAATTGTGAAGGAAGTGAAGGCATGTGATCAAGGAACCTGATTGTTCATCTTTCCGTAAAGAGGAAAAGAAAAGAAAAAGGCACAAAAAAAGTAAAAAGCAAAAGCAAAAGAAAAAAAATTATCCATGAAAAATGCCCCGGATCTGAGTAAAGTTGGACTCGCTACTCTTGAAAGGTGATGGGTTGTGCAGCATTATGGATGAAAAAGAAAGAAATAAATTCTGAGTGCACAAAGTGCAAATAAAGAGGTAAAGTCCTCAACTCAGAGAAATAATCCTCAAGGAAGTTGGGCAGAATGGAACTGAGAGAAACAACCTGATCTGACTGAGCAATGATCTTATTCCCCAATTCTTTTCTTCTCCCTCAAATCAATCTAATCTCGAATACTGCTGAGGTAGAGGAGCCCCAGAAGGGCTGATGTGAACTCTTAAGTGAGTTACCTTTTGTACACAAATTTCTTGCCATAAGCCTTTACAATTAGGAAAGACACGTCTTTACATTAATCTTTTACATGATGGCTGATTAGCACGAGATATTACATCTTCTAGTCTTATATTTTGAGTAATTTTTATTGCTAAGGGACTAGCAATGTTTAAGTAGGGGGGGAGTGATAACTACATAATTTTTCGTGTTAAATTTCATGCACTTAGTTAAATTTAGACATCTTTTATCTGTAAATAAGGTGCCCATTGATTTTAATTTTCATTTCATCGAGGAATAAGTTTTTGAACATATTAGGTTAGAAAACACATGATTAGATTAAATAAATTCAATGCCGGTTGAATAGTTTGACTAATTAAGTGTTCTCATTTTTTTACAAATACATTGTACATAAATTATTTTTAGTCTTATTATTACTTCTATATTTTCATAAATATCTTTTAATTCTTATACATATTAGTTGTGAATAAATCATATTCCATCCAATCATATCATGCCACATCCATTTTCTCTCATTTCACCAAATCATGACACATACCCCCTCATTAATATACCACATATTTATTCCCTCACTTCACCACACGTTGACACATACCCCACCTGACCCTTTCTTAATCCCTTTGTTGTCCTTCCCTCCAGGTGGACGAAGGCAGAGCAGTGGAAACTCCTGGAAGCGGATTTGGGGCAGATGTGCAGGCCAGGGCTGAGGTTTGTGCTGTGCGGCTGGCGATGGGGGCGGCATGGCTCAGGCGGTTGAAGCCCTTGCAGGACCAGGAGGCGAGGTGAAGGCTGGCTAAGCGGCCAGCACCCTGGCGCGATGCAGGCTGGCGGTGCGCTGCTGATGGACCTGGACGAAGGCAGAGCGGATGCCGTGCAGCGCCGTGCGGAGCTGAAGCTGGGACGCAACCGGATCTGTTGGTTGCGGAGGCTGGGCAGGTGCGGGCCATGCGAAGCAGTGCAGAGCAGTAGCTGGCGCTGGAGGAGGTGCGGTGTGATGCAGTAGTGCTGAGGTGGCAGATCTGGAGCTGAGGTGGAGGCGGGCTCGCCATGCGTCCGGACCTGCTGCGTTGGCGATTCTGGTGCAGAGCTGTTCGGCATCCAGGAAGCGAGGAAGCATAGGCGCCCCAAGACCCAGAAGCCTATATAAAGGGACCCCAAAGGTCCTCCCAGGGGTCGGCGAGTTCGAATTTCTTAGGATTTTAGTTTCCATTCTTCTGTAATTTCTTTGTTTTAGCAGAGCTATATGTGAGGGAGACGGGTTGGTTAGTTTGTTTTCTTTAGGAATTTTTACTTTCTTTCCTGTTCTTCCAATATTGTTGTTGGATGGCGAGTTCAGATTTTTGGGAGGAGTTCTGTATTTTTCCAGTGGGTTTTTGGTTCGGCAGATGAGAGTTTGGGAGTTTATGTTCTTCAATTATTTTCTGTTTTGGGAGGGATTCGGCTGTTTTCTGGGCAACTGTGATTACTCTTTGAACTGTTCTTCTTTTCTTAGTTCGAATTAAGTTGTTGGGAGCAATTTCCATTTTTATTATGTGTTTAGATTGTCTATAACATGGTTTGATCCAATGCAATTTTCCACTTATGTTAGTGTTTCAGATGTCGAGCCAGTGAAGTTTAATGCATTTAGTTTTCAATTTTTTTTTCTATTTTGAAGAGTTCAAATCGATGGCGTTTATTTCAATTTATCTGCATTTTTTTTCTTCCATGTGAATCGCTTACTGTTCTTTATTTCTTTCTGTGCAAAACCTTGAGATTAATTTCTTCTGTGAAAATTTGTTGCAATCAACTGTTCTTTACTCCCTTCTGTGGAAATTGTTGAAAGCTCGACTGCTGTGAACAGAGGTGGGCAGTTGAATTCTTTTGATGTGAGATCAGCATCTGTGAGAGGACCGAAGGCTTCTACTCTTCTCTTCTACTGTTGTTTGCTACTGGGAGGAGGATTCCAGAGGGTTTTGAGGTCCAGGTTTGTTGCTTTGTCCATTTCTTCTGCAATTTATTTGGTTGATGTGGCTGCGGGGAGGGGGATCATTGCTGTTGTCAGGAGATTTCACTTCTTTTCTCCTGTGAAGATTGGGGTGGGTGAGTTTGTTCGGTTGCTTCTGAGGAGATCAATCCAAGGCAATTTCCATTTCTATGTGTTGGGAGTGATCAATCCTAGTGACTGTGCAAGAAGACGATCCGAAAGTGTATGCTACAGAGACAACACATAACAGCCAAGACGACTCGATTTCTTGGTTTGTCCTGGAGTTGTCTGGCGTCCAGAAAGTTTTCGGAGAGTCCAAGTCAAGGAGTGAATTTGTGAGTTCAAGTTCTTATTGCAGCAGAGAATAGTTTTGAATTGTTGAGGAATTCCGGAGCTTCTTGATATTCTTACTTTTGTTCTTATTTCTGTTCTTCATAGTGTGAGAAGTCCAATTTAGCAAAGATACATTTCTGTTTACAATAGTAAACTTCTGTTTCTTATTTTCTATTTGATCTTTAAGTTCTGGAAATAGTGACTGGTATTTGTGTAGAGTCGATATTGTTACTTGTTTGATCCCTCGAGCTGAGAGGGTACAGTGATACCAAGTTCCTTTTTTATTTCAATCCAGTTCGTTCGTTCGTTATCTTTGATCCGTCGAGTTGTGAGGAATTTGACTGGTGCAATTTACAGAATTAATTCTCATGCAATGTTATCCCAGTGTCATTGTGTCCGTGAGAATGTTGTCAAATCAAAGTAGTTTAATTCAATTTCTATTCAGCCTCCCTGTGGATATGACCTGTTCTCACCACTGTATGAGTTCATCTTTGCAATTTTATATATGTGAGACAGTTTAGAGAAGGTGAGTATATTGATTCGTGCACGGAACTCTCAACAACGAAAGTGCACAATCAACAATGCGCACGTTCAACTGGCTTCTTCCCCTTGTCCGGAATGAAAAGATGAGGCATCTGCTCCGAAGTGATGGAGTTGAGAGTTTCCAAGGTAAGAATGCTCTTGATCTTGATGATCCGCCCATTGAAAGGAAATTTGAAACATTGATGGGCGATGGAAGGGACCCCTAAGGTTTGTTCTAACCAAGGACGACCGATGATGGCCTTATATGCCGGATCGACGTCGAGGACTAGAAATTCAGAAGACATGGTTACAGGTCCGATCTCAAGCTGAAGAACGATCTTACCTTTGGCAACCCTCTTGGAGTTGTCGTAGGCAGCAATTGTGGAGCAGATCTTCTCCAGATTATCCTCCCCCAAACCCAATTGCTTGAGGGTTTTCGTCGGACAAACATTGATGGATGCCCCGGTGTCGACAAGAGTGGAGTCTACCGAAACCCCATTGAGGTTAATGGTAAGACAGAGAGGAAGTGAACGACACTCGGGGGCGGCAAGATCCTTGTCCGAGAAAGAGATTGAAGGTCCTTGGGTAAGGGAGAGGATGGCATTGGTGACCCCACTGGGAGGAAGGTCATCGTTGACCATGATTTTCTGAAGGAATTGGAGGAGAGTGGACTGATGGGATGGCGACCTCCGAATCAATTCTAAGATAGTAACCCTTGCGGGCGTCTTATCTAGGTATTGCAAGATATCATATTCGGTGCCAGCAGGTGGTGGAGGTCCACTATCCTCCTCATCTTGCAAAGGTCGTGGGGGTGGAGGAACAATCCGGTTCCTAAGTGTGACATGAACATTTTCCTGAGATTTTGGGAGAATTAACTGGAGAGGCTTGGGCCCACAAGTAGACGACTCGTAGGCAGGAGTAACAAGGGTGGGAGGGTAGGCCTCTTGACGCGCTGGTCGGATGAGGACTAAAGGTCGTTCCTCTAGAATGGCGTCTATAGTGGTGGAGGGTCCCTCGGACTCTACAGAAGGACACATGTACCATTCGTCAAAGCCCTCTATCCCCCACTTTTGTTCTCTCCTCACCACCCGGGGTTCTGGATGTGTCATGGTATGGACATTTTCCTAGGACTTGGAGGAGGAGGGATTGTTGCTTTGGTAATTGGGGAGAGGGTTTTGGAAGATACCTAACTCTTTCTTGGTATACCTAGACTTTGCTATGGCTACCTTGACATCCTCCCAGTTAATTCTCCCTTAATTGTTCATGTCGTACACCCAGTCACAGAATGTGAAGCAATTGTTGAGATCATGACCATGGGCCCTATGATAAGGACAGCATTTGGAAGTATCTGCCCTCGGATTGGTGGTTTCTCTTTGTGGGGGGAGCCGGATAGCTTCACAAGACATGAGGGCGAAGAATATGTCCTCGAGGGTCTCCGAGAGAGGAGGATAGTGAGACCTTCTAGGACCAGATCGGGTGTAGCCAGCAGGAGGGGGAACTGTAGAGTAGGGCTTGGAGGGGTGCGATGGGAACTGATGAGGGTTGGAAGGAGTGGACGGAGGATTGGAGGGCTTGTTCAGAGGCCTCATCGGCTGACTGCAAGCATTTACTGATTCATTGACGGTCACCCCCTCAGTGGTAGGTGCAGCGGGAGCCTTGCGTCCCTTGGGTTTTCCTTCAAAGAAAAGAAGTGTGGCAAAGAAGAGTCATTGATCTGGTTTTGGACCACTCGGGCTCGGTTATAGAGATGTATAAATGAGGGGAACTCACTTAACATCAGGATAGAGAGGAGTGCAGGGGTGGTGTTGGTGACCAACATGGTTATGGCCTGGGACTCCAGAATAGGTATGTCTGCCCTAGATGCCATGGATCTCCACCGATTGGCAAATGTGACAAAGTCTTCGTCCGGCTTCATCTTTTCTACCACCAAGTCAGGAAGTGTAGGGACTTGAGTGGCCATATATGAGAAGTGGGAGATGAATCGCTCGGAGACGATGTCGAAATTAACGAGGTCCGATGCGGGTAAGGAGGTGAACCACCTCAAAGCTTCCCCTTCTAACGATTGTTGGAAGAGGTGAACTAAAAGAACCCGATCGTACAACCATCGGTGGGAATCCATGGTAAATCCGGTGAGATAGAATTGTGGATCGGAGGTCCCGTCATACTTGCGGTATTTCGGGGCCTTGAAACCGGGAGGGAAATAGGCATTGGGAAGCTTGCAGTAATTCTGAGGGAATGAGGCTTTGAGAGGGAAAGGGGTTCAGCCAAAAGTTTCCTAATAAGTCCCTCTGTCTCGGATCGGGACATGGATTTGGATTGAGCAGGGGGTGGGGTTTGAGCATGAGGTGGATAGGAGAAGGAAGGAGTTGGGATTGGAGTAGGTAGAGGAGCAGGAGGAATCGAAGTGGGAGTGGGAATGGGAGAGACAGGAATTCACGAAGAGGAAATGGGCCTAGGAATGGGCCTAGATGAGGAGGCATGGAAGGGAGAAGGGGATGGAGAGGAGGGGGAGACTGTTGCCCGGACAGTATGCTTGGAGAGCATGGAAATGATGTCCTCGGGCGAATACTGGGAAAGAAGCTTAGAGAATTCAGGGTCTTCCTGAGTGTCTTGGGCATAAGCTGGATCGACCCTTAAACTTACGCTCCCCTCATTGTCAGCTTGAGAGGAGGAAGAAGAATGGACTGACTCTTCGGGTTGGTTATGTGTGTCAACCATCCCGACAAACTCATGGACATCGTCCTCATATTCAAAAGCCTGATTGTCAGTCATATTTAGAGAATTTAGCCAAGCATCCATTAGCACACAACCTACTGATTTTTAGAATGGTTAAAGTTGATTAACTTCACTGTCTCTTAGCAGAAATTTGGGGTTTCTACCAAACAATATTATCAAACAACGTCCCCAAGATTTTAAATGTTAAAGCCGTGTGTTAATTAGACTCACAAAAGGCCGATTCTCTCAAATGTGACTCAAACCCGGGTGAATAGGAGACCTAGACTGGGAGGGTAAAGGTCCTCCTGCCCCGTACCGTGAGGGAATCCACGGAATTTAGGGACTTACAGAGTTTTCTTTAGAGCCAACCCGATTTACCCGAGAGGGAATCCCCGAGTAAGAGGTTAAAAACCAAAGAAGGGTGATCTTAGAATGTGAGGGGAGGCTAGAAAAGGTGAGAAGAGTGACCCCCTGGTGACTGAGGACCGTCAGTGACAAACAGTAAGCGAACAGAAAAGAAAATCAAAGCAAAACAATCAAAAAACAGTGAAAAAGCATGATTCTGTGAAACTAAACGGCACAGGGGTTGACGCACAGTTCATCAGAAACCAGTAAACGGCAGGATCGACTGACGCTAACGATAAGTAGACGACAACAAAGCTAGACGCTAACAGACAATAAATGGCAGGACAGATGGACGTTTACCGGGGTAAACGGCAAGATCGCTTGCCATCTACCTGGCCGCAGTGAGACCACAGTGGCAGAAGCTGTCCCACCGTGATCGCCAGAGGAGAGCTGTGGACGATCCGTTTCCCGTGGGCTCCTCAGACAACCGTGTGCGTCGGGGAGTCCTCTGGAAGTGACGAACGTCGTTGGCGTCCCTCGATGGCGATGAGTGGGTCTCTAGTTGACCCCGTTGACTCTTCAGTTGACTAGTTTGACTGAAGAGAAAACAAGGAAAACCAGAAGAAAGAAAGGGAGTTTTGTGATCGACAGGGCCTTACCTGTGCCCAAGGAAGGTGTTGATCACGTTCACGCAGCGGCCTCACGCAACGGACGGAGACGGAGGCCTCAACTTCTTCTCCTTCGGCCGGCCAAAGAAGAAGAGCTCCGCGGTCTTCTGCGAATTGTTCCTGCCACAAAGAGAACTCTATAAGTCTAAAGGAAGAGTAGTAAGTGTTCAAAACGGAAAGAGACAGCCCAAAAGGTGAGTCCCGTACCGGTTGCGGACTTGAGAAGAGGGGTGGCCAAGTGCTATGACCACCCTTCTTCCCTCCGTTTTGGTTGGGAAACCCCTTTTTAGGTGTGTAGGGAAGTGACCTACATGCCTAGAGTGAGTGGGAGGGTGTGTGTGACATGCAACTATTAAGGAAAGAAGAAATGAAAGAGAGGAAGAGGGGGAAGTTGATCCTCGTTTGCAGGCGATGTACCTTCCTTGCAAGGCTCCTCCAGCTCCAAAAGAAGCCTCCTGAACGTCCCAAGGTGTGAGAGGAAGAAGAGTTGGAGTTGTGGAAGCTTGGGTGCAATTTCTCTCTCCTCTCTCAAAGCATCAACATGTGAACGTCCAGCCTCTCTCCCCCCCCCCCCCCCCCTCTCACTTAGAGGACTCAAGGGAGTGTTATATAGACAGTGGAGCTTGGGGTTAGAATGCCTAGGATGCTAAGTGTGAAGAAGCACACTTGCACACATGGAAATCCATGTATTAAAGCTCCAACCAATGGGGGGAGGCCAAGTAGGCTTTTTACTGAGTCAAGGGGGTGCCAAGGTGGCCCATATGCCCGTTGGGAATGGCCCCATGTGGTGCATGTCCGAGAGAAAGGCGCAAGTGGGCTATATTCTCGGAGTAGTTGCGCAGACTAAGTAAACTAGGTTGACGTCCAGAGATCTTGCCACCAACACCATGCAGACATCTAGAGATGTGGATGCCAATAGGTGTCAACGTCCAGGGCCTATGCCGTCAACCAGTAGTCGGCGGCCATCGATGCTGCCGTCTACATGGCATCCGAGGCAAGTCAACAAACGGTCAAACGAGGCTTATTGGGCCAAAGAGCCATGCGGGAACGGGCCAAATCTCGCGTCTACAACTACGTCCACGCCGCCAACTTTCGGAGCACCTCCACCGACCGCACGATGTCACGGGCGATCTCATCGGTGTTGGCATCGGCACTTTCTCCTCCCGAAGAAAGCACAGCGCTCCCTTCCGCGGCTGCCCCTTCTGCTTCTGAGCTTTCCCCCCGGCACCATCAAAGCACCTCCAGTTGCTCGACAGTGGGGCAAGGGGGCAAGGCTTGGGTCCAGGGACCTGCTCGAAGGCGTTCCAGAGCTGCCTCTAGGCCAACCTCCAAAGGTCAAACAGGGGTCTTCGTCGCAAACACCCTCGTCAAGGGGGTGTGATCCCCACTCGACCCTGCCTGTATGGTGGCCTTCCCGATAGCCTACTCAGAAGAGGCGACCAACTCCTTAGCCGCCTCATCGCCAATCGCGCTCGTTGTCGTAGCCTCCAAGTCCTTGACATCCCCCGTAGACGCCTCGTCTGGGATCGTCACCTCGTCTCAATCTGTCGTCCCCTCGGCAAGGACCACGGCCATCTGCTCCGCTGCAGACGTCACCACTACTACCTCCACGGTTGGCGTAAAGATCGGCGCTCCCTCCACGACCGCAACTGACACCCCGAGGGCGAGTGTCGTGATCGGCGCCACAACAGATGCTAGCCGTGGCTTCTTCTATTCGGCCGCCTTCACCAGCCTTCTCCTCTTCTGAAGCTGGAGCTGGGGGGCAACAGCTTCCTCTTCCTCGGCCTCCCTCCTCGGGGTCACAATCTCTTCCGGAGACTGATCTTCAAGGGCTTCCGCCCAAAAGACTGTCCCCCAGTAATGGGCCAAGCCTCCCCCGTCGCCGTTGTTGGTGCGCCCTCATCAATGTACGTCAAGTATAACTTGACGGGGATCTACTCGACATACTTGGCCTGGTCCTTCTGGTTCCGACCAACGGCCACCTCTACAACATCTGTGGAAGAACTTAGTCAGGAAGGGACCCAACAGTCGTGTGAAGGACAAGCCAAGAAAAGAAACTTACCCCATGCTCGGCTCAGTTTGTACTTGACCAACTTGTATTCGGTCAACAGTAGCTCGGCGGTGGTAATGAGCACCTTTGATAGTGCCATGGACGCCTTGGCCGCATCTTGAATCAAGAAGGGTGTGATGTCTGTCCTCTTGGGCGGCTCGTTCACTCGGACTGGGACCATTGCGAGGGATCGGTCCCCTTCTTCCGTCCGACGAAGAAGAGGCGGCCGGTCCACCCCTTGTTGTTCGAAAGGCGTGGGGAAAAGTTGATCTGCATCTTGTTCGATCGATGCTTTGTGTACATGATGTCATACCCAGACTGCGAGGACGAAGCAAGGTTGTACTGGTTCCGGAAGAGGTCCGTCGTAGCCTAGAATCCTCGCTTCTGACACATGATGCAGAAGATGAAAATCGTTCTCCAAGAGTTCGGCGTTAGTTGGATAGGAGCGACCTTCCATGCGTTCAGCAGATCCCTAGCAATCTCCGACACCGGCAGCCTGAATCCGGCTTCCATAAGATCCAAAGAGAGCATGAAGCATCCCGACTTGTTCGTCAAGTAGGTTTGGTCCTCACACATCAAAATGATCTCGTACTCCTCTCCGATCCGGAATTGCTCGCGCAGGCCCTCAAAGCTCCGGTACTTCATGGCCTTCGTCGTAGCTGGCAATCTCCCGCTAGCCTCTACGACAGCGGCGGCCTTTCCTTCCCTCTGCGCCATTGGAGATGGAGCCGGTGACAGAGAAGGCGAACATAAGAGGATGTGAAGAGAACAAAGCAGCGAGAGCAGGAAGGCAATGGTCAAGGCAGGATGGCGAGGTTCAAAGCAAGGAAGCGTGAAGCGTTCTCCCCTCTTCTCTTCCTTATAAAGAAGAAGAGGCGCGAAATTCAAAGATAAAAAACGACTGTTTGCCTGCTCGAACAATCCGTTCAAACAACCATTTCAGATCTCCAGTCACTTCACGTCTTCTCCACCATGATGAAACAGGGATACCAAGGAAGCTCCAACAACATCGCCAATAGTCGTACACACCGTCGCGGCCAGCATCACATTTAATGCGAAGAGGGCGACGCCGAGTCAGCTCTCCTCTCAAGTGCTCACGATCACATCCGAGCAGGCTTGAGAGAGTAGGGGGCAAGTGTGAAGGCTATTTCCAGTCTCCTAGGCCCATAGGCTCATCATGACCCAGTATGGCAGTAGAGCGACGGCTATCTAGCCACATGTCCTCGAAAACAGCTAAAAGCTTCCAAACACGCCTCAGTCACCACATACCCAAGGGTCTCAAGAAGTCTAGTCTCCGGACACTGTCGAACCTATCCGAACAGGGTAGAGTCACCAAGCATTCCTATTTAGAAGAAGATCCAGAACCTCGCCGAATAACCCCCGAGTTCATGTTTGGACCCTCTATGGTTCCAGTGGCAAGTCACCGAACACCAAGCAGCCGCACCGAGTAGATCCGCGGATTCCTGTTCGGTACCTCTATAGCCTACAATGCTATGTGACTCTTCGCTTCCCCATGGCAATTAATGAGACGGCATGACACGTCTCCCCACGATCTAGAGCAGCACAAGTGCGAACTCCCAAGAGGCATCTCAAACAAACATCCCCTACCTTGGGAACTCAACTGTCACACCCCTCCAGTGATCATTAGAGAAGGTTGCGTCTAGACCTTTCAAGTCTCATACCTATATAAGGAACAGGTAACCTTCATGCAAAGATACGTGAAATCACCCCCACAAAACCGCCTACGCGCGAGACCACACACCCAAAAAAATCTTCTCTTCCAAGCCTACCACATTCATCACTGACTTCGGCATCGAAGAATTCTTCCGATTCTTCAACCAAATTCTTCTGATATCTATTCTGATTTTGCAAGTTCACATCTTCATCGGCGACCGTTTGTTCTCTCTCTCATCAACTGAAGACCTATTCGGCTCATTACTGAACAGAAACGCCACCACATGTGGGTCTAGAGCAACAGATCAAAGATTCTCTTTCAAGCAGGCCGGAGAGGGAAGTCAGTCATTTCACTTTAAAAAATTAGATAATATCCCAGAGATGACAAATTTGGTGCTCGTGATGGATAGTTCAAACCATTTATACGGGCTATAGTTGGGAGCCACCAGCTATACCTAGTAAGGGAGAAGAGAACCGCTTAGAATTCTGGTGGAATTCAGGTGGGCTTCCCTGCACTGTTTACCTAACCTGCTGGTTGATTAAAAATGGTCCTTACGTGCCTTACCTGGCATCATCTCTAGTCTCTACAAAGGGAGAGAAAAAAGAAATCTCTAGTCAGTCAGTTTTAACGGGAGAGGTGCTCCCTCCACGTACGCATGCACCACCTTCCATGTGTCGCCCGCCTGCTGCCCTGCGCAAGAAAAGGGGCCTTGCCGTGAAAGTACTGTCTCACCTGGTATTATCTTGAGAAGAGAAATATATAAATTGCTCCTCAAATAATTCCAGATCTTGTTAGATCTTTTTTATCTCACACAAACTAATAAAATTAAGACTGTTCAACCGACCAACAGTTCAAACCGAACCAGTTCGGTTCAAATCAAAAATGTGTTTTAAAGACTTCTTAATTGAGAGATGATGCACTGACCATTTCTGATATAACACCATGAATGTATTATTATTTTTATTATACAATTAGTTCAATCGATTTCACATAAAAAAATCAAACTGAACCGAAGGGGTCTCCACATCTAACCAGACTCTTAATAAAATAATTTGACAAATAATTCACATTGGGCTTATTACCCGGACTTAACTCGTAACATATTTCTCATTTTGAGAAAAAAGGAAAGAAAAAGAAGAGAATATTTATTGCAAGATTAATTTTACAATAATCATGATGTGGATTTTAATAAAACAATTTATTAGTTGAGAAGAAAGGGAGAAAGAAACATCGATTTTTAACTAATAAGATTGTTTTCTTGTAATCTATGTCAATGTTATTATAAAATTGATCTTGCAATAAATATTTGTAGGGAAAAGAAATCATCAAAGTAGGTAGAATGCTCAGTTCAGAGAGAGAGAGAGAGAGAAGACGACGAAATCCTCATTCCTCAAACAAGCTAGATGGAATGCTCAGTTGAGAGGGGGGGGGGTCATTCAAACATGTGCCGTTGGACTGACTCAAACAACTGTCATCTGCACCACAACGCCCTGTCCATTACTTTATCAGGGATGACAAGGATTGGAATACACCTTGTAGCTTCTCTTTTGCACACACGACAAGCATGCGAAAGCTGCGGCATCACGGTTGCCTTAGTCACATCAATCCACGCAGTTCCTTTCCATTTTCTTGTTTTTGTTTCACCATCTTATTGCTCTTCCTTGCTTCTGCAAAAGATGAGCAAGCAAGCTGCACCGGCACACTTCTTATACACACAAAAGAAAGAGAAAAAACACGTTACTGTGAGAAGTTGCTCGGTTCTTAGTTGCCGTCCATTCTTAGTTGCCGTATACATCTTCTGAAGTGCGGATAGCGTTTTCAAAGGCTCACACACGCAGTGTCCGTGAGCCGTGACGTTTAACCACGAAATCCTTGCCCTGATCGATTGGTGACGAGGGTTATAACAGATGAACAAGCGATCTAGCTCAGGGGCTCCAACCTCTTTTGCTGGGTCAGATGAAATCCACGCGTGCCCTCAAATATGCACGGGAAGGCACCTTGAGACCCCGTCTTTGGCGTGTTGATGTCAGGAGGAAGTGGGTTTCTCTAATTATTTTTTCATGGTTGACGTCTGAAAAGGAACCTAGCCAAATACATCTATCGCTGAACCACCACCAAGTTTGAGACAGAATTTAGGTGGGGGAGGTTGAAGACTCCAAGCGGCTGCAAATTAGGACACAAGTCACATAACACAAAGTCAAAGAAAGCTCCATAAACACCACTACCAGTATAAGACCACCAGGATATCCACACAACTCTGTCCCATGGTTTGCAAGGGAGGGAGAACAGCAAAGAAGCAGAGTGGATTCTTTGTCCCAGGGGCTGCAAGCGAGAGTGGACAAACAAATACGTAGAGTGATTTCTTTGTCCCAGGGGCAGCAAGGGAGGGACAACAACAAACAACTAGTGACACCTCTGGCCAGTGGGCTGCAGGAAAGAAGAAAAAAAGCCAGTAGGAAGAGAGCTTGGTCCTTATTGTCTCTTAGGCATCTAGGACTGGGAGGTGCCTTAGAGTGAGAGCCAAAGGCCGATCTATATCAGATCTCCTTGGCATGGCCGACCAGCAACAGAAGATCCATCCAGTGGATGTCGAGGCACCCTCGGCATCAGCACCACCGGTTCGTGGCAAGTTCCTAGGGTCAGAGAATGGTGACCCTGCCAATCATGCTCGTGCCATGCAGCAAGCTCCACCGTCTCGCCACACCACGCCCATCTCATCCTCAAAGCCCCCCAAGAAGAGAAGCTGCTGCTGCCGGTGTCTCTGTTGGACTGTATGTTTCCTCGTGCTCCTCATCGTGCTCATTGCTGCCACTGCAGGGATCCTCTATCTCATTTTCCAGCCAAAGGCTCCAAATTACTCTGTCGACCGCCTCCAAATTGCAGCATTCAGTGTTGACTTCAGATTGAATGTTAATGCCAGTTTCGATGTCACAATTATTGCCACAAACCCAAACAAGAAGATTGGGATCTTCTATGAGGATAACAGCCATCTTAGCGTGTGGTACACAGAAACCAGACTCTGCACTGGAAGATTGCCAGTATTTTATCAAGGTCATCAGAACACTACAGTTCTAAGAGTGGTTTTAGCCGGACAAACACAAATGGGCAGTGACATCCTAATAGCCTTGCGGGCACAGCAGCAGAGCGGTATGGTGCCATTGATATTTAAAGGAGATGTGCCCGTGAGGGTAAAGTTTGGGAGCTTGAAACTGTGGAAGGTGAGGTTTCTGGTCAATTGCAATCTGGTGGTGAACAGTTTAAGCACAGACAATCAAATTAGAATCAGAACAAGTACATGCCGATTCAAGTTAAGGCTCTAAGTTTAGCCTGTACCTTTTTCTTTTTTTTTGTTTCCTACAGCTTGTAGGATCCCGCATCTCCCACTGATAGGAGCATGTCATTCTTATCTTGTTTTAATCAAGCAGACTTTGTGTATGCTTCTCTCTCTTTGTATCACCTGAATTTGCAGTTATTTATTGCCAGCAGATACTAAAAGGTTTGTCTTACAGCAACCAAGTTGAACAGACAAACAAGATTTTCTATCTATAGTTAGAGATAGGTACATATGGTGAATAGCTCCCTGATGAGTCTCGTCTTCTCGATATTTTGTTGGTGGACCACTACTAAGTGGTAGTCCTGGTTCAGCAGGTGTACTCAACACCCACTTGGCTTTGCTACCTGTTAGAAGATAACCTGCTAATGTCCAGGAAGATGAGAACCAACTGGTTTCAATTCCCAAATTCACTTGGTCCCACTTTCAGATAAAATTAAACATGTTGTTTTCATCAAAGAAGACTTAACAATAACAAGGAAAATACTAAATTGCAGGCTCCTTTGAGTTCAGTAGCTCATTTACTCCAGATACTGCATATAATCATACTACTTGCTAGTCAATAATCACCATCCAGACTATTTAAGTATAACAGCAACTATATGAAGTACAAAAACTGGTGAAGCTCTTTTTTTCTTTTTTCTACATACCATAATAAAAAAAGAAATTTCTTTGTATAAGTGGTATTATAATGACACAGGAGCCTGGAATTAAGCACCAATAACAAACATATTGAAGTATGAACAATGGAAAAATCTCTTGACAGCTTCTATACCATGTTTAAAATTGTCCCCACACAGCTTTACATTTCTAAGTGTTTCGTTATTTTCCTCAAGTGTATCATTGTTGATGAATTATTCCAGTGCAGATTCTTAAGCACATTGCTGTCCTTGGGGGAAAGAGAAATCTTTAGTGCCCTCCAAGGAGAGCAACAAAGGTGATGTGGATTGCCTCCTATTGGTCGAAAGAGAGAGAGAGAGAGCGAGAGAGAAAGGTCTTGTCAGATTTTCGACCAATAGGATTGCTTGCTAAGCAATCCACATCACCTTTATTGCCCTCCTTGGAGGGCACAAAGCATTTCTCTAGGGGGGAAAATCTCTCCCTTACGGATGTTCACCAGTGTTAATGATCATTCTCAATGTTCCTCTTAATTAACCAGTAGATGAGCAATAGCACATGTTTTATGAAAATGCCATCTATGTGGTGCCTACTCATGAAACTTGTGGGCCAAATATTGTTGGACATGCAAACCTGATTTTGCACATATTACAGAACAGGTTACTACATGTAAAATATTAACAATATATACAACACAATGCTGAAGTAGAAATGTTGGAGAATACCTCTTCCCACAAGTTATATGGAGGCACTAATCACCAATTAGTGCACGGGGGCTGTGCTCCATTGTTAACAAAGACATCCCAGTTTGTGAAATTGCCCTCACAAAACCAATATTTGCAGTTAATGTAGGAGCATGCCAGTGATCCCCTGTCCCAAATATAACCTTGTTTTTCAATCCAATCTTTCTTGTGGTTGGAAGACCAATAATACGTGCTGATGGACTATCTGGCACCACCCTGCCAGTTGCAACCAATGAAACTATGTTAGCACAAGAATTGTGTCCAATCCAATAGACCATGATAGGCATGGCAGAAGATGGTAACAAAAATAGGATTTAAGAAAAACCAGATTACAATAAAGATATCATTTACATGTCACAATGAAAGGGAAAGGTGCCAATGAACAAAGTCAAAAACCTTGGGGTAAACAATGTACTTAAGTGGTTCATGTATGTTCAGAACACATCCTTAATACAAAACCTAAATGTGAAAAATTGGCATCATTCAGCAGTTAAGTGCACAGAATTGCAGAGAATGGGTATGAGAACTGTTTCCAGTGCGATGGATAGAGAAAAGAATGGCAGACACTTAGTCAGCTGATAGGAAGTCCAAATTCCAGAAATATTGATTCAGAAAAAAAGTGATTCCTTCCTTGGTTAATGAGTGGCCATTCCCCTATCTAGGGAGTACAACCTGGAATATGATTGTCTACCGTGACAAACCAGCAGGGAGTCAGGGATTGTAAATTGCATATCAAAGTGATAGGCACACACTTCCATGATCTAAGTTATTCTGGAAAGTAAATCAACTTACACCAGAGATCGTAGCAATTGCTCTGCTCTTTCTTTCTCGCTTTCCCCTCCACACATTGTCACAATGTCCTTGAATTCAGATAATGTACTTTCACAAACAATGCCTTTTCTACCATCAATAACATTGTTGAGTTCAGATAAAATGGGATTTTGAAGTTCTGACATCGCCTGCAAAGAAATCAAAAGAAAAAGAAAGATCAACATTTTTCTTTCAATGAATAATGTAACCCAGTTACATAAGAGATTACTGGCAAAGGATATCTTGTGGAAGTTCATCATAAAAATGAAGCAACTGGTCAAATGAGTAGATGAATAGTAAATAACTACTCAGCCGTAGGTATAGAGACAACTTGAAAAGGTGGACAAATAAACTGTTTATTAAAGAAAGACAAATTTGTTTTTATTTATTCTTTCAAATCAGGGTATGCGTTAAATGACAGTGAGCAGCCAATGAAGGACCTTTTTCCAGTATAAAATAAAATTAAGACTATTAAGTTACCAATCGCATTGAGCAACATTCTATAAACCCAATAGGAAAAAGCAGTAAGATAAAGTCACCAGAAAAAATTCTACCCTTTTGGTATGAAAGTTAATATACTGATATCGTGTTCTTGTCACTTTTTGATTGGTAGTTGTTCTGGGGAATATCACATATTTATGTACTAAACCTGCCACTTTCCCTCTGTCTATATGCTTTCCAAAATCTTTAACAATGTTGAAGCTTGAACCTTGTTTGCATGATCATGATATTACAACTTGTCTACCTGCCAACTTGCCCTATGAATCTTTTAACAAACGGAACAAAGCAAACCCTAAACCCTAAACCTTCATTAATGAAATACTATTAAGAATCATCTGCAAAAAATCCCAAAGATGGCTTCCAGTGAGAAGCTTAACTATCGACATGATCCCTATCCAGTTTAGAAATAACAAAGGATTGCATATCATATTGTATATGATGTGTGTATCTATGTAGACTATCACCTACCTGTGCCATAACGAAGTCATAGTTCCCCTTAAACCGCTTTCTCATGTCAACTTCGTCTGCCTTGAACAGGTGACCAGTACCGCCATTGCTTATCCCAGATACAAGGGCGATCAAAGCTGTTGTATCGAAGTTTATCAGCTCCTTGTTCGAGCTTGGTTTCAGTCTAGAAATCAGACTATAGAACTCATTACTTGAGCTCAAATCGTTCTTCTTATTTTCCACGCAATCTTCTTCTACAACTTTGACAACGGTTTCTCCTGCATACCGCTCAGTATCGACCTTAATTTCAAATGCACGACTTACTGGTCCAATGACATTAACCCACCCATCTTCCAATTCCTGAAATGTATGAAAATCCGGACAAGAGAACTGGTTCGCCATCTCCGAAGCTCCAAATTCACCTACCAGCTTCTCGGAAATAGCATCGCCTACTCCCTTAGCGAAGAAGAGGACGACTGATTCCGGCTTCAGATAAACCGTCGAACGTGCAGCGGAGACAACTCGTTCCACCCGTGCCCTGAGCCCTGCCCCATCGCCCCGACGAGACCCCAGCCAGGATATGTACTTGGGATTCCTGTCGGAAACGAGGAACCAGGCGGGCCTCTGGCATAGTGTGCACACAATGTCGACGTGTACTGTCTTCCACGGGTGCTGCGACGACGAGGCTCTCGCCGGCGGCGGGACGAGGGACTTGCATATGCGTGATACCCTTGTCACCGAGGGTTGCTCGACGATGTGGACGATCGATTCCAGGTAACCTACGTTCAGACTGGATCAATGGAGGTCAATCGGGGAGACAGGAAGCCGGAAGGGGGGGAGAGGGAGAGGGATGCACCTGAAGGGGGGGGAGACATCCGAGGGGGAGAGACGGGAAAGGAAGCGGAGCTCGGCGCCGAGGAGCCTGAGGAGGGTCCCCCGGCAGGAGTCGGAGATCTTGGATGAGGGGAGGGTGCCGGAGACGCGGTCTCGGAGGCCAGCGCACCTGGCCCTGGCGACCTCCAGGGAGGCGGCGGTGGCGATTTCTGGAGGGGAAGCGTTGCTGGCGTCGGCCATGGCGTCTCCTCCTCCCGCACGCCGGTTGCGACGCCGTAGTTTGCTCGGGGGTTTTGCCGTTTTCGTGCGCACGGGGGCACGGTAAGCCCCAGCCACGGTCGGGTCACCACATTGGGGTGACCCGGGTGTGCCGCTGCGGTACACCACGGACCGGACCGGTCCGGTTTGATCCGATTCGGTCCGATCCGTTAATTCTATTTTTTTCATAACTTTCTCATATTTGGTGTATTAAAGTGATGTAAATAGTGTCTAATTAAGATGAAATTTTAAATAAATTTAATTAAGATATGATACAATTATAGTAGTTTTATTTTAATTTTTTAAATTATTTTTTATCAAGTAAAAATTATCTCAAAAATCAGTAAATCGACTTAATCTCAACATCTAAGGGATCTACTAGTGTCTAATTGAGATGAAATTTTAAACATAAGCTAATTAATAGGTAATACAAATTGTAATAATTTTAGCTTAATTTTTTTAATTAATTTTTTGTCAAGTAAAATTTGTCCCAAAAATTATTAGGTCGACTTAATCTCGACATCTATGCATCAATAACTCATGATATTTATATTTTTAGAATCAGTATATTTTTCTAGTAATTATGATGATTTCATATTTGACTTTATTTTCGAAACTAAATGTCGTCCCGTTGAAGTATGCGCAAAGAGGTTGTCGTACCGTGACAAACTATATGTGTACTTAATGGGTCTAAATAGTGTCTAATTGAGATAAAATTTCAAACATAAACTAATTAAGAGATGATACAAATTATAGTAATTATATTTAATTTTTTAAATTAATTTTTTGTCAAGTAAAAATTGTCTAAAAAATTATTAGGTCGACTTAATTTCAACATCTATGCATCAATTATTTGCGCTTCTTGGAGAGCACTTATAATGTGAGGTTTTTCGGATATGAAAATTATATCCCCTACTATGAGGGTTTTGTGGACATACATACTAAGCATGATGAGGAAGAGTAGGTAAGAACTTGTTAAATGTCTTTAGTGACATGTTAAGGAAGATGATGTTAATTTGTAATTTTTCATGTAAAGAAAAATGATGAATATGAGGACAACGATATGAGTATTGTATTTGACTTGTATCATGATTATATCCTTAATATTTAGATGAACACTAAATGCTTGTGTCATGATCTTGGTATGATTGTATGTATGGTACATAAATATTAAATGGTTGTGGTGGGTTGACTTAAATGAGTAAATATATTTATTTATATTTTTCAACCTCTTTATGTGACGTTCTTATGTTTTACTCATTTTCTTTTAAAATTAACTTATTTCAAATATTAACTAAGTCACAAAATTTTAAAAAACAAATCAAACAGACCAATTTTTCACCGTACCTCAACGGTACGATACGTACCGTCCCACAGAAAATACGGTACGGTCAATCCGGATGGTACGACAAACCTTGTTGGTGCGGAGTTTTCTGGAGACGATCGCACCGGAGGCCCCTCCTCTTTTTTTATTTCCATGAATATCCTCCCCCGTCTGGATGCAAAAGAGAGAGGGTATTTGTGAATTAATTTTTCATTTTTGTAGTTTCCTCTATTAAAACTTAAAAGCACAACAGAGGTTCTCTCTCTAGCCCTTTTCTAGAGAGAGAGACTCTGGGAATAGGTTAAGGTCGCCGCCCTTGTCTTCGTTCGGAGGGGAGGGGGGTCCAGTCCCCCTCCGTCTTCGTCTTCGGCTCCAGCGGAGGATCGTCTCCATTTTCATCTCCGGCTTCGTGGCGGAGGACTTTCTCCCGCTCTCCCCTGTCTCCGTCCCCGGCTTCGCGGCGGAGGAAGCGTTTCCCGTTTTGTTCTGGGTTTCTCCAGGTTTTGATTGTCCCCCTCTTCTCCGATGTCATCGCCGGCGAGAAGGCCCCTGCTCGAAGCCTCGGCTGCGGATAGTACCCCATGGCGGTTTTAAGCTATGTTCTAGTTGTTTGGTGTGCTGTTGGATGTTATGTTCCTGCAGATTTCTGGCGTAGCAATGTCATCTCCAGCAGAGATGTTGTTTGGCTGCTGCGGTTGGTTGTGCATTTATCCCAAGTCTCGTTTGGTGATGCTCCCTTCGTTCGTCCATTCCATCCTTCCCCTGAGTTGGGATATTGGAGATGTTGGTCCTGCTCGTGTATTGGGGTTCATCCACACACCTTTTTTTGATGTGTGTCATCCGAGCGACCTTTGAAACTTCTGCTACACATGCAAGTTGCAGTGCTCTCCCTTTGGAATGGGCTCCTGGAATGGCTTAGTTTCTTCTACTTTCGATCTTCTGCTAGAGCTATTGGATGCTGTCTATCTTCTCCAAGCTGTCCTGCTAGCAGCAAACTAATCTTTCTTGTATCACCTTTGTTGGATGCAACTTTAGGTCGCATGTCTTCCCTCTGTATGTTGATGTGGCTGCTGCCTCTACAGGGTATGGGCACCTTTTGTCCATGCCTCTGCAGGGTATGGATTGTTTCCGCCCATCAAGTTTTTCCCTTTCGTTGTTGTTGTACTTATGTTCCTACTCCTGATATAATATATTCTCATGTTTCCTGGTCAAAAAAAAAAAACTTAAAAGCACAATTGTACCCAAAGTTCACCATGTAATTTGACTCGAGCGTGTCGAGATCTCCATAGGACCGTATAGTATTATATGTACCGCACCGATCCCCATCTCCGACTTCCCCCTCTCCCCCCACTTAAGAAGCCTTTTCTCTCTCTTCTCTACCCTCTTCGCCATCCTCCCCCTCCCCTTCGACGCAAAATCCCTCTCTCTCTCTCTCCATCGTCGCCTTCCTCCTTTCTTCACTCTCCACACTCCACACACCCTCCCCCAGTGAAGTCTCCCTCCCTCTCTGTGCTCTATCCACGATCACCACCCCCTCTCCTCAGCATGGCCTCCCTCTCCCTCTCTTCGCCATCACCCCCACCACATTGCGAGCCTCCTCCTCCTGCCATCGCCTCCACCCCCTCACTAGCCTCCCTCTCTGATCATCGCCCCACCATCGCGAGTAGGGGTGTAAACGAACCGATACGTTCGACAAGTAGTTCAAAACTCGACTCGATAAAAGCTCAGTCCAGCTCGTTTATTTAATTAACGAGCTGAGCTTGAACAAAAAAAAAAGCTCGATTCATAAACGAGCCGAGTCTGAACACATGTGAGCTCGGCTCGATTATACTCGTGAACAGCTCGTTTAAGAGCTCGTTAAGAGTTCGATTAAATACTCGTTAAGAGCTTGTCTAAGTATTCGTTAACACTTCGTTTAAATATTTCTTTAAATATAATAAGTATATATTGATATAAAAATATTTATTTGTTTTTATACATTTATTATTATAATATAAAATATTTTTGAGGACTTAAATGTCATAGACTAAATCTATAATGTATATACACAAATTATGCAAATGAGGGTATATACACAGATCATGTAAATAGGGGCATGAACATAAAATTTAGTGTTGCAAGGTCCCCCAGCATATCAAGTATCTTCTTCCTCCTGAGACCGACCTGCGCAGTAGGTGAGCCCCCCGGTGGGGCCGAGGGGCGCGTTGTCGGCCACTGGCATCTTCGGCGACCACTGTGGACCATTCGTCAGTGGCAGACAATGCTCTCGACGGCCGCAGTACCGTCACCAACGGTGCAGAAAGGGGACTCTAGGCGGTGTGCGAAGGGGAGTTACAGCACCGCCCCTACCTTGTCGCGCACCAACCCCCTCCCTTGCGGTGTCTATCTATTAATCTCATATTGCTTGTAACAAATTATGAATATATTTCAAACATTATATTAAAATAGTTAAATTAAGTAACTTATCAAAACTATTGAGATATGAGCTTGAAATAAGATAAATTTAGGTCTTATGAACGATCAATTTTTTACTTGTAGATTGGAATGGACTTACTTATATATATGAACTCGCAAATTCAATTAAGCTCGTTAAGATACTCGTTAAGGGCTCGAGCTCGAGAGTATTTAAACGAGCCAAGTTTGAACAGGCATTTTCAATACTCGATATAGCTCGAGCTCGACTCGAACTCGATTAAAAATTAACGAATAGAGTTTGAGCAGCATACTACTCGGCTCGACTCGACTCGTTTACACCCCTAATCGCGAGCAATGCAGGTTCCTTCTCTGCTTTGTGGACCGCAAACCCTTGAAAAGCCATAGCAAGCAGCAGTGAATCAACCCCCCTGCATGTCTCCGTAGGGCCCCCTCTCCCTTCGGGTTCCCCCTTTCGACCTCGGCATACCCCCTCCCCCCTCTGCTGATCCCCCCCCCCTCTCGTCGGCATCGTGTCGAACATAGCTTGCAAAAATCTTGACACGATGCGACAAGACCATGTGCGGCAGCACGACAAATCTTGATTTGTATCATAATTTATCTTTTTTTTTCCTATCAAAAGTATTGTTAGACAATTTTTTACACCAGAAATATCACCTATTGTGATGACAATATTAAAAATCATTTATGAAAGTATATGATGTGATCATATCCATTAAATATATATTATAATATTCGTTCATACCAATAAAACAATTAATTTAACTTTTTAGAACTAAAAGTATCCAAATAATATTTAATAGTCACTAGAATAGTCAATAAAAACATTTTTCAAGAATATTCTATAGCTTCATAATAGTAAGTGAATACATAATTGTGAAGACATCTGCCTAGACGGAAAGACATCCAACTAAAGGCTGAGCGAATGTCTATTTTGTAGAGACCCAAAAAATCGTCCCAAGGTGGTGCTTAGACAGGTTAGGTGAGCGCCTTATATAAGTTCCATGAGACATGTTTGTTGGATCTTATTTTTTTGAATATCATTCGAGTAAATAATTTATATATGATTTACATTTACTTAAAATATTAGTATTTTAAATTTAAATTCAATAAAAAAATATCTCTCATCGATAAAAATGAACTCTCTCATCTAAGAAGAAAACTATGGTTTTAGTAGTTTTATCAAAATGTCGACTTTTTAATCTTTTATAATTTGACATAACTAAAAATTATATAGGAAAATTTAATTATAAATCTCTAATTGTAATAGGGAGGTCCTTACTGTAATATGATTTAACATATATTGTAACAGGAAATAACACTTACCGTAATGAGCTACAACTCTGTCAGAGACTAGAAAATAAGTCAAATATCTATTAGGGACTTCTAATTAATTTATCTAATTATATAATTCAAATAGATTTTATAGAACACTAAAAATCTAAAGTCTGATAAAAGAATTCAAATGTACATATCCAAAGGGCTCACTCTCATACTGATAGCATCTAAATCCATGTCAAGAGGAGAGTGACTCTCTTAGAGAAGTCACACACATGTTTCACTTTTTTTCATTAGATTTAAAATTTTAGTGTTCTATAAAATTTATTTGAATTATAATTTTTTTAGTATTTTCGCAAGTCAATCTATTTCTACGTACTCGTATATTGGAGAATTCAATGCCTCAAACTCCATATTCTAACACTATTCATTATATTGTGAATATTGCCACAATCATTAAATGTTAAAGAATCCTAATTATTCGAGATCCATTTAATTTATTCTGCTTTTAATATTCGTAATACATATTATGTTATAATTTTAGTTATAATGTTATATTAATATTTTATTATAGAATTATATTTCAATTATTCATATATTATATAACTTTAGATACTTAAATTCCATATAAAATATAGATTTCACGTTAGACACTACATCAAACGTCTAAGCGGCGCTTAGGCACTCAAAGATCCCAAGAACGTCTTGGGGCGCCTTGACAACTATGAGTGAAGGTAAGATTTTTGGTAAGAAAAAATATATGACAAATTTTTTGTGCAAATATAAAAATAAAATAGACTAAAGTCCAATTGTACTTTTAATATGTAAAAAACACTAAATAGTATTGAGAAAAATATTTCTTAAAACGTAAAGGAATAATCCATATGCGACTTTTTTAAAACAAAATTTATTGTTATATAAAGATATAGATATATAATAATTATTTAAATATTGTCAAAATATACTACTTTTAAATAAAAAAATATTATGAATATGTCATCATAGTGAACTTCTGTTAGACAGAAGATAATATTTTGTCAAAATTATAATTTTCATATTAATTTAATAATTCTTATAAAAATATGTTGAGGGTACTTTTTTGAAGACTTTGATAATGAGATTTAAATGCTAAGATAATTTAACCGAAGGGTAAAAATGAAAAGTCTTCCATAAATTAGACAAACTCATGGTTAAATATATGGAAAATAACACCACATCATGATAATGAAGTATCCGTAATAAATTTTAAGATAAATTAATTAGAAATTCTTGATTGTAACAAAGAAATTTTTACTGTAATAAGACTTAACATACAATAACATTTACTATAATAAGTTATGGCTCAGTATTAGAAAACAAGGCAAACATCTATAAAGACTCTTAATTAACTTACTTTATTTTTTATTTACAAGTCATATATTTAAGGGAGAATTAATTATTAGTTCATGGCAGGGATCTCACATTATTTTCAAGTCCCTATAAACTTTTCAACAGCTTTCTAATCCCTGTTTTATGCAGTACTTATTTTTAAGTCCTTACTTTTAACCTTCGTTATCCTCCCCCGTTATTTCAAAAGTGTGTAACCGTTATCCAAAAAATTTGTAACTGCGTAAGTACGTATTCACACAGTTACATGTGTAACTACTTAAGTATGTAAATCTTGTAACTATGTAAATATGTAATTAATTACATACTTACGCAGTTACATATGTAACTACACATAAATTTTATAAGTTTGTAACTCTGCAATTAGGACTTACCTAGTTACATACTTAAATAGTTTTAGAATGATTTACCTAGTTATTTTAATTCATAATATATATACTAAAAGTGTGTAACTGCATAAGTACGTACTTACACAGTTACATATGTAACTGCGTTAAGTATATAAATCATGTAACTGTGTAATTACATACTTACGCAGTTACACATGTAACTATATAACTACATAGAAATTTTATAAGTTTGTAACTCTATAATTAGGACTTACCTAATTACATACTTACATAGTTTTAGAAGGATTTATCTAGTTATTTTAATTCGTAATATATATATTAAAAAAAACTGTAAGTATGTAAATCATGTAACTGTGTAAGTATGTAATTACATACTTACGCAGTTACCCTAAGTTACAATTACAGAGTTACAAACTTATAAAATTTCTATGCAGTTACATAATTACATGTGTAATTATGTAAGTATGTAATTACATACTTACATAGTTATAGAATTTATATACTTATGTAGTTACACATGTAACTGTGTAAGTACGTACTTACGTAATTACATATTTTTGGTATATTACGAATTAAAATAACTAGGTAAATCATTCTAAAACTATGTAAGTATGTAACTAGGTAAGCCATAATTACAGAGTTATAAACTTATAAAATTTCTATATAATTACATGTGTAACTGCGTAAGAATGTAATTACATACTTACACAGTTACATTATTTATATACTTACACAATTACACATGTAATTGCGTTTTCACACTTTTGGTATATTACGAATTAAAATAACTAGGTAAATTCTTCTAAAACTATGTAAGTATGTAACTAGGTAAGCCCTAATTAAAGAGTTACAAACTTATAAAATTTCTATATAATTACACAATTACATGTGTAACTGCGTGTAATTACATATTTACACAGTTACATGATTTACATACTTACGCAGTTACACATGTAACTGTGTAAATACGTACTTACACAGTTACACACTTTTAAGATAACGGGGGAAGATAACGAAGGTTAAAAGTAAGGACTTAAAAATAAGTCCTGCATAAAATAGGGATCAAAAGAATGTTAAAAACTTGACATGGACTTGAAAATAATATTAAATCCCTGTCAGGCACTAATAATTAATTCTCTCTATATTTAATAACAATAACATATTTGTTATTTTCGTGCATTAATAATTTATATAGAAAAAACCTTGGATAATTTGTTGGAACTGTGCAGTGCAGGCCACACTCAGATGGCTCCCATCCTCGCTTTTTGCCTTCCGCGAACCCCCGCGACCCCGTCCTCCCGGGATGCCAACGATCTGAAAAAAAAACGAGAAAAACAAACGGGAAAAGTGAAAAATTTTCTCTTTTTTCTCTCTTTCTCTCTCTATATATATCTGAATGCTTCAGATGATCCGTCTAGGTCGCTTCGTCTGCCTCCCGCTGCTTCTGGCCGGCCGCCTGCTGCTGTCCCGGCCCAGTACCCCGGGCTGGTCGCCGCGTTGCCGTCCTCCGCTTCGTTCTTGGCGGCGGCGTCAGCTGCGGGGTCGGCAGCCATGAGGGCTCCTCCGGTGGCGAAGAAGGTGAGGCACGAGATGGAGATGTTCGGGGACGTCAGGGTCGACGACTACTACTGGCTTCGCGACGATTCCCGGACTAATCCGGAGGTGCTGAACTACCTCAAGGAGGAGAATGACTACACGGATTTCGTTATGTCTGGTAAAATGATCGGAGCTCTGGAGCCCTCGTGTAAAGATAATGATGTCGTCGAAGTTGCGTAGTTTAACGGGCGTGCTAAAGAGATGTCTTACTTTACAATGCCATTCTTCTATTCTTTGGTTGACGAGCAGCCTTTGATGAACTACTATCAACCAAATCTTGTTCCTGACTGCGTGCTTGACCGTCAAAGTTAGTGGAGTATCCATGGGAAGCTAGTGTAGTCTGGAAATATCCGAACTTTCTTTGATTGTATAATTATCATGTTTTATATCTGTGCTTTATTTGGTCACGTCTTGTACAAGTTTTACCGATTCAATAGATTTATTTAGTGTCACGGATGAGATTACCTCAAGAAAAGTCTCAATGCAACTGCTTCCTTGAGAACTACGACAAAAGACTGCGATGGCATGCGCTTTGCATATAGGAAGTAACTATATATTGCAATATGCCAAGACGATGAAAGCTTTCTCATATGTTACTGATACTCCCTGGTATCCGACAATGCTTATAGGGACAAAAACTTTTGAGGATCAACTCTATGCAGAGATTAAAGGAAGAATCAAAGAAGATGATATATCTGCTCCTGTCAGGAGAGGTCCATATTACTACTACAGGAGGACTTTGAAGGGTAAGGAATATGTTCAATACTGCAGGCGTCTCATCCCTAATGGTGGAGCACCCCCTTCTGTCAATGACACTATGCCCACCGGACCAGATGCTCCAGAGCATGTTATCCTCGACGAAAATATTAAAGCTCAAGAGCATGGCTACTATGAGATTGATGCATTCAAAGTACAGTACCTTGAATTCAAATATTCATATGCAGTCGTGAGTTTTCGCTATTGTCCTTGACCATTGTTAGTTACCCGGTTTTATCAGGTAAGCCCCAACAATAAGCTTGTAGCATATGCTGAAGATACGAAAGGCAATGAGATCTACACTGTTTATGTCATTGATGCTGAGACAGGAAGCCCTGTTGGTGCACCTCTAAAAGGCATAACATCATATCTCGAGTGGGCAGGTGATGAGGCATTGGTTTACATCACAATGGATGAAATCCTTAGACCTGACAAGGTTTCTTTCACTCTGAATTAGCTATATATAGTGTTCTACAATGCATAAATTCTTCCAATAAGAAAGCTCTTTTACTGTGTGATATTCTAAGTGATTCCATCTTGTCTACCTTATGTTGTCTTATGTAAAATGAAGAGAAAGCTCATTCGTTATTAACCAAAAGAAAATTTTGTAATCAATCTCAAAATAGAAACTCATTTATTTTTTACATCTGAATGAATGCATCAATAAAATAAGGGCACAGTTGATCATATATCTACATTCAAGACAGGCATCCAGTGAGTGGGAGATCATCCAGATAACTAGATTCCAAGTCACTCTATATCTTTAGAGTCCATTACAGCATTACCACATTCATGTAAGGAACCCTCGTCAAAGTAGTCGAGGAAATTTGCTTGCTTACAGAACCCCATCTAATTTGTCTCTATCAGCAAACTGCTGCATCACATGTCTATATCCCCTCTCCACCAAATAACAGTAAAAATGTCAATTTTTTTGTTCATCATCTTTCTGCACCTCTGCTTAGCTAAAATTATTCCTTTGACAAAACACAGTTGTCAAGGTGCCAAGGCATTTTAAGGTGTTTGTTTTGGGGCTCCTTGAGCACCTAAGCGCTTAGGCGCCCATCTAAACAGCGTGTGGGTGCCCAAGGTGGTGCACAATATATGGTATATCCCTCCATATAAAATTTATATATCTATAGGTATATAATAAATCAATTATCATAAAAATGCAATAACATGACATTATAATTAAAATATATAACATAATGTTCACTATGAAGCATATTAAAAGCATAAAAACTTTTATGGTTCTTGAACAATGAGGACTTTTTGACTATGGATTCTTCATTATCAATACATTAGATTGTGAACATTGTCGCAGCTTTAGTCATTAGATTGTGAACAATCATAGTCTAATGATTGCGACGTAGTTCATAAGCTAATGATTGTGAAAAATGTTAGAATGTGGAGCCTCTCTCCAAGGTGCATGGTCGAATATGCAGATCGACCATGAGACCAATGGCTTTGGTGAACAGGGAGAAATGGGATTGGGACGTGGGAGTAGGGTAGGGAGCCTTTTTTTATTATTATTTTTTAACAGTTGAATCTCTGAAGGTGCCCAGGAGGACCAAGGCGCCCACCTAGGCCACCTTGGTACTTGCCTGGATTGCTTTTTGGGTGCCCAAAAGCTGGGGGGGGGGGGCTGGGCGCCTTTCCTCCTAGGCGAAGGCGACACCTAGGCACCCACCTTGACAATTATGCAACAAATGGGTAAAAAGAGGGAAAACAAGCATTCATACTCTACTTCAATACTTAATTGTTTACCGAACCTTTTTCTCCTAATTGTCTATTAACCTTTTTTTTTCTTAAATTTCAACGCATCTGCATTCAGATCCCATTAGAATCTAGAAGCTCTGACATATCCATATGACTCTACAGGATTCTATTATTTCTATATATTCATATAACTCTATAGGATGCACTACGTAACAGTATGTGCATTGCCCTTGGTATGATGAATTCATATGAATGTGGTTATATTATTTTTTCAATCTAAAGAGCAATGTTGCTTTCACACTCTAAAGGTTGTTGTTCCAGTAATCTCCTTTGAAGTGATCTGGGGTCTGCTTGGAAAGAACATCTTTATATACATTATAGCTATATTACATTATTCATGCCTGTGCCACTGTTTTTCCTTATTGATGGGTTACAAACTGGTGCAGATCTAATACTATGTTAGTGCATGTTGTCTTCAAATACCACACAACAGATATGAAGCAAAGTCAGTAATTTTGAATAGCCTAACATTGTGAAATGCTGCATGTTATTCTCAACATTCACCATCTTTTGTCCAAGAATGGAATATCAATAAACTAAGGGCTCAGCCAATGATATATGTACATTGGAGGCACACATATAGTCACTTGGAGATCACATAATTTCCACAATATCTCTCTCTATCTTTCTAAAGTGCATTATCACGTTCATGAAAGTAATTCTACATAAAGTTGTAATTAAACAAGAGTAGCAACCCTCGGACTCTTCCTTACTGTTCAGTAATATTTGGTTTTCATCTGGTGGACTTCGTAGGTCTGGCTGCACAAATTGGGATCTGACCAGTCAAGTGACCATTGCCTTTACCATGAAAAGGATGATATGTTCTCTCTTGGTCTAGAGGCTTCTACAAGCAAACAGTATTTGTTTGTTGCATCTGAAAGCAAAAACACGCGGTTTGTATTCTACCTAGATATTTCTCGACAAGATGATGGGCTTGTAACCTTGACTCCCCGCATAAATGGCATTGATACATTCGTCAGTCATCGAGGAATCCATTTTTTCATTCAACGAAGAACTGAAGAACTCTACAATTCAGAATTACTTGTTTGTCCATTGAATAATACATCTAGAACAACTGTTCTTCTTCCTCATAGAGAGAGGTACTTAATCCTGTTCATCACTTTTTTTGAACTTGTTTTCTTTTTTTAAGTTAAAATTAGCTCTTCTCTTTCATATGGGACAGATTTGGTCATGAATGACTACTTTGGACTTTGTGAGTTTCTAATGACTGATGAAGGAAAATTACCAACTATCAAGATATATACCACATGTTCACAGGTGGTGCAGAGATCTTCTCTTGAGCAAGCTGTTTCCCGGCCTTTTCTGTTTGGTCGTGGATCCTCTTGTCTCTGTTTCTCAGGTCCTTGACCCTTCACTGCCTGGTAGGGTGTGGTTGCTGATCTTCAAGAGGGTTTTATTGCAGACAGAGACACTTCGGCTCCTGGACCTGCTCTTCTTCTTGTTTCCTATTCACCTATCGGACAGTGAGGATGGGTGGACGTGGAGGTGGGACAAGGAGGTTGTTTCTTGGTGATCTCGGCTTATCGTATCATATCAGATGGAAGGGATTCATCATAGCCTGCATCATCAGGTTTGGAAGCCGAGAAGCCCGTTGAAGGTGAAAGTTCTGCTTTGGAGAATCTTGACTGGGAGACTACCCATGAAGGATAGGCTGCACCGGTATTTGCCAGAGATTTAGACCACTTGCGCCCTATGCGGAGAGGACGACGAGACTCTAGGCCATATTTTTACTGGTTGCTTCTACAGTCAAGGAGTTGGGAGGTGGCTGTGAGGACCTATTGCATTCTCAACCATCAAGTTGAGGTTCGGCAGCTGATTGAGCGGTGGGGCAGACAATAGCCTACCAAAGGGGATAGAACAGTCTGGTGGCTCATTCTTTATGCCACCTTATGGATGATTTGGGGGGAGAGGAACAACTGGACATTTTTGAGACTTTCTCGAGATGTAGAGGCTCTCTTTCTTGGGATCGGTAGTAAAGTTAAGGAATGGGCTTCAATTGTTTGTAATGTGAACCATTCCAATTCTACACTTTTTACTTTGTTGTGGGGTCAGTGATTGCCACTCCATCTTGGTGTGGCTTGTCATATGTAGGTGATCAGGGCTGTTTTTTTTTGGGGGGGGGGAGTATCCCTTCTCCCTTTTATAATATACTTGTCATACTATCCATATTTCCAAAAAAAAAAAAGATATATACCACATGTTCACATTATATAATGGTTGAAACTTGACGTGGTCTTCAACATGTGATCTGCCTTGGGATCAGCTGGCTGAAAACTAATATGGATAGCCAAGTTCAAGCCAGAAAATGGCCAATATAAGCCAGACATGAGGTCAATCTGCTGAAATTGGTTGATCTTTGAACCTACTATTTCAGTTGGACTTCGACATAGGCATGGTACCATTGCTTTTGTTCAATATGTTGTCCCACAAGAGTGTTTCTGAACAATGAACATAGTGGAAAGGACCAACCTTCGTAGATTGCATGCTGATATTTTGATCCACTAGTAGAGGGGAGTGTTTACTGGGTGGAAGATCTAGAAGTTTGATATGATCTCATGTTGATGTAATCTAAATAGGTGAATGTCATGGTTTCCCCTTCATGTAGTTCGAGGATAATGCTTCTTAAATCTTGGAAGCTCAAAGAGTTTCATTGGATTTGAATATATGGTACATATTTTCACTGGTAGGAAAACATTGGGGAAATCAATTTTCTAGTTCAGGCATGGACAATCATTCCTACAACCAGATGATACACTGGGTTACACAAAAGGATGTAAAAAGAGTCACCTCACAGCTTGCTGTTGGTGATGGTAAGCAAAATTACTTTTTGCATGGCTCCACTTCCTTTCCATGCTTTCCGCCTTGATGTTAACAATACTTGGACTAATGCATTGATTCCCCCTCAAAAGGTCCTCACCAATATTAATGACCCTATCTACTATTTATTGTAACCTTGAAGTGTTTGATGATATGTGCACCTCATCTGAATTGTTTTGTTATGTTAAAAATTGTCTTTGAAGTTTTCCATATACCATATACTTGACAATGGGGCACATAAAGGTTCCTTTTTTTTTGGGTTCAAATCCTTCCTTTCTGTATGAAGCTACCATTAACAGTCTTGATGTTGCTGCTCTGATAAAGCTCTTTATGAGTTTCTTTTGAGCTATCAAATCACTAATCAGGATTTGTTGTCCAGTATAAAAATACAGGATGTGAAACTGTTCAAAGATCATCTTGTGTTGTATGAGCGTGAAAATGGTTTACCAAAAGCTACCATCTACAGACTTCCACCGATTGGTGAAGCAATAGAGCATCTTGGCAGTGGCCGGACAATTGATTTCATTGATCCTGTCTACTCAATTGATCCCGAAGAATCTCAATTTTCTTCGAACATTTTAAGATTTTCTTATAGCTCGATGAGAACTCCACCTTCTGTCTATGACTATGACATGGATGCAGGCATTTCTGTCCTGAAGAAGATTGAGATAGTGAGATATGCTCTCTACTTTTAATTTTTCTGTGCTGGTATTTTTTGGATAAATCTTCATTTAGACCAGTAAAAATGAATTCTAGTTTTATGAGATTTGCTTATGGCCAGAACTTGTTGCATTATTGTCTGTAGAAGACTGATAAAGGTCCACGGCAATGGTCCGTTATATATTAGTATATTACACATCTTCATTGTTTGTTTCTGCTTGTAGCCATGTCATGGTGTTTAATGTACTAAGGCCTTACTTTTCCCCCTAAGATATCTATTTACGAATGATATCGAATGACTACTTTGTCTGTTAATACTTAATCCTTTTAGCACCTGCCGTGAGCTTTCATTCAGTAATTTAACCCTGACCTCCATGTGTTCTACCCGATTAAATATTTTAAAAGTATGTAGTTGTGCCACTTTAACTTGGATCTGAGATCAAATTACTGGAAAGCATGTGATCTCACCATTTCTTGTATTTTTTGGCACAAAAAAATTGCCACTAGTTTTCTGGTATGGGGCATGAGATTGTCAATAAACATATATCCAGGGGGACTTGCATTATCTGGTCATCTAGCACTGCTCTCAGAATTGCTGTAGGGAATTTCTAGATAATTGTTGGAGTTAGCTGATTTTAGAAGTACCTTTGCATGCACTTAAAAACAGCTCATGTTGGATACACCATTCCAATGCCAGCCACCTCTAAATTACGAATTGCCTGACCCACCTATGCCTTCTTCGGCGTGCTGAGGGGAGGGAGGGTGTTTTCCTCCCTATATCCAGATGTTCTGATGGATGATTAGGTCAATGCCGTCAAAAGTTTTCTTCTGTACCTTCGTTAGCTACTGCAGCCTATTGTTTCTTTGTATAAGTTATTCATGTTTGGCTAGTATCCTTTCTGTCTTTATGCAGCATAAAGTAGAGGAAATTCTTGTGATTTTCTATAAAAATGTGAAATTCTGTTCTATGAAAGTAAAAAAATCATATCAAACTAAATTAATTTCAGGTCCTGGGAAGCTTTGATTCATCAAATTATGTGACTGAGAGAAAATGGGCGACTGCTTCAGATGGCACTTACATACCCATTTCAATTGTTTATCAGAAGAATCTAGTAAAACTAGATGGCTCTGATCCTTTACTGCTTTATGGGTATGGTTCTTACGAGGTAATTATTGATTTTGCTATTACACTCGGGACAATTTGTTTCTATATGCATGTGAATGACTAGCATTGGGTCCTGCCTTGTGCAATTACACTTTTGCATGTTGCCTTCATATTTTGGCATGTGTCAGTAACATCTAGAGCCTTATGCTTGCCTTGGCCATCCCAAATCTTGCTATTCAGAATTAGCTAATTTAAAATCAGAGATGAACTACTAGATGGACAATAGCTGGCGAATAATGTTAAGTTTGCTTTTCATTTATTAATTCTTCTGAATCTTTTGAAATGTGCCAATATAGAATGGATCAAATTCTGGGCTGGTGCTGATGAATTTGACAGCCAGTCGGTTCTAATACTCCATGAATATATCTAGCATACAACCATGAAATTACTATATCTCCTCTAAAAAGTGCGCCACAGATGTGCAGATAAATGAGTCTCTAAAAAAATGGGCAACAGAGATGCATTTTAATCACCAGAGCTGCAGAGCATCAACTTTCTTCATATGGCTGTAATAGAATGTTCCTCTCGTGGTTTTGGCTAGATTTGGGGTGTTGCAAAAAGGATCATAGTTGTCAAGGCGCGGTGCTGACATGGCATGCTTGGGGTCCTTCAGTGACTAGATATCCAATGTGGGCACGCTGCAGGTAGGAGGAAGGGGGGAGCAGGGTCCAGGGCTCCAGGGCATGGAAGGCAGAATCAGCCGATCCGGGATTGGCTGATTCCAGATTGGATCGGCCATCCGATCTCAGGGGGTAACCCCTTAAATATAATGGAATCCAAGACGGATCGGCAAGAATTGTTTGGAATCGGCCAACTTGAATCGGAATCGGCTGATTCTGAAGAAAAAATGAAATTAAAATGTTGCCGGCCCGAATCGGCCGGATCGAGTGGGTATTGGACCGAATTGGCCGATTAAGGCCGATTCGGATCCGATTTTAACAGATCCGGCCCGATTTGGGATGGATATCATGGATTTGGACTTATAATGGTTGATCCATCCACACCCCCCCCCCCCTTTGGGTATCAGCCATTTCTGGTTTTGCAGAAACCAGCCCCCACCCCCCTTTCTTTTCTTCCCCCACTGGCCACCCCCTCCTCTCCTCTAGCACTGCCAGTCACCTCTGCCACCGCTAACCGCCCTCTTCCTCCTCTTCTTCTTTAAGGTGAGGAATGTTTCAACTTATTAATTAAAAAAAATAGGAAAAAATGTAAGTTTTGGGACTTTGGAGTTGGGGGATTTTATTTATGATTGGTGAAAATAAGACAAACCCCCCAATTTTTACCCTATTTAGGGTTTAAAAATTAGGGATTTTATCTAATTACTTTAATTGAAGGTCAATTGAGTTTGTTAATCACTCAATTGACCTAATTGGGGCATGATCTAAAATTTAGGGTGTTTAATTTTGGGAAATTAGTTAACCCCCCCCCCCCCCCAATTTTTTTTACCCTATTTAGGGTTTAAAAATTGGGGCTTTTATATAATTACTTTAATTGAAGGTCAATTAAGTGTGTTAATCACTCAATTAACCTAATTGTGGTATGATCTAAAATTTAGGATGTTTAATTTCGGGAAATTTGGTAAAACCCCCTATTTTTACCCTATTTAGGGTTTAAAAATTGGGCTTTTATATAATTACTTTAATTGAAGGTCAATTGAGTGTGTTAATCACACAATTAACCTAATCGTGACATGATCTAAAATGTAAGATATTAAATTTAGGGTTTTAAAAATTGGGGTTTTTGTGTAATTACTTTAATTGAAGGTCAATTAAGCGTATTCATATTATATGTTTGTGTTTGCATTGTAACAGGATTATGGCTGACCAGAAGGGAGACTCATCTGCACTTTCAGAGAGAAAGATAGACATTGGATGGCGTCATGGGCATATGGTTGACCTGATCAGAAAGGGAGTACAATATCTTTACTGTAATAAACAGATGAATGGAGGTGTTTACCGCATGACGCAGCACATTGCAGGTATAGGAGGAAATGTACAAAAGTGTAATGCGATCCCCAAGGAGATTGTAAAGGAGATGAGAGCATATATGTTGGGGAGAGAAGAACAGAAAGAGATCTGCATTCAGCACCAACAAGAGTTGTATGAGGAAATATCTGGAAGACATGAAAGGAGGGACAAAGGTCTAATGAGGGATAGGTCAATTTTCCTTGATGATTCTGAAAGTTTTGATGAAGAAAATCTACCACAGGCATGGATGGCAGGGTCGGGTTGGCTGGGTGAGTCGGACCCAGCCGACCCCGACTCGGGTCGGGTCGGTGGAGCCGGCCGACTCCAATGGAGTCTGGCCGACCCTGGGTCGGCCAGAGTAAAAAAATATTTAAAAAATGAAAAAAATCAGAAAAAAATCAGGAAAATTTACAGAAAATTACCTAGACACATACAACATTCATTGAAATCAAACACATTGAAATTTAAATCTTATCATGTTCATGTACCATGAAGAACAATAACAATGACTAAAGACATAATCATTAATGTTCATACATTGCAAAAATTAAAATATGTACAAGTTGATAACATGAAATAAATAAAAATACCTTCTCAATTTGACATTTCTGAACCCTCATCCTCTACCTCATGAGATTGAATAGGTGGCACATACTCATGTCCTCCATACTGTGTATATCCAAAGCCAAACAAATAATTTGCAATGTCTTGGAATCCTCTTTGGATGCCTCGCGGTGTTGTTGCTTGTTGACTTGAACTTTCTCCTGAGTGTCCCGGAGGGAAGAAACTACCATATCCAGTAGTTTGAATATTGCCCAAATAACTAGGCCCACTACTAGAGCTGATGTCTGAATATGGCAATTTTGGGGGACTAAAAAAGGGTGGATATGAAGCCCCGTATCCCCAATCATGCCCTGCTTGCCTTTGTTGGCCTTCATATCCCCCGTGCTGCTGTTGTGCTTCCCCTTGGCTTCCTTGTTGTTGTTGGGGTGGTTGTGAATAATCTTCATATCCTGACATAATACCCCCAAGCCCATAACCTCCCGTGGCTCCAATACCTGCAGCAGCACCATCATCATCATCAGGTGATTGGGTGGAGTCATCACTCCCCACTGTTTTTTCTTTTTCTTTTGTACTCATCTTTTTGCGACGTTCATAATGTAATTTCTCTGCCTCATATAATCTAGCCAACTGAGATGGCAGGGGTGGAGCCTCAGAAAATGGCTGCCCAATATGTGTCTCTGCCTCAGGAGAGTCCTCTTCACCTTCTTGTGATTTTCTTCTTGGTTCTTCTGTTCTTCTTTTTTTGTTTGGCTTTGCTTTCTTCTTGCCTTTGTCTTTCTTTCTTTTGGGCTCTAACTGGGAGGTAGATCTTCTCAATTCTGGCTGAGATGAAGAAATACTAGTATCATGTACGGTGGAAGATCTTCTCAATTCTGGCCTCTCAGCTCTCTCAGGTACATGCTCTTCTAATAAAACATCGTCTTCACATGCTTGAACTAGCCGATCATCAGGATGAAAGTCAGCTAGCTCTCCCTCAGCTCTCGTCTCCACCCAAGCATGTAAAGGGTGTTCCTCATTTAGCAACTCATCAACATCTATCTCAGGAACCACCTCCTCAAATGGTCTACCAGCTAGCTGCATGAATCTCTGTCTTTCTATCTTTTGCCTTTCTTCTTTTTGCTTCACCCTTAAACGCATATTATAATAACAGTAAACCAACTTCTCTAGCCTATCCACACCCAGCCTATTGCGGATTTTTGTGTGAATAAGGCTGAATGTACTCCAATTCCTTTCACATGGGCTAGAAGAAGTGGTTTGACTTAATACTCTCACTGCAACATACGCTAAGGGATTTGTTCCAGCTTGCTGATAATTGACTTGGATCCACCATTCAGCTGTTACAATAAAATAAGCGAACATTAATCATTATAAGGATGGTGAAATCTTATATTTATGATTTTAGGCAAACACCCAAACATGTAAAACCACCTGGACTGAGTCTTTGAGCTGCATATGTCATGTCATATCATCCGTATATCCCAACTTTCATCTTATATCTCTCCACCTACAAAATGGAAGACATGGCATATGTCATGTCAAATGAATCATACATACATATGCAAAATAAAATATACTATCCTACCTCTGCCACTGCGTCTAATCTCTCATTCATGCTCCTTGCAATGCGAGTGATGACATTGATGGTGCCTCTCATCACTTCTCCGTCATTGTGCACATCATCTTTATATTGAATCCTAGGGTTGAAAAAATACCCTGCATATGATAAAAGAAGTTTAAGTATGGTATCATAAAATAATTCAGCAAGTAATTACATTAAATAAATTATCTGCAGCATGAAGATCATGGTGGAGAGTCATCTCCCATCGCTTGTCTATGGTGGCCCACCATTTTCTGTAGGCTTTAGGATTCCTTTCCCTCAACTTTTCCTTTGCCTTGTCCATTGCCTCGTACAAATATCCCATATCATTTTTGTCGTCACCATCAACCATTCTAAGGATAAGTACCAAAGGCTCTATTACTTTGAGGTAGTAGGAAACCTTCTCCCAAAATCGTGGATTGTTAATCAGGTCTTGGACTTGGAGAGCAACATCTTTACTATCAAGCCGTAGAGTGTCTACATGTTGCAAAAATTCTGTAGAATTAATCAATTGGCCCAATTGATGCCTATATTTCATTAGGCTCTCCAAAGAAATAAAATTGGATGCAAATCTGGTGGGACCAGCACGAAGGAGATCTCTCCCATCTGTGTACTTCCTCATCATATTCAAAATCCTGTTGTGACTATAAATAAAGGAAGTTATCATCTGAGCATCATCAATGATACCATGAATATGAGAATCTTTGCCTATGTCCTCCATCATTAAATCAATGCAATGTGCTGCACATGGAACCCAATAGAGATGGTGTCTCTTTTCCATTAACAACCTACCCGCAGCCTTGTAGCTCGGTTCATTATCAGTCACAACCTGTACAACGTTCTCTTCACCCACTTCCTCCACAACTGCATCCATAAGTTTAAACAAATATTCTGCATTCTTGATTTTGTTAGATGCATCAACAGATTTAAAGAAAATAGACCCTTCGCAGCAATACACAAGAAAATTTATCATGGATTTTCTTGTGGTCCCTGTCCAACCATCACACATAATGGTGCAACCACGTTCTTTCCAAATATTTTTGAAGCTACTCACCCATGTTTTCAACTCCTCATATTCATCATCAAGCCCAGCATCATAAATGTACTTCCTTGTAGGAGTCTTAATACCAGGCCCAACTTCCGCAATTGCATCCAACATACTCTGAAAATATGGGCTCTCTGCCGTATGTGCTGGGACACCTGCATGTAAAAACCATTTGACAATGCCTTTGATTGCACCCTTTGCTGCCTTTGCAGTGGATTTCACTCCTTTCAATGCCTGCTTGATTCCTGGTTGTTTTACAGACCTTGATCTATACAAATATGCATCCATAGGACCCTGTGTACTTCTAGGAAGAGATGTCCTAGAGTCATCTCTAGACACATGTGCACCTGATGTGCTTAAACCCCTTCGTCTCTCATCTTCGTCCGCATAAGAACGGCGACTAGCACGTGCCGCTGCAGTAAACTCAGTATCAGGATCATCATCATCATCTTCATCATCATCCACAGGAATTGGTAGATCATAATCTCTACGAATCTGTCTCCCAGAAAGCTCATCTTGAAGTTCTTGTTGCTGCTGAGTTGTCAATATTTTTTCTGCTCTCTTCCCCTTCAGATATGCTTTTATTTCATTTCTCACTTCCATTGGACAATTCGGACATTTTGAAACATTCCCAGCAATCCCAGCAAGATGTTGTTTAAGGCGATAAATGCCTCCAAACATCTCCTTTCTACACCAATTACATTTCACTTTTCTCTTAGATGCATCAAGGAGAGTACCATGAGCCCAACCAGGATTAATGGCCTGCTCCACCTCTTGCTCTTCATGTTCATGATGTGCCATATTCCTGTATAAGAATGCAATTAAATTGCACGTTAAATACACATAATCCCTAATTTATAAACTATATTTAGGGTTTAATTTGGAAATTTATGAAAAAAAATATCATGGACTATAAATATTGTACATACAAAACTCTAATCAACTCAAATGACCACACTGAACACTCAATTACACATTTATTATATTAATGACCTACAATTCTTATTTTTTAAACCCCTAATTAAGGTTTAAGTTGAGAATTAAAAAAAACAGATCATGCAATGTTCATACAAAACTCTAATCAAGTAAAATAACTATATTGGACACTCAATTACATAATAATTACGTTAAGGACCTAAAATCCCTAAATTTTAAACCCTAATTAGGGTCATTTGGGGATTTTCAGGGAAAACAGTCAATGTAATGCAATTAAGTCTACCAACAAACTCTAATCAACTAAAATAGTTCTATTAATCACTCAATTGCACATTAATTTCATTCATGACACAAATCCCTAATTTTTATACCCTAATTAGGGCTAAATTTGGAGATTTAAGAGAATGAAGTCATAAACATGTTAAATATGCTATAGATCTACAGATCTATAGTATATTTACCATTTCCTATTTTTTTAGATTTAAAAAAAAAATTTGAAAAATCTCACCTCACAGAAGAGAGAGAAGAGAACAGAGAGAGAGGAAGGGCGCCGGCGGCTGCTTGCAGTGGCGGCGGCCGGTGGCGAGCCTCCCGGAGCGGCGGCGGCGGCGGCGAAGGTGGCTGCTCCGGCAGGGGGAGGGGGGCAGGGGGCTGGGAAGGGGGGTGCTCGGGGTTGCGCAGACAGGGTTCTGTCTGCGCAGTCCCGGGACGGGATCCCTCCTTAAAGGGGGATCCGCGGGGTCGGGCGGGTCGGGGTAGTCGGGTCGCGAAGTCGCGCGACCCCGGCGGATCCGGCCCGACTACCAGGAATCCGCGGATCCCGGCCAGTTCCCCCGCCAACTCGGGTCGCCGGGCACCGACCCAACCCCGACCCGCCCGACCCCGACCCGACCCGCGCGATTTTGCCATCCATGACCACAGGTGGAAAGAGATTTTAGTGAAGCATGTCGTCAGAGTTGGCACATGACTAGAGAGGTTTCGGGATCAGGAGGTTCAAGAGGAAGAGGTGGTGGTAGAAGTGCATCTTCAGCGGTAGGAGGAAGAGGGTCTGGAGCTTATGAGACCTTGCAGATTCTTATGGACAGATTTCTATACAGAAAGGAAACTATAACATAGCCAACAATCAAGCAAGCTATAAAAGGAGTGAAAGCTACAGCTAAGCAGCAAAATGTGCAATCAAGAACATTGTGAAATGGTTTTTGCATGTAGGAGTCCTAGCACATACAACATCCAGCCCTTCCAAACTATGTTGGATTCAGTGGGAGAGGCTGTGCCAGGATTGAAAGCACCAACCCCTAAAGATATTTATGGGAAATATTTGGAAGAAAAAATTGAAGAGTTGAAAGAATGAGTTGCTTCTTTTAAAATAGTATGGATGATGAGAGGTTGTAGTATAATGTGTGATGGATGGATAGGGACTATAAGGAAGTCCATGATAAATGTCTTTGTATATTGCAGTGAGGGGACATTGTTCATGAAGTTTGTTGATGCAAGTGGGCAAATTAAAAATGCGGACTATCTTTTCAAGCTTGTGGATGAAATGGTTGATGAGATTAGGGAAGAAAATGTGATTCAAGCTGTGACAGACAATGAAGCTAGCTATAAGGCAACAAGTAAGAAATTGATGGAGAAAAGAAGACATCTTTATTGGGTATCTTGTGATGTACATTTTCTAGATTTGATGTTGGAAGATATTGGGAAAGACGAGCATGTTGCTGAGCTGGTGTCCAAGTCTCAGAAGATTACATTCTTTATTTATGGACATAACATAATCTTACATATGATGAGAGCATGCACTGATGGACATGACATCCTTCGTCCTAGTCCAACAAGATTTGTCTCCAACTTTGTTGCATTGGAGAGTTTATACAAGTATAGGCATGAGTTGGGCACTCATTCATAGCATCGATTATTTGGCACATGTTGACACTTGAGAGGAGAACCTAGGGATGTCGCTTATGACATACCTAGCTTCATTGAAGACCACCGTTTTAGGAGAGGATCTCTTATTATTTGAAATTGGTTGAGTCTCTAGTAAAGGTACTCATGGTGGTGGATGGAGAGTAAAAAAATGACATTGGGTATTTGTACAAGGCAATGGATAAGGCCAATGAACAGTTGAAAGAAAAACACCCCAAGGCATTCCAGAAATGGTGGTGTATTATTGACAGGAGATAGGAGTCCACCCTTCACCATGATTTACATGTAGCGGGCAAATGCATTACTTTTTACTTTTATTCAAGAAATTTTGGTATTATGAATTATCATCTTATTGTGTATAAATTTATGCAGGATATTTCTTCAATTCAAATATCAGTTCAGTAATTCCATGTAAAATGATGGCGTGGTGCTACAAGGAATAATAAATGTTATCAATAGATTATGTAGGAGCACTGATGAGTGCCTTAATGCTATAGTGGAGGTACACCTCTTATAAGTAATTTTTAGCCCTGATTTGTAGAATAATAAAAGTATAGTGATGTTAATTTTTTGCTTTGTCATATGGATAGATTCAAAATGAAGCTAGACATCTACAGGGATTATGACCTGCAACAAGTAGTAAAGAGAATGAGTCTTGGTTAGTAGCTGAATTGGTGGTATGAAATTAATAAGATTATCCTACATTAGACCAACTAAAAATAGTTCCTTATTTGTGCAGTTGAGTGGTGGGTTATGCTGGATTACAAAATTGGACAAACAAATCCCCTCGCTAGGATTGCAATTAGGGTATTGAGTCAGACAACTTCTAGCCAGTGTGAGAGAAATTGAAGCACTTTCTCACTGATCCATACAAAAGTGAGAAACATGCTAACTGTCACGAGGGTGGAGAAGTTGGTCTACTGTCATTATAATATGAGACTAAAAATCAAGTGTATCAAGGAAAGTTAGAAAAAAACAAGAACCGATATTGGAGAGCTTACGTGGCAGACCATGGCCATCAGATAACAGAGGCTACATATACTGCTGGAATCATTGATGTTGATGAATTGTTGGATGAAGAACACCTTCTTAATACATGGGTGGAAATAAGAGCAGCACAGGATGTCCCAGAATTTGACCCTTGAGTTGCTTATGGGCAGAAGGAGAGTTAGATGGAGTGGAGGCTCGAGACCCAGAGCTTAAAGTTAAGGAGGATCTACCTGTTAGAGAGAGACGACGACATTTTGCTTCACAACTAGAGACATATAGATTGCCTATAAGTCAACCTCAATTGAGAAGAGCAACCATGCAAAAAGAGGGGAGAGAATCTAGCAAGCCAAAAGAAAATCTTACAAATATGAGGCAAAAGAGAAGAAGGGTTTTGACTCAGGCAGCTAATGATGATGATGAGGAGGAGGAGACACTTCCACCTGAGTCGGAGGCACCACTTGCACGAGTAGCATGACGACCAATTCGTAGTGATGATTCGACACAAGCCACTAGTGGTGGTGATGATGATGATGGGGCTGTCGCTAGGGCCACAAGAGCAGGAGTTGGTCATAGAGACGCAAGATATATTGTGTCAGGATTTTTGCTGGTCATGGGGCTTACTACAAGTTATGTACTACAAACAGAACATCAAGAAAGAAGAGGAGAAGGACAAGGGGGATATGAAGGCCAACAACGTCAGACAGTTTATGATCGGCCACCTTGGGAGCCATATTATGAATCAGGATCTTCATATACTCCTCAATTTTAGTTTTAGCCTCCCACTTTACCATATTTAGATCTTGGCAGTTCCCCTCTTGGAGCACGAGGATGGACACCATAGCTTTACACAGATACAGGTGAAGCAACAAATTCATGTAAACCTGCAGGGATATGGTGCAAAGTTTCTTCACAATCTAGGAAAGTTCTAAACCAAACATATACACCAAGAGGGATTCAAAGAGGAATGCATGAGTTAGCAAATTCTCTCTTTAGTTATGGCTTTGAGGCTATGCAGACTAATGAAACATATGGACAATCAAATGATGATGGCTCATCACAGTCTGGATGGCAACTTGAGATTGTTCTTGTTATAATGTAAGTTTCCATAATCTAAATAAAAAACAAGACATCTTCATTTCATGTAAGGGATTTCAACTTCGTGTTTATCATAATTATCATTGCTCTATATTGTAATGTAAATACGGGTATGTGATTTTTACAAAAAAGTGAAGTTCTTGAATTGATTGATTTTTTTTTTCATTTTTTCTTGATTTTCTTCTGAAATTTCCTGATTTTTCTAACATTTTGTAAAAATAAAAAATAATTTTGTTAATATGGCCAATTCTGGATCAGCCAGAATCCCTGAGGATTGGCTGATCCGCGGCCCTGACCGATTCAGGGGTCCGGTCCGATCCGATCCTGCCTTCTATGGTCCAGGGAGGAGGGGAAGAAGGGACCTGTGATAGTGACAGTGGTGTGCGGCGGCTGGCGGTTGGTGGCGAGGGGGGGGGGCAGGCCACAGGTGGGTAGATGTATGTCGTGTGGCCCAGAGAGAGCTATGTTGGCCGGAGAGGACAGCTGTGTTGGCCAGAGATGAGAGCTGTTGCGGCCAGAGATGATCTTGACAGCAATGAAAGGATGTAACTAGCATGTATCTATCACATGATTCTCTGATCTCTCTTTCTGCCCTTACCTTCTGAAGATTCATATTTAATTTTTTACCTTCTGAAGATTCATTTTAATTTTATGCAACATACCTTAGCTTTGTGTTCAGGATGATCTAGCACTATTTTCAGTAATTCCATACTGCTGACTAGATTGTTGATAATGACAGTAAGTTGGAGAAAAATTGTCACTTTATTGAAACATCAAAAAGGTGAAGTGTGTTTGGAGTCCCAACTCTAAATGCTATAGAAAGGTTCATTCAAATATGATTTAGGTAAAGTGGTTTTTAGTTTTTAGACCTTCTAATCTTTTGCAATTGGCTTTTAATTCCCAAAACTTGGCTTTTAATTCCCAAAACTTGTCTACTTGGTTCTGGATCCAATTTCTTAGAAATAGGTCCTTCTATTGCAAACAAAAAGGACGTACTCCTAAATAAAGTTTAAGTTTCTTGGGTCTGGCACTAGAAGGATTAAAAGCTAATCAAGAAATATTAGGACTAAAAACTCAGCAAAACCTTGTATAAAACATGTTTGAGGTTGAGATGCTGCTTAAGCTTATTTGATATTTATTTCATGATGTGTGCAGGAAGTTCAAAATCTCCTAACCCACGATTGTATTAGTTACATCTGCCCTGGGAAAGCAAACATCATATGTTATGTTAGTGTGAATGGATCTGTCCAAGCAGCATGTAGCAGCATACTGATTAGAGTAAAATTCATTGTCATGTGCTTCAAGCCACTTAATCAAGAATTATTTGTCCTAAGTTAATTGATTTGTCTTCTTTGCCTTATTTCTAATCCAATGTCTCTGTTGTCATCATCACTATATCAGATTATCTATCTGGTGTGTTCTTCCACTGCAGGTGTGCATTGATCCCAGTTTCAAAGCATCGAGATTGTCATTGGTGGATAGAGGATTTGTCTATGCAATTGCTCATGTTCGAGGAGGAGGTGAAATGGGGAGGCAGTGGTATGAAAATGGGAAGCTGTTGAAGAAAAGAAATACCTTCACTGATTTCATTGCTTGTGCTGAGTATTTAATAGAGAACAAGTACTGTTCAAAAGAAAAACTCTGCATTAATGGAAGGAGTGCTGGTGGTTTGCTCATGGGTGCTGTACTGAACATGCGTCCGGATCTGTTCAAGGCGGCGGTAGCTGGGGTTCCATTTGTTGACGTTGTGACAACCATGCTTGATCCAACTATCCCATTGACTACATCTGAGTGGGAGGTTATTGTGAATACTACCTTTGTTTCTATCACTCTTTCTTGGCACTTGTGAAGTACTACTAAATATGGGTTGCCAATGTGCTGGGCTCGCTTGCAGACCTGCCCCATGATTTGGACAGGGGTTGGGCTTTAAAGAATAGTCCATTTGGATCTTTGGGCTTGACCCGGTTTCTTTGCAGGCAGTTGGCTTTCTTATGCTAGTCCTGAACGGCCTATATATGCATGCTTCTGTGGACTCCAAGAGGCTTAAACCGTGTTTGCAAGCTACAAATTTCCTTTTTGTGTTCCTGACAATCTAAGCTATTTCCCCCTATTCACACTGGAGAGATCTTCTTTCCATTGAATCTGAACCCTCTTCCTCTCTCCTATTCCTGTCATCTTTTCTTGTGAGCCCTACTATTAGCATTACCATCATTATCATCCTCCAGATCCATCATCTGGCCACTGTTATCATCATCTTCTAGGTGCCCTTGTTGTTGTCAACAACTCTCCAAAACTTCCCTTCTTTGTCATCTTTTTCCTTTTTGGGAATGCCAAATTTCAGTGTGACCATGAAAACCTGCCAGCTGATTTTTCACCTCCTCATCTTATAGTGCCACTACAAGGTATTCTTTCACTGACCATGCTGTGTCATCTTTATCCTACTCCTCCAAGGTGTTCCCTTATGATTCCCTGTCCACACCAACAGCCATTTTCCTGGAGGTGATTTTGATGCTTGCTGGGCTGCCAATAGGAGAGAGGTAGTTTAGTATCTAGTAGGATTGCTTTCTAAACTATGGAGGGATGTGGTCATCAGGCTGGACCTGAGTCTTATGAAATTTTGACGGTCAGATATGTGAAGCTGGGCCTATACCTGGCCCAGACTCGCCTTTTGAAATGTCAGGTGGGCCCAGTCTTCCTCAGGCCTGACTTGAGCCCAGGTTGTTGGCACCCCTATCTTTAAATAAATTTATGAATGATGTGAAGTTCGTGTTCATATGTACATTCTGAAATCACTGTGTCATTTCTAATTCAAACAAGAATCTTTCACTTCTTTAGAGTTGAACATGTGCTGATTTAAAGTAAGATGTGCGCTTAATTTTATAAACTAATGTTTTTTTCTTTCCATTCTAGCCTTTTCCATGTTCCTAGGAACATGCTTGCCCCTTGGGAGTTGGGATCTGCACCCACTGATGTGCAATGGCACTAGTATGGATGCCCATGCACCAAAGTCTTCAGATTGTTTCAGACAATGTTCATGCATAAAAACTTGCTAATAGCAGTGGTTAAATAGATTTCAAAGCTTGAAGGATATGGGGGTGCATCTCATTGGAAAATTGAAGAGAAGAAACAAAGGAAAAGGCCATCCATCCTTCATTTTCTTGATATATATACTGAACTTTTCTTATGATTACATTATACATGTTTTCATGCAAAAGTATCTAGCTTCATTGAGCACGATAGTCTAGCTAGTCCACACTGGTGTTTACCATCACAGGTGTGTATTTACTTCTATGCTCCTTGCAATGTCTGAACCTTCGAAATGACAATAGACTCGTTTCAATTTTTTGGATGGTGTGTTAATTTGTTGATTTGTCTGAAATGCTTCCTGCAGGAATGGGGTGATCCTAGAAAGGAAGAATTTTACTTCTATATGAAATCTTATTCTCCGGTTGATAATGTGAGTGCAAATTTGCTTGTGCTTTGTACTTGTTTTTGGAAATAAATGTTGGTATTATATTGCGACAATGCAATAATATTTCCATGAATTGTGCATGCTTTTAACATGTTAACGATATCTTGTGTGCATAATTACTTTTTTTGTATAGACAATGTCTTGATATTATTACATTATCGTTATACTGTTGCTGATGGTTGTCAGTTACAGTGTTCTTGAAGTCCATCGTTTTCCCCTATTAGCAATTAATTAAAGGGAGTGGTGGGATGAGATAGCACGTCTGCCATGTTTGGAATATTTTTTTCTTAGCTTTGTCTAGCCAGCCTATTTTCCTAAAATCTCTGACTGCAGTCCCACATTCCCAGTAGCAAATGTATTGCCAAACCCCTTTTTGGAAAGGTTTTACTGGTTCATTAAGCTCTGCATGGGTAATCTACATGCACATAAGAGATGGATTCTGCAATCTGCAATGAGTAGACAACACTTGTTTTGGTCCTAATAGGCAAACTCAGCCATGGACAGATAAGCCTCATCGGCTATGTCCTCTGTCGTGCTTTGCCATGACTCTACACCAAAGAAGCAGGAGCTGTTAAAGCTATCGAGGAACCGAATTTTGGAGGCTAGCTTCATTGTCCCCTGGAGGATTCACCTGGTACCAGCTTGGTTTATCTTAGACATCAAAGCACTTCATTCAGTTAAACTTCTTCATAACATGGCAGCATCCGATTGAGAAGTAGGGTTATATTATGGCTTTGCTTATTTCCCAATTCAAATTACATTTGGTGTGGGAATATTATGATTAGTTCCTTGCTTTTTTCCCTTATTCTTGCACACCCACGCACTGTGTTTTCATCCTTTCTTGCAGGTAAAACAACAAATGTATCCAAACATTCTTGTCACTGCTGGTTTGAACGGTAGGCCATTTTTTTCAGTTATGATAAGTTCTGCTTTGTATTCTTGGTTTCAATGCATTGGTCTCTCTGATTGAGTCTTGCCGTCTTGCACTAGATCCACGTGTTTTGTACTCGGAACCTGCCAAGTTTGTTGCAAAGCTACGTGAGACGAAAACAGATGACAATGTTCTTTTGTTTAAATGCGAGCTTGGTGCTGGACATTTCTCGAAGTCGGGAAGGTAACTCACCTCTTCACGTTCAAGCTGCCTACACGATTCCTCTTTAAAACTGTTAAGATGAGCTTGTTATTTATTTTAAACAGCCATCGATCCAGTCCTCTTCCTGTTGTCTTTGCTACTTGCTCCCGAGGGACAATGGTTTGACATGTTTTCCTTGCTAACATCAATCCCCGTGACAGAATAGTTAGACAGGTCTTGAGGAAATCCCTTGGAAATCCTTGAAGAACAATGATTGCATACACATCTTTTTGTGCACCTCAACTCAAACACACACAATGAAATTTCTCCTTCTACCCAGTCAAGAAAGGGGTTGTTAGACATAATAAGAACAAGGGGTTGTTAAGCAAGTTCCTCCTCCAAGATAAATTGTTTTATGATATGCTCTATTCTTCGTAGATATCTTAATGTTTAACGTGTCCTCCTGATGCAGATTCGAGAAACTGCACGAAGATGCATTCACCTATGCTTTTATTCTGAAGGCACTGGACATGATCCCAGCTGCCGACTCCTGATCCATACAGCAAGAACTAACATTGCTTTCAACTGTCACCGTTAGTTTCAAGAGTTCTGTTTTTCTTCTTCAAGCTATTCTCATTCTATAGTTATTGTTCCAATCCCTAGTTGTGACCGATCCATTTATATTTAGTAGGGTATCATTAAATGTCATCCAAGCCAATCTCTTCTTCAGATTCGTGTTTCAACCCAATCCTGGGTATGGCCTGCCAGGAAGTCGGATTGCAGCATTGTCAATAGACTAATGCTTGTGTTAAATTTTATTTTTTTCATGAAGGATTTTAGCTTATTGTGATAATTTAGTCTTACTTCAACTAAGTACTTGTAATCTCAATAATCTCAAAGGGAGTTCTTTGGAATCAATCATCTTCTTAAATACGCCCTTGTGGTTAAGAGAGACATAAAATGGTTTATTCTTATGAGAAATATCCATTCTTTAACTTATGTCTTTATCCACTCAAGTTGCCTCGATACTTCAAAATCTTTATTTCGTCTCTCGTTTTAGGCGTAAATGCTTGGGTTCCCTAAATATGACAAATGGATTTTCATATCTAAGCGTGGTGCGTTGCAAAACTATTTGAATTCTAGGTATTTGGCATGCTTATTCATCATTTTCGGCTGAATCGTATGGCACCCATATCCATCCCACGGTGAGGTTTCTACCCGATTAAAACGACTATGTTAATTTTTTTTAGTAGTTAAACGACTATGTTATTTGCTATACTTGGGGAACATTGGGGAGGCACATTGTTTGATGCAAAAGCTACATTTTTTATGTGACTTACCAGAAACTTTTGATTTTTAGAATATTAGATTATAAATCACTGGATATTTGATTTTAAAACCTGAGTCGCTTAATTTTATAGCATTAGCTTTTAACTGTTAAGATGTCTACATGAAAATCCAAAGTTTTTCAGATTTACCGATTTATCTATATTCGTATTATTAATATAGACAGACACGTTAAATGAACAGATGTGGGTCTCAAATGCTCATATCCCATTATTAATACGTGTCATTTAATGCTGTTAAAGATATATAAACGCACAAATATACCCCTAAATGGACTCAAAGATGCGTTTAACATGGTTATGGTGAGGTATCTCATGCGAATATCTCTTTTAGAAGGGTACTGATGTAAATGCGACAGTTAGTTTTTTTTATAATTTTTTGTGGAATAGGGGTATATGTGCAAGAATCTCTAATATGTATTCCACATTTCTACTACTGCGTTGGATTGTCAATAAGATTTCTCTCTCTCTTAACTAATAAAATTATGAGAATTATTTAACAAGTATCAAAAGATGTGCATTACAGTTAGTACATCTAATAGGATTATATCATCTAATATATCTTTTCTGTCTCTTTTTTTAAACCGTGTGTCTTGCACTTGTGCACTTTTCAAAAGTGCATAAAATCTTTCTCAGGTGGAGAAATATTTTGTGCACTTTTGAAAAATGAACAAGTGCAAGACACATGGGCAAAAAACCCATGTGGCACCATCCACATGGGTTGGCAGCCCATGTGGCACCAAAAAAGTTGGTGCCACACAAGTTGTTTGCCCATGTGTCTTACACTTGTGCACTTTTCAAAAGTGCATAAAGCCTTTTTCAGGGAGAAAGATTGTGCATTTTTTCTGAGAAAGATTTTATGCACTTTTGAAAAGTATACAAGTGCAAGACACATGAGCAAAAAATTCATGTGGCACCATCCACATGGGTTGACAGCCCATGTGGCACCAAAAAAGTTGGTGCCACATGGGTTTTTTGCACATGTGTCTTGCACTTGTGCACTTTTCAAAAGTGCATAAAGTCTTTCGACTTTGTACACTTTTAAAAAGTGCACGAGTGCAAGACACATGGGCAAAAAAATCCATGTGACACCATCCACATGGGTTGGCAGCCCATGTGGCAACAAAATATTTCTCATCAAAAGTGCACAAAGTCTTTCTCAGGTGGAGAAAGATTTTGTGCACTTTTGAAAAGTGCACAAGTGCAAGACACATGGGTAAAAAATTCATGTGGCACCATCCACATGGGTTGCAAGCTCATGTGGCACCAAAAAAGTTGGTGCCACATGAGATGTTTGCCCATGTGTCTTGCACTTGTGCATTTTCAAAAGTTCACAAAATTTTTCTCAGGTTCAAAAGTGCACAAGTGCAAGACACATGGGTAAACAACCCATGTGGCACCGAAAGACTTTGTGCACTTTTGAAAAGTACACATGGGCAAAAAACTCCATGTGGCACCATCCACATGGGTTGGCAGCCCATGTGGCACCAACTTTTGTTTGCCCATGTGTCTTGTACTTGTGCACTTTTCAAAAGTACACAAAGTCTTTCTCACACTTTGTGCATTTTTGAAAAGTGCACAAGTGCAAGACACATGGGCAAAAAACTCATGTTTGCCCATGTGGCACCGAAAGATTTTGCGCACTTTCTCAGGTTCACAAACCTGAGAAAGACTTTGTGTACTTTTGAAAAGTACACAAGTGCAAGACACATGGGCAAACAACCCATGTGGCACCGAAAGACTTTGTGCACTTTTGAAAAGTGCACAAGTGTAAGACACATGGGCAAAAAACCCATGTGGCACCATCCACATGGGTTGGCAGCCCATGTGGCACCAAAAAAGTTGGTGCCACATGGGCTATTTGTCCATGTGTCTTGCACTTGTGCACTTTTGAAGTGCACAAAGTCTTTCTCCTAAAGGTGATGTGACATACTCTTATTAAATGTGTCCACCCTCTTAACACTAAAGTGTGCACTAAATATTTTTTGAAAATATTAATGATAGGCACCATCCACATGGGTTGGCAGCCCATGTGGCACCAAAAAGTTGGTGCCACATGGGCTATTTGTCCATGTGTCTTGCACTTGTGCACTTTTGAAGTGCACAAAGTTTTTCTCCTAAAGGTGAGGTGACATACTCTTATTAAATGTGTCCACCCTCTTAACACTAAAGTGTGCACTAAATATTTTTTGAAAATATTAATGATAGGTTCATGTCAGTGAGAGTATCTTAACGGTAGATCTCTAACAAAAATGTTTGCGCAAAAAAAAGTTCAAATATTTTTAGGGATGTTAATTTCTAATCCCTACTTTACTTTATTCAGATCTGCACTAATGATCTTTGAATAACATTTTATATTTTTTGAATGTGAGCAAGTGTTACTTTAAAGTTTTTCAACTTTTACTTTAACATATTTAAAGTTATAATATAAATCATATTAACAGTTATTTTAAATCTCACATATATTAATTTATTGTCATATATACTTTAACAACTTTGAACTCATATTTTAACGTCTTAGAACTTAGATTTTAAGTGATGTTAACAGTGACTTTAAGTTCCACATACTTTAACTCACCGTCATACACATTTTAACGACAATGAACTCTTACTTTAATACCATCAAACTCTTACTCTAATATCTTCAAACTTAGACTTTAATTTATGTCAATAGTTACGTCAAGTCTTACACATTTTAACTTAGCATCAGTCATACTTTACCAGCTCCGAACTTTTATTTAATGCCTTACAACTTAGACTTTAAGTTATGTTAATAGTGACTTCAAGTCTCACATATTTTAACTAACCGTCACACATACTTTAATGATCTTAAACTCTTACTTTAACACATTCAAACTTATACTTTAAGTCATATTGACAGTGACTTTAAGTCTCACACACTTTAACTCACTGTCACATATATTTTAATGACTCTAAACTCTTACTTTAACACATTCGAACTCTTACTTAAATGTCTTCAATTTTAGACTTTAATTTATGACAACAGTTCCTTTAAGTCTCACATACTTTAACTCAGCATCACACATACTTTAACAACTCCAAACTCTTATTTTATCGCCTTAGAACTTAGACTTTAAGTCATGTTAACAGTGATTTTAAGTCCCACATATTTTAACTAACTGTCACACATATTTTAATGACCTCAAACTCTTACTTTGACGTTTTCAAACTTAGACTTTAAGTCATGCCAACAGTGACTTTAAGTCAAACACACTTTAACTTCCCGTTATATATACTTTAATGATTTTGAACTCTTAGTTTAACACATTCGATCTTAAACTTTAGATCATATCTACAGTGACTTTAAATCCCATACATTTTAATTTATCGTCACACATATTTTAATGACTTCGAATTCTTACCTTAAAACTTTACAACAGTTACATATGTAATATATTGTGTAACATAAAAGGTTAAAGTAAACTTATAAACTGTTAAGTGTTGAAGAAATAAACAATTTGTCTTATTATAAGATGCATAAAATGTTGAAGTTAAAGAGAAGGTCAACCTCTCTATTAAAATATATGCATAAATGCGTTAAGGTAATACTATACTAGAGTTAAAGTAGAAAAAGAATCTTGTTAAAGTGTAAGAACAAAAAATAAAAATGTAAATGATAAGTTAAAGTAGGTGTAGAATCTAATTAAAGTAGACAAAAAAAATAGTTAAAGTAGATGAAAAAATAAGTTAAAATAAATGAGATTTTAACTGAACATAATGATCATACATATCTAATGGTAAAAAATAAAAGTATATATTCATGGAATGATAAAATGGAAAATAAAATAAAAGATAAAAATTATCTTTTCAAGAATTGGTTGTTAAGGTCTACCAAAAGGTGAAATTACGTAGGGCACTTTTTTTACGGATGAGGAAATAAGTTTTTCCTAATTTTTCTTATTTTTTAAAATTATTTATCAAATAATTAACATGATGCAGATGGTAATAAATCTTTTCCCATAAATAGATCAGTGAAAGAATGGAAGGCAACATTAGTGGGAGGCTCCAGTACGGCGGTGGTTTCAGGAGGGCATGGGAACCGAGGAAGACTCGGTGGAGCGGGACGCAGCAGCCCGCCGCGAGAGGCTGCGAGCCCTCAGAGCAGCCAAAGAGCTGCTGAGCATCCCCGACGAGAACGCAACCGCCGCTGCCGATGCCGGTGATGCCGATCCTGAACCAAGGCACCGTAGCGGAGATGACGTCCGGCTCGGTGGTTCCCAGGAGACCGACAGGAACCGGCGAGTTCCTTTTCCTACTTCCGTTTCTTTCTGATCCACTTGCTTTACCATCCCCCACCTCCAGCCCCATTGGTGAATCTTCCACACCCTAGAAATGGGGAAAAAAAAACAAAAAAAGGCGGGGGGAACTAGCTGTTAGTGGTGCTTACGGGGGGTCTTTGTTATTGTTGACTGTGCCCTGGGGACGTGGTTTGTGAACAGGTGGGTGATCCTGCTTTTGATTCCTTCAGGTTCAGTGAGAGGGCCTGAGTTCCTGGGCTGACGCAAATTGTTTGTTTTAATTTTTGAGAGTGTGATGTCTTTTCCATGAACTTAGGGCACATATTGTTGCAAATAGGTTAGCATTGAGAGGTCAAGGAGAGTCTTTTTGGTTTCTTTGATGCCCACGAACGTCGTGATGGAACTAGTATGTGCAAATATGCAATCCTGATGATGCAAGGAGGCGGTTGTGGAAGTTGGATACCGGAAGTTCTAGGATTGGCATCGTAAATGCGTTAGTGAGCAAAGTAAAGGGTAAAATTCTCCTGGCAAATCAAGTACCATTGTGAGTTTCCACCTTCCCTGGGCCACTGTTTGATATTTGAATTGAACTACGAAGAAATCTGCAAAACACTAATAAATGCACCGAAGTTGACTTTTGGCAAAGTATGTTCTTGTTTTTGTAGACTTGTGTATCTGCTGATTCATAGTCAAGTTTTGGCGTCCTCTGCCATAAATTACTGTATCTTATTCATATATCTGTGTTTTTCAAATGTTTAGTTCTTCTTTTTGATAGCTCGAGTGGTGCCATTGTGGGGCAAAGATCTCAAAATCTTGGATGTCTTTGTTTCGGATGTTCATTCTTCTGTATAATTTAGTTTCACAATTCTTCTTCCAAACTATGCTAATAGGAGTTTATGCAGAAAGAGTTTTTCCTCCCAAGATGCTCTTTTAACTTGCATACTTCCATTTTTCCTATTTCATGTAATACAATAGGGAGCCTGAAGTACCTGATGAAGATTCAGTTTCACAAGCTGTTACTACTCGTCATGAAAGGCTAAAGGCCCTTAAAGCAGCAAAGGAACTTCTCAGTACTCCAGATGATGGTGCGGTTCAAACTGGGAGCAAGACAGAAGATTCTGAAGAAGTTGAAGAGGAAAAGTGGGTCTTTATCTTTTTGCTTTTAACTTTTTACTATTTTCCTGGTCTTATTTGATTGGGTGGCTTCATGCGCAATTATCTTATTGTCATTCAATATTTTTGGCTGTTAAGTGTTTGCTGTTAATTTATTTATCTACCTTTTCTTCGTGCTTGTACTGAGAGAGGAGAGTAAAACTTGAATGCCAGTCTGCCCATTTATAAGGGATTCTATCCTGCCAGAGCAATTTGTTTCTGGTCACACTTCATAAATGCTTATCATCTCCTTCAGGGAACTTTTTATTGATTGACCAAATTGCTATTGTCGCTGTCTAATGTAGAATAGCCCCAAATATTTGCTAGGTGCTACGTAATATGAAGACATGTTTGACACAAATTCTTCTGTTAAAAGGGGGTGGGAAGCATCATGCTAATGGACACTTGGTATTCCATTCAAATGCCTTATACATTCTCTTGCCTATGTGAGCTAGGAGATTGGATAGAAAATTGGCTGATTTTCTGATCTGCACATGACATGTAAACCTGTTTACGTAACTTCTTAGGAGAACATGAGAAGCTGTTATTAAAGGTGAGAACAAGATGGTGGATCTGACGCTGGGATTTCTTTCTCTTGTTTTTTTGGCTGTTGAAATGGTTCATGGGTGTGCCTGATTTTGCCTCCCTTCATGGGACCCCGGAATCAGTAATGGACAAGCCCTCTAGGGCCACAGCAGAAAACCTCCTTAACCAACTTTCCTATACCCGCTCCCCATCTGATGTTGGGATCATGTTGGAAGGTCAAAGAGGAGATCTTAGAGAGATCAGGAATGACATGCTAGAAATCATGGTAATCCTATACCTAAAAAAACTTTAAATTGTGCATTTCGCTTGTTCGAATATTATTAAGTTAACACAATGAGAATATGAAGAATGTGAAATTCAGTCACACATGCAAGATTGTTTTCTTGGTTTCAGTTTAGTTAATGAGATTGGTTTCAACCTGTGTTCAGTTGAGTTAGGCCTTAGTCATGAAATTATTTGACTTGTTACCGCAGGACGAACATGAAGTTCAGGAATTATGTCCCTCATGACAAACAGCTTCAAGGACACAAGTTGGCGCCGCCAGTCTTGCCAAAGTTTGATGACCCAGTAGCTGTCGAATCAGTGCCTGAGAAAATCGAGGTAATTCCAGTTATTTGAGTCAATGAGATATACGTATTTCCTGCTCTCTTATGCTGTTGTCCCTGCTGCCTTGTGGAACCAGGACCCTTTTGTAAATATTGCTCCCAAGAAGTCGAATTGGGATCTGCGCAGAGATGTGCAGAAGAAGCTTGACAAGCTCGAAAGGCGCACTCAGAAGGCATTATACCAACTATATGGTTAGTACCTCGACACTGCAGCTTCTTTTCTTTTCATCTTTTGTTATTTGTAGATCGTGTGTTTACTTGCTAATATTGCGACAGTTGAGCAAGATGAACAACGGGAACGCGAAGCATTGGAAGGGAACAACGGAACCGGCCCGGAGGACTAGTGTGGTATTTTATCTGCTTCCGTCGCGGAACTAGTGTGAGTTTTGTTAGCCTTAAGAATCTAATGCTACCTGGAAAGGTTGCGAGTATAGACTTGATAGCGATGTAATTTCACTGTCAATCCAGCATTACGGAGTTTAAAGAACATTTAACTTGCTACTGATGTTTTGTAATTTGGATTCTTTGGGCTGTTAAAAAGTTCTATATATAGTTGGATTCAGTGAGAGACTGGCGGATTTTCATATGATGGTCCTTGTTAAACTTAAAACACATTTGGCATGTGGAAGATCCCCTTTTCCCTGCTCTCACGCCATGGTTTATGCGTTCATAATTAACAGTGATGCATGTTTAGCTGGTACTAGGACTCTGAATCCGGTTTATTTAACTAAGAATGCCTTTCTTATGTGCCCTTGTATATTTTCTTCGAGCCCATATTTCTAGGATCATGATACGCCTATGAATAGAAGAGGCATTTTGACACCGTGTTATGTGGTTATGTCGTCGGCGGGTTTCAGAATAACTTTTTCATGGTTATTCAAGAATCTCGTACTTTGTAATCAGCGAGGAGGGAGGGGCTTCTAATTGCATTCTCTAAAATAATGTTACTGTTGGAACCCCCCACCCCCCCCCCCCAACCCAAAAGAAAAAAAGAGGAGATTTTCAACGATGGGACAAAACATATTGGAAACAATCATACCACAGCAAATTGTGACGGTACGGTCAACTCATACTGTGCCATGGATCGCACAGTTGGTTCTTTCATGTTTTTTTTTTTTTTTTTTTCACATTTTATATATTTAAGGGGTCTAAATGATGTCTAATTGAGATGAAATTTTAAATATAAGTTAAGTAAATATAAATTATGATAATTTTAGTTTAATTTTTTAAATTAAAATTTTGTCAGGTAAAAAATACTTCTAAAAATTATTATGTCGAATTAATCTTAATATTTATGTATCAATCCTTTTTTATATTTATATTTTTAAAATTAATATATAATTTTTTGATAATTATGATGACTTCAAATATAATTTTATTTTTAAAATTAGATGGTGTCCTATTGAGGTGACACAATCAAAGTTGTGTCAGAATCATGGTTGATTGTATCGCCGCATATCATGGCGGTATGGTCGACCCGTACCGTCACGTACCATGGTAGTACAACCGACTTGTATAGTGCTATAGTCGGTTCCCCCTTCTTTTTTTTAAATTTTTCTTCCCCACATTCGACACATTTAAGAAGTGTAAAAGATGTTTAATTGAAATGAAATTTTAAACATAAGTTAATTAAGAGATAGTACAAATTATGATAATTTAGTTTAAATTTTAATTATTTTTTATCAAGTGAAATTATCTCATAAATTATTAGGTCAACTTAATCTCAATATCTATGCGTCAATAATTTTTAATATTTATATTTTCAGAATCAATATATTTTTTAATAATTATGATGACCTCAAATTTGATTTTATTTTTAAAATCAAATGTCGTCCTATCGAGATGTGTACAATCAAAATCGTGCCGGAATACGATGACTTATAATTTTCAACTTTTTATGTGATATTCTTATATTTTGCTCTCTTTTTTAATTTACTCATTTTAAATATTAATCAATTCACAAAATAAAAAATCATATTGACCTATTTCATACCGTATATTAACAGTATTGTACGATACGATACTGTACAATATTATAACACGAAAAATACGATATAATCGATCCGTACGGTACGATAAATCATAATTAAAAAGAGAAAGACTTTCTGCACTTTTGAAAGTGCAGAAATGCCTAGTCATCTTGCACTTCCTCCCTCTCATTGGTGGAAAAGAGGAGAGAGATTCATGTGCAAGCTTGATTCCCACCAATGAGAGGGAAGAAGTGCAAGATGACTAGACATTTCTGCACTTTCAGATGTGCAGAAAGCATTCTCAATTAAAAAATGAACTCTTTGAAGTGCGCCAAAGGTAGAAAGTAAGACATCATATTAGATATCAGTATTTCACATCTCTTTGTCCTTTTTTCCCCCAAATATAACTTTTCAACACCAATCATCATACAGAGCTACCAGTCAACTAATCCATCCAAAAACGTTCCAAAAGATATTTTAACGTAAGGTTCAGGGTGGTCTTTAAATATTGAGAACGACTTATTATTCACCAGGACGGGTCGATTGGGCGGAGTTCATAGCATATTAAAGGTTACGAGTTCCACTCCGATTGTATCTAGGGTTAGGGTTACGACGGATGATTCGTTGCAGATGGGAAACAAGAGTTTCTCTTAAGAGAAAGACTTAGTGCACTTTCATATTGCACTTTGCAATATGACTAGACACTCATTCCATGTGACACCCAATCATTGGATTGTCATTTTATCACCTCCCATGTGAGTGGTACCACATGGGATGAGTGTCTAGTCATATTGTACTTAAGTGCAATAGAAAAATGCACTGAACCTTTCTCTTCTCTTAAATAGATGAAGACACCAGAGGCAATGTAAAGGTATCTTTCAACTGTGATGGGTTGGAGCAGTATCTTTTACCAGTAGCTATATTCCAAGGAGGGAGTCTTGTTCAGGAGAAAAGAGGGATCTACAGCTGGGCATGGAAGGAACATGACATGGCACTAAACCAGGGAAAATCACAGGATTGGATCTTCGTGCGTTCCAGTCGTTCACCGCTACCCACACACGTCACAGCAATGATGTCGTCAAGGAACGTTGCATCATCCTTTTGCTTGAGAACTGAGATAAAGATCATAGCGACTAGATGGTCCTCTCTCCTTCACTATCACTGGTGTTGTGTGAGGTCCACATCACATGATTCAAGATCACAGTCAGTTAAATACTGTATGAGAAGAAGGTGTTATAATTATGTTTTAAAAAGTATCTAGTCGATATCAACAGCTCTCACTATCTTTAATTGTAAAAGAAAAATATTTCATCATTATTATTGATTCAAGGCCTGAACCTCTATAGAAACCTCATCTAGCCTCTTGAGTTTAAACATATCATAATAACACTCAGGTCTAACACAGAGATAAGGGGTTCATTTGATTGTGTTCCATCAATTTTGACATTTATATGTTAGTAAACTTTATTGTCACAACAGGTTTCATTCAAATTTGAACTTGATGTTAAACCATCATAACTTGAAATCTGTTCAGAGTTTCTAAGATTCTCCCCCTTCTTGAGCTTTGGCGCCTTGTGATTGGAGAGGAGCACTGGACTGTGTTGTGCTTGTCTTTGTTCCTTTGGCGGCTGTCCCCTGCGTATCTGTCTTCGTTTGTGGATAGTATTGATGAAATTACCCGTCCAGACGACTGGGTAGAAGTAGAAACACCCCACACCCTCTCTCGTTCCTCTTCCTTTCTTCACGACAGCCTCTAAATGCCGGATTACATGCTTGTTCCTCTGCCTTCTACCCCACTCATATGTGAGGCGATCCATTCTTCAGCACAATGTCACAAGCCTGACATATAGCTATGCCACAGAGCACTCTGCCACAGGCCCACAACCGCAGACAGAAAGAAAGGAGCTTGGTGAGAAGCATATGAGCCAAAAGAGGAGGGGCAAAATGTTTGATGGTAACACCTATGTAATGCACACTAGTGTTTACAGATGAAGATCCCAGCCTTCATGTATGGATGTATGGACAACCCACCCCCCCAGTCAATGCTCGTGTCTGCACTACAACAAAGAGTCACACTCAATTCCTCTGTTAGTTGTGTTGATGCTTATCCTCCTCATTCCATGCGGGGTCCAACGGCGGAAGTTGATACTCATCGGGTTTCAGCGCCAGTGCAAAGTCTGGTAGTGGCGGAGCCGTCTCAAAGATCCTGAAAGAAAGATTTATGAGCAATTTCATCTAGTGAATGGCAAGAACTAACACTCCTACACAAAAGCAAAATGCTGTAATAGGTGGTACTCTGAGGGGCAGTGGCTGTTCTAAACTTTTGGGTGTACTGCAGAGTTTTTTTTTTTGGTTGAATAGGCCAGTGGCAAAACCACTGGGCGTGCACAGCCCTGCCCCGGACGAGACCCGGGGACCCTCCCACCCACCCAAAGCTCTGCACCCGAACAGCCTTCAAAAACCGCTTATACATGCCGCGCACGACAACCTCTGCCGAAAACCCTCACGAGAGCGCTTGCGCACTTCCCAGCCATGAAAAAAACCCTTAAATGCACCAAAGCGCGCCAAACAGGGCTTGAACCCTGACCTTCGGTGTCCAGCGGGGTAGCCCCACCACTGGGCTACCCCTCGAGGGTGCAGTGCAGATCATCTGCCTACAAATTCAGTCTTCATCTTATAAAGTGACATATAGAGGGAACAAAGAAAGATGACATCATGGAGGTTGGTAAATCAACCTAAAGCAGCAATGTGCAGAACAAAAGTAGCCCACAAGCAAAAGAATATGGAAACAAATATTGCCAGTGATGCATCTTTCAAGATTTGAGTTTATGTTCACAGGCTCCTAGTGTGGACGAATAGGTCAGTATAAATGGCCAAAAGGAAGAAAATGTCGCAGAACAATCCATCACAGACACGCAGATAAAAGCATAGCTTGATTAGTGTGATGGGCTCAGAAAGGCTTGAGAAAACAAAAATGAAAACATGAACTTACTTTTCTTGGCTATAAAGATCCCGGTTTATCCGCACCTTACTGGAAGTGTCCTTGGGGATTTTCTCAGATAGGTACTTCATAGATCCCCATAGAGGAGGTGTCCTGCAGGGGCATCAGAACGTTTAGGATTTAATGGAAATGAAGCAGAAGTCTTGCTTGCTTCAATCAATGCTGTCTACTCAAGTATATTCTTAAAACTCTGATTAAGCTCCTGACTTATCAACAAAATGCAAAAGTTGAAGAATGCACTCCATACATGGATTTTAATGATTTTCTGTTTTAAGAGGGATAGTAATGATGGTGGCCAAATTAGGTTAACATTTTTCATAAACTACAATAATGTCACTCCATCATAATACACAGCCTCTCTTATGTAACTCTTCGTCCTATGAAACAGGACAGCAAGTCACAACCGTGCGGAACTTAAAGTGTTACAGCAGTATCTCCATAGAGAAGCAAAAAACAACCCCACGTCATAATACCGATGGACATTATGGTGGATTTTCATCCTGTCAACATGACAGGATCGTTGATGTTGATATATGATCAAACCACCGTGGTACTCTCAAGTGATCATTTTCCAGATCTATGTCTGATGCAAGTGAAATTGAAATAGGCTAAGGAAAGGAAAGTGAATGGGGACAGGAGATTGTTCCACAAATGAAGCTATGAGCATCACAAAATGTTTCAGACTGATTGTTTACTTCATAAAATAAAATTTGAATTGTCAAAGAGAGGTACTAGATAACCTTGATAATGGGGGTGCTGAGTTGAAGGCTTCACAAGCTCTTTTACTTTCTTTGAGAAACTCTTCTGCTGCTTGCAGAGCAGCCACGGCCATCCCATGAGATTTTTCTGTATTTCCCTCATCAAGTATCAGGCCATGGTAATAATATGCAGCTGCCTGTTGGTTGGAAATTTTTTATACAGAGACATGCAAATATAAAAAAACATGTGAGAATGTTGAAAGGAGAAAAGACGTTCAAAAGAAGTTCACCATGCTTGATGATTAAGAAAAAAACACTTAACCAGGGAAAGTTCTTTGTGTAGCAGACTTTCAGTTGATACTGAACTTAAATCTTGTTTGCTTATTGCTTTGGAAAACATGGAAACAGAAGTGAATGAATATCACGTAGAATTACCAGTCTTACACTCTTTCTCAACCACAGCGATCAAAAAGGAATCTGATAGGGCCCCGGCCGATCAGCTTGGGCCTGGCCCATCAAGGGCTCAGAAGAGGAAGAAGGGGGGCAAGACCTGGGTTCCCCATCATGGTTGTAGGTTTCGCCCGAAACCGAAACCGACACGGCGAAACGTGTCGGTTTCGGCCTTGGGCGACACGAAACCGGACCGGAACACTGTTCCGGTCCGAGACTTAATGGTTTCGGGCGAAACCGACACCACCCGGTGTCGGCCCGAAACCGGTGACACCGGGCAAAACCCGATGCGAACTCCCCTGAAAAGGGAGTTCACGTCCCGTGACCCCCTCAGATCTCAGATCTGAGATCTGAGGCAGAAGGGGGTGGACACTGCCGCAGGGCCGCAAGGGGGTGGTTTCGGCTTTTCTTGTGGGGGGGGGGGGGGGGGGATTTTTTCTGCCGAAGGTGGGAGGAGAGGCAGGGGCGCAAGGGGGGAGGGGGACGCTTCGTTGTATGTATTATTTTTTTGCTTTAGCAGGTCGATCCCCGCGACCTGACCGCGCAGGTCGATCCGCGTGCGAAGGCGCACATTTGAGAGTTCGGGCTCCACATTTGAACAATAAGTGATATGTTTGATTGTTTTAGGTTCCAAGCAGTCTTTTATGTCATTCTACTTACATATTTTTGTGCTTTATTTTTTTATTGTAGGACCATGGCTAGAGCTGGAGAAGAGCAAAGTCAGGGACTAGATGATCCGGGGTGGGCTCATTTCACTTTAGTTGATGCTAGGAAAAAGAAAGTAAAATGCAATTATTGTGGGAAAGAGATATATGGAGAAATTACTAGAGGCAAACAACATCTAGCAGGGGTAAGAGGAGAGGTCAAACAATGTGACATAGCTCCTCGAGGGGTGAGGAAGGAGATGCATCGAATATTCCATTAACATGTCACCTAATGTTAAGAGAAGAGGTCAAACAATGTGACATAGCTCCCCTAGTGCATTGTAATGTTTAGGTATGAAAATTTAATTTTTACAGAATTTTATTATGTTTGTAATATTTATAATAGTGCAAGACGACAACATCATTCCATGTTTATTGTTTAACTCTTTAATATGCATCAAATATTCCATTAACATGTCACCCACATATATCTGTCACTTAATCCAATTTTTTTCAATCTTATATGCATGTCCACTAGTTCTTTTTGTGTTGTGATGAATTTTTATATTTTTACAGATTTATTTGAGTTTTTTTACAATTTTTTTGTCAACTTTTATAGGTTTCGGACGGTTTCGTCCGAAACCGAAACCGAAACCGACACCGTTTCGGTTTCGGCCCTACCCGAAACCGAAACCGACACCCTCATCCTTGTTCCCCATGGGTGGAGTAATCCTATATCGGAACCCAGTGATTCCTCCCACATAGGGGCGACTTCAAGGAAAGCCCAACAGCCACAGGCAAGTCAGGCCATGTGTCATTCCAAGACACTGCCAACTCCCTCCCTCCCTCTCCCCACTTAAAACCCTCATTCTCTGCTCGGACTAAGACCTTCCTGTTTCCTGACTTGATCATCGAAGGGTCGTCCCCGGGACCTTCATCCCTGGGACAGACCGTCCTGCAGGTTGAAGGGGCAAGAAGCAGAGCCGAACACTTGTTTCCCCTTTCCAGCTCAACCGCTCTGTTAGGTAGTGTTAAGAAAGCAGGGTAACAGAGGTTACTTGAAGATAGTTAAGGTAGTCGGTCCGGTTAGAGTTAGTTGACTGGTTAACTGAAATAGTTAGCATTGTAATGACTTTTAATTAGCTGTTATGGGTGACTCACCAGTTAGTTAGCATTTGCTCTCTTCACCCAGGTAGAGGGATCATCACAACCATCATAGATTGGAAAATCAAAATTAGATGGCCTTGAATCCTGGATGCTAGCAAACCCCATATCATGTTTTCTATCATCAAATTGCAAACCTGAGAGCTCTTGGCAGTGAATTGCTGCATCTTTCTTCATCTCATCCAAGAATTCTTGAAGCATCAGATGAATAACTTCTAGATCTTCATGTGCTATGGAAGAGGAAGAGATGGTGGTGCTCGGAGTGGGCTCAGACACCAATTTGTTGTGGATCATACCCCTGTTTTGCATACTCCAAGCAAGATTGCTTGTCTTACCTAGAAATGGGAAGAACAAACCTGATGAACTGCCTAAACTACGGAAGAAGGAAAGAAGATATGCTCAGGAAGAAAGGAGGCAGAGGAATGGTAGAAGAATCAGAGATAGAACTGGCGACGAGTCAAATGCCATGACCTTCCAGTTTTCCATTCTCTTCTATTTATAGATGACAAAATTGTTGTAGGGAGCTACACCACAACTAACTGGTGAGTCACCCATAACAGCTAACTAAAAGCCATTAAAATGCTAACTATTTCAATTAACCAGTCAACTAACCCTAACTGGACCAACCACCATAACTATCTTCAACTAACCTCTGTTACCTTGCTATCTTAACACTACCGAACACGCCCGAGTCTGAGCTCGCGCCATCGTGGTCATCCTCCCTGCACACCGGAGACGTCGGGTTTGGACCGACCAAATCAGAATCCTACTGTGCCACACCCCTTTGGGCAAGGCATTTTCCTGAACATCTGATATTCTGATCTGAACAGCCAATGGCAAGGGATGACGACCTCAAGGCTGGACTTCAAATGCAGTTCTGTGTCTCATGTCACGCACCATGGGAGGGACATGGCATGCTAGTGTTACGAGCTAGGAGCCTTTTTGTTAATTTAACCTACTATTTAGTAAAGAAATAGATGAATCTAGATATGAGTTACAAAACTCCTCTTAAACGTCAACTTTGACAATCAAGTCCATGGTTTTTCCCACATATCTAAAAGCTTATTTGAGTCTCTCTCTGAATTCCTTACCTCCATACAGATCCATGGGTTGTTAGAGTGAGGTTAAAGAGGAAAATAAAATTATATTGTATACAGAAGATGAGAAGAAGAAATGGAAAATAGATCCATGCACCATGACCTATTTGAAGATAGTTAATGACTTGGTGTACCTCTGTATAACAAAGTTGAGAAAATAGATGTAGACAAGAAAAGAAAATAGATCAAGAGCAGACAATTTACCTTTGCCTCAACATATTTCCACTTAACAAAGAGTTGATATTTTGGTCCCCAGCCATCTGTAAATGGAATCTGCATAATGCTATCATGTGACTGTAACAAAATTGTGTTAGAAAGCAGGGAAAAGGGGCCCTTCCACAATTCCAAATAGATAATATATCATCGTGTAAACATCTCTTTTATTGAAAAGCCAGAGTTTCAGTATATAACAAAAAGGTGGCGCTGGTGGAGTTGAGATGAATTCAAAAGGAGAAATGATCAAACAAGCAACAATGCTTCATTGATAGCTATGTGAAAATGATTAAAAAAAACAATATCTTAAATACTTGGAAAAAAGAACACTTGTGGAGAGCATTTTGATACCTGATTCCAGTATTTAACCATCTCACATGCCAATCTTCGTTTCACTGCTAGTGTAGCCTTAGGACTATCAATAGCCATTCCAAGTTGAATATCAACACCCTAAAGCAATAGAAAGGGCATATTAAGAACTACAAAAAGTTGATCTTCATAAACTAGTGCATAGAGTCATATATGTTTAGGATTACAAAATGAAAATGTTTTTAAGACTTAAATGATCCATTTTAAATGCAGCAGCATAAAGTTATTGCCACCACATTTTTGATACACAAGCTCTGGCTATCTTTTGCCCAGTTTGAGGGCAGTTGGTGGCCAGTCCCATATAGATCCTTAAAAAGAGACCATCAAAAGCTAGTACATTCACTTCTCATAGTGTATATCACCCCTGAAACATCCTAAAGCACATTAATGTTGCACCAAAAAAGTAGTGTATTCCTTTTCTTATCGCTACAATTTTTTCCTTGAATGTAATTCACCTGCTGTATATAATTTCTGGTTCCATATCATAGTTAAAGTTCATGAAAGGATATGGTTGTAGTGTAATGCTTAATCTTCAGCAATGTTCACCAGCTATCAACAATCAAAACACAACTTTCTTCATGTCCTAATCCATATCAATATAATGCAATGGGTCTAGACACTTGAACCATGAACATCAACATCGTTGGTTTTCTGTGAAATAATAGATGTACCATTGAATGATAGGTACCTGTCCTAATGCTTGCTGGCAAAGAGTTCTCAATACACCTTCAGATAGATCTAGAGGAAGATCTCTCCTGCAAATTTTTCCAAAGTACAACAGTAAGGATGTTTGCCAAATTCAAGTGATGGGTACACAACTGAGTGGAAAAAGAATATGCCAATCACACCAAAGATCTACATATTAAGTTAATATTGAAATAATCTATAAATAACATAAACCCAATAAACCTGAGTTGAAGGGGCAACCGAGGGAGGACATGTTGCACGGCACAATCTAGATATCCAGCTGCCTTCAAAAAAATATCAATAGAGGTCCTTCTGTTCTCTACAAAATGTTGCACGACGTAAAAATATGTACACCACCAAAGTCCACACCCAAAAGTTCCAAGTCCAAAAACTCAAAGGATATATGAAGAATATTAAAGATTGGCATGCCTTATCTATCATCTATGATCGTACGTTGATGATTGGATTCTTATTGATGTCTTTCATTAAGCTGACTTGCAATACATAGCGAAATGCATTATGCACTTGCGCTATAACAACAGGACAAAAAGAGACTGCATCCGTAGCAGAAATGCAACCTCTATGCGTAAATCCCAGGTGGAAGCATGGTGATGGTTGTTGCTATTGATATCCTTGTGAGGCACAGTTCTAGTGTAAACACATACCTTCTGATACCTTGGGATGATATCCATCAGCACCTGTCCTAGGGAGAAGCAATAAGTTGGTCCGTGATAAGCACAACGTAGCCATCAAGTGCAAAACTGACAAAGCCTCGTACCATGCATTTGCCATTGCTGTTTCCTACAGATACAACAATTTTCTATCAATCATCAAGGATTTGAATAGTTCACATTCAGAAGAAAAATAAAAGGCATAATTTGGTAAGAAAAGACTCTATGAGTCTATGGTAACCAGCTGACCTCTGAATCATCAATTGCGTTAATCCACACAAATTGCACCTTGTCTACAAACTGACTTCCTGTAGAATATAGTTCATGCAACTGTCAAGAGTTACAGAAAACTGAGTGAACATATCATAATAACACAACATTTTGAAACATCCAGCGGGCAGACATGACTTACCATCTTTCACTAATCCAAGCAGCACAGGTAAGTAGTCTTCAAGTGCTTGCAAAAGATCAGACAACATAGAACCCCCTGCAGCCATTTTCCTTATCATATTTGCGTCGTCTGCCTTTCATAACAGAGAGTAAAAAGAAAAAGGATGTTATGCTTAGATTCACTACCATGTTGTGTAGCAGTCCGTCGTCTTGGCTTTAAGGCAACATGCGCTTCTTGGGCTGCCATGACAACAATCCGAGCTCTCAGAGCAGACAAGCGCTCCACTAAATTCTTAGGCAACCTGCAGCCTGGTGGAAAGGAAAAATCCACACTCTTGGGAATCCGAAGCCCCGGAACAAACACTGCCACCTCCCCCAGACTACTAGGTCTTCTTCTATTCCCTCCACCATCTTTAGGGGTGGACACCAGGCATCCCATATCTTATCCTTGAAATTAGGACTCGCAACCAATTGCCCTGCACAACACAAGAAACGTAAGAAGCAGCTTAAAAACCCATCAAGTTAGATCCTTGGCAAAGTAGATACAACAGAGGAGGGGCTTCAAAAGAGTACTACCAATATGTTAATCTCGGCACCTCAGAATGCAGGGAACCTGCAGGAGAAATATGAACATAGAACTAGTTATCACAATGATGCATGAAACCAAACTATACATATGCCAAATTTCCCACAAAATTCACTCTGCAACTGGAATATTAAACCCAAATCCATGAATGGCAGATATAACACGGTACTAGGGAGACCCGGCAATCAACTCATCACGAAAAGTACCCCAAGTGCCAACTAATGGACTGGCAAATGATTCACGGGTGTGCACTTCGAGACAGGTAGCACATGAAACTGTTCATTCACAAAGCCTTTATTACGGCACATAGGTAAAGTAACTTCCACCCACACCTTTCTCCCAACAAGTCGGTCAAAAGTCCGATAAATCCTTGCAAAAGAATACTCCAGAGCTACGTCAAGAGACCCCCAAAGCAAAGCCGCCTCCTAAGAAGGGGAAAGTGGGCGTGGGGGGTTGGCGGAAGAGGGGATCCTCACAGGAAGAGTGTGATGAGGAGACGGGGACCGTTTCTTTGCTTTGCGTCCGAAAACAGCAAGAAATAAATGAGAGGAGCAAGTTGACCCAGTTGTTGAAGGAACAGAAAGCATGAGTAGCTGGGGAACACCTCATAGCAACAAATAAATGAGAGAAGCAAGTTGACCCAGTTTTTGAAAGAACAGAAAGCATCAGTAGCCGGGGAACACCTCATAATATTCGTTAAAAGGAAGAAATTTAACGTAGAAGGAAAGGCCTAGCTAATCAGCCATCAGACACCAATCTGAAAAAAAAAATGTGGGTCGAACAATTAATGATATTAGATACGTGTGGAGTAGTTGGAGACATGTTTCAGATGAAAAATAGCAATTTGGCACTTGGATAATGCGCTATGGTGGAGGCCAATCCGCACAAGAATTCAGAAGCTATGACCGAGCTGCGGTTTTGAAGTGGTGAATTCGAGGGGAAACGTGTGTAACTTATACCCACCATCATCGCCCAAAAAATTCTAGAACTAGCATGACAACAGAGGCAAAAGGAGAATACCCAGAAGCACAACTGCAGACAAAAGGGAGTTGGACCAAGGAACCCGCCCGGGGTGAGAGAGAGAGAGAGAGAGGGCACTCGATCGCACTACTGTAGCACCTCGCCTCAAACCCTTCAGACGGCCAGAACAGCACTTTACCTCCGCCGCGACCCAGGAGAACCAAGAAATCAGATGCAGAGATCCCTCTAAACAGGAAAGCAATGAAGGGGCTTCCTGCTCCAGCGACTGAAACCACACAGGACCGGCTGACAAAAAGACCCGGAGCAGCAGTTTTTCCAGGAAGTGGCGATTTCCAGGTCCCTTAGAGAGGCCACTCCAGCACCGGAAGCATGGCTTCGAACTGGGGCCTCAACCTGCCACAGCCGCAGCACTGCAGTAGTCGCGGTCCCAACCGGAGTAGAACAAGAGAGAGAGAGGACAGAGGGGTTCCCTCGGCCTCCAAATGGCGCCCAAAATGGAACCTTTTTAAAGAGGGAGGCGGGGTTGGGTTCCTATCAAACTACCAGTTGCTAGATCCCGAGAAAACGTCCTCTGCACACAACCCCCTGGCAGCAGAAGCGAGAACCGAAGGGTGGACTTGGACAAAAATTGCTAGAAGGACGTAATAATGCAAACAGCTGCACCCTCATTTTTTAAACTTTATATTATTGCATGGTGCGGAGAATAGCGTGTTTAAGAAAATAGAACCGGACTTGAGGAGGGGACCATCTTCTCGCTCTGCTCCAAGTGAGAAAGAGACCGCCATTGGAAGAACAGCCAGCTAGCTAGCTGGGCTTGCGGTGGCGGCATTTGGAAGCGCTTCCTGATCCCTCCAGCTCGATTTTGGAGATGGGGAATTGGATTCCAACTGAGATGCCGTCTGAAATTGGTGGTGCCACCGTCCTGGGTCGTCATCATCATCATTATCTTCCTACATGTATCTGGTCTCCCACTCTCTAAAAGGCACCAGCTTGTGTTAGATCTTTTCACATGACCAAAGTGTTGTGAGCATGTTCTTTGTGCCCGGTGGCGGCGACGTACTTGGCGGCAGCAGTCGTAGGAAGAAGACTTCAGAGTTCAGACTCGCTGAATAACGATAGGTAATAATAGGAAGACCCACCCCACCACAACGCGGGGAGCAACTTGGGCAGTACCCCGGCCTCACACCCCGGTGCCATGATGCAGGACGTGGGGAGCCAAACGCCTCCCGACCATCCACCGAACTCCAGAAAAGAGAAACATGTTGGTCGTGGTAACTGGTAACATAAGATGGCTAAAAGTTTACTCTTCTGGAAACATGAAGAGGATACATTCTTTAGCAGCCCAGTTCAGCTCAGATCTGAGCTTGGAAGGGACCATAAACTTTCCGTTTCAACTGGTCTTCGAACCAAATCATTTAAAATGCAATCTCTCTCTCTCTCACTCCAGGAGATCATTCGCATCACTCCCATCACCAAACCACTTCTCTTTGAAACGTGTCAGCCCAGGAAAAGTTCTGTTCTTAGTTTATTAATTAACATGGATGGCTAGTACGAGCTAGCTATGTATTGTCAGATCTACATGCCCCTGGTGTCCACAGGTGGAGGCGTGGAGCTCTCCGTTTCATCCGTTTAAAAACTTTGGCAGGTACTGCTATGGCGTTGACCACATCATTCTTCGTTCTTGATACATAATCCTTACCAAGCTGGGATTAGCGGCGAGATTATTATAGCTGAACGAGACGTTCTGGTATTTGGTCATGACTGTTTCCTTTCTCTTCAAAAGAAACCGTCCCACATGGTTTTACATGTTCACCTGACTTTTCTGTACTGTTTCTGTTGCTATTCATGTGCTACTACAGAGAAACAATCTGCTCAAGCTTGGAGGAGTTGGGCAGCAGCTAGTTGGCTGTAGAATCTCTCACTTAATTAGGCCTCTTCCAAGTCAATTGCCACTTCTATCATTTGGAATTGAAGAAGTAATACATAAAGACTAGGAACTAGGGAGGATACCTATACATGTCAACCACTATGTGTGTCATTCATCCTGAGATTTGCAAACTCTTGGTAGAATTTGACAAGCTTCAAAAGATGTGTAGAGACATAATTTAACTCTATATTAGAAGTAGTGAAAATAAATAAATATTTATAAATAAGATATATTTCTCTCCTCTGTCTTTTCTCTTAAGAAAAAAATAAAATCTCAAATGAGCCTGAAAATTTCCGCCGCTTCAAGATATCAAACATTGACTCAAGAGTAGACATATACATACAGATCAGCAGACTCCACACACTTGTTCTTCGCCATTAAACCGGCTTAAATGCTTCTCAAAATCTTGATGATGATTCCTTGTCAATTTCTTCTGACAAAATTATGCTCATCTACTGAAGAACTACTCTATCACAGGGGTCCCTGCCGGTCCTATACAACGACAGTTGACAGCCCAATCAATCATCACAAGCGCCAAACAAAGGGGAATGACTTCAGAAAGGTCCTCTCATTGAGGGCATATTTACCTCTTTACGGACTCAGGTGCTCATGCTGCATATGTGTACCTTTATGATAATACATTATTTGCTTTTACTTTTAAAAAATTACATGCCCAGAACAGATTCATAGTGAAATTTATAAGTAAATTGATGGGGAAGCAGGAGAGAGAGAGAAGAAGAAAAAGAATATCCACTTAAAGTGAATATTTATTACCATATATATATATCTCTTAGATACCACAGGGTTTGTTGTATCCAAGGCTATGGCCGTTGCATCCCTGATCGAATGGCCACCCCACATGTGCATGTGAAGAGAAAGATTTTGTGCACTTTTAAAAGTGCATAAAGTGCAAATCACATGGATAAAAAATTCATGCGGCACTAATTTTTTGGTGCCACATGGATGTTTTGTCCATGTGCATGGTGCCACATGGGTAAAAAAATCTATGTGACTTACACTTTGTGCACTTTTGAAAGTACACAGTCTTTCTCGCGTGTGAATTACACGCGTTGCAGGCACCTTTAACGAACGTGTGTGTGTGTGTGTTTTTTGTTTAACTATTGTTCATTCTTCATCTAACGGTGGGATGCTATAGCATGGCGGTGCACATCCTATTAGATCGTAATCTAGTAGGGTAAAAATTTTATAAAAAAAAAGCCGCGACCCTACTATTTCGCGTGCCTTTGGCATGCGAAATGCATAGAGTCACATGGACTTGGCGGAACTATTGGATGTCGTATCCAACTGTTCCCGCAAAGGGCCCTGCCATATCCTAGCCTTGGTGATATATATATATATATATATATATATATATGTGTGTGTGTGTGTGTGTTATGGTGCGACAGTGCGTCTTGGTACGGCCCCGCCGTAACATAGCACGAGTCTTTAGATTCAAATTCAAAAGCTGTCCTGACAATCCAAACACCGAGTACCAAGCACCCGAGCACTATGACACCGTGCACCCGAACACTGGGTGTCCAAACAACCATTAGATTTGAATCCAAAGACCTACGCTATTTTACGATAAGGCCGTATCATGATGTCATGCCGTATATATATATATATATATATATGTAGAATATCGAGATGTAAGATAGCTAATATAGTGCAAGTATAGAGCGATTAAACATCAAACCACTACACAATTTTAAATAATATAAAAGCAACTATATTTCTTCTTCCTTCCACCGTGTCTGTTGCATTCACTAGTTCAGAGACTTAACTATAGGCCTATAGAACTTCTTCATACTTAAATAAAAATAACTAACTAAACTCTAACAGAACTGGACGATGCTGGGGTCACTCTTAATTCTTCTCATCCACATCCTGTTGAGTGTGGTCCTCATCATCACTATATTCATCTGAAGACATATCACAATTACGCAGGGTGAACGATAATACTCAGTAGGACTTAATATCTCGTAGAACATACATGCTTTAAGTGATAAATGTATTAAAGAGTAGATAAACTAACGATGGAGAAAGTCAAGTAATGTCAAGAGATAATAGCACAAACAGCATGGTATATATAGATAGCAAGTGTTTCAGGTATAGCACAAGAATAATTTGACCATAGCACGAATAACACATCATAGTTCATGATAGCACATAGCACAACAAGTCAAGTATAGTATAACACTTTGATTGTCAATAGGCAGTCGAGATAACTAGCACTTGAGTGTAATGTCAAAACACTCTGATCAATAAACTCCCGCGAGCACTAGCACTTTTGGGCGCACCTCCCGAGACCAGATTGGGCCCCTTATAATATTACCAGACATTAGTTATATTTATTATCTTTAGACAACCAATCATTAGCTAATAGAGTACCAAGAATAGATGAAAGTAAAGAGAAATAGATGAGAGCATAAGAAAACTTGAATAGATGAGACTATAGAGAGAACTACTGGTTAGACACGTAAAACGACGATTAACACCAGCAATAATATCAGTTGCACATCACACAGTCGGTACTTGGCAGAAAGTTTGGATTCCTTTTCTTCTTATTGGTGTGTGCATGTGAAGAAGAATCAAGGATAGTGGAATAAGATTGTACACATCTTCCTTGGATAGAGAAATTATCATACTTTTATCTTAATATCACTTGATATTGTTACATTCTTTACAGCAACTTAACAACAAACTGACATGGTATTATAGCAGGACGGTTCAGAAACTTGGGGTTTTAGGGCTAGAGAAAAACTTAGATCTTAAGGTATATGGCATGGAAATTTATGGAAAATAGCTAAATAATTCCTAACAAGATATACTCAAAATGAATCAAGGATTTGACAAGAACCCATGAAGAACAAGAGTAAACAAGAGGTCACGGGGACATGAAATAATGGAACTTTGAATATGAAAATCTCGCAACTTGATGGATGAAATCCAGGACAAACATGGGCTTTGGCTACTGGTTTCCTGGACTGTCTATGAACGAGATTGTTTAGATTTATGCTTGAGAGATCGCCTACCTTTGGACATTCCTAAGAAAAGTTTTATGCACAACAAAACAGAACAGGGTCTGGGGAAGAAAGCTCTGGTTGGGCGATCTCCTCCTTCTCTGGTGCTCTAGGTATTCGTTTGCAAGTCCTTTAGCAAGTTGATAACTCGCCCCCAAGAGTTTACGATGAGTATTTATAGATTTAGGTTGTTAGGAGTCCTATTGTAACTAGAAAGTGAAGTTGTAGTTTTTAGCTTGATCCCTTCCGTGCCTGGAGGATTCCTGTCCCAATTGGAGTGGGAAATCTTTAGAAACTCTCTCTCGATGGGCACAAATTTGGATTAATATGGAAGTCTAATGATGGATAAATCTCCAGATTTACAGTTACCTAACTCTTGGTAGGAGTCCTATTGTGTTCCAGAACTTCCATAGGAATCATTTTCGTAACAGGTCTTTCTATTTGGTTTAGTTCTAGGGATCATGTTAGGAATCCACTATTGGATTCAGTCACATTTCTATGGTCTGTACTTCCATGTTTATCTTAACTAACTTCTTTTTATTATTGGGTATAAAATTAACATGTATTTTACAGTTTAAAAATAATCGATAACTTCGTCATATATGAAGTCATACACGATTTAGTCATGGACAGTCGAAGCTAACTTCATCATATACGAAATTCCACTTCGTCATATACGAAGTCCACTTTATTTTGGTCGTGATCAATCGAAACTTAACTTCGTCATATACAAAGTTAACTTCGTCATATACGAAGTTAACTTCGTCATATCTGAAGTCCAACTTTGTCATATACGAAGTTTACTTCATTTTGGTCGTGATCAATCGAAACTTAACTTTGTCATATACAAAGTTAACTTCATCATATATGAAATCCAACTTCGTCATATACGAAATCCACTCCGTTTTGGCCGTGATTAGTCAAAGCTTAACTCCGTCATATCTGAAGTCCAACTTCATCATATACGAAGTCCACTTCGTTTTAGTTGTGATCAGCAGAAGTTTAACTTTGTCATATCCGAAGTCTAACTTCGTCATATACGAAGTTCACTTCATTTTGGTCGCGATCAGTTGAAGCTTAACTTCGTCATATCTGAAGCCCAACTTCATCATATACGAAGTCCACTCCGTTTTGGTCGTGATCAATCGAAACTTAACTTTGTCATATACAAAGTTAACTTCATCATATCTGAAGTTCAACTTCGTTATATACGAAGTCCACTTCGTTTTAGTCGTGATCTGTAGAAGCTTAATTTCGTCATATACGAAGTTAACTTCGTCATATCCGAAGTCTAACTTCGTCATATACGAAGTTCACTTCATTTTGGTCGTGATTAGTTGAAGCTTAACTTCGTCATATAGGAAGTCCACTTCGTCATATACGAAGTCTAACTTCGACTGACAATGTTATATCTTGACCATTCGATTTGATACATCGATTGCCTTAAATATCAATTGTTGTTCAACATCGATTGTCTTTAAACATCGATAGCTGAACAACCCATAACGATTATTGACTGTTTTATCCATTGCTCTATTATTTAGTGTGCATTTAATCAAACCTCTTCACAAATTTATTATTATTATTATTATTATTTAGGATTTAAAAATCTAAATTATTACATATACTCTCCGAGTTATTCTCATGTTTTGTCTATCACATTTTTTGTTTCCACCTTTATCTCACAACAATTTACTTCTGACAAGTTTTCATATGAATTTGCTCCTTCATCACCACAATCTTTCAAACCCAACAACATTGAGGTTAAATTATTGTTTGACAGAGTTCTTTCCTATGCATGGTTTGTCATATAATATACACAATGAGTGTACAATCATGCTAGCTATTACCCTCATGCATGTTTTACATGATAATTTTTTTTGAGAAAAATTTAGTGTGCTTGAGTTTTACACTTTGTACTTATATTTCTCTTTTTCATTAGCCAATAAAAAAAGAACACAATGCACCCATCTAATAAAAGTAAGAAATGAAGTGCACTAAATTTTTCTCAAACCCTTTTCCAGCTAGATGAAAAATCTGCATCACATGTTATTCCGACCTAAACGGGGACAAAGCTAGCTAATTAGGGGAAAAGAAAGTGGCAAATTTGTCTATATTAACTATTAAGATCTAAGGGACCGCCAAAATTAAGGTACGAAACAAAAATGTCTTAATTGAACTGTCTATTATGGGTGTTAAAATCATGAAGTAAGTGCTACTTTTGTCTTCTGGAGACTGCAATAAAGCATTTTATAACCTTGTGGTTGGCTCACAGTTGGCCCCCATGAGAATGACAAATTGTTCGGAAATCCAGCTACAAAATGCGATAGATTAAGGTCTCTAAATTGTGTGGGTCTTGATCATCTTGGTTGTCGAAATTGTAAATGCACAGAATGAAGAGATTCTGGGATGCAAATTTTAAAGTTCTGAACGATCGAGTTCATTTGTACATGCCATAATCTTTTGAAACATTGAGGTCTTCTTTATAATGCATGAGAAGAATGTTCTTTATGATTTTAATACTCAATTATCCATAGAAGTCACTGTATAGGGTCTCTTTCAATTTCTGGCGCCGGCTATCCTTATATATGTTTGAACGGGTGTTACATTTCACCTCTATCGGCTGACGTTGATCTTGTCGATGATGGCTTATTAGAGGGGTTGGATGGGAGTGGAGTTCTTCTCGATCCTCCGTAGGAGGGGTTTAGTCAGTACATAGGTGGGAGTATATTTTTTATTTTATTTTAATCTCTTATTTTTATATTTTACATAAAAATTAGTGAGATGTTAAAATAAATAAAAAATTTATCTCACCCATGTACTGACCGAGCCCCCCCCCCATACGGGGAGTCGAAAGGATCTCCACTCTTAGATGAGAGAGAGAGAGAATTCGAATCAATTTTGGAAAATGTCCTTTTTTGTCGAGATGTATGGACGTTTTCTTGAGAATTTCAGGTGGATTAAATTTGTAAATATATTTGAACGTTATAAGACTAAGCCGGCCGGCGAATTCCTGTGAGAGGAAGAAGTTTTTTCTTCAAAACGTTATACTATACATAATTTAAAGAAGTCTTATTGGCTCTCGGTTCGTACATAGGCTCTGACCAATTACAGGCGTAAGAGTTTATCTAGTAGGATCACGCTATTAATTTAGTGAGGTTATTCTCTTTAAAATATTTAAACCAAATTAATTTAATAAAAAAATTTACATTCATTAATAAATTTTTTAAAATTTAATATGTCTAAAATCTCATTAAATATATACTAAATATATATATTTATGACTCTGATTGATAAAATATCAAGAAATATTTTCTACTCGACCGACTAAATAAAAAAACTAAATTGATGTGTCAAGACGTACGCCAATTTAATTGGTCAGAATCCGACACGCAAGATGTTGACCAATCAAATCGCGTTACAGATCAAATCTGCTTTTCTACTGGATTGGCTGGCCGGATAGAAAGCAATATTTCTCGTGAGCACCCACACGATATTAATTAACAAGTCTTACTGGGATGTTCTCTGAGAAATTATCGATGATGCTTGTTGCGTTGCATGTGTATTACGTACGTTGGCTTGTATGTATTATAATGTGGGCGCACGTTAATTTGCGTTGCAATTCTCAGCTGGTTTTTGAATTATTTTTGATGTGTGTGATGCAATGTGAAGAATTCTTTCTCGAGGACGTATGTGTGTATGATGTTTCGAGTCGGGAGCAAGTAAAACCTAAGCTTCTCGATATATAGAACAATTAATATTTGAATTTGTTCAGTGATATATATCTACGGTATGATGTTTCGATCGAGAGAGAGTGCCCTCGTTCTCTGGGCGCGCGCGGCCGGCCGGAGTTGACACGGCGGTCGATTGCTACGGCAAAAAGGAGCCTCCTGAGCGCGACGCCACAGCGCTGTACCCTCCCACGTTACCCCCTTCCTCAAATGCAAACGCACCCCACCACGGCCTGCAATGCATGAACGGGGATAGGGATCGAGAGCACTCATGAACTACACTAATTCCTGCCGTGAATTGACAGCAACAAGCCATCACTGCCGAAAGCGAGCATATGCGAGTTGAGAGTTTGAACCGGCTCTTTTCTAACGATGCTGTCGTTTCTTGCTCGTGCGTTCAAACTTGCCCGTCCATTCTGGACTACCTGATCACACCCTGCACAACCAGTGTAGAGATGCGCATGCATGGGCATATTGGCTGCTACCATGCCATCTAATCGAGGCCAGCCTCGGCGTTTTCCTTGCGTTCCCACTGTTGCTGAATTGATATTCTAACAAAGACAACTCACGTAAATTGTTAGATGGCGATATTAATTAATCATCAACAATATCAGATTAGAGGTACACCAAGTGGCTCGTGGATTCTTCTTCTCGGGTGCTCATGATTTCGTCGCCATCCCGGGGAGTCGCTTTCCTCGTCCCCATGGGCTTGCGGTGGCGGAAGGGCATGCAGACGTGTTTCGGAGCACCTGGCGGGATACCTACCTGGTGGGCGCGGAGGGCCCCCTCTCATGCCCTCCTTCGTCCATCTGTGTGTCCATCTGTGAAGTTGCTCCCCGTGCCGTGTGTCGCAGGTCATTCCGGCCGAGTACGTCCGGCTGGCTGGCTACTTTCAAGTTTCATAGCCTATGGAGACCTCTGCAGCTAGCCGTCGGTCGACCTCCCTCGATCGTCATGTCAACTTTTGTCTTTCCTTCCTCGTCCGACTTGTCTGATCCTTCCCCCATGTGTGTACGAGCACCTTTGACTGTACTCATCTGGGGTCACTACTTGCTGAAGTGTGTAGGTTTGTTTCCTTTGATATCTTCTTTGCTCTAGTTGGGCAATCTAGTGACAGGTGGGTGGAGGAGCCCTGCCCTGTGTGTCATACATACGTCACTGCTCAGTTTTAGATCCTCATAAATGTTTGAGATGATAGATTTCTTCTTCTTCTTCTTTAGATCTGTACGTTAGAGGACGTGGGTGCTGCTGATCTTAGAACGACCTTTCCGGTGAACACGAATTCTCATACCATTGTCGATTTAATGGATTGTGAAGAGGTAGCTAGGTGGTAAACGAAAAGATGATTCAATTGTAGTGTTTGGGCTCTTCCCATCTTTGTGGGCTCAATACGGTCCAGATGTATAGTTATCTCGTCCTAGTCCGTGGCATCTTTCTTAGCATGTCCAGCCCAATCTTTGGGGCCCAACGACGTTGCTCTTCTAAGAGAAATGCCGGCTGCACCGCATGGGGATCAAATAGATGGCGGGGCAAGATCGGGTTAAGCTGGATAGAATATAATTTCTTTTTTTTTTTAAATACTGAAGTTATTTAAAAAATAAACCTGTTAAGCAGATAAATTATGGAAGTGTCACTCTTCATTAAGTAAACAACCTTACTATATAAACAAACCCCAAAACCCAGATGCCCAGAGGGTGGCCGGAGATATGAAAAGAAGCTGGGTAAGATGTTCTGATCTATATAGGGCCCGGCTTTCAGGGGCAGGTGTCGTGAGGGTTATGATAAAGGAGAGTGTTATTCTACATTTCTCCCCATCGACACCTACTTTATCTTTTTACAAAGTCTCTGCTAATTGTCTCGTGTTTGATAACCGGGTAAGTCTTGATAAAGTAGATTTAGTAGTATAGGTAAATATTTTTCACTTCAAAAATTCTGTTAACTTATATGCAGGCAGGGGGCAGTAGTTGGATGAAATATAAGGGGGAGGGCGAAGTAAGAAAATATACAAAGTAAAACAAAATAACTTAAATTCTATCACTTGTGATGTATAAAAATAAAACTCATCAATTTTTAAGTCACAAAAGTCATTTATAATTAAATCTATGTTATAAGTTTTAGCAATTTTCTTCTCAATATAGATGACTAAACAATCAATTAAAAAACCATCTTCTATCTTGTTGTGTACGAAGTTTGTTCTTGATAATATTCATAGTTTAAAATAATCGTTCTGTTGCTGCCATGGAAACAATAAGAGTGAGAATAAGAGTTATGATTCTATAGATAAGTAGGTAGATATCTGATTTTCTTACTTTCATCGATCACTGACATAAATCAGAAATATATAATAGCCAAACTTTTAAATTTTGGATGTTGTCGTGCATACTCAAAGTGCTCAAACTATATTCTTAATCACATCATCTCTTGTTATGTGAAGTCTTGTTCTGTGAAGTCTTGTGGATAAAATTTTTCTGTCAACTTGTAAATATCATTGACTCTGAATGATGCATACATCTCTTATGAATCTAAAATTGAGCTAAAAATGAGTAACTTTACAACATGATTATTAAATTGATTATTCAATTCTTGTATTTAAGTGTCTATAACAACAGTAAAGATATTCACTTTATAATGATGCTCAAGTGTAATTTCATCTTGTTGATGTTGAGTTCTACCACTTCTTAAAATATACAAAATGATGAGATCTGACACATAAATATTGTGCATTTCACAAGGAGATTTTACAATAGAAAGCAATTTAGCCCATCTTTCATCCCTTAGATTTTGAATGAGTAGTGATTTAGTAGATAAAACAAGATGCATAACATTCAAAATATCTTGAGATTGCCTCCACAAAACTTGACAAAGTTGATCAAAAAATATCCAAAATTTCTTTCATAAGATGTGAAATGAAGACAAATTCATAAGAGATTAATGTTACATAAGTTACATATACGTACATCTCCACATTGGATATGTGTAGCCCTATCATCAATCATATTAAGTATAATTGTACATATAGCATGAAGCTTTTTTTTATCAACTATCAACAAAATTTAAGTGTGAACTTCAACGAATATCACTTACCCTTTGTAAAGTGCTAATCTGATTAAGTCATTTTCTAGTCTCAAACTTGTTGATAGCAATTGAATGAACAATATCTGCAACTTGAGTAACTTTTAGTTGATCATGTCGCTTACATGAAGCTTTAACAATATTGATGATGAAGGTCAATTCATTAAAAATGTGATGAATAAGAATCATCTCTTTTAAAGGGTGACCAACACCAATTGTAGACGATGTGCCTTACAATTAATGTAATAAGGATATGGACATACAGTGAAAATTAAAACATGCAAACTATGTCACTCCCCTCGCACATTGCTTGCACCATCATAACATTGTCCTCAAATATTTTGAACATCAAGATTGTAACAAGAGAGAATAACAAATAACTTTTCTTGTAATGTTTTTAACATGAACAAGTCTAAAGAAACGCTCTTGTACAATGTCATTTTTGTCAACAAATCTCAAAACAACAGACATTTACTCTTTTTTATAAGATTTATCTCGAGCTTCATCAACTATCATACAAAACTTTGCATCACCAATTTCTTCACAAATAATAGTTTTAATTTTAATTAATAGGACTTGTAGAATTTCTTTTTACACTCTTGACGATCTGTACGAGACATTTTATGGGGCTTTATCTAAAACTTCTACAACTTTATCATTGCATGATGATACAATAGTTAGGAATTTGAGAAAATTTTCACGATTTTTTGATGTTATGGTCTCATCATGATCTCTAAAACCACATCTGTCATGTCCCGCTAATTTAGCAGTGGAATAAATCAGGGAGGCATGAACAACGTGTATGGTAACGTAAATTGCACATACAGTCGCCAATATCAGAGCATCTAAATAAATAATAATTACGATAAACTCATTATTTTATTGATAATTTACCTAAACTATTACAACCACTAATTTAGAGTCAAAACATAGGGCTCAATGACTTCATTTCATTGAAAAAGATAACTAAACAAATATCTAACTTGACTCTATGATACTAAGGTCATTCCATCGCTATGACTCCTGGTCGCTCATCACTCCAGTCCATTCCTGTTGGTGAGTGTAGGGTCATCATTCGACTTACCTGAAAACATAATAACAAATAACGAAGGGTGAGCGAATAACGCTCAGTAGGACTTAATATCTCATGTAAATAAGCAGGCTTTAAATGATTAATGTCTTGTAAAGCAGATTAACTAGAGAGATCGATCTAATATAGTCAAGAGAGTAATAGCACGTGATAACGAGAGAATGATAGCACATTCAAAAGTAATTGCAACTAGCATGATAGAGGATTGACCATATAGTGAAAGAATATGTAACGTCTGCACCAAGGTGCAATAGCACTTCCCCGGTCGAGCATCATGTCAACCCAGAGATATAGTAAAACGATTGTTTGATTGTTATAGATTGAATTGTATTTGTTGTTAAATGGCGCTGGATGCATGTCGTACACATCCTGATCATGTTACCCTCGCGAGAAAATAGCGTTGTTCGGGCGCTCCTCCCAGAACCAGACCGGGCCCTATTGCTTTAGCATTATAGCACTATTTTGTTATTTTGTTTAGACAATCAATTGTATGGTCAAATAGAGTACCAAGAAGAGATGAGAGTAATAAACAAAATAAATGAGAGTATAGAATGAAAGTGAATAGATAAGAGAGACGAGATAGTAGACGAGGCATGAGTATAATCGTAAAACAACGTTAAACATCGACAGTAACAGTTGCATAGCACTAGGTCGGGTGCCGACAGTCTGGTGGAAGTCACAACCGCCCACTAGTCGTGCTATGAACACAGGCTAAATGGTCCGGGTGAACACAAGGTAAGAGAGAACACACTAAGGTCGTTTGGATCGTACTGATCCCTAGGGGTGTATCAGGTTTTAAGGGTACAACTAGCTCGTCGGCTACGGACGTGCGCCAAAGCCAAGAAGATTTACGGAGGCCTTGACAAGGAGTCCTTGGCCTAGTCGAGAGTATTCCCGATGGAGAGGTGGTCTAAGTCAAGAGAAAGTGTGTAACGAAACGATGTCCGTCTTGCCTCGAGTGCTCGAATGCAGAGGGACGCGATATTAGTGTACAAATCACGTGAATAAAACGAAGACATGTGTCATTTAAATAATAGAGAAATTAGGTAATTAATTTCACTTAATTACCAGATACATTATTGAGTAATTTAATAGGGTCAAATGGTAAACATAAATGTTATGTGTGTGTAAGTGTAAAAAAATCATGAGAATATGATAAATCGTGCAAATGGCTTTTAAATAATTGAATTTATATAATTATTGCCCATTATTAATTTACCAGGTCGAAATAATTATAACATGGTGTAATCATGACTAAATAAGGGGTATATAGCCTAATCAGCAGAGGCATGTGCACAATTAATAGTTATGGCAGAAATTTCATAAAGGCGACGGGAGTGCTCGTTGCGATCAAGTCGCGACGGGGTGCTCGGTCGCGTCCAACAGGTATCGCGACGGGGTGGCCTGGCGCGACGGACGAACCGGTTGGCCTGGCCCGGTTCGGGGGTTGGGAATGTGACGGCACAGGCCGTCGCATTCAGATAGCGACGGTCTTGCCGGTCGCGACCACTCTGAGGTCGTGACGGGTCGGGCCATCGCGACTTCAGAGAGGCAGCCCGACCTGAATTAGGTCCTTCCCTCCAAAGTGTGATACAGTGCTCTTGTAAAATCAATATAAAATTGCATGATGATCCAAAAATCATGAAACTAGTTTTAAATGAAGTAGACTCATAGATCTATCAACAAGGATGATTAATTTGAAAATAGACAAGATTCATGCATGCTTTGATTAGGTTACATTTCAATGATCTAAACATGCATAGTCATGGATCAACGAATTAATTAGCAATGGATACATGATGAAATTAGGGAAAATATGGGCGTTTGAAAGCTAACATGATGTAGTATTTATGAGAATTTTTGCATGGTATGGGATCAAGTATACATGAGGTTTGAAAGCAAACATGAAGGTTTGGGTACATGGATCTGACAGGACTTCAAGGAATTAATTCTCCCTCATTGAAGATCGAAATAGAGCAAAACCAGAGAACTTTTGCACAGAATCATGAAGTCTACCAAGGGTAATTTTTGCGCGAATTTGACTCGAGAGATTGCCTACCTTTTTGCGCTATAAAGATTCTAGGGTTTGGGGGTGACGAATTTTCAAGTTCTTCTTGCTCCAAACCTCCTTCTTCTCCTTGCTCCTCGTCCTTAGCCTCTTTCCCTCGTGCTCCAGAGCTCCAGCAATGAAATGAGGCTTGGTAGACACGAATTAGATGTCTATTATGTTGTGCAAGAGTCCAACTTTCTTAAAGCTCCTCTTTCCCTTCAAACTCTTAATTTCTACATTTATCTCCCAATTTCTTGCCTTTATCTACCTAATAGGCTTGGGGAGAAGTCTAAATTCGTGGGTAACAATTTAGGATAGGATTATGACTCTTTTGAAGATAATTATAACCATTTTTATTATTTATCTTATCCTTATTTAATTTATGTATTAATTAACTCTGAATTTCTTATTTATCTCCCCCTTCTCCCTCATTTATCTATCCATTTAGCTTGGGGAGAACTCCAATTTCGTGGCTAAGGGATTTGGGTAGGTCTAAGATTCTTTTTAGGACAGATTTGAGCTATTAAATAATTATTTCACCCCTTTTTATTAATTACTTTTATTTTTAATGCAAATTTCCATAATTTAACTCTCATCCCATGATGACTCTTCTCATTTGGGCCCAACAATTCATGTTAGGACCATTATGATAGCCCATTACTAATTTTTCTTAATGAATTTTAGTTTAATTTTTATTTATCACAATTTATTCACCCTTTATTCTAATTTAAAGCTGTTTAACATATTTATTCAATTCGTTTCTTATTTCAATTTAATTCAACATTATTTATCCTAATATTTCTAACCTTTACCCAACCTTTGGGATCTTACTTTTGGCCCAATAATTTACGTGGGCCTAATTTTACAACCCATTTACTTAATGAGTTTTAATTATCTTTTTATTAAAAAATTTATTCATGGGCCAAGATTGTCTTATTGGTCCAATTGTCATAATGGGCTATCAACCATATTATTTAAAGTCTACCGACATGTTTATTTTGATTTTTAATTCACTTTAGCTCATATTCCATAATTACGACATTAAGTCGCATAAATTCTTAAACTAGGTCCAAATGATTTTTCTATGTCCAAACTCCTTGATGGGTCATTAGAGGATATCATTTAAAGTATGATTATTATTTTTTTGTCATTTTTATATAGGTTTTTACGCATGCGATATTGAACATCTTTTAACTAGTTTGAATTTATTAATTGATAAATTTTAATTTATCTTTACTTTCGAATTAATGAATTTTTCGAGATACTACAACATCCTTGTAATTAATGTAAGCCATTTAATTATATCAATAGAAGCTTTTAATTTAAGTCGATTCTTTGTGTTTTTTTTTTAGCTATAAATCTAGAAATTTTTTTGTCAATGTACATAACTTGATTCATAAGATTATCACATGTTTTTTTAGCATTTCTATGAGAAGAAAAATATTTTTCCAATATAAGATAAGAAAGCACAATTCTTGCCATCTCTCACTTTCTCTTCCAATTTCTAAACTTGTCAATAGTAATTGTATTTGATCTAGAAGGTATATTTTGTGCATGAAATAAGTAGCATGGTAAATAAAATGCTACATCCTTCTTAGGAGAATATTCCAACCATAATTGAAATAACTTAAACCATGAAATTTGAAAACTATGAAGATGACCTGCATATCCAGACTTTGGATATTTTACAAGTTCACATTGATATTGACCAAATTTTATATAAGCTCTTCCAATTTAATCACGCATGTTAACATGATATTTCTAAATTTGTGAATGCAATTCTGGATCTTTCTCCAACGAGTGTACATCAATCATCTTTAATTTCAATTCCAGGAGTTTTTAAAATACTTTCGTTAACTTCTCCAATGTTCACATTCTTTCTTTTGAAAGATGACTCGATTTTAGATGATTTTCACATCTATAATAACAAGAAAAATATCCGCATTCATATTAATAGGGCCACATCTACAACCACATATATATTAAAAGATAAATATAAATAGAATAAATCAATCAACAAGCTTGTCGGGTTACCCTTTGTATTATTAATATATTAAAAATTTATACATAATAAATGAGCCCTATCTAGATTCATTGTATCACAATATAAGAAATTAAATATTATACATAATAAATGAGCCAACATCCAGACTCGTTGGATCATAATATGAGACATCAAATGTTATATATAATAAATGAGTCACTATCTAGACTTGTTGGATCACAATATACGAAATTAAATATTATATATCCACCACGCTCACCGGATCATAAATAAAAAAATATTAAAAGATAGATATGCTACCTTGGGGTCGTAGGATGTCGACTTCCAGGGTTGACAGCGTTGGAGATTCACAGGAGTGTTGATGTGTCATTGACTAGCTGTTGGTCTATTGGGTGAGTAGTTGAGAACTATGAATTTTTTTTCCTTCTTAGAGTCAGTAAATAAGATAAATCTATATTAGATACAAAATAAGATTATTATCAAATTTAAAAGGTAAAAATTGTGTCTCAACAACAAATTTAAAAAAATAAATAGCCATCAAATGCTGCTCATGATTGTAACTAGGAGATGGATACACAATTAGCAAGCTGTCTTCTTTTAAATATCCCTTTTTGCCGGTGGAAGAGGTTGAGGTTTAGAGGCTGTCGTCCTCAAGATAAATACCAAGAAATAAATACCAAGAAAGCAAGTTGAGGTCCGCTCCTGCTGCCGTCTCCTGCTCCTGCGTCCTCAATGTGCATCTAACGTGCATCTATATCCTTTCCTTGAAATGCCAAATTCAAAAGCGACAGGGAGGCGCGAGAGATGAGACTTGGGAGGGAAGCTTATTAAGTCACTATATAAAATAAGTATATTGTCATATGGGGTTAAAAAGTTTGGCTCTATTTTTTGAAGTGGAAAACTGAACCAACCTGTGCCAACTTCAAAGTTTTTAAATAAAACCCAATACAAATGGAAAACCTGGCATCGACCAACTTGAAAATTTAAAAATAAATAATACGAATGATAAAAAATAGAGAGGACCAAAATATTGCTCCATGCCCCCACCATCAACGCAGGTCCGCCCTTGCTTACATACCAGTTATCAAACTTGTTCTCAAAAAGTCAAGATAAATTAATAGAGGGAGAGCGTTATGCTAAAGTTAATATGGGGTCATAAAGAGTTATTCTATTTTTGGGTCAAAGCCATATTAAAATAATATACAGATCATAACGGCATGACTGAGTCGGACTGTGTCAAAAACTCCTTGAGTCCCGACACGATCGATATGATACCGTTAATATATTATTTTAATATTTTTAAAAAATATTCCTTTGTATTCCTTATCTATATATTTTGTTTTTTAAAAATAAATTACCTAGATCAAAGTGTACCTGTGAAATACACTTCGATCTGATTTATGCCAATAAAAATTCAACACAGTCGATCCGTACAACACGATTAACCTTACTAGTGTGCCACTTGAGTTGAAGGTTAGAGCAGGTTAACCGAGAGTAGGAGAGATTTTACTTTGGGCACTCCTTTTGAGATGGAGAATTAGAGATGGGTTAACTCATTTTTTTTAGTCAAACTATAAATTTTGATTTTACTTATTTTTATGTGAAAAAATAAATAAAATATGAGATATATAATAAAAAATATTTAAAATTTTATGATAATTTTTCATATTTTTTTGAAAAAGAAAAAAAGTTAACCCCCCTCTACCCCACCTCAAAAGGTGGGGTAGACTTACCCGGGGTAAGGGGGTACCCGAGGTACCCCTGTCCTGCTCCCCAAAGCGGGGGAGGGGGGTTATCCCGGGTACCCCCCTACCAAAGCTATGTATAGAGGTTACTTGGACGTCAAATAGGTAAATATTAGTGGCTCTTACACAATGGCGTTGGGCTAAACCCTTTTGACAGAGCCATTCTTACTATGGATTTGAGTTTTGATAAGGATGTCGCTACATTGTTCTTCTGCCGTGACCAATTGTAGATATTAACAACTTGAATACTACAGATTTAAGTGATTGCAAGTTGCTCTTATTTCTCATGATCCTGAGCAACGAAACATGAATACTTCAAAAGTTGCTTGTCATGCCGGGCCGGTTTGATAGTCAGATAGGGCCGGATAAATGATAGTTACTAAGACTTAACGTGGGTTTTAATTATCCATCATTAACCCTTGATAACTATTTGATTCCACCTCAAAGCATAAGAAAATTTATAAATTTGGAATGAATAAATTGGTTAAAGAATCATTATCAATACAATTTATCTCAATCTCAATTAGTACTACAAAAATGGAGAAATAGAGTCAATCAACATTGTACAACTAAAAAAAAAAAACTCAAGAATATTAGATTCTTATCAAGGGGAGGAGGTGGATTTCCACTTTCAATCCTGCTAGCTACTGCAACCAAAACCCTGGTAAAACAATATTCCGGGAATTTTTTACCGCATACTATTTATCCAAGTATACGGTGGACCTGTAGGAGGATACCAATTTTGCATCTAGGCAGAAAAAAAATCGAGTATCTAGATTACTTGGCACATTATTACTCTGCATCATGCCTGTCTCCATGACCAGGAGTATCCTCAGATGTCAACATCACAACATCTTCTCACTCGCACAAGCCGGCCCAGTAGTAATAACGTTACTGTGTTTGGGCAGATCGGATGGGCCGGCAAGGGGAAACGCGGCCCACCCTCGGCCACGGTTAGGGCCCGGCCCGCCGTCCAAACCTTGCTGGGTTTGCTTCTGTCTTTTCCGTTCTCCCGCCGGCGCCAACTTCGGGTTCGAAAAGCCGATCACAGTGGATCTCGGCCGTCCATCCAGTCGTAATCGACGGTTCCGAAGCAGGTAAACTCGATCCGCGTAGAAAGCCCTCTTCCCCTCCCGCGCGCGGGAAAACGCAAAGCGGAAGAAGGCGCCCTTTATTTTCGGCTTCCATTTTTTTGCGCACCCTCCGATTTAAATCATCGCCGCAGCTCCTGCGCGAGCTGGGTGCCGCCTCCACCTTCTTCGTCTTCGCTGTTTGCTCGCTGCCATCTCTCTCCTACCTCGAACCCCCCTCCACTCTGGTGATCGTTTGGGAGGGATGGCCGGTTCCAAGAATCCGCCGAAGGAGAGGAAGCGGGTGGCGGTGGAGAGCACGCTGAAGCGCGCCAAGGACGGCAGCGCCTTCACCAGATGGTACCCTCTGTTCCCTTCTCGTTTGTGTTAGGCTTCCTGCAAGGTCCCTTTTGTTTCAAGTTCGCTCATGGATGGCGTTGTTGATGTGGGCTCAGTGAGGCTTGCAACAAGGACGTGCCGGTTGGGTTGATTGATATGCACAGCTGCAGCCTCGACTCCAAGATTAGGATGAATCTGGGTATTTTTTCTCCCTTCTTGTGCTGATCTCTTATTTCGTGTCTAATCTTATCCTTTCTTCTGTTTCCCCTTTTGCCTGCTCTTTGTTTTTTTTGCTGAGCGAGTCCTCGACCCTTAATGCTGCATGTGGTTTGCTACTTTTGTTGGTGTTGTTGAAAACAGAGGCCCAGGTCGTGGAGAAGGTTGCAGAGGTCAAGAAACCAGCGGAAAGGTGAGCTTCGAGGCATCGGATCATCTCCTGCTTATGTCATGATTTCCTTTTATCCTTCCCGGGAGAGTAAGTTATGTAAAGCTTTTGGCGCTCTGCAGGAAGAGAGCCGCATCCTCGGACAACAAGGAAGGGAAGGCCAAGAAAGAGAAGAAGGGGAAAGACCCAAACAAACCGAAGCGTCCTCCTACAGCCTTCTTCCTCTTCATGTAACGTCTGCCGCCATCCATCCTTCTACTCATCCTAAAACCGATTGTAACTTCCCCATGTTGTACGAAATTGTTGTTTGGTACGTTGCCTGTGTGCAATCTCTGAACTGTGTATCATGGTTTCAGGGATGACTTCAGGAAGGAGTTCAAGGAGGCGAATCCAGAATCGAAGGGCGTTGCGATGGTATTTCTCATTTGTCCTATTTGTCTTGTTCTCATGTGGTTTTGGTATCATTCTTTTACCTTCCCTGTTCTGATCGTTGTCTCAATCTGTGCAAAAAGGTGGCCAAGGAAGGCGGGGATAAATGGAAATCCATGACCGAAGAGGTGGGTGCTCTCTCTCCTGAAGTGGGATTTAACTTGCTAATCTCAGGATCTGGTATGAACCGTCACTATGACTATGGACAGCACATGTGCTGACGGGGGGATCTGTTTTGTCTCTATCAACAGGAGAAGAAGCCTTATATTGACAGAGCAGCGGAGCTGAAGGCGGAGTACGAGAAGGCCGCAGCAAAGCGGAATGCCGGGGATGAGGTTTGTCTGGCCACCTTTCCATCGTGCGGCAGTGCCATTTTGCTTGTTGTTTTTCTCAGTTACTGCCTTTTAGCGCTTCTTCGCTCACAAAAGTTTGTCTTTGTATGTGTACCCAGGAAGATGAAGGTTCAGCGAAGGAAGAGGAGAAGGAAGCAGACGAGGAAGAGTGATATGGTTTCCGAGTTGGATGTAGCTGTAGGAGAGATGGCATCATAGGCCATGTGTAATCAACTTCCATCTAGTTTCTTCTGTAAATTTTGCAAGGGAACATCCTGGCAAATGGGTACGATGTTGATGTGATTTGGTGGATATCATGAACTCAGTGTTCCAGACAAGCGCCAGAATGTTGCTCGTTTTTTGGAAGCTTTCTACAGTTGCTTTCAATCTCTTTCACGCCCATGTGCTGATTGTTTTCAGTTCATCTGCCAATCTCACACTGTCACCTTATAACTCAACGATTTCAAATGGCTTCACACTGGTTCCACGAATGTTCGACTATATGTCAGATTCTGCTGCGGGAATATTTAAAATTTAGCTTTTCTCTATCTGGGATTCTGTGGTGATTAAGCCAACTCATTGTCCGTACCATGGCAGTTTAGATTTTTTTTCTTCGTGATTTGATCTGTTGTCTAATGTTCACAAGTGAGTTGTGAAGAATCAAACTTGCATATTGCTTGATATGAGTCATTGTTACAAATAAGACACGACAATTGGTTGTGAATGCTAGAATCGTAAAGAAGAGAGGAAAGAAAGGGGTGGGTGGTGAGGGCTACTGCATCTAACCAATGATACTTTCATCATAAGGAGCTTGGCTTTCTCTGTGAGGCCAGCACTTTGCTGGCTTATTCTCTCGTTCGTTCCCATCACAGCTTCTTCTTACATGGTGGCAGAGGCTTGCCACACAAGCACTGGTTGTGCGCGTAAGCAGAGGCTGGGAAGATGTTGAAAGGGTGGCCCTGTGGAATCTGCCCGCAGAGCATGTTGGCCCTGAAGTTGGCGTGCTGGATTCCTCTTATCTCCAGTAAAGCGTCTGGGATCTCCCCGGCGAGGCTGTTGCTTGAAATGTCCAGGTATCTCAGGTTGGTCATCTGCCCTAAGCTCGAGGGTATGCTCCCCCTTATCTGATTCCTCGAAAGATCCAGCCTTTCTAGACCCGTCAGTTGGGAGACGGATGCCGGAATCCCCCCTGTGACGCCGTTCCTCGATAGGTCGAGCCATCTCAAGCTCAGGCCTTCGCTGAAGTTCGGCAACGCGCTAGCGATTCTGTTGCTGGAGAGGTCCAGGACCTCCATGAACTCACCAATTCTGGGCAGAAGCCCCGGCAGGGAGCCGTAGAGTTGATTTGAATGGAGGTCGAGGGAAGACAGGCCGTCCGGCAGTGGCAGCTCCGAGATGTCGGACCTCAGCATGTTGCCGGAAAGCTTTATGTCCTGCAAGCTCGACATGTTGGTGAGGAAGCGGGCGACGTCTCCCGTGAGGTGGTTGTTGGAGAGGTCCAGGGAGCTCAGGGACCCTCCATTGCTGAAGGATGGCAAAGCCCCCCTTATGTTGCAACCAGCAAGGTGGACGTCCCTGAGCGCCCTACTCCTCACCCAGTCCGGGATCGTTCCCAGGTGCAGGCTGTTGTAGGACAGGTCCAGGGAGAGCAAGGCAGGCATGCCCTTTGCGAGGGCTCCTGGAAGGGGGCCTGTTATCGCGTTTCTAGAAAGATTGAGATACCACAGTTTCTGTAGCCCGGCCATCGACTCCGGTATGGGGCCGGTGAGCAGGTTTTGGCTGAGGCTGAGGGTGTTGAGGGACCTGAGCCTGCCGATTTGGGTTGGGATTTTTCCCGTCAGTCTATTACTGCTCAATGAGATGTCCAGAGCAGTGGACAAACTGCACAGGGATGTGGGTATCTGCCCATGGAACTGGTTATTGGACAGGTCTAGGAAGGTAATGTTCTGGAATTGCCCCAGAAACCCAGGCATCTCCCCGGACAAGAGGTTGTAGCTGAGGTCAAGGTACTGCAACCCATGGAGGTTTCTGAAGGTGGGTGGTAGGGGACCCGTCAATAGGTTCCTCCCAACATTGATCTGGAGAAGATTGCCGAGGGACCCCAGGCTGGGGGGTAGCTGCCCCTGCAGACGGTTCCCGCTCAGGGACAGGGCTCTTAAAGAAGGCAACTTACCTAGGGCAGAAGGGACGGTCCCCTGGAGGAGGTTTCCCTCGAGGTAGAGCTGGGTGAGGCTGGCCAGCCTCGCGAGGCTGTCGGGGATGGCTCCTCTGATCTGCTTCATCCCGCTGATCACCAGCACCTCCAGGGCCCGGAGATTTCCCAGGGAAGGGGAGAGGACGCCCTTCATATAGAGCCCGGAGCCGGCGGCGCCCGCCTGCGGCCTCTGCAGCTGCAGCCGGGTCACCCTGCCCGTCTTCGGGTGGCACTCCACCCCCTCCCAGGCGCCGCAGCAGTCGGTGCCCGTCCACGTGGAGAGGATGCCCGTCGTATCCTTGAAGATGCCGGCTTTGAAGCCGAGGAGGGCGGCCCTGTCCGCCGCGGCGCAAGGCGGGAAGCCGGGGTCGTCAGGTGCTTGCGCCAATGCCCGCAGTGGACGGAGCTGCACAGCGTGACAGAGCAAGAGGACCAATAGCAAAGTTTCCACGGGGATGTGCATGTCTCCTGGGTGTGGATGGTGAACCGGGTGGATGGACGATGGGAAGCTGAGGCCGGGGACTGGTGTCTCTCAAATATATGGGGTTAGGTCTGGGGTGGGGCTGAATAGCTGGACTGTGGTGTTCCCCTCACAGCGCACTCCTTGGAAAGGTGAGGAGAACAAGGTCGGGATCTGGAGGGGTGAGCTTTAGGGAAAGTGTGTGGAAGGAAGTGGGTTTGTTTCTTCACGTAGGGAAGAAGGCCTCATGATGGAAAGGGGAACAGGAATGATAAGATTGTCGACATGGGTATACCCATTTATATAGGTGGAGGGGGAACCCTTCTTCTTCCACACCATCCCCCCTTCCCAACACACACACACACACACAAATAAAAAAGACCCCTTTTTTAACTTCTTGAGGCTCTTCCCCTCTCTCTTTTATTTTGTTCACATGTGCACATCTTGGAAGGCCTCACGCGGAGTGTAATTTCATTCGAACGTTGGAGCGCAACCAATTCAAATGTTTTGGCCCTTGAAGTACCTTTTCCTATGAACTGTGCAAATGCAACAACAACTTGCTCAGAAGAACAACTGAAAGAAAAGAGCACAGCTTGTCCGGGACTCGGGGGGTCGAGCATCATGGCTCTGTTCTAAGCCATATATATATATATATATATGTTTTGATGATAACAACAGCTCTATGCTACGGTGGTATTAACAATAGCTTGGTCATTGGCCCAACCGCAGCCTAGATTACAATAGAACAGTGTGGCACGTACAGGTCTTTCCGTTTTTTGGGGTATTTCTTGGCATATGCTCCTCTTAACAAGAAAATTATACGGAAAAAACCATCTTCCTTTTGCATTTGCTTGTATACCCTCCACGTATGAATTCAGTATCAGAAACACCCCCACACGTTAAACTTCCGTTGAAATATCCATAGAATGTTATGTTTTCTTACGCATCCCTTCTTGACGGATTATGGTGATTTGTTAACTGAGAGGGATGAGAAGAACATACATGACGATTAATTCACACTCAAAGTGTATATACGAAAAAAAAAAGAATCTAAACAAGACGTACTTGTAAGGAAAGTACTTAAAAGTTTAGATAGTCTAGTCACAAAGTTTAAAGATTAATCATAAGAAATTGCATGGACTAAAAACTAAAAAAAAAAACTTTTATGAATTGGGAGATCCCAGCAGCTCTCCACTTTTGCCTGGAGACCTAGGGAAATTAAGTAGATGGATTTATGAACTTCGCACGTGTCAGTGGGGAAGCTGCTGTTGGGGTGTCTACTACCAAATCCTCTCAAAGACTAAAAAGGGAGGAGGGCAACGTTGGATGGATGGTAGTAGGTACTCCAACCGGTCAATTGCCTCCTCTGCATCGGGGGTGGGGGGTCCTCAGATGCACCGTGGCGGTAATCACGGTGGGATTGGTCTGGGTTTCGGACACCAGTGGTGGGAGGGGACTGTGCATGGGCAGGAAGGCATGTGGCCTTGGCTGTTCTCAATACGCCGCAGTTGTCCGAGCGGATGGATGGATGGATGGATGTATTCCCTGTTTGGCCGTGAAATTTGGAGCTCGATTGGCCTCAATCTCGCATCCTCTTAACATTGTTCTAAGCCTTTAATTTCATTGCGTTGATTAGCTTCTGGCAAAGTCGAATGACCAGAATCTGGAACACCTTTTGTAAGCTTCCAGCTCCAAGTTGGCTAAATCAAATCTGCAAAACTGCATGGTCTCTCTTTCACTAAAGCCTAGCTAGTCTACAAGGGTGAGAAGGTGATTTTGCAGCCAAGGTTAGACTATATTTGCCCAAACATATAAATTTCTTGCATTGGTAGCTATACCGATGGTATTTTTTATGGTTGATACGTTTTTGATCTCTTCACTTTTGTCAGCAATGGAATGACAGAAGGGCGGCATACACAGAGTATTAATTTATCAGTACTAGGGTGTTTCTTTAAGGGAGGTAGCCGTCACGAGGATTCATGTTGAAATGATCACCCAACATATTTCAAATACGTTGCAGTGATCGATCTATATATATGTTCAAATCAACATGTACAGCGGGTGATTAAATCATTACGCCGTAAGCACACGGATCATCTTTCTTCAAGCTGTAAGTCTTAGAGAAAAAAAAACCGTTTTGCAAACACATGAATTGCTCGTTCTTACAGTGTTTGTATTGACCAAGTCTCTTGATTTGATTCAATTCTATCACTCGACTGCAACAGGAGATGAACGTATGTGATCAATACGCTAGCTGTGTGTTATGGGTGAAATTAACGCATCTGGACCTGTTCTTTCCGATTTGTGATATATGGCCAAACGAGGGTTTGATTTCCATGTGATTGATTGGCTCGATTACCTCCGAATTCAGAACCCATGTGGCTGCATGCATGCATGCAAGATCCAAAACAGACAGAGTACGGATGACGAGCAACAAAACAAGCTCACTCTTCTGTCTCTTCTGCCTTCTTCACTCAGGTTAGAAAGAAAGGTTTGTCAGTCTAGCACCTAGGTAGGTGGAGAATTTGTTCTCTTTTCGTTCTTTTGGCGCGTGCTTCTCGTATTTTAGGCGGATTGCGCCTTCTCTATGAGTCTTACGCGTAGTCATCGTCCTGTTAAACTTCTAAGTCAAACAGTCAGGAGTTTGCTATTGTTCATCTCATTTCTGAACAAACCATGGTACCGGCGGTACCTGTAGATCTTCTGCAAACAAGAGGGATCAGGAAAATAGTACTTGAAGAAAACACAACAGGTTTTTGAGCAAAGTGCAGTCTGCATAAAGTGATTTGGATGGGAAGATATGATGTGCGAGCTAGCTAGGTGACAGCATGTACACATGGTGGCAAGTATTTCTCGAAGAACCTGCTCTCTACTGTTGCTATAGCAGCTTCCAAATTGGGCAAAACCTTCCACTGCCCTTTTTTTGAGCACAGTAGGCACTGCACAGTTCTTCTCATCTAATGATCGTTCCCGCCCCTGTGCATGGCCGCCTGCGACAAGTTGTGTTCTACGCGGAACCATCGATCGCCTGTGGAGGGGCTCCCGGTCGGGCCGCGGCCCCATCAATTTCGCTCTGGTCTTTGGAAGGCAGCTCACCGGAGGAGACACATTCCTCCCCCATCTACCCCTCCACCATTATGGCACCACATGAGAACTCCGGGCATTTTGCAAGTATATAAAGCGCCTTTCCACCAACGCCTTTTGACGGGGAAGCCCACAACCATACTCCATTGCGCTCCCGCTGCTGCCGCGCGTGGTCCTAGATCTCCCCCTGCACTCGAAAGTGTGTGGCCGGACATGACGACGAGAGGAATGCTACTACACGAACTGGGAGTATTGTCGTATATATGAGGAGGAGGCCACACATCCCAATGAGAGAAGAGGATGGCATCCTATTTTGCATGGTGGTCCAAGAGGGATTTGTCTCAATTCCTCTCCTCTCCTTCCCTATCTTCACATCTGCTTGTCTGTATGTACATGTTATGGGTTACCGTATGTGCATGGCTATCTTGGGTAAGTATCACTTAGCACTTGGAAGAAAGTGAAATCTTTCTTCATCTTTTTCACCTGCAAGTACTGTAAGGAAAACTGTAAGGATATGTGACTCATTAGGGACCTGCATCCCATTTCATCACCCATGAGTCCGAAAACTCAGAAATGCCATTAACAATCTAGAAAGATGAAATAAGTGGTTAATTATATAACAAGAAGAAAAGTACATTACTAAATGGCACAATGTCTCAATAAATAACACAGATATAATATATACTTCTTGAGAAATATTATGCTCCCGGCTTGGAAGACCCGTGCCCCTCCCCAACTGGGTCATGTGGAAGGGCGCACTCCAAGATGCATTTAATGTATCTCTATTTTTTTACCTAATATATATATATATATGTATATATAGGTACACAATACACATAAATAGTGATTTAGTACACACAAATAATACAACAATGCATACAAAATAGTATAAGAATACACACAAATTAATTAAATTTGTGTGCACTATATCATATCATTTATGTGCGTTATATGATTATTTATATATATATTTTTGGGTAAAAAATAAAAAAATAGAGATGCATTAAATACACCTTCGGGTGCGCCCCTCCACATGACCCAATGATGGAGGGGTGCAGGCCTTCCAGGTCATATTTTGCTCTCGGCTTGCCGGGAGTATAACATTACTCATATTTCTGAAGGGATATATTTTGAGGAAGAACAAAAAAAGAAATAATTGTTAGTGCGTGGAAAGATGTCTATGCACTTTGCAAATTGTTCGAGATAGGTGTTGCACTCGTGAGCTCTCAATTGCAAAAGTAGGGGATGATGAGCTTCATGAAGTTATCAACTCAGTAGAGATCTCCTAATCCCACCATTCAACCAAAACAATGCGCAAATAATGTATGACAAGGTAGTGCTAACTAACAATCGGTAATAACTACAACATGAATAAAAGTAAGAACTACACCACAACAATAATGAGGAACACAACACAACCAAACCACCAACGGATGACATGCATATGGCCTACAAGAAATGAATGACTCGGCTCTACCCATGTAGACCCAACCTGCTAGTCAACTCGCACTCGTTGACCTACAGTTTTGACAACAAAAACTCTAGCTATGGTGATAAAATCACAACTATAAGTCTATCAATCAGGGCATCTACTGGCGCCTTAACTCCTAACTGGCGCCCCATGCCTAACCACCCGTTGCTCCAAGAGTGAGGCATATGAGGCTATGCCGCACACTAGAAAAATTGAAGTTGGTCAAGTCACGGTCTCGTTCCTAATCACCATTATTCAGATCTAAAATCTGATAGAATGAGACGGACAAGAAAGAAGAGACTAGTTGGAGATCAAGCATAGATAACAGTTCGCAAGGTGCTCTTACCCCTAGCCATCAATGCACTCAAGTGGCGAAACAAAGTGTTGTCCCAGCCATCTTTCTCTAGCTTGAATGTAGGCTCAACAGCAAGGGGGTCATGAAAAATGACCAAGCCTAGATTGTGTCCCGAGCATAAATTAGGATCAAGCCATCTGAATATGGAAGCACCAAAGTATCTGACTAGTAGGGTGTCGCACTAGTATTATAGACGGAAAATCACCAATCTTAAGAGCATAAACCACTAGAAAATTGCGCATAATACACTGTCTCAAAACATGTCAAGATCAGTCAACGTGTTCAATACCTTAACGTGTGCCAGCCCTAAACGATACCTTCATGATGCGACTGGATGATTGGACACACATACAACTTTGAAAAATTTCAAAAATACATCAGCTTGAGAATAACGAGAGGACAAGCTGAGGCCTGTTGCCCAGATAGCAAGCCCAGAGGGGGGGGGGGATGAATGGATTGCTAAAATTTTCTTTTACAATATTCCTGTAAATAAAAATACTTAACAGAAGACACTAAGTTCGATGGTTAGAGTTAGTGTTAAGAAAGGACAAAGAAATCAAACACACAGACAACATGAATTTTATCCTAGTTCGGATCTCCTGTCACAAGGAGTCCTATATCAAGTCTCTAAGCAACAACTTGGGATTTTACTAAACAAGGGTACAGTCCCCCTTAAGGACACTTACACATCCAGCCACAGCTGACCTTCTCTTCTCTACCTGAAGAGGAACTAAACCACCTGATGCAATAGGTCTTCCTTCTTACTAAAGGAAATAACCACCCACTCAAGAGCAGGTCTTCTCTTCACAACTGAAGAGGAACACTCAAAGAGAATGAGTAAAAGTGGATGGCCCCTAGACCAAGCTTATACAAACTGCTTGATCTGAGGTGAAGTCTGAGAGACAATAATTATCACACGAAGAACTCTCTCAAATCTACACAAGCTCTCCAAGGCTAAACAATTTGCTGTGGAGAGCTAAGAGCTAAAGAAAGTTTGAATGGACGAGCAAGCTCTTCTTTCTTCTCAATGACTAAGATCTTCAAGCTATTCAAGAGTTATTCGTCATGGAGTCACCAGTCTTCTATTTATCCTTTTTGAAAGATTTTGACCGTTGAAGTATCTGTTGTCTCACATCTTCATGCACGTTGGAGTGACTGGTCCGAAGTATGGAGCAAGAGAACCTGCAGTCATTAATGCTGGGATAGATACTGTAACGTTCCGACCGTTCAGATCGTTTTTGTGTGGTTGTGGAGGCCAGTGTGTGGCCAATGTTGTGTGTGGCAGGTGTTTTCCGCAGGTTGTGAGGCTTTGTGGGCCGGAAGTTTAGGCCCAAAGTGCTCACTGGTTCACAGACTGTGAATGCGACAGTGAGGAGCGTCGCGTTTAGAACGCGACAGCTCATGGCATCGCGTTCATGGCACCGCTGGTTTTTAGTTGACGTTTGCATGTGCGCCGCATGTCGCGCGCTGGGCAAGCATGCTGGCGTCAGCAGGCTAAAGGCGACAGCCGAGTACGTCGCGTTTAGGTCGCAACTTAGAAGAGCGTCGTGTTCTTATCTGAACTGAGTTTTTAAGAAACCCTGGCGGAACAGAGCTCATGGAAGCTCTTCTCGGCCAGGGGGTTTTTGCAGTGGAATTTTCGAGCGATTTGACTTGTTAGAGCTCGGTTTGGTGAGTTTTCACCGCGAGGACGCTACGTGGAGCGGAGGAAACGTTGTGCGGGCATCGTTCTTCGCGTTATTCACGAAGGTAGGGAGATTTCCCATGGTTTGATCCGTGGATTGTTCGTGCGATGTGGATAATGTGTTTCCTGCTTTCTAAACCTTAGATAGCATGTGTAGGAACACATTTAAGCATGAAAATGGAATGAAAACCATAGGTTCTAATGAGTTTGGGATGATCCAGATGACGGATTTCGGATCAGGGTTCGCACCTGCTAAGGCGACGACCCTTGGCGTCGCGACCAAGTCGCGACACCGCGATACGTCGCGTTCAGAAGGCGACCTATCGTGCCGTCGCGTCCTGAAAGTGACTCCGCACCCTGTCACGATAGCAGTCGAAGGATGTTATCCGAGAATACATGTAAGTGTATAATTATCCATTTAGCATGGTTTGTGACATGTGATGATAGTATAAGGTGCATTAGCACTCTCTCTACGCTCGGGGAGTGTGTGGTGTGTGGTTTATATGGTATTCACGTGGTTTGCGTGAAGGTTTCACGTGGCTTGTGCGTTGTGCACGTGGTTTCTGTGTACGTGGCATGTAGTTTGACGCCTTCCGTGGATACCTCTTCAGTTGGGAGCCCCAGGTTTTGTGTGAGCCAGGCACGTGAGTGCTCGGGGCTTGTCCCGGTACTGGGTACCGATGAGGTCTTGTCATCTTCCTGGACACCATCACTCCTGTGCTGAGTAGTATGTCCGGCTGAGGGAAAGACGGCAGTGGGACAGCGACTAGAGAGAGTTTGTTGTGTTGTCGCTTGTAGCGCGCTCGTAGTTGGGGGCGATGGACACCAGTAGACGTACTGGGCCCCAGCTAGTCCTGTTTTCCAGTGCCTCACTTTAGGGAGCTCGGGCTAGAGTCCCTAAAGGTGCCATGCATGGGCCTGCGGTGTGTGTGACATGCAGGTTGTGGTGGTTTAGTTGGACTCCACAGTTCTTTGTACTTGTTTAGTGGAGCGGCAGCTGGACCTTTCATCCGTGGCTGCGAGACTGAGAGGTAGTCCTGTGTGGTTTGTCTGGGTCAGTAATTGGTGTCGCGAACCAATTGACGTGGCCCGAGTGTGGCGTTTCTCTACAGTAGCTCGTACACCCATTTGGTTTTGCTGTTTATTTATTTATTTACGCTGATTCCTGTTAAACAACAAATGGTAAGTGGTACCTACAGTTTTATATCCTGCTAGATAATATTATAAATTGTTAGCGTAGCATTTCTTGCTTTGCTACTTGTGTTCGTTTGCTCGATTTCTAGGGAGTTTTCCTACTGAGCCAGTGACTTGAGAGGCTCACCCCTACCTCCTACCAGGTGAGGGAGATTAGGAGATTTCGCGCCCGTCGTCAAGTGGAGGGTCAACACCACCAGTAGTGTAATTTTCACTTTTCTGTCGTTCACCTCGGGGTATGCCCCAAGTTTTGTTGTAGTTTGGTTACAGTTGTACTACAACTATGTATATTTCTTGTAAATATTTGTAAGATGGACAGATCTTATGAATATTTGAGCTGGTTCCTTTATATTACTACAGACTCGTGGTTTGATATCACTTGCGAGGCTTCGGCCCGTTCGCGGGAGGCGGACTCGAGTTAGGCTCGCTATTAGGTTAACGGGTCTAAACGGCGAGGACCGTCACAGTTGTTATCAGAGCAAGGTCCGTAAGAATATAAAGGAATTGAAAATTACATAGCTATGTCATTACTGTAACCCACTGCTGGTAGTGACCCTGGTTTTGTATTGATTTCTTGTGTATTGTATTGTTGGAATAATGTTTGTGTAGGAGTAGTAATGGCCGAAAGAAGAAATGTGGGAGGTGGTGGAGAAGGGTCAGGAGAGGATCCTACGCAGAGGATGATAGAAAGAATCCGGGAGAGTTTGACAGAGATTCAGGTAAGACTGGATCAGCAACCACCGGTACAGCCAGCGGCAGCAGTACCACCATTTCCAGAGGAGGCAGTACCAGTAGCTCCAGTTCCAACCCCGCCCGGAGTAGAGGTACCTCCTGTAGTACCTGTACAACCGGCAGTTCCAGTGAGACCAGCTACTGGAGTGGATACTACGGTACTTATGGATCGATTTTTGAGATTGCAGCCCCCTACATACTCAGGAGGTCCCAACCCGGATACATCGGAGCATTGGATACATGAGATCGAGAGGGTATTTGCGATAATGAGGTGTCCCCAGGAAGATAGAGTGATTCTTGCAGCATACCAGCTACGAGGGTTTGCGCAGGAATGGTGGCGATTAAAGATGCAGACAGTTTTTACGGGCAGGACGGAGGACACTATTACATGGTCAAAATTTTTGTCAGTTTTTAATGACTCTTTCTTCCCAATACAGATTCAGCAAATGAAAAGAGAGCAGTTCAGGACACTCCAGCAAGGGAATCTCTCGGTACTTGAATATCAGATGAGGTTTATAGCCCTGAGCAGGTATGCCCCATATGTAGTAACTGATAATACCATGATGGTGGAATACTTTATTCGAGGTTTGAGGGAAGAATTACAAGATGCGGTGATCCCATTGATGTGTAGAACAGTAGAAGAGGCAGCTCAACGAGCATCAATACTTGAGAGGACTATTCGGGCTAGGCAGGGGCAGTCTCAGACAGGTGGTTTAGGCTCAGGTAGTTTTCAGCATCCACAACCGTCAGGAGGAATTAGTAAGGGGAAAGTACCTTCTGGAGCTTCTTCATCATCTGGAATAGCAAAATGGGGCAAACAGATCAAGAAATTCTTTCAAGGAGGCCGTGGTAGAGGCAGACAACAGGGTTTTCAGCAGGGAGGTTTTCAGCAGAACCGCGGCTACAGACCGCTGGTTCCAGAGGAATCTCAGCAGAGTACGGCAGGGCAGCCTACAACATATCCAGCTTTTAGATGTTATGCTTGTGGACAGCCAGGACATTTAGCAAGGAATTGCCCATATCCTCGAGAGCAGACTTATGGTAGAGGGACCCAGCAGCAGCAACAGCCCTTTCAGCAGTCAGCAGAGCAGGGCAGAGTTGCACCGTACCAAAGAGGAGGACGAGGTCGAGTGATGGCTGTTACCAGAGCTCAGGCAGAAGCATCCAATCTTATTGAAGGTATTTTACCTTTCTTTGATTTTACTGCTAGAGTATTAATTGATCCGAGTGCTTCCCATTCATTTATTTCCGAAGATTTTCTAGATAGTATGGTACTTCCTTTAGAAGAAAGGTCTTGTGAGTTGGTAGTAGAAATTCCTTCAGGAGGGTATTTGTTGACTTCTTGCTTTTTAGAAGAGGTCCCGATAGTAATTCATGGGAATCAAATGCCAGCTAGATTGTATGCTTTAACATTGAAAGAATATGATATGATTCTGGGGATGGATTGGTTAGAGGCCTACGGGGCATTGGTTGATTGTAGAAAGAAGAGAGTCAGATTTTGCAGACCCGGTGGTGAGGTATTTGAATTTCAAGATATGCCTTTTTACACTCCCAAGTTTATTATTTCTGCACTTAGAGCTAAAAAGTTAATTAATGCGGGATGTGTAGCGTACCTTGCTTCTATTAGTCTAGTTGAATATAGTAAATCTGTAGATTCGGTGCCAGTGGTTAGAGAATTTACAGATGTGTTTCCAGATGAGTTGTCAGGGTTAGCTCCGCGCAGAGAGGTAGACTTCACAGTTGAATTGCAACCAGGCAGTTTACCTATCTCTAAAGCACCATATAGAATGGCCCCAGCAGAATTGAAAAAGCAGTTGCAAGAGTTATTAGAAAAAGGTTTTATTAGACCTAGTCAGTCACCATGAGGAGCGCCAGTGTTATTTGTCAGGAAGAAAGATGGCAGTTTAAGAATGTGTATAGATTACAGGCAGCTGAATAAAGTTACAATTAAGAATAAGTATCCACTTCCTCAGATTGATAATTTATTTGATCAACTGCAGTCAGCCAAAGTATTTTCTAAGATAGATTTGAGATCAGGATATCATCAGTTGCGGATCAAAGAAGAAGATATTGAGAAGACAGCTTTTCGGACTAGATATGGACATTATGAGTTTGTTGTGATGCCTTTTGGATTGACAAATGCACCTGCAACATTTATGAATTTTATGAACATAATATTTCATCAGTATTTTGACCAGTTTATAGTGGTTTTTATTGATGATATATTGGTTTATTCAGTATCAGAAGAAGAACATGCAGATCAATTGTGGATTACTTTGCAGATATTGAGAGATCATCAGTTATTTGCTAAATTTAGTAAATGTGAGTTCTGGCTGAAGGAGATTTAGTTTCTGGGTCATGTGATATCAGGTGAAGGTATTGCAGTGGATCCAACCAAAGTTGAGGCAGTAATGAAGTGGGAAGAGCCGAGGACTGTATTTGAGATTAGGAGTTTTCTGGGTTTGGCAGGCTATTACAGAAGATTTATCCAAGATTTCTCCAAGATAGCAGCACCGATGACAAGGTTGACAAGAAAGGGTGTTCCTTTTGTGTGGTCCCCAGAGTGCAGGCACAGTTTTGCGGAGCTGAAGAAGAGGTTGACATCAGCACCAGTTTTAGAAATTCCGTCGGGTAGTGGCGGATTTGTTCTGTTTACAGATGCATCCAAGAGAGGTTTGGGTGCAGTTTTGATGCAGCATAGTAAAGTGGTTGCCTATGCCTCTAGGCAATTGAAGAAACATGAGGAAAACTACCCTACTCATGATTTAGAGTTGGCAGCAATAGTTTTTGCATTAAAGATCTGGCGGCATTATTTGTATGGTGAAAGATTTGAGATTTTTACTGATCATAAAAGCTTAAAATATATTTTCTCTCAGAAAGATTTGAATCTAAGGCAGCATCGATGAATGGAATATTTAAAAGATTATGACTTTAATTTGGCATATCATCCAGGCAGAGCAAATGTGGTGGCATGATAATGTGGGGCATGATAATGTGGTCAGACTAAAAGAACGATTGTATGTCCCAGAAGATACAGAAATTAGACGGAAGGTTTTAGAAGAAGCTCATAAATCAAGGTACATCATCCACCCAAGTAGCACTAAAATGTATCAAGATATGAAGAAGCATTTTTGGTGGCCAAATATGAAGAGAGAAATTGCAGAGTTTATAACTAGATGTGCAGTATGTCAGCAGATAAAAGTAGAGCATCAGAAGCCAGGAGGATTGTTGCAACCATTACCCATTCTGCAATGGAAATGGGATGGCATAGCAATGGATTTCATAGTTGGTTTGCCCAGTTCATCAGGTCATAATGTAATATGGGTTTTTGTGGATAGATTGACCAAGGTCTGCAGATTATTACCAGTTAGCATGACATGGTCAGTTGATAGATTAGCTAAGCTGTATGTAGAAAGAATTGTACCTTTACATGGAATACCAGTCACTATAGTTTCAGATCGAGACCCTCGATTTACTTCAGGCTTTTGGAGGAGTTTGCAAAGAGTCATTGGCACAGAGCAAAGGTGCAGTTCAGCATATCATCCACAAACAGATGGACATACAGAAAGAACAATTCAGACTATTGAATATATGTTGAGAGCTTGCTGTCTTGTGTGGGGAGGCATCTGGGAGCGTCATTTGGGTCTGGTTGAGTTTGCATGTAACAACAGCTACCATTCAAGTATTGAAATGGCACCTTATGAAGCCTTGTATGGTAGACCGTGCAGATCACCATTAAACTGGCATGAAGTAGGAGAGATGCCGGTTTTATGCCCAGAAATGGTTTGTCAGTGTGCAGAAACAGTAAGATTCATCCAAGAAAAGTTGAAAACAGCCCAGAGTCGCCAGAAGAGTTATGCAGATGTTAGACGCAAACCATTACAATTTGAAGTCGGTGAATATGTATTTTTAAAAGTGTCTCCTACTAAAGGTGTATTAAGGTTCAGTAAGAAAGGCAAGTTGAGCCCGAGATATGTCGAACCATTCCAAATAAAAGAAAGGATGGGTGAAGCAGCTTATAAATTAGATTTACCAACAGATTTCAATGATGCACATGATGTGTTTCATGTCTCAATGTTAAGAAAATATATCAAGGATCCAACCCAAGTTGTAAGTTATCAAAGAGATGATTTAAAGCCCGACATGTCAATGTCGGAATATCCAGTGCAAATTTTGGGCCACAGAACCCAAAAGCTCAGAAACAAAGAAATTGAATTGGTAAAGGTCAGATGGGAAAACATGCAAGGTGGTGAAGATACTTAGGAATTAGCGGAAGAAATGAGAAAAGCATATCCATATTTGTTTGAGTAAGTCTTTATTTCTTTTTAGGTGATAGTACCATATGAATTAAATTGAAAATTTGATAATTGGCTTCTGTTTTAAATTTCGAGGATGAAATTTCTTTTTAGGTGATAGTAATGTAACGTTGCGACTGTTCGGATCGTTTTTGTGTGGTTGTGGAGGCCAGTGTGTGGCCAATGTTGTGTGTGGCAGGTGTTTTCCGCAGGTTGTGAGGCTTTGTGGGTCGGAAGTTTAGGCCCAAAGTGTGACGGCCCTGGATATCTATGCCCATTAAGGCTCCATATCCAGATCCGCCTCCCGCGAACGGACCGAAGTCTCGCAAGGGATAGTTCACACAATTGTCCAGTAAGAGTATAAAAGACAAACCACAATAGTATAAGACACAAGAAAGTACATGTGCTCATACTTGTATATAACAATTTAAAACTGTCCCATTACATTAATACATGTCCAATTAAAAAATATAACTACCTGGGGCATACCCCGAGGGAGCACAAGCTCACACAACACTAACTACTACACAACTGCTGGTGGTACAAGTCTGACACAACGCTGCTGCAAGCCAAACACTCGGCAATCCCTGAAAAGAATTGTAGGGGAGTGAGCCTCAACTAGTCACTGGCTCAGTAGGGCTACACAAGGACCACAACAACTAACGGAAGAGACCTCAACCTCAATGGGTCTCACTGGCCACACAAATAGCCAAACCATGGCATGCTCACAACATTTATAATTTAATAACAGCTTAAACAGTAATTGATAAACAAATGCATATTCTTTACGAAGAAAGAAGAACCACAAGACTAGCACAACACTACTGGTCTACTCAACAACAGAAATGCCTAGGCCGCAAGCCTCTCAGGCACATTATTCCAACGACTAATCGCCTAAGCTATAAGCCACACATGCAAACATTGCCTAGGCTATAAGCTTCACAGGCGAACTCCAAACACATGGGTACAGGACCGCTGACCAAGAGCTGGTCCGTTCTACCCCAAACCACAATATATTGAAAACCACACATAAGGTAACAGGACTGGCTACAGTGGCCAATCCATCACATATAAAAACTATAATCGGAAGCTTACCCAAGGAAGGGTAAAAACACATTGAGTGGAAGGTCACACCACTCGACCTCCACGAAACACAATTCCACGTCAACACCAGAAAGACTGGTATATGACATACCACCACAAACCATTACCCACACAGGGTACATGTACCTATTACCACAAAGTACCAGCACAGAAACCACAAGTAAACCAGTGCCGTAACAGGGCATATGATAGCAAGCTAAACCACATTTAGTGAGTCAACACTCACCAACTATAACCAAAACTGTGCCACCACTCGGGCACACCACAGACCACAACCGTAGTCACAACTGTGCCAACACCAGGGCACACTTCGAACGAGTCAAACCTCGACTATGAGTCACAAACTCACGAACCAAGACAAGTAGCAAAGCACGAGTCGGAAAGGAACGACGCCACCACACGGGAACAGACTACTGGCTGATCAGGCCAGTATCCAACCCGGACAACACAACACAAGAACAACCTCTCAGCCTCGCAGTCACGAACGAAAGGTCCAACTGCCGCTCCACAAGAAAGAAGTCAAACAACTGTGGAGACCAACCAACACCACACCTGCAGACACACAACTGCAGGTCCATGCCTAGCACCTCTAGGGTCTCTGGCCGGAGCACCCTAAAGTGAGGCACTGGAAAACAGGACTAGCTGGGGACCAGTGACGTCTACTGGTGTCCGTACCCCCTAACTATGAGCGCGCTACAAGCGACTGCACACCCACCAACACAAGCCGCTGTCCTACTGTCGTCTTTCCCTCAGCCGGACGTACAACTCAAACACAGGAGTGAGGGTGTCCAGGAAGACGACACAGACCTCAACGGTACAACACAAGTACCGGGACAAACCCCGAGCACAACAAACACACGTGCCTGGCTCACAAAGAACTTGGGGTACCCGACTAGAGAGGCATTCCGGAATAGGTGCAAGACCACCACACTCGCCAAGCTCAAACCACGATATATACATAAACACTTTCTATTATCGTTTACGATACACAAATTACCATTAAGGATAGCTTGTCCTAGTCACCCTGTGACTCACAAGCTAATTTGCACAACTACATGCACTAACCATATTAAAGATAACACCGCAGTTTGTCATTGGTCACACAGTGACCTCCAAGCTAATTCACACAAACACACATATAAACCACGATAGCCAATCATACTTGGCCTATCATTGATCATCTTGTGACAGTAGTGGTCACATTAAACACTGACCACAATACTTACATAATAATCATACTTACAGTTTACTAATTATCCATCCTGGATAATCTATAAAAGATTCTAGAAGATCGAGGCTAGGTTCAGACGTGAACCTCATCGCCACAACACCACAATACTTAATATATAATAAACATGATAGAGTACGATGTGCCATGTATATACAAACCACTTGCACGACATCAAAACCCTGTAATATTTCACAACTTCATAGCCGGTAAACTGACCTCAAAAGCCTCGTGCTCCAAGAGCACCACAGATGTTAATACACCGCAACACTTATAACAAGAATGCCATTATAAACACACTGTGCACATGCACAGGTTGGCGGCGACATCGATTGCCGTCCAAAGGATATAGACGACAATGTCCCTTGCCGTCAACACCAAGTAAGCGACCACCACTTGGCCGTTTACTCACAATCAACGGCTAGATACCTAGCCGTTAATCTCCCAACGAAGAACTCTGCGTCAACCGATGTTGACGCCAAGATCTTCACTGCAGAACCCGCCAGAACACACAAAATGGCCCTAGACTGATTGCACGGGCAATCTAGCCATAAATACAATAGAGAAACAAGGGGAAACACTCCCCCTTAGATGTATATACCATAATTAAACCAGAGAAACAAGATCCAATACTTGGATCGATCAAACCACCCAATTCCCCAACATGAAGAACCCTTAATCCCAAAAACTCAATTAACATGCAATCTATACAAACAAACCATAACCAATCAACCATGAAGAATCCAAGAGTCCAGTCCCTACCTCAATAGCGCGATTAAACTCCTATAGAACCTCGATTCGCAACAAAACCCGAGGAGTTTCCCGCGAACATCGCCCTCCAATCTGTCGTCTCCCATCTGTTCCGCCGCTACCACGCGCACCACAGCCTTCCCACATATTCCCGTCAACCGCCAGAAGTAGGGGAAACAACACTAGGGCGAAGGTGGGGGAGAAGAAGGAGAGAAAATGGAGAAGGAAGAGGGCTCGGGTTGCCCCTAAAGACACAGCCGCCTCAGGTTAACGTCAACCTCTGCGCCGCTAACCAAACCGCCCCAACTAGGCGTCCACATCTTTGGCCGCCAAGTTCATCACGCTAGACGTCCACATCGATGGACGCTAAAACCATGTTAACGGCAACCCATGGCCGTCAACACAAAGTCGACGTCACCCACCTGGACGCCAACCTACAGTTGATGTCCAGCGCACTGAACACCAACACAGACCCATAACCAAACCTCGGTAAGGATCTAATAAGAAACACACAACACTAATGGGCCACACATTGGCCACCAAACCAGCTAAACCTGGATCCACGGGGATCCGGAAAACGCGCGACGTTACATTTTTATCACCTAAAAAGAAATGTCGTCCTCGACATGTAAAACAAATCACAACAAACCGGATTATCACCTAAAAAGAAATGAAACCATATACATAACAAGAAGGATACTCTTTCTCTGCATCAGCCTTTCAATTTATCTATCCATTTCCATCCTTGCTTTGTTCTTTTCTTGTCTTTCAATTCATTTCACAATTACTCTATTCTGTCAATTCCATTGCCTTTCCTTACTTTTCAATTGTAGACGATTCTACCTTGCCAATGGCGCTTTATCTCCTTGGACTGAATCTGCTTCCACAATTTTCCGACTGTGTTTGCAATATTTCTTTCGAGGCCGCTTTATCTTTCTCAAATATCTTACACTGTAATATTCTTTCTTGCCACCATTTCCTTTCTTCTATTTATCATTATTTGCTGTTATCCTGCCTCATCTGTATTTACATTCACAACTGACACCTCTTCAAAGAAAACCAATCACCATCTTTGAATTTTCTGTCTTTTTCATATTATTCTGCTCATACCGTTTCAAGTCATCTATGATTAAAAACCATAATAAACTCTGCTCCTTTATTCCACTGCGCAAAACTTTTCACTTTCTCCTTATTCAAGCAAACTTGAATAATCTATAAATATTAAATCTTTCTTTGCTTCCGCTTTCGCTGCGATACTCTGATCACACTGAACACTTTTGCATAATATTCCACAATTTTTGTTCTCATTATTGCTTTCAATTGCTTTCTTCTGGCTTCAATTGCTTCTCAAATCATCTTATTTAATTAATTCATGCTGAAGAAATTACTGCAATTTCTGACTTGCCAAACTGCTATTAACATGCTTCACTCTTCATATACCTTTCTTACTTTACTAACATACTCTGACTAATCTCATAATTCTGGGGCATAAACTTTCCAAATATTACTTAATCAATCTGCTCCAGCATTAAACTCTGAAATATCTTAATAACAGTTCACTTCTGTTCGATTAAATCATTTCTTTACACTGATTTGCAAACTCTGATTGACATTTCCTGACTCATCTGATTTTATTCACTTCATCATTTGCTAAATTCTTCCTTTCTCTAATTCGTATCTCTTCTTTATATAAACCGCCAGTCATTTTGATCATAATATCTTTTCTGCAAAATACTTCTCTTATTCATTTTGCTGCCTGACTAATTTTGCTGTACCATTCATACTATAAATCTTTCTGGAATTTAATCATCCTTCTTTAAAATACAACAAAAACTCAAATTTAAATACCAATTTCTTTAAATATAACAACTTGCTCTGCCTGCTTTCCTCATTCCATTAAATGTTCTTTTCTCAAATAACACAAATATTACAGTCTGTCTTGCTGTTTTTCTCAACTCAATATTCATTAACTGCGTCTCCATTAATGCACTTCCTCCCATTCTATTTCATTTGCCTTGAACTCATTCTAACATACTTAACTTTAATTTTGATTTTCCTCGAACTGCTCATAGTTACTAACTTTCACTGCTCTTATCTTTAACACAGCCATCTTTATTAATTTTCTTTGAAGAATTCCTCATACCTGTCATTCATCAACTAAATATTCTTCTTGTGCAATTCTCACAAATTCTTATTGCACACTAATCCTTCTTTTCTCTCTTTCTTTATTCAACTGATCATTTCTATACTTATTTATTCAAATCTTCATATCACGCTTCATGTTACCATCATTATTCATAACAACACTTTTCTCAAATTTCTGATTTCAGGCATATTAAATCTATCTGCCATAAATCACTGCTCTTTATGTACTAATACTTCTTTTAAAGCTGATATGCCTTACTTAATCATATCAAACTTTTCATAACACTAATCACATTCTTATCCACACTGTTTCTTAATATCATCTGACTCAGATCTCTAATGCCACAATACATTTGCTGAGGTTCTCAACTGTAACTTGTCACACACACACTATTTCTTTATTAATAACATTATGCTGATCTATCACAGTAATATCCTATACTTGTCTCTGTTAACTCTGTACTTTATTAACATATAACAGACATATCCCTCTCAGAGCACTACTTTACATTTCTCCTCTAATCTCTGCAACTGAAAACTTTTAAACACTTATAATTTAACTACTTTAACTGCACTAGTGCCAGGATGCTACCACACAACTTATACCACTATTCACGTTATGGCATAACAACTGCTTCCAACTGCCAATTTAACAAACAGAAACACGCGGTTTACGTGCCAAAGGCTCACGTAAAAACTACTTTATATCACACAAAACCGCAGACTTACTACCAGCAGTGAACATTAATCCATGTATTGGGACATTATACTTTCTATGTCTTTTCATATTCTAACTGGACATTGCTCTGATACCAACTGTGACGGCCCTGGATATCTATGCCCATTAAGGCTCCATATCCAGATCCGCCTCCCGCGAACGGACCGAAGTCTCGCAAGGGATAGTTCACACAACTGTCCAGTAATAGTATAAAAGACAAACCACAATAGTATAAGACACAAGAAAGTACATGTGCTCATACCTGCATATAATAATTTACAACTGTCCCATTACATTAATACATGTCCAATTAAAAAGTACAACTACCTGGGGCATACCCCGAGGGAGCACAAGCTCACACAACACTAACTACTACACAACTGCTGGTGGTACAAGTCTGACACAATGCTGCTGCAAGCCAAACACTCGGCAATCCCTGAAAAGAACTGTAGGGGAGTGAGCCTCAACAAGTCACTGGCTCAGTAGGGCTACACAAGGACCACAACAACTAACGGAAGAGACCTCAACCTCAATGGGTCTCACTGGCCACACAAATAGCCAAACCATGGCATGCTCACAACATTTATAATTTAATAACAGCTTAAACAGTAATTGATAAACAAATGCATATTCTTTACGAAGAAAGAAGAACCACAAGACTAGCACAACACTACTGGTCTACTCAACAACAGAAATGCCTAGGCCGCAAGCCTCTCAGGCACATTATTCCAACGACTAATCGCCTAAGCTATAAGCCACACAGGCAAACATTGTCTAGGCTATAAGCTTCACAGGCGAACTCCAAACACATGGGTACAGGACCGCTGACCAAGAGCTGGTCCGTTCTACCCCAAACCACAATATATTGAAAACCACACATAAGGTAACATGACTGGCTACAGTAGCCAATCCATCACATATAAAAACTATAATCGGAAGCTTACCCAAGGAAGGGTAAAAACACATTGAGTGGAAGGTCACACCACTCGACCTCCACGAAACACAATTCCACGTCAACACCAGAAAGACTGGTATATGACATACCACCACAAACCATTACCCACACAGGGTACAGGTATCTATTACCACAAAGTACCAGCACGGAAACCACAAGTAAACCAGTGCCGTAACTGGGCATACGATAGCAAGCTAAACCACATTTAGTGAGTCAACACTCACCAACTAAAACCAAAACTGTGCCACCACTCGGGCACACTACAGACCACAACCGTAGTCACAACTGTGCCAACACCAGGGCACACTTCGAACGAGTCAAACCTCGACTATGAGTCACAAACTCACGAACCACGACAAGTAGCAAAGCACGAGTCGGAAAGGAACGACGCCACCACACAAGAATAGACTACTGGCTGATCAGGCCAGTATCGAACCCGGACAACACAACACAAGAACAACCGCTCAGCCTCGCAGTCACGGACGAAAGGTCCAACTGCCGCTCCACAAGAAAGAAGTCAAACAACTGTGGAGACCAACCAACACCACACCTGCAGACACACAACTGTAGGTCCATGCCTAGCACCTCTAGGGTCTCTGGCCGGAGCACCCTAAAGTGAGGCACTGGAAAACAGGACTAGCTGGGGACCAGTGATGTCTACTGGTGTCTGTACCCCCAACTACGAGCGCGCAACAAGCGACTGCACACCCACCAACACAAGCTGCTGCCCTACTGTCGTCTTTCCCTCAGCCGGACGTACAACTCAAACACAGGAGTGAGGGTGTCCAGGAAGACGACACAGACCTCAACGGTACAACACAAGTACCGGGACAAACCCCGAGCACAACAAACACACGTGCCTGGCTCACAAAGAACCTGGGGTACCCGACTAGAGAGGCATTCCGGAATAGGTGCAAGACCACCACACTCGCCAAGCTCAAACCACGATATATACATAAACACTTTCTATTATCGTTTACGATACACAAATTACCATTAAGGATAGCTTGTCCTAGTCACCCTGTGACTCACAAGCTAATTTGCACAACTACATGCACTAACCATATTAAAGATAACACCACAGTTTGTCATTGGTCACACGGTGACCTCTAAGCTAATTCACACAAACACACATATAAACCACGATAGCCAATCATACTTGGCATATCAATGATCATCTTGTGACAGTAGATGTCACATTAAACACTGACCACAATACTTACATAATAATCATATTTACACTTTACTAATTATCCATCCAGGATAATCTATAAAAGATTCTAGAAGATCGAGGCTAGGTTCAGACGTGAACCTCATCGCCACAACACCACAATACTTAATATATAATAAACATGATAGCGTACGATGTGCCATGTATATACAAACCACTTGCACGACATCAAAACCCTGTAATATTTCACAACTTCATAGCCGGTAAACTGACCTCAAAAGCCTCGTGCTCCAAGAGCACCACAGATGTTAATACACCGCAACACTTATAACAAGAATGCGATTAAAAACACACTGTGCACATGCACAGGTTGGCGGCGACATCGATTGCCGTCCAAAGGATATAGACGACAATGTCCCTTGCCGTCAACACCAAGTAAGCGACCACCACTTGGCCGTTTACTCACAATCAACGGCTAGATACCTAGCCGTTAATCTCCCAACGAAGAACTCTGCGTCAACCGATGTTGACGCCAAGATCTTCACTGCAGAACCCGCTAGAACACACAAAATGGCCCTAGACTGATTGCACGGGCAATCTAGCCATAAATACAATAGAGAAACAAGGGGAAACACTCCCCCTTAGATGTATATACCATAATTAAACCAGAGAAGCAAGATCCAATACTTGGATCGATCAAACCACCCAATTCCCCAACATGAAGAACCCTTAATCCTAAAAACTCAATTAACATGCAATCTCTACAAACAAACCATAACCAATAACCATGAAGAATCCAAGAGTCCAGTCCCTACCTCAATAGTGTGATTAAACTCCTATAGAACCTCGATTCACGACAGAACCCGAGGAGTTTCCCGCGAACATCGCCCTCCAATCTGTCGTCTCCCATCTGTTCCGCCGCTACCACGCGCACCACAGCCTTCCCACATATTCCCGTCAACCGCCAGAACTAGGGGAAACAACACTAGGGCGAAGGTGGGGGAGAAGAAGGAGAGAAAATGGAGAAGGAAGAGGGCTCGGGTTGCCCCTAAAGACACAGCCGCCTCAGGTTAACGTCAACCTCTGCGCCACTAACCAAACCGCCCCAACTAGGCGTCCACATCTTTGGCCGCCAAGTTCATCACGCTAGACGTCCACATCCATGGACGCTAAAACCATGTTAACGGCAACCCATGGCCGTCAACACAAAGTCGACGTCACCCACCTGGACGCCAACCTACAGTTGATGTCCAGCGCACTGAACACCAACACAGACCCATAACCAAACCTAGTAAGGATCTATTAAGAAACACACAACACTAATGGGCCACACATTGGCCTCCAAACCCGCTAAACCTGGATCCACGGGGATCCGAAAAATGCGCGACGTTACACAAAGTGCTCACTGGTTCACAGACTGTGAACACGACAGTGAGGAGCGTCGAGTTTAAAACGCGACAGCTCATGGCATCGCGTTCATGGCACCGCTGGTTTTTATTTGACGTTTGCATGTGCGCTGCGTGTCGTGCGCTGGGCAAGCATGCTGGCGTCAGCAGGCTAAAGGCGACGGCTGAGTACGTCGCGTTTAGGTCGCGACTTAGAAGAGCGTCGCGTTCTTATCTGAACTGAGATTTTAAGAAACCCTGGCGGAACAGAGCTCATGGAAGCCCTGCTCGGCTAGGGGGTTTTTGCTGTGGAATTTTTGGGCGATTTGACTTGTTAGAGCTCGGTTTGGCGAGTTTTCACCGCGAGGACGCTACGTGGAGCGGAGGAAACGTCGTGGGGGCATCGTTCTTCGCGTTCTTCACGAAGGTAGGGAGATTTCCCGTGGTTTGATCCGTGGATCATTCGTGCAATGTGGATAATGTGTTTCCTGCTTTCTAAACCTTAGATAGCATGTGTAGGAACACATTTAAGCATGAAAATGGAATGAAAACCATAGGTTCCAATGAGTTTGGGATGATCCGGATGCTGGATTTCGGATCAGGGTTCACACCTGCTAAGGCGACGACCCTTGGCGTCGCGACCAAGTCGCGACACTGCGATACGTCGCGTTCAGAAGGCGACCTATCGTGCCGTCGCGTCCTGAAAGCGACTCTGCACCGTGTCGCGATAGCAGCCGAAGGCTGTTATCCGAGAATACATGTAAGTGTATAATTATTCGTTTAGCATGGTTTGTGATATGTGATGATAGTATGAGGTGCATTAGCACTCTCTCTACTCTCGGGGAGCGTGTGGTGTGTGGTTTATATGGTGTTCACGTGGTTTGCGTGAAGGTTTCACGTGGCTTGTGCGTTGTGCACGTGGTTTCTGTGTACGTGGCATGTAGTTTGATGCCTTCCGTGGATACTTCTTCAGTTGGGAGCCCCAGGTTTTTTGTGAGCCAGGCACGTGAGTGCTCGGGGCTTGTCCCGGTACTGGGTACCGATGAGGTCTTGTCGTCTTTCTGGACACCCTCACTCCTGTGCTGAGTAGTACATCCGGCTGAGGGAAAGACGACAGTGAGACAGCGACTAGAGAGAGTTTGTTTTGTTGTCGCTTGTAGCACACTTGTAGTTGGGGGAGACGGACACCAGTAGACGTACTGGGCCCCAGCTAGTCCTGTTTTCCAGTGCCTCACTTTAGGGAGCTCGGGCCAGAGTCCCTAAAGGTGCCAGGCATGGGCCTGCGGTGTGTGTGACTTGCAGGTTGTGGTGGTTTAGTTGGACTCCATAGTTCTTTGTACTTGTTTAGTGGAGCGGCAGCTGGACCTTTCGTTCGTGGCTGCGAGACTGAGAGATAGTCCTGTGTGGTTTGTCAGGGTCAGTAATTGGTGTCGCGAACCAATTGACGTGGCCCGAGTGTGGCGTTCCTCTACAGTAGCTCGTACACCTGTTTGGTTTTGCTATTTATTTATTTACGCTGATTCCTGTTAAACAACAAATGGTAAATGGTACTTACAGTTTTATATCTGCTAGATAATATTATAAATTGTTAGCGTAGCATTTCTTGCTTTGCTACTTATGTTTGTTTGCTCGATTTCTCAGGAGTTTCTCTACTGAGCCAGTGACTCGAGAGGCTCACCCCTACCTCCTACCAGGTGAGTGAGATCAGGAGATTTTGCGCCCGTCGTCAAGTGGAGGATCAGCACCACCAGCAGTGTAATTTTCACTTTTTTGTCGTTCACCTCGGGGTATGCCCCAGGTTCTGTTGTAGTTTGGTTACAGTTGTACTACAGCTATGTATATTTCTTGTAAATATTTGTGAGATGGACAGATCTTATGAATATTTGAGCTGGTTCCTTTATATTACTACGGACTCGTGGTTTGATATCCCTTGCGAGGCTCCGGCCCGTTCGCGGGAGGCGGACTCGAGTTAGGCTCGCTATTAGGTTAACGGGTCTAAACGGAGAGGACCGTCACAGATACACACACACAAAGGAAGATTGTCTAAATTTCTTCTAGCTTCTGTTAGGTTGACAGGTTCAACTTTGCAACGTGCATTTTTACCGAAACTCTGCACGCAATAAATGCTGACACATAGACAACTTATCTTTATCTAAACTATCAGTCAACGTTAGTAGTCGTGCTATAGGAAGATACACTAAGAAGGGAATGTCATTCTGTCATCATATAGAGTATTACTTTATGTGACATGAGTGTGGTAAGCAAAGATATATCGTGCAGAGATATTGTTCCATCACAATAAATGTTAAAGAGCACATGATACAATATGATTCGCGAGAAGACTTGAAATCCACAGAGATTTGTAAATATATTTGAATATCATGTGGAATGTCTTTTAAGAATGACTGAAAAGAATAGAAATATTTAACAGCTGTCTAAAATATAATCATTATTAAAATAGAGTTGATGTTTGGAGACAGTCTGTGATCAAAGAGAGTCGATGTTGATGTGAAATCGATGTTATAATCATACTCCATGTGAGAATGTAATCTATGTTGAAACAAAGTCGATGTGATCATAATCTATGTATGCATGAAATCAATGTTCTATACAAAGTTGTTGTTTAACTGAAGTCGGTGTACAACTGAAATCGTTGTTGTACTGAAATCGATGTTTAAATGAAATCGTTGTTGAACTGAAATTGATGTACAGATGAAATTGTTGTTTGAAACGAAGTCGTTGTTTTAGTAAAGTTGTTGTTTCACATGAAGTCGATGTTTCAGTGAAGCGTTGTTTCATATGAAATCGATGTTCTATCGAAATCGATGTTTAAGTGAAATCGTTGTAGAAACGAAGTCGTTGTTTCATATGAAGTCGATGTTCTACTGAAATCGATGTTTAAGTGAAATCGTTTCAGAAACAAAGTCGTTGTTTCATATGAAGTCGATGTTCTACCGAAATCGATGTTTAAGTGAAACAGAGTCGATGTAGCAATGAAATCGATATTCTACTGAAGAAATCGTTGTTTAAGTGAAGTTAATGTAGAAACGAAGTCGATGTTCGAAATCTATGTTCTACTGAGAAAATCGTTGTTTAAGTGAAGTCGATGTAGAAACAAAATCGATATTCTACTGAGGAAATTGTTGTTTAAGTATAAAGTCGATGTAGAATCGAAGTCGATGTTCGAAATCGATGTTCTACTAAGGAAATCGTTGTTTAAGTGAAGTCGATGTAGAAACGAAATCGATGTTATACTGAGGAAATCGTTGTTTAAGTATGAAGTCGATGTAGAACCGAAATCGATGTAGGATCGAAGTCGATGTTCTTCAGAGAAAATCGTTGTTTAAGTGAAACAGTAATCATTATGAGCTTTTACAAGGAAGTCGATGTATACTCAGACAAAATATATGCAATGAGCTAGTGAGTGTTAGACAACTTACTAATTTTGTTTGATTTGATGCCTGTTGATAAACTTCAGAAAAATGATGTTAGAAAATAATATTCAGAGTTTTGTTAATCACCAAAAATACATATAATAAATAACAAATTATATGGAGATGGACTGATCATCAAGGCCAACCCTCACTGATTGAACCTCTAATGGCGTGCCAAAACACCACGTCATGACTATACTCATCATTGTAAAGCACCTCAGATAAGGCCCGATAATATGTTAGTCACAAGTAATTACGCAACTAGATTATCCCCCTCAACATGACCAAACTTGGCAAAAAAATCCAGAAATTTAGAAAACATGCATGAACATGTGATAATGCAAGGGGTTGTTCAAAATGTGACTTGCTATGGTGACGTATTCATCAACAAAGTCTAGGCAGATCCCTAGCTTTCTCGGGTGATGACCACCTTGGTCCTAAAAGTCCCCCAAAACACTGCGAAGAGTAAGAGAAGGAAGGGGAAAATCATGTCATAGACATGCACATACATCACACACCCTTTTTATAAGACATCACAGTGAGAAATGCAGGGATCTAAGCTCACTCGATCCATCCATGGAAATTTCCTTCGCAAAGGAAACTAACTCCGAGAATGCTCTCCCAAACATGCATCTACTAGAAGTCTAGAAGAACAATAAGAATCCAATTGGATGGAATTAATAGATTATCACCTAACCTAAAAATTGATGAATCAAACTTGTTGGGGGCTTTTCTATAGGTTGGCCGCCGCCTCCTTGCCAATACCACCATGTCCGCCCGCCCCCACTAACTTGTAGCTAAGTGTCAAGTCATTGTCAACCATCCATCATTGCCTGTCGAAGGAAGAGGAAGAGGAGACAGAAGGGAGCTCGAATGGAGGAGAGAGAGGGGGAAGAAGTGAGATTGGTCGGAGAGGTGTCCTATTTATAGCCTTGACATTGAAAACTTGTCAAAGGCAATTGATGTGATCAAGCATGCATGCATTAGGGTTACATGACACGTTAAGAATGCGTCATCGAACCATGAGACCTTTAAAATACTATTTATCTGTCACTTGGCACACATGCAGAACTAGTACTAGGCTGACTAACACACTTCTAGAATACATCACACTAGCCAGACATGTTCATGGCCACATAATCTACCACCTAGCACTCAGAATCAAGTGCTGTCAATCAATTGGTGCACTACATGAACACGTCAAGTTAACTGGACACGGTCACCCGAGCAAATACTAATACCTCAGTCAGACTACTTTGACATCTGAGACCCCCTACAGATAAATTACTAGAACGTGACATCTAAGGATAACGTGTTTAGAATGCATTATATCAAGTTATCACATTCACAGATCCGTAGTGAAAACTTAATAATTTGATAATTTTGATTCTGACAAGTGGTCTACCCTCCGCCGAAAGCCCTTAAGGAGCCTGACCAACACTCCGACCTAATATAAAAACCCTAAATTCTAACATCTTATTAACTGAAAGAATTAAGACCAGTTGCATGCACTCTTCCATTAATACATATAGAAAATGTGTGGATAGTTGCAAAAGAGAGAAATGGTGAGAGACCTCTTTTGTAGGGGAAATTCCGTAGTCCATTAGAGCGTATAAAGCCCAAAGTAGGGTGGACTATTGTTCTGTTTTGTTATGATTACCAACTGGGCCCTTGCAGCCTATGCCCACCTCATGTATTCTCCAATGTCGAGTGAACAGATCCCGCTAGCTCATCTCCTAGCTCGCATGACATTTCACATCAACCTCGTGGTCGACACTAGCTGATTTATTGAAATCTTCCATGACAGCGGGTTGTATGAACTAAGTCATTTCATGTTAGTATAACATATTGTCATATCATATCAACATGGCACTTGAATTGATGGTTCGTCATATTTTACGCGATTCTAATTGAATGCTATAATATGTTACCAGCTGTACTCCTGGATAGCAGGGAGTTCATTTTAATCATGAACGATTAATGCATTCTTTATTCGTAATATATGCAGACGTAGTGGCCTTGTATGTTTAAAGAAACACATCTGATCAAATGATGGGATGGTTCTTGCGGAAGATATATAAAGAAGGAGAAAGGCAGATGATATCATAACAGAAAGATCATGATTTCGGCTTTACAAGCTATATATGATTTCACACTACACACTTGTTAGCTTAGCCATGTGTGTTCTATCTATGTCCTTGCGTGTTGCATCGATCAACTTCCATCACAACTTGGAAAGATCGAGATACCAATGGCGTGGCGTATAATGGTGTGTCTTAAGAAATCATTCCTATGTTTGATTTCGTTAGGGACGCTTCAAATTAACTAAGTTATCTCCAACAGGGAAGACTCTACGTACCAAATAACACCCTTCCTTGCCAAGAACTAGCTAGCTAGTAGCTCTCGATCGACTCAGATGTCAACTATATACACCGATCGAAAAACCTTGAATCTGAGGCCCTTTCTGAAGGTTTTCCTCAGCAGCTGGCAAGCTTGTTCAGAAAGCTAATTTGACATAAAGCTTGAACAATATGACCAACTACTCATTCATCAATACCCAATCATCCATTCGCTAAATAAATGTGCCAATTTTTAGCTCACATGAATTGTATGTGCTGCTTCCGAGAATACCAATTCCTTTCTTCTTAATTTTCTTGTCAAACACTAGCATAAATATTATATTGTCTTTTAAAAATTTCTTATAATCCCATTTTTAATGCTATTTCAACGACCTTGGTGTACATCTTATAGTGTACATATATATATACGTATATAGGGAACTAACTAGCTAGTAGACCACTCCTCCTCGTGCATCCGAAAATTCCAATTTAACTTCACTCTTAAAAACACCCTACTTAATCGCTGTTAGAGGTTCTTACTGATGAGTTAATTATAACTTCAAACTTCAAGGCGGGGGCAGATGGTTATAAGCCATTCATGGCCATGCAAATAACAAACTCCAACACTCTGGTGCTTATTGTTCATGTTGGCATAACTTGGAAAACCAGGGATCAAGTTGGGCCAGCCCAATCTGAAAACGGGCCAGGCCCAAATCCCGTCCAATTCAGAATATATCCTCTCGGACATTTGTGATCCAAAACCAAATTAGGAGTAATACTCGGTGCAACATCATGGTTGGATCAGACACTTTTACCCACAATTCACCCTGAAATTTCCCCACCACAAGTGCTTTTTTAAGGTTGCATTTCCGAAATCCAACAGCGAGTGAACCAAATAATGGGAAGAAAGAGAGAAAAATCTCGTGATGTTTGTGTGCTGCATGGTGCATATATATCAACTTTCTATATATGACACCTCCCACTGCTCTCTCTAATATTTCGTTTTAGGATTCTCTAATAAACAAAAGCAGTACTTGTGTGATCCTACTCCCTGCTATTCCCTAATAAACAAAAGCAGTACTTGTGTGATCCTACTCCCTGCATCAAGACTCCAAGGTAGGACCTGCCTTAGTTCTTAATTAATATCGTAGCCCGCACATGATCTGTGAGATAAAAAGGTAAATGCTTATAAAACAGAATTGTGGGCGCTACGTGTCACATTCACATTGGCCATATAGGATCATGCGTACTGAAGACTTTGTTAACGACTTGTAGCATTTGCGTGCTATAATGCCTCAATAATTGGAAAGCTGCCCATACTGCAAACTCCTCTCAAATGCCCATCTTCTCACTGGTGATATCCCCACCGTTGTTTATAAACACCCTAGCACCTTTTGTCGTACTCTCACCAGCCCACATTAATATTTTTCCTGGTTTGGTCACCCTCTGCGTGCAAGTTGCGGCCGGGAGCAGTTTTGTGGCATTAATCTGTGCTCATGATTGAGATAGAGAAACACAAGGCAGGTAAAATAATTCGGTGATTGGTGGTCAGGATCTCATGTCTCAAAAACAACATCCATACAAGATGCAGGTTTCGACGCTCAACCAATCACTACACTGAGCGTGTAATTTTCTTAACATGCACCCAAGGAGGAGTGTGTGTGTTTCTCGATAGAGTTCATAATTAGTTTTTTCGGACAGACTCAAAGTTGTGTTGTGCCCTCTTCCATGTGCTTGTTAAAGTTTATAACTGATGTCACGTGGGCGGGCTCTATTTCTTGGACACCCTTATTTTGGAAGAACAAAACGTGTACCTTCCCATGCCCCGTATGTGCAATATTGTTGGTGTCTCTTAACACATGATCTATAGAAAGTGGAAAGGAAACCACCTTTAAATTAAGTAATGAGAGAATGATACAAGTTAACTCCAATGTTTAGTACTCTCTTCAAAGAAACGAGAAGAACTAGTGTCTAGTTTGCCCCTTTGAATATTAATGTGAGTTAGCTATATGGCTGATCTATATGACCTTTAATTAGCTGAAACAAATTATAGTTCTACACCGACGTCATCAGGTGTCGCTGTAACATGGATTTGCAATCTCAGCTTTTCAACTAACCCCATCGACCCAAGTGGAAAGGCTACCATGCATTATTCATATGAACGAGCTCAGCCCGAGGAACCTTTGCACTTTGGAAAGTTTGGTGTCACAATTTTTAAGAGCTGTTGGATCCTTTTCTCGCATGGATTCTTTTTGACCACATGCTGGGTACGGAGACCGGAATTTTGAAAACAAATTAAGAGCCCAGCGTTGTGGATTCTCATTGTAATTAGTGATATATATGTGTGTTTGCATGCACCTTGTTATAAATTACATGTACTTGAGCATAAGTACTGCAACTGGGCAAACCTCAGGAAATCACACCTTCTGGGATGATTAGAAGGATGATCGATACCATCTCATATGTAATCCCCTGTAGTCCACTTATTATGTTCTCTCTCTCCAACACACACCAACACCTGGATCCGCGCGCGGGTAAAAACCCACAAATCTTAGGTGCCGAGGTTTTAAGATTCAGTATATAATTAAAGGCCCCAATTGAGCAGGAAGAAGACGAAAACATCAAAGCGGGACCTACTTTGATAGTATTTCCCCATGTAAAAACCCACAAAATATAAATGTAAGTTGACGTTTTAAGGCCGAAAATATATAAGTATATATACGAACTCCACTTAACTTTTTCGATGTGGGATATATATTCCAACACGATTCTCCTATAATTGACAAGCATGCACATCCATCTGATCACAGCACTGTTATGAACACACAGAACTCGGAGAATCCACAAACTGATCACTCACCAGGAGTAAGAACCATCAGACAGACGCCAGTAGGGCACCTCTCTGCCTTCCTAACTGAAGCATGGTTATGGCCCTCCACTTCTGCCCAGCTGATCAGTTGAAGCTATGTATTGTATCCACAATCCACGGACCATGGGGTTCGATCCATGTGTAGTTAATAAATTTCTCACCGTTTCCAATTCCCTTCCATTAAATTCCGTAAACCTGGGAATCGGCAAAACGATGCATATATATATATATATATATATATATATATATATATATATTTCCAGTTCTCGTCGAGCACGTACGCCTTGAATATTATAAATGAGACCTTACGGTAGTGCTTTTAATCTCTTGTGTCGTAGTGGACGAAGTTACTGTTGCTAACGCTCTTGTCACCATGTCCATTGAGAGCACTAAGGGAGACAGAGCAGCCCACGCGTGCACCCAAGCGTATATACAGACGAATTAGCTAAAGGCTGCGATGGGAGTACTCTAGAAAAAAGTAAAAGGGGGCGAGATGGAGTTCTTTGTCTTCAGACGGATGGGTCCCCGGATCGTCCATCAAAAGAACCATAGACCACTTTCCATCGTTTCAATATTGTATTGCCTTCCCTCCCCGCACAACCCCTTTTGTTTAAACACTTAGCCCTCCATTCCATCAACCAAAAGGCTGCCCATAATCTCAATTTAAATGTTAGCCTAATTGCATATATATGCTTGCGTCTGGCCTTTCCCTGTTTTTTTAAGTTCCACCAAGACTTGATCAGCTTGAGACACCTTCCTCTTACTGACTCATAAAGAAGCATGCATGTAAGCACTCGATTAATTATATAAAGACAAGCCCTGCCTTGAACACCCAAGACAGCAAACCCTGCCAAAGTAACACCACGCACTGCAGCGTACATATAAGCTTCTACTACCCCTCGAAGAAACCAGAGGCATGGCGCTTCAAGGAGCTGCTGCCGCGGCGGCGGTGACGGTGGTGGTGGTGCTGCTGCTGCTGCTGCAGGTTCTCTCTAGTGCAGTCCCCTTCGCAGTAGCCACGGACATCGTCTACCTCAACGTGCATGAATCGCTTCTCGCCATCAGAGGCGGAGCATCGCCGTCCTCCAACTCTTCTTCGGACGCGCCCCGCCGGGTCGTAGAGAAGAACGACGTGAGAGAGCACAAAGCGAGCACCAAGTGGACGTTAAAGCTCGTCCACCGCGATGCCGTCTCCGGCCGCAGCTACTCCAGCCACCGCCACCGAGTTGAGGAGCTCATGAAGCGAGACGCGAAGCGGGCGCGCGGGTTGACCCGCAGACTTACGGCGAGCTCCAGCTCGGTCGATGGCGCCTCCGCCGGCCGTTACCATGTGGAGGATTTCGCGTCGGAGGTGGTGTCCGGGCTGGAGGAAGGCAGCGGGGAGTACTTCGTGCGGATAGGCGTGGGGAGCCCCCCGCGGAGCCAATACATGGTGATCGACTCCGGTAGCGACGTGGTGTGGGTGCAGTGCCAGCCGTGCGGTCAGTGTTACCGCCAGACCGACCCGGTGTTCGACCCCGCCGAGTCAGCCTCCTTCGCCGGGGTGGCTTGCGGCTCCGCCATCTGCGGTCTCCTCCAGAACGCCGGCTGCCGGGCCGGGCGGTGTCGCTACGAGGTCTCTTACGGAGATGGTTCGTACACCAAAGGGACCCTCGCCCTGGAAACGCTCACCTTCGGTCCAACCACGGTCCGGAACGTTGCCATCGGGTGCGGCCACCGAAACAGGGGGCTGTTCATCGGCGCCGCCGGCCTGCTGGGTCTGGGCTGGGGTCCCATGTCGTTCGTCGGGCAGCTCGGCGGCCAGGTGGGCGGCGCCTTCAGCTATTGCCTGGTGAGCCGCGGTGAGGAGTCGGCGTCCGGGTCGCTCGTGTTCGGCCGTGCCAGCGCCATCCCGGCGGGCGCGGCTTGGGTGCCGTTGCTGCGGAGCCCACAGGCCCCCAGCTTCTACTACGTCGGGCTCGTGGGACTGGGCGTGGGTGGTTCCCCGCTGCCGCTGCCGGAGGAGCTGTTCCGGCTGCAGCCAGAAACGGGATACGGCGGGGTGGTGATGGACACGGGGACCGCCGTGACGCGGCTTCCGGCGCCGGCCTACGAGGCGCTGCGGAACACTTTCGTGCAGAACACGGTGGGACTGCCGCGGGTGGCGGGCGGGGTGTCCATCTTCGACACTTGCTACGACCTGTACGGCTTCAGCAGCGTGCGGGTGCCCACGGTGTCGTTCCACTTCTCCGGCGGAACGGTGCTGACGCTGCCGGCGAGGAACTTCCTGATCCCCGTCGACGACGTGGGCACCTTCTGCTTCGCCTTCGCGCCGTCGTCCTCCGCCCTCTCCATCATCGGCAACATCCAGCAGGAGGGCATCCAGATCACCTTCGACTCCGCGAACGGCTTCGTGGGCTTCGGCCCATCCACTTGCTAGATGGGTCATGGATGTAAACCCACCTAGCTAAGCTACAAAAGCCCACCACCTACCCGCCCACCCACCACATTACCTAACCCACCCATCTGCCGCATTGCTTATGTTGGAGAAACGTTGTAGCCAATTTTTATCATACTCCATCCGATTTGAGAAAGGAGAACGATGCATCATCTTGATCGCCTGATCACATAATCGGACAATCAGGATAAAATTATAAATTCAGATGTCAAAAAAAAAATGTGGCACTACAACATCACTACTCTTATTTCCCCTCAACTAGTATCTTGCTCTTTTTTTGGTAGGTATAAATATCTGACTTAGGACATGTTTGATAATTAAATAAATCTTGATAGCTCCTGATAAAATGAGTTTATCAGCCATGATAACAGTTTTGTCGTTTTAGTAAATAAGATAATTTGTCAGACATTTATCAACACTTATCTTGATAAGTTTAACTCTTATTTTTGAACCGATAAAATTATATAGATTTATAAGGGACTCAAAATATCTGAAAATGGAGATAAATTTTATTAATAATTCTGATGTGACATAAAATAATTTATTATTAATTTTAATATGACATAAAATAATCAATATAATATAAAATTATTATATTTTTAAATATTACACCAAAGTAAAAGACGACGACTGTCAAAAATTATCTTATCAATAGATATCAAACTTTACGAATAACTTATATGATTATGAAACTCTTCCTTTCTCTTTTACCCTGTATGATAGATCAGTGGTAACCGAGACAGCGGAGGAGGATTGTTTGTTCTAAGAAACATGCAGAGGACAAAGCTTTTGGTTCCTTTTTCGTGCAAATAGTACGTACGTAGTAGATAGCAGGCTGCGATAGATTCCCAAGCAATGATGAGGGCGCTGGGTGCCGCCCCCCATGGCATCTCCTCTCCAGCTTTAGTAGCTTACACCATGATGACGTCGATCAGAAACAGCCCTGTCTTTTTTTTTTTTTTACCCCATCGTATTCACCTGCATGCGTACGTCCTTCCCTCTTCCTCCTAAAAAGCCATGCCCGCTGGGGGCTGCAAACAATCATGGTGACAGCAGCGTGGCATGTGGAATGCAACAAGCTGGGGGCTGATGCCGGAGGGTGCGCGTCGTCTTCGTCTCACAAACAGGAAGTAGCTGGCGGCTTTTGCTCCTCCAAAGATCCCCTCTTTCTGCATGCCACCAGCCATACATGTACGAGTGATCGCAGGGCTCTTTTGTTCTTCAGGCTTGAGGGTTCTCCCGGCCGGTCATCTAATAGGGTCCACCAAAGGTGGTGGATGAGGGGACTGGGGTGTGGCAGACGGAGGGAGCGGAATCCCAGAAAAGCCAAAGTGTTGGGTTATGAAACTTTAACCTGGTCTTGGAGTAGGATATTTGGAGGGGTGGAGAGGAGGAGGATACACTCAACACACGGGGAGCCCCACACCCCATCTCTGTCTGTCTCTGTGCTGGGATCTTTAGTTTGAGACAAGAAGGCAGCTGTGGCTTTCCGGCTTCCCAGCAGTAGAGGCCACGCCACGCTTTACTTCTCGGGGATCACCAGGGAGGATATCCACGTATATCCAACCCTAATCGTCGCTTTGTTCGTCTGTCACACCGCGAGTTATGATTCATGAAACAAATTGCATGTGTAATAGAAATTAAGGCCTCAGCTTTTGACAAAGCATCCACTTGGGTCGTTCAAAGCTGAGTGGACGTGATGGATTGACGGAGAGTGAGGGCAAGGGGGGTTGGGGGTGTTCGGGGGGGGGGGGGGGGGGGTTAGACGCTTTTAGTAGGGAGGGTTCTTGCGAAAAGACTGTTTGGAGAGAGACTTACAAGCTGGTGCGCAGTTTTTTTTTTTTTTGATAATGGTTTTTTGTGGGCTCAAAGATTGTGTTCGTGAACTCCAAGATCAAGATTTGACAGCTCCTACTTTCCGTGTACCCGTATTACCCTTACTCCACTTGACCGGAAAAACTCTAGATCTACACACCTCGAGGATTACATATAGATCAGGTAAGCCCCCCCAAGAATCGAACTCGGGACCTCTTACTTTTAAGCAAGAGTTCTAACCGATCGACCCAACCGGGGTCCTCTAGGTGCGCAGTTTATCCATCCCAGGTATAAATATGGTGAACAGTAACACCACAGTCATCAATATTGCAACATCTACTTAATTTTTTGTGTCTAAAGATAGGCAGAGTAGATGACTGGATGGACACTATAAGAAAGAGATTTATTGTATTTGAGAATTATATTTTTTTCATATAATTTTAATTTTTTATTAGATAGATATTGATCAAAGTTAAAGTGTATGAAAAAATATACTTCACAAGTGTAATAAATTTTTCTTAGGCAATAAATCTTTCTATGATATATATGGCTAAAAAATCCTTTCAAATTTCAAAACACAATTTTTGACCCTCCAACTTTTCCACTAAAGGCTCACTCTTCATGCGACTTGAAACAGGGTCACTGAGCGATGGAGGACGACCCACTCTTTTTTTTTTTAATAAAAGGGCAGTGAATAGCCATTTATTTATAAATGATTTTAAAAAGTTGGCAAAAGCCAATTACAACTCGAGAGACAGTAGCTAAACTAAAAGATCATCACAAGAGAGAATCTATAGTCAGCAATAAACCAGCTAGAAATTTGTTGATAGTCGATCCCAAGAGTAGATGCGCCGTAGAATAGTTCGTGGACGAAGGCTCAAACGTCGGTGACAACGCTCATCATCATCATCCTCAATTTCTCTACCAAAGGTCGATCCCAAGAGTAGATGCGTCGTAGAACAGTTCGTGGACGAAGGCTAAGACGTCGGTGACAACGCTTGTGGTAGCGTTTTCCTGTTTGGGCCGGAGCCAAACGGGCCTCCACTGAAGAAGATAGGGAAGACGAACGTCGGTGCGGACGGAAGCCTGCAGAACCAAAACCAGATCAGGGGGGCCCGGTTGAAGAACCGGGGAGAACCCTCCAATGCCTAAGTCAGAATGAGACTTGAGAGGCTTGAAGGAAAGGGGGTTCTCGTGTGTGAATCACCCGAGGGTGAGTGTGAGCGTCCCAGACCACCTACCTCTGCATGGAGGTTACCTGGGCCTTTTATAGGTGAAGGTGCAGGAGGAGTGGGACGGAACGTCCCCTAATGAGGCCGAAAAGGGCGCGCCGGTTGGCGCCCTTGGCGAGGAGTTACGCGTTCGGGCGCCCGTTAAGAGGGGCCTATAGTTAATGCACCACATGATCGTGGGGAGCGCACGATGGAGCTGTTGTAACCGTCGTTAGGAGACGGAGAGCTGTTTGGAGGCTCCTGGGCGACAGGTACCGAGCAGGTTGTCTGTTCGGTAGGGTAGACCTGTTGTTCGATAGCCAGTGTCTGGGCGCAGCGCATGCCAATGGGACCACGGTGCGTCTTGAGCAGGACGTGTTCGGTAGGCTGGGGCCTGGACCGAACAGAATGGGGGGTGTCCGGAGACCACTCCCTGGATCCTGGAGGTGTTCGGGCGTGGAACCCGCGCGGTGCCCGGCGCTCGGGCATCTTGACGATTGCGGGCTTGAGTAGGAGCCACCTGATCTGCTCGGTAAGGACAAATCCTGTTGGAGTAGCCGGTGCGGTGTTCGGAAACTGCCGCTAGGACCCTTGGGTGTTTAACGGCTTAAACGTGTTCGGCAGCCAGTTGGCTGACGCCGAGGACACGAGGCGCGAGGGCCACAGCCCTTTTACCTTGCTGGGTCATGATGGGCCTACGGGCCTAGGAGGCTAAAAATAGCCTCTACACTTGCCCCCCACCCTCTCAAGTCTGCTCGGATGTGATCGTGAGCACTTGAGAGGGGAGATGTCTTCATGCCTGCGGCGGAGTAGCCGGTTGATTGCGACGAGGCGACGTCTTGCTGAGGAGCGCCTGTAAACGAGGTTGGAGATCGCTTTGGCGGGCGCGGCTGCCGAACTGGTGGCAGACAAGGTGAGTTCCGCTGGTGTCTAGAAGCTCGTGGGTTCCGCGCAGGTCGAGCTGAAGAGCTCGTCAACCCAGGGTTGAACCGAAAACCTCTATCATAGGACGGGTACCGCGCTGGTCTTCTGAGCTGAAGAGCTCGTGACCAGGGGTTGTACCATTCGCCCGACTTCTTTAACTAGCGTTGTCCTTTTACCCCCTCTTTTCTAGTTGTGTTCTGTCCGAATCGGAATTCGTCGGTGTCTAGAGGCTCATGGGTTCCGCGCAGGTCGAGCTGAAGAGCTCGTCAACCTGGGGTTGAACCGAACACCTCTGTCATAGGACAGGTACCGCGCTGGTCTTCTGAGCTGAAGAGCTCGTGACCAGGGGTTGTACCGTTCGCCCTTTACATAAATCGATAGAACAACGAAGAGAGAAGTAGGACGCTAAGCAGAGAGGCTTTTGTAGATAATAAGCCTTTTACATGTCAAGTTCTCGATATGGTTTTGCCGTCGAAGGTAGGCAGCTTGTAGAAGCCTCTTCTGAGAAGTCAAATGACCTTATAAGGTCCTTCCTGTTTCGGGGCGAGTTCGCCTGGTTGGCTCAGCCGGCAGCTAGATTCTCCTCACACGCAGCGTGGCGTTGGGCAGTGGAGAGGAGCTCGGCGAGAGTAGGCGGTTGCTGGACCCCGAGCGTCCTCTGAAGGAAGCCGTCGCGAGTGCCTCTGATGAGGGCACTGGTGGCTAAAGAGATGTTGAGGCTCGGGATGCGAAGTTCTTCTATTCGGAAACGCTGGACGTAGCCCCAGAGTGCTTCGTCTTTCTTCTGCCGAACAGACAGAAGTGATGCCGCGGTGCGCGGTTGAGACCTTCCGACCAGGAAGTTGTCCGAGAAGGACTTTTTCAACTAGTGGAAGGAAGAGATGGAGCCTGCGAGGAGGGCTTCGAACCATGCTCGCGCAGCCTCCTTCAGTGTGGTCGGGAAAGACCGGCATTTGGCCGCGTCTGATGCTCCGTGGAACACCATGTGCGACTCGAACCCATGGACGTGGTCCGCTGGGTCAATGGTGCCGTCATAGGGCGCGATGGAAGGTAGAGGCAGTTTTGGGGAGACCCAGGCTTCCAGGATCTCCGCGGTGAACGAGGAGCGGAAGTCCGGGTCGTCGTCCCCCAAGAGTTTGCCTTCTGCCTTCTGGATCATCGCGTCCATGCGGCGCTCAAGGTCAGCGACGCGGCGGAGGCGTCTGACCAATTCCTGGTCGGCAGGAGTTGAGCCCTCGTGCCTAGACGCGTGGGCGTTGGAATCGGCATCGGAACATGCGGGGGCCTGAACCGCCGCGACACGGCGGGGTGAGTTGGCTTGTTGCACTGGTGTTCGGCTTGCGAACGGGGGCGATTTTGCATGCTGCTTCTGTAGCGTTGGAGGGGCACGAGACCGTCGGTGAGACGACTCCGCTAGTTGCTTCGGTGGCGGGGGAACCGTCAGGGCCGGCTGTCTGGCCATCTGGGCCTGGAGGCCCTGACAGATTCCTGTCAGATGTTGCATCTGCCGCCGGAGCTCTGCTATCTCCAGGGCGATCGCAGGTACTGCAGCAGCAGGATTGTCGCCGGGTGCACCAGTGGGGGCGACAGCGACGTCGACAGGGGGCTCTGACGCGCGAGTCCGCGTGCGGCTGTCGAGACCTCGTTGCCCTACTGCTGTAGTTCTGGTGAGAGGAACGTCCGCGAGCCATGGCTGCTGTCGTTCCCACAGACGGCGCCAAACTGTGGTAGCGTTTTCCTGTTTGGGTCGGAGCCAAACGGGCCTCCACTGAAGAAGATGGGGAAGACGAACGCCGGTGCGGACGGAAGCTTGCAGGACCAAAACCAGATCAGGGGGGCCCGGTTGAAGAACCGGGGAGAACCCTCCGATGCCTAAGTCAGAATGAGACTTGAGAGGCTTGAAGGAAAGGGGGTTCTCGTGTGTGAATTGCGCGAGGGCGAGTGTGAGCGTCCCAGACCACCTACCTCTGCTTGGAGGTTATCTGGGCCTTTTATAGGTGGAGGTGCAGGAGGAGTGGGACGGAACATCCCCTAATGAGGCCGAAAAGGGCGTGCCGGTTGGCGCCCTTGGCGAGGAGTTACGCGTTCGGGCGCCCGTTAAGGGGGGACCTATAGTTAATGCACCACATGATCGTGGGGAGCGCACGATGGAGCTGTTGTAACGGTCGTTAGGAGACGGAGAGCTGCTTGGAGGCTCCTGGGCGACAGGTACCGAGCAGGTTGCCTGTTCAGTAGGGTAGACCTGTTGTTCGGTAGCCAGTGTCTGGGCGCAGCGCATGCCAACGGGACCACGGTGCGTCTTGAGCAGGACGTGTTCGGTAGGCTAGGGCCTGGACCGAACAGAATGGGGGGTGTCCGGAGACCACTCCCTGGATCCTAGAGGTGTTCGGGCGTGGAACCCGCGCGGTGTCCGACACTCGGGCATCTTGACGATTGCGGGCTTGAGTAGGAGCCACCTGATCTGCTCGATAAGGACAAATCCTGTTGGAGCAGCTGGTGCGGTGTTCGGAAACTGCCGCTAGGACCCTTGGGTGTTTAACGGCTTAAACGTGTTCGGAAGTCGGTTGGCTGACGTCGAGGACACGAAGCGCGAGGGCCACAGCTGTTTTGCCTTGCTGAGTCATGATGGGCCTACGGGCCTAAGAGGCTAAAAATAGCCTCTACAACGCTCATCATCATCATCCTCAATTTCTCTACCAGAGGTCTCTGAATCTAATTTTGCACCCGACATGCAAATATTTTTCGCTTTAGCCAGTTCAACAACTCGCCAAGTGTAGACACCCGATTCTAGTCTATGAGTCGAACCATATTTCTTGTTCTCTTAGTATGCCCCAAGTTGATCATTCTCTTGAGCCCATTTGTTGGCCAATTTTTGAGCCCATTAAGTCCAATTCCCAACTTACCTTGTCCAAATATCACTTCAGAGTCCTCATTCTATCAATTGTATAGGGTCTCAACCATTAGTTCTTAACGCGACGGCCTTGGGCGACACATTCATATTGATTGGTGACTAGGAGAATCGATTGGCCTTAAGGTGACGACCTTGGACGACACATTCATATCGCGACGGCCTATGGTGACGCGTTAATGACAATCAATCAATGGCTACCGATTGCTGATCATGGAATCGATTGGTGATCAACCTTGTCGTGACGGGTCCTGACGTCACGTTCATATCGATTGATCCCTGCTGAATCGATTGCTGCCCACTTTTAATCAATTATTGACCATTGATGCGACCATCCTAGCCGTTGTGACAACCCGTACATATCCATTCATGTGCCTTCAGTGTCGCGACCACCTTGGCCGTAGCGACAATCCTTGTCGTGCCCTTACGATCCGTCACGACATTGTTCTGCATGGCTGGCTCCGCAACCACCTCCTTTCTATCTCTTTTGGGGTCTATCTTCATCTCCAACAACCTTGGAACGTCCCCAGCAGCGGTTTAAGGTTCCATCTCACCTTAGAACCCTCCTGAGACTCTTTCCATATAGATTTACTTGACATTTCTCCATTTTCATAGGCCATTATCACTTATGGATGAGATACTCTCTCTTCTCTTTATATAAGCAACCCATCCCCTTCTGAACGAAGTAAGGACCCTACACTACCACGAAGTGCTGCCAATTCTCTTCAGAACTTCCCCTTAGTTCGTAACCCTCCCATTTTAACTCATTTTCCTCTCATTCCCTCCACCAAGTCACAACAATTTCTTCTTCATTTGGAGTTTGGTAGCCAAGAGGTGGTTTCCTACAACAACCAAGGCTGTTGTACGACCTCAAGAGCACATTTTCAGCCAGGGCGAGTCACCCCTTTTGGGGTTCCTTCTTCTTCCGTCTCTCCTCTCATTCTCCTTCATACATCTTGTTATTTTCTTTTAAAGTAGTTGCACATTTTCCTTCCCACGTTTTCCACAATCCTAGGGGTTTTTAAAACACCTCAGATTAGTTCCCCATATTTTCACTTTTTTTTTTTTTACTTTGTGTAGATGCTTCACTTAAAAGTTGTCTAATAAGGGTTTTCTCTATTGTTTTATATTTTGACAGGTTTCTAAAGAAGAGCAGATGATGAGCTCTCATCCTTTGGCCGGCCGGAGGACGGAAAGAGGTCTCCCACACTCCCACATTGCTGCTGAGAAGGCTTCAAGGTCCCAGGTCGCAACAAGCTTTTGATCGCGACAGGTCTCTTCGTCGCGACACCAGTAAGTGGCATTCTCACTCTCCTTTTCCTAGTAGGTTAACCTCTTATTTCGTTTATATCATAGGCAACATGTTAGGTGGCGATCACACCTCTTTCCATGATCACATCATGATATCTTGTGTGTGTTTTGAGAAGCGTGTTTCCTTATGATTACACCAAGTTGCAGCAATATCAAGGGTGATTTCATGGGATATTGGGGACCGATCTCGTGTTGCCGGTAGGCAAATTCTGACACCCCCTTTACGTGAAGGTCAAGAAATACATTTTTTTCCGACCGAAAGAACTGGTCGAAGCTGACGGAAAGTGATTAGTAGATGTTACCTCCTCCCTATTTGCTGAATTTAATTGAATTTCAACCTTACTGGCCGGAGGCGCCGAGATGGGCTCATTCATTTTCCTACCCTTGTTAGAACCCTGAAGTGCATCATTGTATGATCCAAAATTTAGATTACCTGATGAAGGAGAGGCTGGAGGAACTATGCCTCCAAGAAGACCAATAGTAGAATTACCCCCTGGAATAACACATGGGCCAATATATATATGAGACTCGCCAGAAGTATCCAAATGGTATCTGCCACCCACTCCTGATTCTGCGTGGCATGAACAAGCATTTCCAAAGATTTATTAGTTGGACTTTGCACCGAAACGCCAGCCGAGGTCTTCCGGATGGGCGTATCCGCTATTTCCGTAGGAGAGCAGGCCATCCGCAGAAGGATCAATGATCGGAGTATCTGCGAATATCCCGCTCGTGACCTCCGTGGAGAGCGGCTACAGAATTCCACCATCTCCTGGATTCTGGCCAATATTTTCGTGGGCGGAGATTGCGACTGTAGGCGGCATGTCCGACAGGGCGGTGGCCGGTGGGCAGTGCCACCGAGACGCTGGCAGCGGCCGAACCACCAAGCACAACTTCTCTGTGCCCCTGTTCGCCTGGCGGATCGCCTTGACGCTCAGGTTGACCAGAGACTGGTTCAACCATGCCCTCAAGAACTCGAAGATTTCCTCTCCCCAAAGGGCTAGAAGGAGGGTTCATGACCTCCGGCACCAAACCTTGATCACCAACGGGTCCTGTACTGGGTTCCTGCAAATCCTGCAGAAGCCGACTGAAAGCATTGCTCATCGACACGGTAGGATTGACAGAAACAGTCTTTTCCTTCCTCCCACGAAATTTACCTACAAGAATCGAAAGAAGAAGACTGGCGCTTACTATTCTCATCATCCTCCCTGGAAGGCTGTTTTGTTTGTTTTTCCTTGACAGGTTGCTCTCTATTGCCTTTGCAATCTTCTGTTCGATGGCCAATTTTGAGACAACAGGAACAATACGGTGGAAGTTTAGGATAAACTATCTCCTGCCAGAACCCAAAATCATCAAAACCTATCCATATTTTGTCCTCCTTGGGTTTAATAAGATCAACTTCTCCTATCTAGACACTCAGCATGGGTGTTTGTCAAATTAGCCGTGTCATGTGCAACTTGAAGAACATGGCCAATGTCACAAACAATAGACTTGATAAAAGACTCTTGATAAAGGTTTATAGGGAGGTTCGGAAGATCAATTCCACACCGGAACAACAAAAAACTCCTTTTCTGGCTTGAAAGATGGCATCCATTTGGAGAACTTGAATAGCTTTCCCATCACATACAATGATTCTCTGAGGACCTTGAGAAAATCGTCTTCGGACGTAAACCTACATAATAGATGAGTTGGATTGATATTGCTAATAACAAAAGACTCACGCAAGTCACAGCGATTGGTAATATGATTGCGTATCTCCGGATAAGATGGGCGTCCATGAGGAGTTTTGACGATGGCGAATTTTGGCAGTTTGAGGGAGGCCGCCACCTCTGCTTTGGGGAAGAAACACGCTGGGTCCCCTTTATCTGTAAAAGCAGGTGCATGGACGGGGATATCCAACTTTGGGAATGCCAAGATCAACTTGTGACATCAACTTCGTGATAAAACTCATGTTGGTTTCATGAGAGTGATGTCCGTTTGCTGCTGACTACGTACCTTAATTGCATCAACAACTCTTTCCATCTCCATCTGACGAGCACCTTTCACCAACACCAAATCACCTGCAGACAGCATTTCTGCGACCTTAAGTGCAAGGGTTTGAGGGTCTAATTCGCAGATGAAATGGTTTTTCCATGACAAGTTCAAATTTTCGGCAGCTGCCGTAAAGCGTGGTCCGCCGACTGCCACCAGATCAAAACAGCTGCTGCAGCAAAGGTTCAAAATTGCTTCATGAGCTTCTACTTCCAAAGCACCCAGTTCATACATGTCCGCAAGAATGATGACTTTCTTGCCAGCGCTGTCCACGGACTTCAACGTATTGATAGCTGCTGTCATGCTATTTGGGTTGGCGTTGTATGTGTCGTCGATGATTCTGATGCCGCTTTCGGTGAGTTCGGTCTGGCACCTCATCGAGACAGGGCTGAATCTTGACAAGGAATCACCGACTTGTTTAAGAGAAACTCCCAAAGAGATGGCAATCGCCGCAGCAGCACATGCATTCATCGCATTGTGCACACCAGGGATTTGTATCTTGAACTCGACCCTGAAAACGACATCAGAAAATGAAGATATTTTATCTTATGATACTAACAAACAAAAAAGGGTAGTGATTTTCGACAGACAACTTTCTTATAGATTCTCCCATTTTCTCTTGGTATATGCCAAATAAAAATACAGAAGAGAAAGACTTAAAAAAACTGAACAAGCATAGACAAGTACGAAATCAAGGAATCTACCAATGCACAGATGTTGGGAGAGCATGAAAAAGAATTGCCATGCTAAATTATATGTTTTTCTCTTATGAACCTTCATGCGGTAGATATCACACAAATTTATAGGAATTTATTTTACCTTGGGCAAAAATCTTTGATGTGAATCACACTCTGACAGTCATTTATTATTACAATTACAATTATTCAGAAACAACATAGTTAAAGGGCTTGCTCCTTCCAGACCCCACACTCATGTACTACTGCACGTCTACGGGAAGGTTAATAGACTGAATTCAGACCTGATTAAGAAAGATTGCCCTGAGAACGTAAAAGAAGATTTATTTTTTCATCCTCCCACTTAAGAATAAAAGCTACTCACATCTCATTGATATTCCAGGTTGATGAATTTTCTGGTTTTGCATGCTTATTGTATTTTCTAGGATTATGCGAACTGCCCTGCCTCCATCAGCGGTTTCAGCATGAACCAGCCTTACGTCACAGCCAGATGTCTGACCAAAGGTGACCTGTAGAAAAATAAGAAAAGTTTCAAATCAGCGACAGAAAAAGTAATCCGCCTTGGCCATCTTATTAAATAGTTAATAACATAACAATTACACATAGCTGGCTGCTACAGAGAGAAAAAATATTCATGTGCCTAGGATGCCGGCCATAAAAACCTGAATATGGTGTGCATTGCCACAAATTATATCAGCATAAAAAAGATGCTAAAGAGAAACATATGTGATATGTTTTAAAAACGTCCATGAAGTATATATTAGGATTTGCATGGACTACAAAGCAACTCACATTCAGAAGATTGATGAGAAGAACCATCCTTTGCCGCCAATCCCTCACTGATACTAGTCTTTTGGAAAGTGATGAATAGCAACATCAGCATCACTTGGCTAGATCCAATTCTGGATCCACATATTGGTTGAAGTTCCTTGACCAGCCACCTAGCTGACATCAAGAGTCTATAAGATTGTGCAGAATACTTGGATGTTAAGATTTTGGCCAGCAGGGTGGTCTGCTAAAATGATTCCTACACAGCTGAAAAGAACAATGTAGAGAATGATCTGGTGTTGTGCTGTGGAAGGCCATTTAGTCCCATGTTATGTATTGACGACTGAAAAGAAGAATGTATGATCATATAAAACTGAGGAGAACTGTTGTGATCCCTCCAAGTTTTGAGGATAACAAAGTCCATTTATGCTGGACTAACCAAGTTTCCAAGTGTATGTGCAATCAACAGGCCAGTCTTGAAAATCTAAGTATGAAAGTGTATGACAGTCAACTTAGGATGCATGATTAAATTGAATTCTTGTTTGAATTTCAAGTTGCATGTTTGGGGTCTTTTAAAGTATTCATTTTACATTTTCCAATGATCCCAAGTTCTAGATTTATGGTTGTGTGTGGCAAAAGATACAACATCCTCAAATTGGCAGATTTGCACTGCAAAAGTGCAGCAAAGTTGTCAAAACTCCTGTGGTACACCTGTGATATGAAGAAAATCGGGAAGATGTTTGGACATACCAAACTTAGATTTTCTAGAAAGATCTCAACCTTCTTTTTGGGAAATACTGTCATATCATGATGGGAAGGTTCCTAGGTCACCCTAGAGTATAAAAACATCTCTTTGGAGGTTGGATGGGTGCAGGCGGCTGAAAGAATCCCTATGTACTGTTGCAGAAAAGTTCGTGAATCTACTGCTACACCCTGCAACGATCTAAAGTTTCTCCTTTGTATTGAACCTAAAGATCATCTTGGAGGACACGTCTACATTATATATTCTTCAGATTTGCAATCTCTTTCTCATATAAACTTGTTATTTTTGTTATTTGATTGAGAATTTGAGTATGGATTTTGCTCCCTTCATCAAGGGTGCTTGTGTTTTGGCATGTGTGGTGTGTGGGGGTGGGGATAGAAGGTGAGCCAGCACCTTAATGTCTGGCTCGTGTGTGTGTTGCTAGAGTTTCTAGCGGTTAAGTCCAAGTGTTCTTGGGAAGACGCAGGAAAACACTCTGCTGGGACGAATCCCTTTAAAAATTGCATTGTCTCTTTGTGTACTTGGCTCTTTCTCTCCTACTTCCTTCTTTTTTATTGTGATGTTGAGATTTGTTTAAAAAATTATTAACACCCAATTCACCCCCCACCCCGGGGGGTGTGTCCCATAGCTCCGAACCTACAAGAACGATCTGGAGTTGGCGATGGAAAGCCATTTAGCTTCATGTTAAGTATTGATGACTTGCTTTGAGCCTATCTAGTTATGGACCTCTCACAGACTAATGCAACTACCTAGCCAGTGGTTCAATCCAAGACATCGCACTAAAGCCAGCTTCCTTGTTGCATTTCCACATTTGACCTTGCAACTTTGAGAATACAGTTTGTCATACAAGTTACAACCCTACTGTAAGAGTATTGATTGAAATCCTTTAGTCTCGAGACCACCAGATATTCAGCTAGGCTTATATTAGTCTTGGACCAGTGATGGGGAGCGAGAAGCTACATAATTGGTTTGGCCCATTTGGAGTCCATTTAGAGTCTTCTTATTTTTCTGTAATTTGGGGTCAATTTTCGCACTATTGTTTAGTCCAAGGGTAAAGTAGTCCAAAAAGAGTCAAATTGGAGTCCATTTGGCTTTTATTGCGTAATTTTTCATTTATTTATTTGAGTCAAGTCTTATTTGGGTAGGAGTCTGTATTTTTCTTTCTTTAGATTTCTAATATGATATGTCTTATTAGGGATAGAAGCCTATCTTTAATTTGAAGTCCATTAGGATTGGGAATAGCCCAAACCTATATAAACACATGTATGGCTCTATTTTGAGATAGTTGATTATTGATGAATTGAAAGAAAAGAAAAGTTTGGCAGTTTTGTTCTCTGCGATAGAGGAGGAGCTTTGAGAAGAAGCTCCACCCCACGGTGGTCCCTGTGAAGGGGAGGGTGCAAAACCTACACCCCCACCTTCTATTCCCTCTCCGGTGAGACTCCGGCTATCTTTTCTTTTTTCTTCCACTGTCCCCCACTCTGTCCCACATCAACCAGACTACCCACTAAGTCGAGTTCCATATAGGTTTCAGTTCAATAACAAAGTAGATTGGCCCATCCTTATAGGCCTTTGGAGGAACCTTCTCTAAGAGGATGGCCAGATTTAGAAGGAAAAAAAAATGTTCACCCCCTGTTGTAGCCACAAGCTACCGACATCTAAGCGGAAATAGAAAAGATCAACTCTAAGTTCAATGCAGCTGTGGAGAAGACTCTGACAGAACCTATCTAAATAAACTAATCAGCTAAATTTGGGGGAAAAAACATATTCTAGCTAGTTTTTTGTGGAAAGCCTGTTTATAGAAGAAGAAAAAAAAAAAGATGTGACCAATAACTAGTTTGCAACTTCTCTATCAGTGCAGGCATATGCAAAAATACTGACTCCATATAGTATATTTATCTAGGTTGTCATTGTTGTAGGAATTAACTAGATCTCTGTTTCGACATCCATTTTGTTATTTTTTTTTTTTCGACCTCATATCAGATTGAGGGTTGGGTGCAATTAGTCTCTCAAACTTAATATTTCAATAGGTTCCTATCCGAGACAAGGTATAGGGGATCCCATTTTGTTCTTGGGCAAGTAGTCACAATGGGGAGGATAAAAATCCACAGCCTCTTGCACAAGAAGTATGGCCAACAATTCACATTCCTGCGTCTCCTTCCAAGGTGGATATATCTCTTCAGGTTTGATCCTCCTTTTGCTTAGACTCACGTCTCTTTCTTTCTGTCATTATGTCTCAATTCTTCCATCTCGGTAAGAGCTATCATTCCTAAAGGTAGTCCCTTCCATGTCCGGCTAACCTTCAACAGTCCCTTTGGCATACGCAGTACGCTACAGTAAAACAAAAACCCAAAGAAATGCAAGATGTATAAAAGTAAAGATAGGAAAGGCAGGTGACTAAGGAAGAAACTTTCAAGATAATTAAGCAGAAGTAAATAAATAAATAAAAATCAAAGGCCTTTCCGGAAGTGAGCCCTCTAGAAACTGCGCAGTGTTTAAAACTACTGACGAACTCACTAACTTGTACACTCGCTCGCTCTCTTATCACCAGCAAATGCTACCTCCTGCAAGCTCCTGAAGTCATACCAGACTCGTTCTAAAGTGGGGATGGAAGGCCCTCCCATCATTCCAGAATTCAAACAGTTAGTAGTTAGCATTTTGGTGTTTCTATATTTTCTAGTTGGAAATTGTACAGAGTGAACCGGACATGTAAGATACGTGCCACATAACTGCATTCTTGAATTTCCATTCTTCAAAAAGAAGCAGCTTCTTTTTTCCTTTTTCCCCTCATTTGTGATTATGTCCCTTTTCTGGAATCCAACAAGTGCTTTGTTGGAATTCAAAACCCTAGGGGATGCCCTTCACAGTGAAGGAGAAAGAGATCACTTTGAAACAGATGTGGAGAATAATCTTACTTTTTCAACGCAAGGGGGAGTAGGGATGCCCATGACCAGGGGGTCGTCGGCATTCAGCACGCAGATGTCCCCAGGACTCGCCTCGGACAGCAGCTCCCCTTTGGCCTCGGCCACCCCCTGCAAGCTCCCGAGGAACTCTGTGTGAGAGAAGCCCACCTTCAGGACCACCCTCACCGTCGGCCGGACCAGCCTCGCCAAGTACTGCAACCTGCCCTTGCCCCTTGTACCCAGCTCCACGACCGCCACATCCGCGTCCTCCGGCAGTCCCGCCAACGTCAGGGCGACGCCTATCCGGTTGTTCCAGTTGCCAGGGGTCTTGTATACCCGGCCGAGGCCCTGGAGCGCCCGCGCCGCCATGGCCGTCGTCGTCGTCTTCCCCGCGCTGCCCGTCACCGCCACCACCCCGCCCCGGTGCCCGCTCCGAGCGTGCCCCGCCATCCTCTCCAGCGCGACCAGGGTGTCCCCCTCCACCCGGACGAACCCCTTCCGCCAGCCCGCACCGACCCGGTTCCCTAAGACCCCAACGCACCCAGCTTCCTCGAGATCGCGGCCCACGAAGTCGTGGCCGTCAAAGTTCTCCCCGGCAATGGCGAGGAACCACTGCCCCGGCTGCAGGGTCCGGGTGTCGTGGGAGATGGGCCCGGGGGGACCCCATGCCACGACCTCCCCACCGGCCGCACTGGCGATCTCCTCGGCGGACCAGTAGCGGACGCCACCGTGCGAGCTGGAAGCCGCGGAGAGGCGTCTCGGCTTGGGGCCGCGGTGGGAGAAGGTGAAGGGGGACGCTGTCGGAAAACAGGGTCGTCCAGCTGCTGGAGCTGCTAGCATTGCTCCTGGCCACTCTGCTCGGGTGGGGAAAATGGGGATGGATCGGGGGAGCTACCTTAGATCCCCAGGGCCAAGGGCTTGGCGTGGAACAGTCCGTGCAACCGTGCGGTTCCTGGGGTGTCGGCGGAGCGGGAGCGCGTCGCCACGTCCATTGCGAAGAGGAATCGCTGCCGGAACGAGTTCGAATAATGTTTTTTATCAACTCACCGAGCCGCCATCTCGTACCTGAATCGCTTCCCTTGAGCCTTCCGACAGGGCCAGAGCACTCTGGCGCTTGCGGACGAGCTGCGTAGAACAACAATTTTTTATTATATTACTCCGTTTTAGGGATCTGCACTGTCTTAGTGTCACTGTCATGATATCTATTCTATCTTATACTACTAAAATACAGTCTTAATTTGGACACGTGACAATATTAGGGGTCCCTGTAATAATTTTTTTTTTTTCAAAATGGGAGGGACGAAAAACTTGTAATATTTTTTAAATGGGGGCGGCCGCCCACAAGGTGGGCCGCCAGCTCCTTTTAACAAAATTATTAAATTTTTTTAATTTTTTATGAGTTTTTGATATTTTTAAAATTTTTTATATTTATACCCGTGCATCGCACAGGAGAGAACTAATCTGTAGATATTACATAGTGGTCTATATAATATAGTTGTTCGATTATTAAATAAATATTTTTAATATATTTAAAATTTTAATTATATTTGATATATAATAAAATTTAAAATTTAATTAAAAATAAAAATATAATTTTTAATAAACTTACGAGGATGGAAGTGAGACTTTTATTAAGTAAGATTTATGATCTTTTTCAAATTCTTGAACCAACCAATCAACTGTGAACATATATATATATATATATATATATATATATATGATGCAGTGGGATGTCTTGATGTCGTAATATAGTGCGGATCTTTAGATTCAAATCTAAATATTGTCTTGACAATTTGAGCACCGAATATTTGAACACCATGACACCAAACACTCGAGCACGAGTTATCAGAATAACTTTTGGATTTGAATCCAACGACCCGTGCCATATTACGTGTAACACTCTCTTCCGACCACACATACATATACATTATCACATAACTTTTGATCGGAAGAGAGGTTACGCTGACAAATTTCATTATGGGCAGACAAATCTAGGTAATGCATAAGACTGGCAAACCATTCCACAAAGACATCTTTAAAACTATTATACATTAACAGAATAACTAGATACTATCACCCATTAATTACATAAAGTCAAGCTTTCTCTCTCTAGACTTTTAACAATACAACAAAGTTGTAAAAAAAACTATTAAAACTATGCTATTCTTCTTCACGTCTTCTTCATCAGTAGCGGAATTGTGAATCATCTGTAGCTGAGATTGCATTCACCTTCAATCTGAAAGGGGGTGGAGGAAACAAAGACATGAGTCGGAGGACTCAGTAGGTGAAAGTAAGCATATATGGATTAGAATATATTTGCTCATGAACTTCATATTTAACTGGAACATATAGCCAAATTTGATTTCATAACGGCTCAAACAAATTTCAGAACAATAGTCATATATATCTTTCAAAATTCAGACCATAACTTGATTTCGAAACGAATTCGACAGGCATCATATTGCTCTCAAGATATTACTATATAACGTAAATGCATCCTCAATGCCTAGGCGATTCCAACACCTTGGATCTTGTTTATTGCGCAAGAACGAGATTTATTACCCACCATCATCAGACCACTGACTTGGATTTACCTACAAACTGTCGCCCACAGCTGACCACAAGTGACTGGTGCTAACACAAGTGATCTTAATTCTCTCTTTGAAGAGAGCACTGCCTTCAGATCATAAGTTATATTTCATGAGCACAATAGGGATAGAAATTTAAAAGATAATTTGATGAATAAATAGTCAAATCATCTTTGTCATAAAGTAGTTTAAAATCCAAGGAAATGAGATAAAAAACTCATAGGGTCAATAGTATAATGAGTCTTCAAAGGATGGGACAAGCATTGGTGCTGAAAACACAGCAGGACAGCACTTGTCGACAGCCAGAAGGTGGCTGTCGACAGGTACTGCTTCCCAGAACCATGTTTCTAGGTTTTGGACTATGCCTGTCAACAGGCAAGGGTCATCTGTCGACAGGTTAGGGTCGTCTGTCGACAGATGATAGCTATCTGTCGACAGCTACTGATTTTTCAGAAGTTCTGAGTTCTGTGAACTTGAGGCATGTCGACAGATGATTTTCCAACTGTTGACAGCCGCAAGTCCAACTTCCAGAAATAGATCTACACAACTCTAAAGACTCTTTTAAAGATTCCTATGAATCCAAATATGTTTAACACATCAAATAGGGTCTTGTTTACATTTCTAAACATCACTTACATGAAGGAAAGAAGTATAGACAATAGGAGTCCAAGCTTTGCACGCGAATGGCATAAAACTGGGAACTTGTAGGAAAAAGACTCTGAAGGAATATATCTACTCCTTCAAGCAATTCTTTCTCAAGCTGAAACAAAATTCATACTACGTGCAAAATCTACATCTTATGACATGAATAATAACTAGAGTCTCATGAAAGCTTTACTGATCCTCGTGACAAGAAACCAGAGTAGACACTCAAACTCTGAGGTTCTAGTAGAAGAAGGAACAAGAAGAGGAGAATTTCCACAGAACCAGAGACAAATAGGAAACATGGGTTTCTAAGGATGAAGAAACTACAAGCATGAAAATAGAAAACTGAAGAGGAATCATAAAAAGAAACCTACTTGACTGAAAGAGAACAAATGTTTTTCTTCTTCTTAACGTAGAGATCAACACAGCAACAAGTTGAGGAAATAAAGAAGACTGCTGAGGCAGTGGTTTCAAAAGGTGCAGTTGGAGATGTGGCGATCCACACCAGGTAAAGCAGTAGTAGTAGCCACGGCTAGCAACTGCCACAGCTCCCACAGTTCCAACAGCAATAGTTTAGCAGCTCCAGCAGCAACATCAGAAGGAAACAGAAGCAAGGGCTGTGGTGTGCAAGGGTAAGCAAGAACAAAGAGGTGGAAAGGTGCGTACAAAGGGTGAGGGGTTGCTTTTATAACCCAACATGCTCCCATGCATGTCGACACCTTTACGCCCAGGTGTAACAGTAAAAATAGTAAAAACCATTTAGTTTTTACTGTTGACACGATAAGCATGCACATCCATGGCTTAACACCTAAGGGTTTACGTGTTAAACTCCCACTTAGGTGAGGTGGCTATCCCAGCTCCTCACACTTAAGCAAACTTAATTCCCAGAAAAATCACCACCGTAAATAGCTCATAATTCAGCTAGCCTAATATTCCTCATGTAAATATATTCAAACTATGTCCATTTGTGTTAAAATTTCAGCCATAGGCCAATGTAATGGTTTTGCAAATTATGGTGGTTTTAGTTTAACTTTTAGAATTTATTTTTCATCCAGTGAAAAATCACCCGGAAAATAGTTGCGTCGGCTTAATCTTGAAATCTGTACGTCAACAATTCTGGATATTTATATTTTTGATATCGGCACATTTTTCTGAGAATTATGGTGGTCTCAAAATTAAATTATGTTATCAAAATTCGGTGTCACTCTGTCGGAGTACGCACGACCGAAAGTAGTACTAGCATATGATAATGTGTCCTAAATACACTTTTAATTCTAAATATCTCAATTTAAGACTAATTGATATGCATAAAAAAATACTAAGTAAATCACGATGTTTAAAATTTGAGGATATTACATTTCTCCCCCCTGTTAAAATAAATTTCGTCCTCGAAATTGGCAAAATCTACTTACCGAATAATTGTAAATACTTCTGCTCTAATTCCCATGTTTCTTCTTTGATGAGTGCATTTCTCCATAAGATCTTTACCATAGAAACTGCTTTGTTCCTGAGAACTCGTTCTTTCTTGTCCAATATTTTCACGGGTTCCTCCTGTATATGGTTAAATCTGACTGTACTTCCACATCTTCATGGTTGATTATATGTGAAGGATCCATTATGTATTTTCTCAACATGGATATGTGAAACACATTATGAATGTGTGACCAAGAGGGCGGTAGAACTAACTGATATGCTACTTCTTCTATTTTCTGCAATATTTCAAAAGGTCCTACATATCTTGGACTGAATTTTCCTTTCTTACTAAATCTCATGACACCTTTGGTTGGAGAGACCTTTAGAAATACATGTTCTCCTACGCTAAACTCCAGTGGTCTTCTTCTCTTATCAACATACTTTTTCTGTCTGTCGTGAGCTATTAGCAATCTTTTCCTTATTAATTTAATCTTCTCTGAGCAGTTCTGAGTTAATTCTGGCCCAATGAGAGTTTTTTCTCCCACTTCTGCCCAACAGAGGGGTGATCTACAGGGTCTACCATATAATGCCTCATATGGTGCCATCCCAATACTCGTATGGTAACTATTATTATATGCAAACTCAACTAAAGGTAGGTAATCATCTCAACTGCCACGCCAATCCAAACTACAGGCTCTCAACATGTCTTCTAGTGTTCTAATAGTTCTTTCAGATTGACCATCTGTTTGAGGATGATATGCTGAACTAAATTATAATTGTGTACCCATGGCTGCTTGCAGACTTTTTCAAAATCTAGCAACCAAACATATGTGTTAGTGAACATCTTCTCTTTTAAAAAAAGAATTGGTGTAGATTTATTTTTTTAGAGAGTTTTAGACAGGTAGAATTTTTTCCCTAAAAAAAATTTTACCTTACCAAACATGTGTTAGTGAACATCTTCTCTTTTTTTAAAAAAAAAATTAGATAAAAAAGAGGTAAAAATTTGCAACCAAACACCCTATTAGACATCACCAAACTCAAACAATGGCAGCATTCATAGTACGAGATTATAGGTATGCACAATAAAAAGCGAAGGAAAAAAAAAAGAGAGAAAACTATCAGAAGAGTATAAAAACATAATTGGTCGTGCTGCACCAATCTATAATCATATAGTGTCAAGGTTACATCGATTTTCGATACGAGTTGATACGATATGTATGAATAATATTTTTTTATTTTATTCAAAGACTTATTTGAGGGATTTAAGGCGTACCGATACGGTACAATACACACCCATACTGTACTGTACTAACGCAAATCTGGCATGGCCGAGTCACGTGATAATTCTAACTATGGGGCCAAAGGCCTAAAACATAGTAAAGATTTTGTTTTGTTCAAAAACTAATCTATTATGTGTTGTTTGGTATTTGCATAAGTTAGAAGTGGAACAAACATAACTCATCACAATTTTAGATATCTTTATTCCTTATCTTAATGATGCTTGGTATGCATGAGATATCCTCATTTTAAGTTTTATTTTCCATTTGGTGAAAACAGAGATAATAATAGAAATAAGACCCATTTCAAACCATTTTACCTTCGTGAATCTAAGTTTGAGATGACGTGTTAACTTTATTTGGTTGAGAAACGATGAATAATAGAGATAATAATCTAATTAACTAAGGACAATAATAATAATATAATAATATGTCAATAAAGTAATCATATTTTACCAGGGCTGTCAAAAATATTCAATTTTAGCATCTGATTCTAATAAAAATTATAAGATTCGAAAACACATTTCACTACCGATAATTTATTAGATTCGAATTTGTATATTTTCGATAAGCTATCGAAATTAGATATGGAAGCTACTGTTTCTGTATTCGATTTTCCAATTTATTAATTTGATAGTATATATAATATATATTATAATATATATATTATATGATATTATTATATAATTTTATGTCAAATAAAAATATAATATGTATTACATAATATATATTATATATTATTCGAATATCTAATTATCCGATTTCGATATTATCCAATTCTGTATCCGATTATTTTTGATAATTCTTATCGGAGTTGGATTCGGAAACTAATATTTTCGACTCCGATTACGACTCCAACCCGTTTACACCCCTATATTTTACTATGAAATATACATAATTTGACTATGTTACACAGTTAATTACTATAGTTATATGTAATATAATAACAGTAACATTACTATATTAATTACAACAGTACTATAATATATTGTTAATATGTTATTAAATCAAGTCTAATCATAATTTAGTGTGGTGTTATCATTAATTTGACCATATTATTATATTAATTAGTATAGTTATAATATTCTATTCATTATTCTATTAATTACTATAGTAATATTGTCATTAACTATGTTATTTTGTAATAATATAATATTCATTATTACATTCATTACTATAATAATATAATTAACTATGTTATAATATGATAATAATTACTCCATTATTGAATTGAGTGTAATCATAATTTACTATATTGTCATTAATAATTAACAAAGTTATGATGTTAATTACTAGTGATAATTACGAAAGCAATGCAATAATCTTATTGTCTTAATATAATATTATATTAAGTCTAGTCATCAATAATTTGACTATGTTACTATGTTAATATAGTAATTAACTATGTTATTTTATAATAATATAATATTAATTATTACATTAAGTGTAGTCATAATTTACTATAATGTCAATAATAGTTTAAATAAGTTACTATATCAATTACTAGTGATAATTACTAAAGAGATATAGTAATATTATTGTCTTAATATATATTATTATATTAAGTCTAGACGTAATTTAATGATGAGTTATCAATAGTTTGACTATGTTATTATGTTAGTTATCATTGTTATATATGATATAGTATATAATAATATTCATTTGTTCATTATTGTCTTAATTACTATAATAATATAGTAATTAGCCATCTTACTATGTTAATCATCCTAATTATATGTAATATAATAATATAACTACATTAATAATTGTGTTAATTGCTATAATATAATAATTAATTATATTCATTATTGTTAACATTATAATAGTATTCTTGTTAATATTTTTTAGCTTAAGTCTGATTAGTATATAATATAAGTCAAAAAAGAGAAGGATACTAATGGGGAAAAGTTGCCTAAAAGTGTGTCAAATGGAGATTAAAAAAAAAAAAGTGGAAGTAACTCATTTCACGGCCCGCCCCTAGAATGAATTACCCCATCGCCATCTCCATTTCTTTTGGATCATTCTTATTCTCCATAACTCCTAAACAGACCAAAGAGAGAATTGGGATAAATCATCTATATTCCCACTCTATTCTCATACCGCACATTCACTTAGAAAACTTTTTATAAACATGCTCCCAAAGAGTGTTGAACCTTTTGATCTTTTCCCTTTTCCTAGTGTACATGAAGAACTATCACTAAGTCACTCTTTAAGTACTGAGATAAGATGAACATGCTAAAGGAAGGTAAGCACGCTCCTTCACAATTTTCTAGAGAAAAGAAACACTAGCTATTGGTCCAAGATGGGTAACCTCTCCATCCATTCTGGACCCAACGGGTACCCTTTGCTTTCTATCCATTTTGGACGAGACTGAATCTTTTGAGGAGCGTATGGGTCACACCATAACATGTCTTTAATTCTTTTGCAATTTCCCCGTAAAACCTATTTGTTTCCCTTCATCTATACTATTATAATAAAATACAAAACTGAGTGCTGCCATGTGACAGTACTAGGATGAAATTTTTTCCGCCATACTTCCTAATGTAAAAATTTACTAATGTAACTTCTCTCCTCTTTTCTTTCCCATAAAATTTTCTACATCTCACATTTTCTAAAAACTCATATTCTTAATCAAAACCCTTTCCTATTTTACTCTCTTCATCAAAACACATTCTCTCTCTTTCTAAAAATAATAAAAAGACATTACATGTTTTTGAATAATTTATTTTATTGAAAATTTTATATTAATAATAAATACTATTAATCTCATGTTACAAAATTTATTTATTCAAATCTCATAATTTTTCGTGCATCGCACAGATATAGAACTAGTTAATTATAAATCCCACTTGATATTGTCCACTTAGTCGGTTATTTGGACAAGTGAGACAAATAACTAATTAAGTGAAACAAATGAATTTTATGAAAAAATAAGAAAGGAACTACAAGCACCATGAAATGAAAGTGGGACCCGCCTGCCTCCACATGCACCAATCCTTCCAAAAGGGGTAGTAAACATCTGTTCACGAGAATCCTATCAAACTCGAGATGGGTGATAACTCTTAGTATTTCATATGGTAGTTCTTATTACTCGGAAAATATTGACATGACAAGCATAAATCTTCACTTTTGTGGTGTAAAAACCTCGTATCTTCCTCTTCCTTTTGAGAAGAGTTCCTTTCAGCAGGATATTGCAACTTCAGAAATGCCAGTCCGCCAACGTTTAAAAGGCTGGAATTGGGTAAATGTTCTTCACAGGAGTGTTTCTGAGAACGTTTGCTTAAATAGCTCCCCACTTGTTTGCTCTATTGAATATAAATACATGGGATGATATAAGAACAAACAGGTTTCATTGATTGACAGACAACTACAGTAGACCTCTATAGCCCCCAATCTCGGTTGAAGGGCTCGCAGATGGCATGAACATTTATCTGCCAAAAAAATGGTTACACGTAGAAGCAGCCTTCGAAGAGTAGAGAGTGAGGCAAACCACCCCCTCATCTCCCCATCCCTTCAAAGAGACCGGTGCGAGGGGGGGAATACTAGCAGGAAAAATGCTTATGGATGACTATGCACTATGCAGTGTGGGTGCCAAGTAGAGTTCGCCCTATGTGAGAAAGCCTCAAGGATGGAAGAAGTGGTGCCTCCTCGTCCACAGCTGAATCGGGAGGCGACAATATACCATTTCCTGCGATGTTGCCGCCGTTCTTTCCCTCACCTGGGAATAAGTCTGATGATTTCTTCTCCAGCTTCCATTCCTGAAGAATTTTAAAAACCACAGAACCGATGATCCAATCATGTAGCATGAATAAATGAAACACATATGAAGGATTTTATTCTAAGTATCGATCATTGGGGGAAAAAGGGGGCAGACCATAGTAAAAAACCTTAGGCCAGGCTTTCCCTCAATGTTTTGCAACTCCAAATTGCCAAAAAGAACATAGGGTTTAAGGTCATATCAGCAAAGGATTAATGAGTCTAGCACTGACCAGTAAGGCCATCAAGGTAATATAATTGTGTCATTAACAAGAAAAAGCATGAGTAAACCACATTTGGTGACAATGGAAAGGGTCAACAGAACGCAGACCCAATAAAATGAGAGAACAAAGTCCAAATTAAAAACGAGGTCAAGTAAGCAGGAATGCTACAATAAAAGGTCATGTTTAGAATGGAGATTGTGGAAATTCACGGTAGTAACAAGGTAAACATGGACAGGAATCTAAAACTCTGATCACTAGCTTTTGAATTTAAACAAGCTTTAAACCGTAGTTGCTGCAGATGTTGATCTTTTTATAATGACTTTGGCCCTACAGTCCTACATGGATGATGCCGTGCATGGAAAGACCATCACTCACAACCACAACAGATTTCTTGCAAACACGCACACCCAAGAGCAGCCATTGTAGCTGAGCTTGGTAACAACCCCCCCCCCCCCCCTCACCCCTCCCAAACAAAATGACATTAAAAAAATAGGGGCGCGCAGCAATACAGAATGCTCAAGGTTAGCGCACTTTCAAATTTTGCAAGGCTGTAAAATAAACAACTAAATTCACACAGGCTGACAGACATTCCAGTCCATGGCAGCTTTGTACTGTGTTCGTCATGCATGCAGACTATATATTTGAAACGTGGATGGTACCCTCATGAATGAAGACTAAATCACACTACCAACATCCGAAGTAGGGCTGTGCACCATTTGGTTCAAATCGAAAAACTTGAACCAGACTAACAGGTTCGGTCTGGTTCGGTCCAGTTTGAGCCCTTCGAATCGGTTCAATTCGGTTCACAAGTTGTGAAACCGGACCGAACCAAATAACCCAAATAAACTGAAATTATTATAATTATTATTAATATTGTATGACATATATAGTAAAAACATAAAAAATAATAATTATATACATAAATTTAACAACAAATATACATATTTTTTAAAAGTTTCATCATTTTAAATACATAAATATTAATAAAATCATTCACATTTAAATTAATATAAAATTTCAGTTTGAACCGAATTAAACCAAAATAGATTCAATTTGGTCCAGTTTGAGTTGGGGAGGGGGTTCGGTTCGATTTATCCAAAAATTGGGCCAACCCGACCCGTGCACAGCTCTAATCCAAAGTGCACAGAATATCCAACTCACATTCAACATGGCCTGTAGCTATTGTCCAAACCCACCATAAGAATAAGCAAAGTTGAAAAAAATTAGCATCCATGTTCACTAGGGAAAACAATTAATTCCAGATGCCTAACACATGAGATGTTATTAACATCTATCCGAGAATACTCCCTTCCATTCGATAAGACAGAAATTATGATCAAGGTAAAGTACCTTTATTGCTCTATCTGGAATATTTTCCATGGGAAGTTGATTTGACATACGGACATCCTTGACCTTCAGGTAGTTGTACATGACAACACCACATAAAGCTGCAGGATGGTGTACTTGCATAAATATATAATTCTCCTAAAAGGAAAAATAGTAAATGATGTTTATTTTGATATCAAAAATTCAACTTGACAAGGACAGTCATACCAATTGCATATCCAATAATGTTCAGGCCTGTGATAGTTGATTCGGGAAATACAATCGTTGAAAGTGCAATCAATATCCAGTCTTTGAGGACTCCAGCGACCCTGATGGTAACTGCCCCAGTTCTACCAATTACCAAGAATATCGAGAAGTTCAAGGCTAAAGCGCAGAGTGCATTTGAGAAAAATATCCAAAAATTGAACTGGATCTGTGAAACCTCCATTGCTGGCTTCTCCAATAAGAACCATGGTACAAACAAGAAAAGAAAACTGCAAAATACAACAAGGTAGCATAGACATGAATCTTCAGTAGAATAACAGTTTATCGCAAGATATACATTAGTATGCTTACACAATAAATAAAGCACAGATGGACAAATGCACCAAAAAATGGAAAATCTTAAAAGATGGAAAAGCTATGTATAACTTGGAAAGAAACAAATAAAATGCATGTTCAACAAGATCTTGGAACATAGAAATTGAAGCACAGAATTTAACTTATTGAAACGATCATTCTACTAAATATTGAAACGATCATTACTATCACTGTCTATAAACAGTGCACTTGAATTGAATAAATTAGTAATTAATTGCCTAACTCCCCTTCCATGCAGGGATTGTTTGGAACACATGTGAAGGAGATTTCAATCATTAAGATCTCCATGTGTGTTCCCAAATGAACTTAGAGTGCCTTGGGTTTCCAGCTATGCAAATTCTAGAGAGAGAGAGAGAGAGAGAAGAAATAGAGGCAAAAGATGAAAAGAGAAGAACCTTTTCCAAAAAATTGCGTGGAGTTGGCTATTGAAAAACATGAGTGGATTCCAATAATTAAAATGTTTACTTCTAGTATAATGTACTGGAACATCCATAAAAAAATCAAAAACCATCCAAAAAGCAAGGTATACAAGTCAAGTAAAATCAAAACCTGTTTAAACTTTGAACCCATTCAAATGGATTCTCACCATCAATTTTGCTGCAGAAATTTGCAGTTTTTGGATATGGGTCTTGAAATGCGGTTTTACATAAAACACATTTTGAAACTGATTTCCAAAACCTTGGTCAAAAATTTTTTTTTTTGAAAGTGGATAGTACCACAATTGTATTAAAAGAAGAAGAATGCATAGACTGTATACTCCAAAAAGCAAACTCCCTCCCTATACAAATAACCACCACACGGAAATCGTGTGGAACTAATCCCCCAGCAAAAAAGCGTTGGTCAGTTTACATTTTTTTTACTTGTGAGCAGTGCCATCTCCGATTGTAAAAGTATTGCTCTATAGTTTCTTCAGATTGAATTAGCTAATAATTAAATCCTCAACTCCAGTTCCCTTCATTCAATTTACAGAAATTTCTGGATGCCCCATTTCCCACAATGCAGGAAAGGAAATGGAAGTAAAAGATTTAACAGATTATAATTTTAAAGCCCATGTGAATCCAGTACTTATGCTAAGTGGCATTGGCTAAAGCCAAAAACAACTGGTGCACACATTTTTCATCGAATTATAATCATTCAATCATTTATAAAATAATCTAAGGCAATCGAGGAGAACGCTAGAGACAAATGCATATGGTCACAGCAATTTCTTCTGAGAAAATGAAAGCTTAAACAACCAAAAAGACATCTTCCATCACAGATATTCCAGTTTACATTCAGAGTATATGGGTTGTTTCTCCAAAGTTCAATATGATTATCAAATAATTATACTCAGGAATGTGCAAAGATCTACTAAAAAAACACAAAAAACTTCTGCTACATAATATTAAGTTAAACTTGCTTGAAGAGACTCAATTTGTCATTTTCAGTTTACACAAAAAGGGAGTTAGAGGTATTATATCTCAAGTTGTTGTGGAATACCACCTGCAAGGAGCTATGTAATATAAACTGGTAACAGGATTAAGAGTCAAGCCTTTTTTCTGAAGTAAGACTTGGGTTAAGACCAGCCTAAGAGCTTCTGCAAAGATCCCTGTGACCTGATAAACTGTACCAACTATATTAAAATGAATCTCCCCATATGAAGATATGACGACCCCAACACTGACCAGCACCATGTTCAGGAACACATCACACCTTAGCTTATCAGTCCCACATATAACCGCCATGAGGAATGTTGCCACTGGCACTGAAACAGATAATCATAGAACATAGATGATCAGAAGCTATGTCAAAGCATAGGTATAAACTCCATAAACAAAAAAAACAATAGTATAATGTTTATATGACCGAAGGAGAATATGGAAGAAGTTCACGCACTCAATGCTTTGAGCATCTGGATGAAAGCCACTGAGATATGCAGATAAGCCGTGTTACCAAACCTGCATCACAGAGATCATCATCAAATCTCAAAAGTCCAATCCCATCAATCTGGAATCAGCTAGATCTGCAGTCGATAAGATTGACAGTCACATCAATCCCCTAAAGTATGGGCTCATAAATTGCTTTGCCAAAATCAGTCTTTCAAGAGATAAGGTGGTTCAATGAAACATGAATGAAAAGAATGTTAGACCCAATTCCCAAATAGATGGTATCAATCCAACAATAATGTCAGCAGCTTAGGATAGCTTGTGCAGGATAGACAGTGAAATGCAAATTCTGGGCAAGTTGTGGGGCAAGGATAAAAAGAAAAAGTGATACAAAGCGAGAGTTGAAACTAGGTGATATGCACAAAGCAAAAGAAAGGGCTCAACTGACACAAAGAACATGGACCTGTCAGGAAACAAAGTACGACAGCAGCTACATAATGTCAAAAAAAATCCTGAAGATTGATCCATTTTATTGAGAATGAGTACGACAGCAGCTACATAATGTGGAAAAAAAATCCTGAAGATTGATCCATTTTATTGAGAACTTAAAGACTTACCATAGGCTAGATGCAAAAAAGGCGCTTATGGGAATAACACAAGTTGAATATCTGCAAAAATATAGAAGTAAATAAGTGGATATTTCATAACAGAATGGATGAATGGCGAAAACAGATAGAATTTCTTACATTTGAAAAGTCATCTTCACAGGGGTTACAACCTGAAAATTAAAGATAACAGATGTTATTCAAGGAAAAATATGAAAGAAAGGACTAAACATATAACGGAAAAGATAGCATTTGCATGGTTGTACTCCCTGTGCAACTGAAAGAACTATTACTCCTGAAAATGCAAGGAAACAACAAGAATCCATAGAACACCAAATATAGGGATACAATTTGCACAGGACTAAGCACAGAGTCCAAATCCTATAATTTGTAGGTCAAGAACACCGGTATCAAGTGTCAAGGGAACTTGATGGGGATCTACCAATGGAGCAATTTTCTCAACGAAAGTTGATGGAAAAGGATATTGAGATAAAAGAAAGATCCACACATAGTTTTGATGGTTTAAATAAGTAATATGACCGAGTTCACAAAGAATTGGTTTAGTGGACATTAAAGAAGAAAATAGTCTAAAGCACCAATCTGCTTAATGCATGTTTGAGAGGCCCATTCCTGGAGAGAATTGATTTAGTAGACTATTCAGGATCAGCATATAGGAGAACAGACAAAACATCATGTGACAATAGTCCTTAGATGATATTAGTTCAATAACGAGAATAAATAGGGTTGACAACCTGCTAAGTTACCCTAAAGGTCATAAGATTGGTCAAAAGTAAGTAACAACGGCAAACACTAGCACTTGATAGGGGAGTCCCCAAAAACTGTTGATATCTGGCATCCAGTAGCCAAGATACTGGTCAGAGGATGTCAGGGTGAAGACAAGTTGGATGAAGTGGAGAAGGACATCTAAATCCAATGTGATCAACATATAACTATCAACATTAAAGCAAGATTGTGTAGAATCCTAAGTGCTGGCAACAAGGATAAAACAGATATCAGAGATGCATTAATAATAACAGACAACCAACTGTACACCATCCACTATTATCATCATTGGAACTTTGTTTAAGATTTTGGAATCCAACAAAATATGCCTCATTCCCACAATTTGAACAAAATGGATAGCACCATTAGGAAGGGTGACCATTCTTTTCAGTAAAAGAGTTCATCCCTTGTGAAAAATCTTTATTATGCATTTTTGCAGCCTTTATCAAGGCTAAATCACCTTGAAATGACATAGAAAAGTAAATTGCATGCTACTACAGAAAATTTGATCGCCAAATAGAAAAAATCATGGTATCAAGAGTGAGAACAAGTACAGGATATGGAGGCATACCTTGAAAACACGAACAAGAAAGAATGCAACAGCACCAGAAAATCCCATGTGTATCATTGTTAAGGTAATTGGAAATGGAAAATTGAAGTATTTTGGAGAAAGAACCCACTGTAAATATACAAGAAGAAACAAGTTCTTAGAATCACACAAAAGAATATGTTAAATCTGTTTTATCCATTGTTTTATAACATGCATCCCAAACAAAAGAGAAATAAAAAAATAATATTTCAACTACTGCAGAAAATAAACGGTAATAAGATGGCATGTAATTAAGTTAGCATGTGCAGCAGAAGACATGCGTCTGTACAAGGGGGGGCTCCAAACACATAGCATGCATGAACAAGCTGACTGTCCTATCAAGGGAAAACAATATGTAAGCCAAGTTGGAAAATAAAGCTATCACACTCGCATATCTTAACTTTCCTTTCCTCCTTCCATCTTGACCATAACACATCGATAGAAACCAAAGTCATGTAACTTTTTAGTTTATGTCCTTGCATGACATGATCTTCAACACCTATGCATGTTTTTGCATGGCCATAATTTACAAGATTTATGCTCACTGCAAATGTACAAGAAGGAGGTGGAGGAAAAAGGAGGAGAACGATATAAAGGGAGGAGGAAGGAAGGAGTATACAAGATTCAGGTAACTTTTCTCTTTTCTTTACCTTCTTGTTTTAGTTTCTTTGAATGAATCGGACTCCCAAAATCACTCTAATCCAATTTATCCAGATCGAGACTGACATAGGTTGATTCAAAATTCTAATCCACTTTGGCATGCGTCATCCCTGCATTTTGGACATTATTCTTCAAAAAATAGAAAATGTCAAATTTGGAATGCAACATAGATCCAGTCCTGATTCTCCTGAACCTTCAAGAATCACTTCAGATCCTTCACAATACCCTAATTGAAAAGGATTCTGGATAGTGAACATCTAGATAAGGAACCCAGAAATAATACAGAGAGAATTTTTTAACAGCTTGGTGGACAATAACTGGACATAAACCAGACTATTTGACCGGGACATCAAGTCAACATCCTCCGGTTACAGGTCCTAAAAAGTGCACAAAACTACTAAAAGAAAAATATCTAGCGCCCAAAACGAATGACAATTTTTCAGCAAGATAAATGTGAAGCATGATAAAAAGGGGGGAATGTATTGATCATTTTTGCACTCAGATTGTTGTCTTACATGCATTTATAAATATGGAGAATGTGTCAGCCAAGGATTTCAAACGCGCAACCAGAATCGCTAAACAATGCTAAAACAACCAAAACGAAAAAGAGAGAAGGGGAAGGCAGTGGCTGGATTCAGCACCTTGTTGTACAAAATCACTCCCGACGAGAGCAAAATGTAAATCAACAGGTAGAGGTAGGTCAGCAAGAGTTGCCGGCTGATCACCATTTTTATTCCGTCGCCGTTCCCCTCGTTTTCTTCCCCCTCACGAGCGGTCCTCTCCGGGGTACAAGCTCAGCATCTCCAAGCTAGCAGACCATCGACCACACTCCAATGCCCAAACCATCATCGCCACCCCGGTATCCCCAGCCAACCAGACGGTCACCTCCCAAGCAACCCTTGGATCCCGCCCCCGTCTAAGGCGCGAACTACTCCCACTGGGATCTAGGCCTCCTCGGTGATCCGACACCGCAGATCCAACCACCGAAGACCAAGCGACGAATCCGCCATAGTACGCCAAGAGGACGCCACGATCTCAAGCCAAACGGCTCACGCAAGCATCCACCAGCAGCCAGAAAGAACAAGAAAACCCTCGCATTGCCATGCGCCGCCCCTCCACCAAGCTTCGCAGGCCGTGGGGCTGGAATTGACTGCCGCCGCCTCACCCTGCGCCGCCCGATCCGAAGGGGACCTTCACCTCCGCGCGCCGGGGGGTCTTCGGGGAGAGGACTCTTGCCCTGCTCTGCTCCGCTCCCTCCTTAAATATTGATCCAGAGCTCGCTGCACGAGAATGCCAGTTAATTAACTTCGGTACGCTGCTCCGCAAGACAGGATAGCGCGCCTCAAAGCGGTGGGTCCGGGACTATTGTTTGACTAATCTGACGGTGGAGGGGAGTCAGGGTGGGGATGAGGAATCCAAGACGACCGTTGACGTTCTCGAGATTCAAATCCCGCGCGAGCCGTGGCGCAAGGCTGCGAGCCGGATCCGTCTCTGCTTTGACGGCTCTGATTCGAATCTGAGCTGGAGACAGCCCCGCGGCCACGTGTACAAGTTGATCGCAAAGACCAGAAGTTTGGGGAGGGTTGAGCCCATTAGGGTTTAGTGGGCCGTCTCTTGTCCTCCTGAAGAACAGTATAAGGCAATTCATATCTTATAATTCTTTAATGTTATCTTATAATACTGTAATGTCACCTTATAATCTTGTCTTTTACTGGTCCAATAAATTGGATGATAGGATAGTTAGAGTGACAAATGTGTTGGCTACACATGCTTGTGTGATACCATTCGAATGGGGACTCATTTGCTAAAAGTAGAATATAAGTAAGAACAGGACATTGAAAGAGAGATGTAATATAAGAAGAGTATATAATTGTAATACCTCAGCAAGTGCTTGCTAGGATGGCAAACACATCTCTATGGAATTAGTTTATATATAAAGATTACAAGATACTGAAACACGTACATCTTTTCATTAGTATGAGATTTCTATATCTTATATGAGATCTAATTAGCATTCTCATGTGATCAGTTATACACAAATATACTATGATGTGGTCTATATCTACTTCTTACTTACAAGAGTCCACCCCAAACCTTGTTCGAGCCATATATGCCCCCGTCAAGTCAAGAAAAATAAAACCAGTCATTTGATTGTGTGGATATGGACCAATAAAGATAGAGAAATAATTTTAAATATAAATTTATAAAAATAAATTAATTAAGAATCTCTATTAAATATTTAATTTATTTTTAATCTCTAATAAAATTATAACTCATTACAGTAATTAAATATTATCATCTATTATAATATACATTAAATTTTGTTATAGTAAATATCTCTTTATTACAGTCAAAAACTCATGATTAATTTATCTATTTACAAATATATAGTGCTGATCTAGAGATGCCGTAATACATAAGACATCCAATCAATAAATGTGGGCACTAAAAACTTTTGATACTTATAGTTTATCTTCAAGTGTGTCAAGTGTGTGATTTAATATTTTTTTACCATCATAAATCTAATATTTTCAGAAATAAATTTGTAAATCAATTGAATATGACAACATTTTATTGAGACAAATATTTCATTTTTTTAATGCGCGCAGTGTCGGGAAGCCGAGGAGGGCATGGGCTGCCGCAAGAGACGACCGCTTTCTAACGGAGGGCTATCCAAACGAATGGGCGACGTGGCCGCCGAAGCTGTTGTGGATAGCCGTTTCTTCTCTCCTCGTCCGAGTAACGCCACGATTGGTCCCTTGACCGTCAATTGTGTTGATGAGTTCAATTTGGAGACCGTCCTGGTTGGTCTCTTTATTTCTTTCTTTCTTCCACATCTGACGTCATTGTTGCTGCGTTTCAGTGAAGTGTGAGCTGTTAGGATCAATGAAGGAAACATTGTCCTCTACCTCTCAACGTTTTCTTGATCTCTTACTTTCATGGAGATTGGAGAGCCAGTTAACCATTTGGTCACACAATTTTGTAAGAAATAATTTTGGCATCCATGTGGTAGTTACAATATGTACTCGAACTCATTGGATTAATGATGCGATAGTTTCAGTGACAAATTTAAAATTTTATTTTAGTGAAATTTTAATAATGTATTTATATGAATTCAGTAAAGTCAAAAAAAATATCTTCTCAATACAAATTTATTTTATGTAGTGAGATCACATAACTCTATTGAACATATGTTAAATTCACCCCCAGATAGTTCCCGTTTAAGAAAACCACTGTGAGTTGTGATTTGCCTAAGGCATGTAGGCCGTAAAGCTAATACACACACGCATCTTATGACCATGGTAATGATGGTGGGTGAAAAGTCACACTATGTTATATTTCATATAAGATGTGACGTAACTTAAATATGAAAATAGATGACACTTCATCTCTTAGTTGCCATCTACAAATATTACTTTTGGTTAAAAGTGAGAGAAAGGATAGTACAAGTCACCGTTTGGTCTTATTCGTGTTGTACTGTGGTCAAAACTTATCGATGGTATTTTTTATTTTTTATAATGGAAACTTAAAATTGATTAAATTGGAATGGAGCCAAACCGGATTAATACTGTGCGGTGCATTCAACATCACATTGTACTAAATAAAATTCGACTCGATACAATACAACAGTTCAACTAACCTTAGTGCAAGTATGATAGCATGACTGAGGACCCCAGCTGGGTCGATCGTAAGAACTCTTGTTTAAAGCAAGAGGTCCCGAGTTCGATTCCTGGGGGGGCTTACCTGATCTACATATAATCCTCGAGGTGTAGGTCTGGGATTTCCTGGTCAAGTGGGGTAAGGACAATACGGGTATACGGAAAGTAGAGCTGCCAAGTCCTGACCTTGGAGTTCACGAACACCAATCCTTGATTCCACAAAATCACACGGGGCGGGTTTCCTCGTTAGCAAAAAAAAGTATGATAGCATGACATACCTCCCCCTAAACATAATTATTTTAGATATTTTGGTAAGTTATTTCTTGGACCTTCAATGCTGCTTCAAAGCCAAGTCAATATAAAAAAATATCATGATCATACTATTTTGAAGTTGTGTGTGTACTTAAGGCTTGGCCCACCATGTGAACATCAGGTGTACATCAAATGATGTGGTTATATCAATATGGTAAGTGCGTGTTATTTGTCTTGAACAGCGCGGCACAGTTTGATTGGAAGAAAAATGACAAACAGCACATTGAAATATCTCTCCCACGCTAGCTGGGGAGCACTGCAGGTGGGAAAGGTGTACGTGCCAGAATCCAGTGCTCTGGATTGCTCCAGCTTCCAACCAACAACATGTCGTGTGCCAGAAAAAGGGGGGCCGCACCCTTAAAATTGTGGGCCTCGTCTTGGGGTTAGTATTTGACACGGGAAACAAAGATTTTATTTTCGAATCGTTGCTTTTATAGATTACATAACTGCGCTTAATAATAGTTTTATATTTATTTGCATAATAGTACTCCCAAAAATATACAAGAGTGGCTATAAGCTTTGAAAGAGTTGAAGAGCACAAATATCTAGAGACCTCTTGATAACTAGATAATCTTAGATAAAAGAGATTTATCAATCTTGATAAATGAAGAGTTGGTTTGGTAAATTAGATAATTTATCAAGATTTTATCATCAATACCCACTTATAAATCTTGATAATTCTATCTCTTCTCTTAAGTATGATACAGTTATCAACAGCCTTGATAATTTTATTTGTCAAATAAAAAATGTCACAAATTAGATTATCTTATCTATAGACAACTTATTGTTAGATAAGTTATCATATTATCAAAAGAGCTCTAAATATTTTAGAACACTATTGTGCGCTTGAGAATATACAAGTACGTACTATGGGAAGCTTCTACGTGCTATGGAGACTAAAGAGAGCTTAAATAATGTTTTGATAGGTAATTTTCTTAAAAGGATAAGTAGAGCTATGTATATTGACGGGGGGCTAACGGTGTATCCAAGTTAAAGAATCAATAAAAGCAAAACCTAAGAAAATGCTAGCCGTACAGAACAACACATTTCAAACTTCTCTGTGCAGGAAGAAGGTTGAGCATGTCATCCATAAAATCCCAACTTGTGCCTTCCAAAGAAGACATGGTTAAGATGAGGAATACTTGTCTCTTGTTTATGGTTAAGTCGACATTTGGGTGGGCAAAGATGAGGGAGATTAGGATTGATCCTAAGCTGGAGGGTTTTCTTCAAGTGGTTTTAATCCTTGGGCTACTAACAAAAAGAAAGAAAAGATGAAACATGCTTTCTTTTTCATTTTTTTGGATAGGTAAGTATATATGTAAATGGGGATTTGAACCTTAGATCTAAGGTGTACTACAAGGAGTTTTAATCACTAAAGCACTCTTATGTATGTGGATGTATTTTCTCAGTTCCGTAATGAGCCGAATAGAACCTCCACTAAGAATGGAGGGAGAACGATAGTCGATGCAGGCGATAACTTGTAAAATGAAAGGACGTCAGGGGGACCTAGTCGATGAACCGGGAGTAATCCTCTGATGTCTAAATCATAGATGACTGTGAAAAATGACTTGAAAAGTTTTTCTGGTGTGTGCTCTCGCGCGTGAGCAATTGTGAGGGTCCAGTCTCTCATACCTTTGCATGATGGTTTCGGTTTCTTATATAGGCACGGGGGCCTGGAGGATCCTAAAACGTCCCCCATTGACTGTCGTTTCTAGGGGATGCTTGTTGGGTTCTCAAGATAGGGAATGTCTGTTCGAGGTATCCCTTGGGGCTATGTGTAGAGGTTTTCCCAGCTTTGGGGGGGGGGTGCCATACCACACTATTAAAGACCGCTGGAATATCAAAAGTTGCCCGTAATGATTGTCAACTGAAGGGTCCAAACAGGAACCTGGAAGCCTGTTCGGTGAAGCTTGAGGCTGCCCACTGAGCAGTTGGTGCTCGGTAGCCCTGCTCTGCTCAGTGTTGCCTGGAGACATCCGACCTATGGTGTCCGGGGACATGCGGTGGCTGAGACGTGCGTTCGAGAGCTGTAGTCATTCTCGAATACAAGTGGCCGAATAACCATTGCTTTGCTCCCTTATTGGGTTGTGACGGGTCCATGGACTTAGGAGCCAAAAAATGGCATCCACGGTGTACAAATGAGAAATACTTATTATAAGAGTATTTTTATATTAATACTAAGATGGATTGTAAGAAATCAATCTTATTTGCCACATCAATGTTATCATAAAAATACTCTTACAATAAATATTTATTTGGTTGAGATTCTTATCTAACAATGTTTTGACGATCCACTCTACATCCAACAAAATCAAAGTTCTTCTCTCCTTTATTTTTGGCATGAAGCCTCCTATGTGACTCTACCTCTTTTATGATCAATAAGAGATAATATTTTTTTAGGAGAATTAATTGTTGGTCCCTAGCAGAGATCTGACATTATTTTCAGGTTCCTGTCAGGTTTTTTCGTGACGTCTAGTCCCTGTTTTATGCAGGATTTATTTTTAGGTCCCTGCCGTTAACCCCCCGTTATTCCCCCCAACGATTGTTTCACCTGCGAAATTGTGTAACTGTGTAATTACATACTTACAGAGTTACATGTGTAACTGCGTAAGTATGTAATTACATACTTACGCAATTACATATGTAACTCTGTAAGTATGTAAGCACATAGTTTTTTACGCATTAAGTTTGTAAGTATTTCTTTCTGTAACTATGTAACGAGATATGAAATAGTTACACAGTTAAATGTGTAACTGCGTAAGTATGTAATTACCTAGTTTTACTCTACGAAAGTCTGTTTGTAAATACATACTTACGCAGTTACAAACTGCGTAAGTATGTACTTACAGAGTTACATGTGTGACTGCGTGAGTATGTAATTCATGTAACTACATAAGTATGTAATTACATACTTAAACAGTTACACATGTAATGTGACGGTTCTCGCCAATCAAACCCGCTAACCTGATAGCAAGCCTGATTCGAGTCCGCCTCCCGCAAACGGGCCGAAGCCTCGCAAGGGATATCAAACCACAAGTCCGTAGAAATATAGAGGAATCAACTCAACATTCAAAAGATCTGTCAATCCCACAAATATTTACATGAAATATACATAGCCATAGCACAACTGTAGCCAAACTACAACAGAACCTGGGGCATACCCCGAAGTGCACAACAGAAAAGTAAAATTACACTGCTGGTGGTGCAGACCCTCCACTGGACGACGGGTGCGAAATCTCCGGATCTCCCTCACCTGGTAGGAGGTAGGGGTGAGCCTCACGTGTCACTGGCTCAGTAGGGAAACTCCCTAGAAACCGAGCAAACCAACACAAGTAGCAAAGCGGGAAATGCTACACTAACAATTTATAATAATATCAAGCAGTATATAAAACTGTAAGTACAACTTATCATTTGCCGCTTAACAGGAATCAATGTAATTAAATAAACGGCAACACCAAACAAGTGTACGAGCTACTGTAGAGAAAACGCCACACTCGAGCCACGTCAACTGGTTCGCGACACCAGTTACTGACCCGGACAAACCACACAGGACCACCTCTCAGTCTCGCAGCCACGAACGAAAGGTCCAGCTGCCGCTCCACTAAACAAGTACAAGAACTGTGGAGTCCAACTAAACCACCACAACCTGCAGGTCACACACCACGCAGGCCCATGCCTAACACCCTTAGGGACTCTGGCCCAAGCTCCCTAAAGTGAGGCACTAGAAAACAGGACTAGCTGGGGTCCAGTACGTCTACTGGTGTCCGTCTCCCCCAACTACGAGCGCGCTACAAGCGACAACACAACCAACTCTCTAGTCGCTGTCCCACTGCCGTCTTTCCCTCAGCCGGACGTACTACTCAACACGAGAGTGAGGGTGTCCAGGAAGACGACAAGACCTCGTCGGTACCCAGTACCGGGACAAGCCCCGAGCACTCACGTGCCTGGCTCACACAAAACCTGGGGCTCCCAACTGAAGAGGTATCCACGGAAGGCGTCAAACTACACACCACGTACACAGAAACCACATGCACAACGTACAAGTCACGTGAAACCTTCACGTAAACCACGTGAACATCAAGTAAACCACACACCACACGCTCCCCGAGCGTAGAGAGTGCCAATGCACCTCTTTCTATCACCATATAACATAAACTGTGCTGAATAGATAATCCTACACAATCATTTATGCTCGAAAGACAACATTCGGCTGTTGTCGCGGTGGCACGATAGACCGCCTTCAGAACGCGACAGCTCGCGGTGTCGCGACCTGATTGCGGCTCTCAGAGCGACCGCGATAGCAGGTGCGAACCCTGTCCAGAACCCTTCAATCTGATCACCCCAAACTCTTTATAACCAATAGTTTCAATCCATTTTCATGATTTAATGTGTTCCTACACATGCTATCTATGTTTTAGAAAGCAGAAAACACAGTAACCACTTCACACGGGAAATCCACGGATCAAAACTCAGGAAATCTCCCTACCTTCGCGAAGAACGCGAAGAACAAAGCCCGTATGAGGTTCCCTCCGCTCCACGCAACGTCCTCGCGGTGGAAACTCGTCGAACCGAGCTCTAGCAAGCCAAATCACCCAAAATCCCACAGCAAAACCCCCTGGCCGAACAGAGCTTTCATCTGCTCTGTTCTGCTAGGGTTACTTAAAAACTCAACGTAGGTAAGAACGCGACACTCTACACGACCGCTATCGAATCGCGACGCTCAAGACTGTCGCCTTAATTCCGCTGACGACACCCGATCACTTAAAATGGCGGTTTCATGAACGCGGCACTACGGACTGTCGCGATCATATCGCGACACTCCTCACTGTCGCGATCACATCGCGACACTCCTTACTGTCGCGATAGGAACCGAGAAACAGAGAATGCTTTGGGCAAAACCTCATAACCTATGAAAATCACCTGCCACACACATGTCATCGGCCATACACTGGCCTCCACGACCACACAAGGACGATCCGAACGGTCGGAACGTTACATTACTATCACCTAAAAAGAAATTTCGTCCTCGAAATTTAAATCAAAAGTCAACTATCAAAATTTCAATTTAACTAGCATGATACTATCACCTAAAAAGAATAAAACTTACTCAAACAAATATGGATACGTCTTTCTCATTTCTTCCGCTAATTCCCAAGTATCTTCACCACCTTGTCTATTCTCCCATCTGACCTTTACTAACTCAATTTCCGTATTCCTGAGCTTTTGAGTTCTGTGGCCTGAAATTTGCACTGGATATTCCGGCATTGTCATATCCGGCTTCAAATCATCTCTTTGATAACTGACAACTTGGGATGGGTCCTTGATATATTTCCTTAACATTGAGACATGAAAAACATCATGCGCATCTGTGAAATCTGTTGGCAAATCTAATCTATAGGCTGTTCAGCCAATCTTTCCTTGATTTGAAATGGTCCAACATATCTCGCGCTCAACTTGCCTTTCTTACTGAATCTCAATATACCTTTAGTAGGAGATACCTTTAAAAACACATAATCACCTACTTCAAATTGTAATGGTCTGCGTCTAACATCTGCATAACTCTTCTGGCGACTCTGAGCTATTTTCAATTCTCTTGGATGAATCTCACTGTTTCTGCACATTGGCGAACTAATTCTGGGCCTAAAACTTGTCTTTCACCTACTTCATGCCAATTTAACGGTGATCTACACGGTCTGCCATACAATGCTTCATAGGGTGCCATTTCAATACTTGAATGATAGCTGTTATTATAAGCAAACTCAACTAGACCCAAATGACGTTCCCAAATGCCTCCCCACACAAGACAGCAAGCTCTCAACATATCTTTAATAGTCTGAATTGTTCTTTCCGTCTGCCCATCTGTTTGTGGATGATATGCTGAACTATACCTTAGCTCTGTGCTGACAACTCTTTGTAAACTCCTCCAAAAACCTGAAGTAAATCGAGGGTCTCGATCTGAAACTATAGTAACTGGTATTCCATGCAAAGGTACAATCCTTTCCAAATACAACTTAGCTAATCTATCAACTGACCAAGTCATACTAACTGGTAGTAATCTGCAAACCTTGGTCAATCTATCCACAAAAACCCATATTGCATTATGACCTGATGAACTGGGCAAACCAACAATGAAATCCATTGCTATATCATCCCACTTCCACTGCGGAATGGGTAATGGTTGTAACAATCCTCCTGGTTTCTGATGCTCTGCTTTTATTTGCTGAGATACTGCACATCTAGTTATAAATTATGCAATTTCTCTTTTCATATGCGGCCACCAAAAATGCTTCTTCATATCTTGATACATTTTAGTGCTACCTGGATGGATAGTGTACCTTGATCTGTGAGCTTCCTCCAAAACTTTCTGTCTAATTTCTGCATCTTCTGGGACATGCAATTTTCCTTTCAATCTAGCCACATTATCACGCCCCAAATTCACTTCATCCATTCTAAGATTGTCTGCTAAATTAGCATCAACTCTTTGTGCTTCTACTATCTGCCAGTAAAGAGAAGGCTCCACTGCACTAGTTGCTAATATTGCTCTGTGCTGACTGCTTGACACATATAAAGAATTCTCTGTCACATTCTCATAGAGTTTCCATTCTCTGATCATAAGTTGATTCATAACCACCTTTCTGCTCAATGCATCTGCCACCACATTTGCTCTGCCTGGATGATATGCCAAATTGAAGTCATAATCCTTTAAATATTCCATCCATCTGCGCTGCCTTAGATTCAAATCTTTCTGAGAGAAAATATATTTCAAACTCTTATGATCAATGAAAATTTCAAATCTTTCACCATACAAATAATGCCGTCAAATTTTCAATGCAAAGACAACCGCTGCTAACTCTAGATCATGAGTTGGGTAGTTCTCCTCATGCTTCTTTAATTGCCAAGAGGCATAAGCAATCACTTTACTATGCTGCATCAATACTGCACCCAAACCTCTCTTGGATGCATCTGTATATAGAACAAATCCACCACTACCCGATGGAAGCTCTAAAACTGGTGCTGAAGTTAACCTCTTCTTCAACTCTGCAAAACTGCGCCTGCACTCTGAAGACCATACAAAAGGAACACCCTTCCTTGTTAGCATCGTCATTGGTGCCGCTATCTTGGAGAAGTCTTGGATAAATCTTCTGTAATAACCTGCCAAACCCAGAAAACTCCTAATCTCAAACACTGTCCTCGGCTCTTCCCATTTCATTACTGCCTCAACTTTAGCTGGATCCACTGCAATACCTTCACCTGATATCACATGACCCAAAAACTAAATCTCCTTCAACTAGAATTCACATTTACTAAACTTAGCAAATAACTGATGATCTCTCAATATCTGCAAAGTAATCCGCAAATGATCTGCATGCTCTTTTTCTGATGCTGAGTAGACCAATATATCATCAATAAAAACCATTATAAACTGATCCAGATACTGATGAAATATTCTGTTCATTAAATTCATAAATGCTGCAGGTGCATTTGTCAACCCGAAAGGCATCACAACAAATTCATAACGCCCATACCTGGTCCGAAAAGCTGATTTCTCAATATCCTCTTCTCTGATCCGTAATTGATGATATCCTAATCTCAAATCTATCTTGGAAAACACTTTAGCTGATTGCAGTTGATCAAACAAATCATCAATCCTAGGAAGTGGATACTTATTCTTAATTGTAACTTTATTCAGCTGCCTGTAGTCTATACACATCCTTAGACTACCATCTTTCTTTCTAACAAATAATACTGGCGCTCCCCAAGGTGATTGACTAGGCCTGATAAAATCTTTTTCCAACAATTCATGCAATTGCTTCTTCAATTCCTTCAATTCTGCTGGAGCCATTCTATATGGTGCTTTAGAAATAGGTAAACTGCCTGGTTGTAATTCCACTGTAAAATCCACTTCTCTACGCGGAGCTAAACCTGGCAACTCATCTGGGAACACATTTGCAAATTCTCTAACCACTGACACTGAATCTACAGACTTATCAGATTCAACTAGACTAACAGAGGCAAGGTACGCTACACATCCCGCATTAATTAACTTTCTAGCTCTAAGTGCAGAAATAATAAACTTGGGAGTGTAAAAAGGCATACCTTGAAATTCAAACACTTCGCCACCAGATCTGCAAAATCTGACTCTCTTCTTTCTACAATCAACCAATGCCCCGTAGGCTTCTAACCAATCCATTCCCAAAATCACATCATATTCTTTCAATGTTAAAGCATATAATGTTGCAGGCATTTGATTTCCATGAATCACTATTGGAACATCTTCTAAAAAGCAAGAAGTCAACAAATACCCTCCTGAGGGAATCTCCACTACCAACTCACAAAATTTCTCTTCTAAAGGATGTACCATGCTATCCAGAAAATCTTCGGAAATAAATGAATGAGAAGCACCCGGATCAATTAATACTTTAGCAGTAAAATCAAAGAAAGATAGAATACCTTCAACAAGATTGGATGCTTCCGCTTGAGCTCTAGTAATAGCCATTACTCGACCCCGTCCTCCTCTTTGGTATGGTGAACCTCTACCCTGCTCTGCTGATCGCTGAAAAGGCTGCTGCTGCTGCGGTTGAATACCTCTACCATAAGTCTGCTCTCGAGGATATGGGCAATTCCTTGCTAAATGTCCTGTCTGTCCACAATTATAGCATCTGAAAGATGGAGGTACCGTTGGCTGCCCTGCCGTACTCTGCTGGGATTCTTCCGGAACAGGTGGCCTATAACCACGCCCCTGTTGAAAACCCTGCTTCCTGCCTCTACCACGGCCTCCTTGGAAGAATTTCTTGATCTGCTTACCCCATTTTCCTATTCCAGATGATGAAGAAGCTCCAGAAGGTGCTTTTCCCTTACTACCTCCTCCTGACGATTGCGGATACCGAAAGCCACCTGAACCTAATCCACCTGCCTGAGACTGCCCTTGCCTGGCCCGAACAGACCTCTCAAGTATTGCTGCTCGCTGAGCTGCCTCCTCCACTGTTCTACACATCAATGGAATCACTGCATCTTGCAATTCTGGTCGTAGTCCTCGAATAAAGTATTCCACCATCATTGTGTTATCCGTCACAACATATGGGGCATATCTACTCAAGGCTATAAATCTCATTTGATATTCAAGCACTGAAAGATTCCTTTGCTGGAATGTCCTAAATTGCTCTCTCTTCATTTGCTGAATTTGCATTGGGAAGAAGGAATCATTAAAAACTGACAAGAATTCCGACCATAGGATAGTGTCCTCCACCCTGCCCGTAAAAACCGTCTGCATCTTCAACCGCCACCATTCCTGTGCAAACCCTCGTAACTTGTATGCCGCAAGTAACACTCTATCTTCCTAGGGACACCTCATTATTGCAAAAACCCTCTCAATCTCATGTATCCAATGTTCCGCTGTATCCGGGTTGGGGCCTCCTGAGTATGTAGGGGGTTGCAATCTCAAAAATTGTTCCACAAGCACCGTAGTCTCCTCTCTAGTCACTGGTCTTACTGGAACTGCCGGTTGTACAGCTACTATAGGAGGTACCTCTACTCCCGGTGGAAATGGAACTGGAGCTACTGGTACTGCCTCCTCTAGTAATGGTGGTACTGCTGCCGCTGGTTGTACCGGTGGTTGCTGATCCAATCTCACTCGAATTTCTGTCAAACTCTCCCAAATCCTCTCCATCATCCTCTGGGTAGGATCCCCTCCGGATCCTTCTCCATCACCTCCCACATCTCTCCTTTCGGCCATTACTATTCCTACACAAACATTATTCCAACAACACAATACACAAGAAATCAATACAAAACCAGGGTCACTACCAGCAATGGGTTACAATAAAGACATGGCTATGTATTTCCAATTCCTTTATATTCTTACGGAACTTTGCTCTAATACCAACTGTGACGGTTCTCGCCAATCAGACCCGCTAACCTGATAGCAAGCCTGATTCGAGTCCGCCTCCCGCGAACGGGCCGAAGCCTCGCAAGGGATATCAAACCACGAGTCCGTAGAAATATAGAGGAATCAACTCAACATTCATAAGATCTGTCAATCCCACAAATATTTACATGAAATATACATAGCCATAGCATAACTGTAGCCAAACTACAACAGAACCTGGGGCATACCCCGAGGTGCACAACAGAAAAGTAAAATTACACTGCTGGTGGTGCAGACCCTCCACTGGACGACGGGCGTGAAATCTCCGGATCTCCCTCACCTGGTAGGAGGTAGGGGTGAGTCTCACGTGTCACTGGCTCAGTAGGAAAACTCCCTAGAAACCGAGCAAACCAACACAAGTAGCAAATCAGGAAATGCTACACTAATAATTTATAATAATATCAAGCAGGATATAAAACTGTAAGTACAACTTACCATTTGCCGCTTAACAGGAATCAATGTAATTAAATAAAGGGCAACACCAAACAAGTGTACGAGCTACTGTAGAGAAAACGCCACACTCGAGCCACGTCAACTGGTTCGCAACACCAGTTACTGACCCGGACAAACCACACAGGACCACCTCTCAGTCTCGCAGCCACGGACGAAAGGTCCAACTGTCGCTCCACTAAACAAGTACAAGAACTGTGGAGTCCAACTAAACCACCACAACCTGCAGGTCACACACCACGCATGCCCATGCCTAACATCCTTAGGGACTCTGGCCCAAGCTCCCTAAAGTGAGGCACTGGAAAACGGGACTAGCTGGGGTCCAGTACGTCTACCGGTGTCCGTCTCCCCCAACTACGAGCGCGCTACAAGCGACAACACAACCAACTCTCTAGTCGATGTCCCACTGCCGTCTTTCCCTCAGCCGGACGTACTACTCAACACAAGAGTGAGGGTGTCCAGGAAGACGACAAGACCTCGTCGGTACCCAGTACCGGGACAAGCCCCGAGCACTCACGTGCCTGGCTCACACAAAACCTGTGGCTCCCAACTGAAGTGGTATCCACAGAAGGCGTCAAACTACACACCACGTACACAGAAACCACATGCACAACGTACAAGTCACGTGAAACCTTCACGTAAACCACGTGAACATCAAGTAAACCACACACCACACGCTCCCCGAGCGTAGAGAGTGCCAATGCACTTCTTTCTATCACCATATAACATAAACTGTGCTGAATAAATAATCCTACACAATCATTTATGCTCGAAAGACAACATTCGGCTGTTGTCGCGGCGGCACGATAGACCGCCTTCAGAACGCGACAGCTCGCGGTGTCGCGACCTGATCGCGGCTCTCAGAGCGACCGCGATAGCAGGTGCGAACCCTGTCCAGAACCCTTCAATATGATCACCCCAAACTCTTTATAACCAATAGTTTCAGTCCATTTTCATGCTTTAATGTGTTCCTACACATGCTATCTATGTTTTAGAAAGCAGAAAACACATTAACCACTTCACACGAGAAATCCACGGATCAAAACTCAGGAAATCTCCCTACCTTCGCGAAGAACGCGAAGAACAAAGCCCGTACGAGGTTCCCTCCGCTCCACGCAACGTCCTCGCGGTGGAAACTCGTCGAACCGAGCTCTAGCAAGCCAAATCACCCAAAATCCCACAGCAAAACCCCCTGGCCGAACAGAGCTTTCATCTGCTCTGTTCTGCTAGGGTTACTTAAAAACTCAATGTAGGTAAGAACGCGACACTCTACATGACCGCTATCGAATCGCGACGCTCAAGACTGTCGCCTTAATCCCGCTGACGACACCTGATCACTTAAAATGGCGGTTTCATGAACGCGGCACTACGGACTGTCGCGATCATATCACGACACTCCTCACTGTCGCGATCACATCGCGACACTCCTTACTGTTGCGATAGGAACCGAGAAACAGAGAATGCTTTGGGCAAAACCTCATAACCTACGAAAATCACCTGCCACAGACATGTCATCGGCCATACACTGGCCTCCACGACCACACAAGGACGATCCGAACGGTCGGAACGTTACATGTAACTCTGTAACTACATAGATATTTTGTAAGTTTGTAACTCTGTAACCAGGGCATACCTAGTTACAGACTTACATAGTTTCAGAAAGACTTACCTAGTTATCAGGGCTTACCTAGTTACCAGACTTACCTAGTTACATAATTACATGTGTAATTCTTGTAACTGCGTAAATATATAATTTTTATAACTGCGTAAGTATGTAGTTACAGAGTTACATGTGTAACTCTGTAACTACATGTAAGTGTGTAATTACACATGTACATATTATATAACTATACATGTAACTCTAGAACTACATACTCTGTAACTACACATGCATAGTATGTAACTCAGGGATGATAGCCCACGAATGCGTCGTTAAACACGTGACTAACAATCTCAAATAATCGGCCTACACTAAATATTTTAACAGTAGTTAAGTGGTGAGACCGAGTCGAATCCACGGAGAACTAGATTTTAGAGTTGAAAATGTTGAGTTTTTAGTTAGGAAAATAACGTGATGATATTGAAATTAAGTTGCACTAAATAAAACTAAACTAATTAAACTAAGTAAATAGAGGGAGAGAGAGATAAAAAGTGGATTAGAGACAAAGAGACAGATCTGAAATTGCATTCCACTAAACAAAATGATCTACAAAAATTGTTTTATACTAAAAGAAATAAATCAACAAAAACCCTAAGAAAATCTGGAAAATAAAGAACAAAAAGAGAGAGGAAACGAGAGAGAGAGGAAACGAGAGAGAACAAAAGATGAGAGAGAGAAGAGAGAGACGAAAGAGAGAGAGGGGATAGAGGAGAGAGAAGAGAGAGGAGCGGCGTGAGAGAGAGAGAGAGAGAGAGAGAGAGAGAAGAGAGCGCTGAGAGAGAAGAGAGTCGAGAGAGAGACGAGAGAGAGAAAGAAGAGAGATAGAGACAGAGATAAGAGAGAGAGACGTGAGAGAGAGATAGGAGAGAGAGGGCAGCGCGACGCCTCACGTTGCATGCATGCTACGTGAGGGGGAGGGCGGCTGGGGCCGCTGGTGGGGTGCGGCCAAGCGGACACGCGGGCGAGCCTGGGCGCGTGGAGGCAGGACGGCAGGTGTGGGCGGCGCGGGCGTTGGCGAGCGCGTGGCGGGGCAGCACAGTGGCAGGGCCGCGGGGCAGCGGGCAGGGCGTGCGCGGCGGCGGCCGGGGGCGGGCGGGGCTAGGCGAGGCGCGGGCGGGGCAGTGCTTTGCTGCTGCTTGTTCTTGAGAGAAAGAGACGAGGGAGAGAGGAAGAAGAAGAAAGAGAAGAAAGAGAAAGAGAGAGAGGGAGAACGGAGAGAGGGAGAACGTAAAAGAAACATACGAATGAGATAGAGGGGGAGGGTTTTAAAATAGTAGAGAAAGAGATGAAGGGGGAGAGAGAAAGGAAGGAGAGATTTTTGGAAAATAGGAGAGGAGATTTTTAAAAGTGAGAAGGTGTTTTAAAAAATTAATAGAATCTCTCCTTTATTCTCTCTTGCTTCAATCCAATCCATTGACTCATTTGACACTTTATTTCTTGGCCCATTAATCCTGCAAATATAACACAATAGAGATTTAATCAATTATCATTTTTTTGTAGTAAAGTGACAATGAGTTTGTGTGAAATTAAGGACCATAAGATAATAAAATAACATGATTATCATCAATAACAACACAACTATCACACTCCCAAACTTACTCATTGCTAGTCCCTTAGCAATGCACATAAGTAAATAATTGGGACAAACAAGAGTTCAAAACATCATACTTCATGACAAGAAAGTAAGAATGAGAATGCTTGGTCATAAGTATTTCAAGTTCCAATCGAGAGTGTCAAAGACAAATATGTCAGTTCATGTCATTAGACAGTTCCTCAAGATACACACAAAATTTCATGACTTTTTGTATATTGTCTGAGCATTAATAAGAGGATGTATGGGCTTTTTACTTATCACTCAAGGATGGTATCAACTCTACACTCCTTAAATTCGATCCTCGAATTACAGGTAGTTTTCACTCTGCCTAATTCTTTTTTTCATACTCTTTTTTTTTCTTTTCCTTTACATGGTGCTGCACTTCCCTTCACCATTTGACGCGAGCCTCAACTCTTACCTTAGGAGCCACAGGGTCGGTTACTAAGATCAGGAGCATTTTCCATGTTTCTTTTTTTTTCTTTTTTCACTACTACACACATTTTCACATTTATTTGTAGGCATGTAGCTTTTTCCCCACGATTGGTCATCAATAGGAATGTAGAATATCAATCAATCAACCTGAATGTTCGGTAAAACTCTCATCATCCATTTGAATAGCTCAAAATAATACTTTACTGTGTTGATGAAATTTCAAATGTATTTTGAGGAAGATGCTAAAAACATAACTAGTTAACTCACCCCTTCAACTCACCACCTTCACAAGTACACACTATGAGTCAAGCTAGAAGCAAAATTTTTTTTTTGCATGAAATATGAAGCATGAAGCATGAAGCCAATGTTAGGGACAAAAATTTGAAATACAATTTGTCTCTCCCCCCAACTTAAATGACATTGTCCTCAATGGCATAAAAGTAATGACAATAGAATAAAGCCAATGTAAGTTAAGAAAGGAGAGATGCAACCTGATGATCACATGCGGGTGGTTGCACACTAGCTTTGTCAAAGGATAGTGGCCAACAAACACCTAAGACACAGAATAAAAATGAAATCAATAGAAATCAATTTTCCTAAAAATATTGGGTTGCCTCCCAACAAGCGCTAAATTTAATGTCTTCAGCCAGACACATGGGGGTAACAGGGTCACGTAACACCCCCAATCAATTGACGTCAAATTTTTGATTTGTAAGGCATCACCGGCCATGGTGGGTCAAGTGGTCCACATGTACCTTGCAGATCAGTAAGTGATAGAGAAATTGAGGCACTCAAGATCATATCTTCAATTAAGAAACTTTCATTTGTACACTTAAGATCTTTGTATGTGTTGAACACATCAATGCGGACTTTATTATTTTCACCATTTTCACCCACAACTTCCATTTTCAAATCCTCTTTCATGATATTGAGATCAGATTGAGTTGAATGCTCAGAGGATTGCTTGAACTCCACAGGCTCACTTGTGTCAAAAATAGTAGCATGATCTGGAATGAAATGGATATGGCTTTCAACACAAGGATGCTTAAAAGATTTAAGTGTAGTTGACCAATCAGCTAGTGGTAGTATGTCCATGAATATATTAGATTTACCAAAGTCAGGGAGGGGTAAAAGATCCACATCCTCCCCTAAATCAAGAGATGCCGAATCCGAGTTAATTTCAGACACAATCTCCAACTCCTCTCTTAACCATGAAGAATGGTTGACAACTTCACTCAATCCCATCTCTACACCCACATTTTCTTCATCCCTCACTTGGGTTACGGTCACCTCAGACTCAGGAAGGGAAAATAGTGAAATTTGATCATTATCTGACTTATCCACTTCCTTTTCTTCTCCCCTCAACTTAAGATTAACACACTCAACACATCCCATCTGAAAAGTAGAATTGGGCTTGAGTTGCTCTGGTTGCTCTTGGCTGATGTTGGTTCTAACATCCCACTGATATGAATCCTCAATACCCTCCAAACTATTTGGGCCAACAATGATATGAGTGTCTTCGGGTTGGAGAATCTCAAGTTGACCACATGGGCTTGCATGGTGGTCAAATCCAAGTGAATGATTTTCAGACATTGCATTAGAGTAACTAGACAATTGGCCCAATTTTATTTCCACTTGCAGGGTGGCTTTAGCAAGCTGGCTTAGTTGGGATGTCATCTTGGAAATGGATTGATTTTGAGTCAGGATTATCTGTTCCATTTGATCAAGCATTTCCTTTTGGAGATTGGTTGGGGCAGGAGATGTGTAGGTGGGCTGGGAATCAAGCTGGGATGAATAGAAATTTGGGGAATCCTCAGACTGATGGTAAGGTGACTGGGAGTGTAAAGGTTGTCCTCCACATTGGATTTGATGAGAAGAATTGTTGGAATGTGAAGTCCAATTCTGAGAATTTTGAATAGGAGGGCTTTAGACTTGGGCTAGAATAGGTTGATCTTGAAGTGTCAAATGTGGCATTACTTCCCCAAGTGGTTGGAAAGTTGTGCCGTCTGGAGCATCTGATAAACACACAGGCAAATTAGTACCATAGAACTCTTGATCAAACCACGATATGATTTCACTACCTAGAAAGGGTCCTTGAACCTCTCATTGTGGATCTTGGTAAAACAAACTCAAATTTTCAGGAGAGACACCCAGTTCAACTTTTGGATAGGGAGTAGGTGTGGAAAACTCTTGTGCAGTTAAGGCTTGATCATGGTTGACAGATGGCCATTGGTTAGGAATGGAGTACTCATTATCATAATGAGCATGGTCAACCCACTTGGTACTATGGGCCTGAGAGGATGAAGATGAGGTGTGAAGTGGGTTAACATATTTCCCCAGTCCTGAATCAAATATGTGATTTGTAATTGGGTAACCATGAAGATGATGGACTTGAGTCCACTTGAAACTATTGGCTTGGTAAGTAGGGTTAGATGAATAAGGTAGGTTAGGTTGAGAGTGAATGTCATAATGGGCTGACCCAATTTGCCCAATTGATGTGCCAATTTCATAACCATTATTATCAACCCACATAAATCCATTTTTTAAAGTATTTTTTTTATTGTTTTGAAAGATTTGATTTTTTTTTTTCAAATAAGTTAGCAAATAATTAATCCTATGACACCTATGATTCCCTAGGACAAAAAATTTTGATTTCTCACTAATCAACTGAGGCCTAGCTCAAATCCACTCTCAAGCTCGTTAACTGGCCAGGTAAGAGGTGGGAAAGTGGGAGGTTCCCCCTGCTCTCACAGGGACCTAATTAAGTAACCACTTGTCCACTTAGGCGTTTGCCAATAAACCTCTAGCCTTAGACACCAGTCTCCAAACTTGATAGTGGGCTCAAGTGGGCCTAAGTCTCAAAGCGAACCCTAGGTCAAGTTTCTACTTTCTTTTCTTGGGCTTGGGAATGCAAAAGATGTAGGAAGTTGTGGTTTATGGGCTAAGAAAGGGTGATCAAATCCCCACCTTATCTTGTTAAGGAAGCTGCCCTTAAAATATTTTTAGAAATGATATGCACACCACAAAATCACGCAATGGGTTCTATGCAAGCATGACAATGCATGATCATGCTTTCAAGAAAGTTAAGATTCTCACCTTGCCTCCAGCAATATTCGACAAGAAAGGAAACTTTTCAAAAAAAGAAACTTACCTAAAGATAAAAGATGAAAGTCTAAATGATGCATGCCCTACAGATGAAAAGTTTCTAATCTTGACATGACATCTTTTATTGGATTCAAGTGATTGATTTTTTTTTATTTTTTTAATAAATTATCTAAACATGACAACTAAAAAAAGAAAACTCAATCAAGAGGGTTTTAAGGGTACTTACCTCCAACGCAATCCCTCGTTCTTTTAGAAAGTAAAACAAATAGAAAGAGTGAGAGAGAGAAGGAAACTCACATCACTTACCTTTTTTTCTGATTTTTTTTTTTGCAATTTTCTGATTTGTTTTCCAAAATAGCCCCTTTTACTTACAGATCTCCCTTTTAGTGACAGATTTCTGACAGATTCTTCAATTTTGCAATTTTCAGGATTTTTGACTTTTTATTTGATACCTATAAAAAGAAAGAAAATGTTAGCCTGAATATATACAAAAAAAAAACAAAGATTATCAAAACTAAAAATCTAATTCTCCGACAACGACGCCAAAAATTGATAGCCCACGAATGCGTCGTTAAACACGTGACTAACAATCTCAAATAATCAACATACACTAAATATTTTAACAGTAGTTAAGTGGTGAGACCGAGTCGAATCCACGGAGAACTAGATTTTAGAGTTGAAAACGTTGGGTTTTTAGTTAGGGAAATAACGTGATGATATTGAAATTAAGTTGCACTAAATAAAACTAAACTAAGTAAATAGAGAGAGAGAGATAAAGAGTGGATTAGAGACAAAGAGACAGATATGAAATTGCATTCCACTAAACAAAATGGTCCACAAAAATTGTTTTATACTAAAAGAAATAAATCAACAACAACCCTAAGAAAATCTGAAAAATAAAGAACAAAAAGAGAGAGGAAACGAGAGAGAGAGAGAGAGAACAAAAGATGAGAGAGAGACGAAAGAGAGAGAGGGGATAGAGGAGAGAGAAGAGAGAGGAGCGGCGCGTGAGAGAGAGAGAGAAGAGAGCGTTGAGAGAGAAGAGAGGCGAGAGAGAGACGAGAGAGAGAAAGAAGAGAGATAGAGACGAGAGATAGGAGAGAGAGACGTGAGAGAGAGACGTGAGAGGAGATAGGAGAGAGGAGAGAGAGGGCAACGCGGCACCCTCACGTTGCATGCAGCAACGTGAGGGGGAGGGCGGCAGGGGCACGCGGGCGCGCGCTGGGGCCGCTGCGGGGTGCGGCCAAGCGGACACGCGGCGAGCCTGGGCGCGTGAGGCAGGACTGCAGGCGCGGGGGCGCGGGCGCTGGCAGGCGCGTGGCAAGGCAGCACAGCGGCAGGGCCGCGGGGCAGCGGGCAGGGCGTGTGCGGCGACGACCGGGCGTGGGCGCGGGCGGGCAGCACTTTGCTGCTGCTTCGTTCCTGAGAGAAAGAGACCGAGGGAGAGAGGAAGAAGAAGAAAGAGAAAGAAGGGGAAAGAGAAAGAGGAGGAAGAAGAAGAGAAGGGAAAGAAGAAGAGAAGAAGATCGCAGGAGAGAGGGAGAAAGTAAAAGAAGAATACGAATGAGATAGAGAGAGAGGGGAGGTTTATAAAAAGTAGAGAAAGAGATGAGGGGGAGAGAGAAATGAAAGAGAGATTTTTTGGAAAATGGAGAGGATTTTTAAAGTGAAAAGTGTTTTAAAAAATATAGAATCTCTCCTTATTCTCTTTGCTTCAATCCATTCCATGAACCATTTGACACTTTATTCTTGGCCCATAATCCTGCAAATACACACAAAGAGAGTTAATCAATTATCATTTTTTTGTAGTAAGTGACAATGCATTTGTGTGAAATTAAGGGACCATAAGATAATAAAATAACTTGATTATCATCAATAACAACACAATTATTAAGGGACTCTGAAATTAGTAAATCCTAATTTATAGAGTTATAGAAAGACTTACTTGCGTAAGTGTGTAATTACACATGTAACTCTGTAACTAGGTAAGTCTCTGGTAATTAGATAAGTCTTTATGAAACTATATAAGTCATTTTATCTATAACTATGTAACTCAGGGACTTAAAAATAAGTTTTTCAAATCAAATACTTACGCAATTATAGAATTTACATACTTACACAGTTATGTATGTAACCTTGTAAGTATGTAATTACGCAGTTACACACTTTTGTAGGTAAAATAATCGTTGAGGGGGATAACGAGGGGTTAACGATAGAGACTTAAAAATAAATCCTACATAAAACATGGATTAGATGACACAAGAAAATCTGACAAGGACTTGAAAATAATATCAGATCCCTGTTAGAGACCAACAATTAATTTTTCCTATCTTTTTATTTAACCTAGAAAACAAAAATAGAAAAATACTAATAAAAAAAGGAAGGTATAAGAAAATTGAGATACGTGCATAGTTTGATGACGCATTGTAATGGATAGGGTTTCTCCCCCGAAGGTCCATTACGAGTCCAAAACATGGCATGGAGTTTTGAAGACCGTAGAGAGCTGCCTGAAACAAACCCAATACAAAAATCCAACATGTGGAGTTCATTTGTAATGAGAAACAATTATTTCAATAAATAACAAATAACAATAATACTTTAGATTGTAAAAAAAGCAATTTAAGTCAAAGTAAATCTTTCTCTCTCTTCTACGATCAATAAAAATTATTTTCTTACAATCTAAATCATCATTATTTTAAAATTTCTATTTCTCTTTGTTATTACCCTTCTCCCCAGTGGTGGTGGATCTAAGAAGAATTTAGTGAGGTTATGTAACTCAACTAAATTTCTCAAATCCTGTTAATTTCTTTTAAAATTCAGATTCAAAAAGTTAAATTTTTATGATGGCCAATCGAATGGCCTCACTAGATGTTAAACAAAACATCTAAATAAATGACCTGAGTGAATAAAATTTCTGGGCTGGCCAGTGGCCACCGACTGCCAGTTCCAAAGGGCACCCAATACTCTTGTGAAGTGTGGGGGGGGGGGGGGGGGGGCTGTTGGCTGCTCATGTCAGAACTAGATTAATGGCAGAAAGAATTCCAAAATAGTAAAAAGTACAATGTCCGCCCCGGCCTGCGTAAACTTTCGCTGCGGTGTTTAGACTTGCTGATGCGAGGAGAATCTTCTCCAGTTCCCCTCATCAAATGAAGATCTAGCGGGGCATATCTGATGGGACTTCTCAGGAACATTACCTTACATACCTTCATAACTGTTGTCTTACTGTATAGAATATGATGGTATTATTCTTTTGCCATCTAGTTTAGAGAACTTACCTTTTTTTTTTCCCCAACCACATTCCCATGTGAAAGAAGAGTAGCTTGAACTCAGTAGTGTGTACTGTAGTCGAGCTCGAAACACTGAACTTTCTTAGAACGAAGGTGAAGTAGTACTTATTTTTTTCATAAATGATAAAATAAATAAAAAATCACCTTATCCAATTGCGATGTTGAGTATCTAAAGAATGAGTAAAAAGAAAAAAAAGAAATTTTATGTTCCAGAATGTGCTATTGGGATTGGATATCGACACTTTAAAAATTTTAAACTATCTTTAGTCTGACAGGCGCTTCTTTAAATCTATGGCGTTGGCCCTGTTGGGCGATTGGACGTGTCGAAGAGGGATGGGCAGGGCAGTCTTTCCTCCATTGGAGCCGAGGTTAGTGGGCTTCCCCGCGATGGTGGGTTCATCCCAGCCCACTTCGATGCCGATAAATCCTGCGACGCTCTTCCCCAAGTCGAGATCTGAGAATTCCACCACCGCCCAAGTTGCCGGCACTCCTTCCCCCGCAGTCCCACTCACCCAAGAAAACGCCAGGCGCCATCATTCACCCTCCCAAAAGACGCCAACTTTGCGCACCGTAGGCCCTCTTGCCCACCATCACGTGTGCCTCGCGCCCGCTGCGCCGTGACAACACACCACCTTCCCCCCCCACCCCACCTCACCCCACCCCACCCCACCGCGGCGGCGCGGGCACCGAGCACGAGCACGAGCACGAACAGGAAGGCGCGTTGGGAGGGAGGGACGGACCCAGCGCGCGCATCCCTCTCGTTCGGAAGCGGCGGCAGCCAACGGGAGCCTCGCTGCAAGCAAAGGCGGTGAGCAGTGAGCACTGAGCAGAAACCCGTGCGCCTTAATCGCAGCCACGCGGGGCCGCGGCGGGTGCTCGCTGGCTGCGGCAGTGGCAGTACCCTTGTGCAGTCCGGTCGCCCTTCCCTTCCGCCGTCACACTGTCCTCTGCCCGTCCTCCCCTCTCCCGCTCCTGCACGGCCGTGGACCACGGCATCCACAGTGACGACGCCAGTATGCCCGGCGCGCATTTTGTCCTGCCCTCTTCTTTCCAAATTCGGCTATGCGCCTGCAATGGCGGGGCCGCTTTCGGAGGCCCATACGGCACCGTCCGGATCGCATTTTTTCCCCTTTCTTTTTTTCCAGCTGCCGGCTGCGTAGGCCGGGAGATTTCTTCGGTTTGGTTATGCACATACGTGAGCCATTAATGATGCGCGCGGACGACCCCTCGACCACCTCACGCACCGTAACGGAGCCGTGGGGCTCGCCCCCCATCGGGAGCGCCGCGCATTCACACTGCCGCGAAGGGAGCTCACTGTCGCCATCCGCCGCTGCGGGCAGTTGCACGAAAGCGGGGACCGCGCCTCGGAAGGTTTGGGGACACGGAAAGTTAAAGCCTTTCGGAGGCACGAATGAAGAATGGTAAAGGGAAAAAAAGATTGGATTTTTATCGAAGGTGATGACGATCTGGATCTAATCCCAATCTGGTTTTCGGATGAACAGAGACGAACTTGTAAGCCCAGTTGGATTTGAACAGCTTAGAAAAATTCGATAACTCCACGATTCGAGGTGTTCTGGTTTTGTTCGATTATGCTCTTTTTTCAGATCACCGTCGACTCCCAGTGCGTGGCGGCGATGGCCCGGCGTCTATAACTTACAAACTCATGCACTCTCATTCTAGTGTTCTAATTACTTACTCTGCAACTTTGTAAAAAAGCTTTGATCTTGCACCACATCATTGAAGGTGTGAAACCTTCAGGATCATATGGTAGTGTTTGTATCCCTGCTTGTTGGGTTCCCCCAGCATTTTTCATTTGGCTTTAGTCATGAGCACAGGCCACTCCGTTTCAGCAACAGAACCCAGCAGTTGCAGAATAGTTCCCGCCCCCCTCTTCCTTTTTTTCTGTTTGAGAAGACCGAATAATTACACCTTTTCTGAAAAACGTATGCTTTAGCTGACGCCATCATCTTTACCTTCAAGTCTCTCTCTCTCCCTCTTCCCCACCCCCATGTTATTAATAATCACAGATTCCGAGCCCCTATGGCTTCCTGTTAAGGGGGATTCTTCCTTGAAAAAAAAAAACTGGAACATCACGCTTTTAACCTTCCAAATAACAAGTTACAACTTGGGTTAAAGCTGGGCTTGTGATTGTGTGCTTTTTGATGGCATCCGCACCTATCACTGGTTAGTATTTTGCTCTCTCTCTCTCTATATCTTCCCTCCCTCTACCGGTGAGGGCACTGATTGAGAGACAAATCTCCTGACAAAAATTGAAAGAGCACACTTCAAGACACCAGGATTGGTCAGCTCTCTCTCCCCTCTATCTTCCTCTCTCTCTACCATGTGTTCGTCCGAGACTTTCTATGTACCTACTAACGAGATTCTTCACGGGTGGAGCGTTTCAGTACAAGGGAGGTGGTAGGGGCGCTCACAGTCGGCAGATTAACTGCTCGAAACTTCTCTGGAGAGGCGAAAGGTTTTACCTTTCAGGGGTTCTCAACAGGTGCTTCCTCCTGCAAGAAGCATCCCCAAAGACTGGTGCAAGATTTACCGTCGTTGGTAAATGTAGGACCGGCGGAAAGCGACGGGCTTCCTCCCCGAGATGTCAAAGAGGATTAAAACCGGAGGGGGGAGGGGAAAAAGTTCAGATTTTTTTCGCTCGGAGGTTGATGGCGATGGTTAAACAGGCGCAGCTTTTGCCGGGGAAACCACATTTATCACTGCGTCCCTGTCGCGAGGGGATCATATCTTTCCTCTCTTATAAAAAAGCCGCCTATTTCTGGTGATTACCCTCTCTTGTCCACCTGCAAACACAGACTTCTGGTCACTGGTATCTCTTTGCTTTCGCTGCAGTCTATTTCACCCTTCAACGTCCCGAATCTGACCCCAATCCCGTCCCACTTGAAATCGCCCCTGCCCTTCTCTGATACCATCATCCTCTTTTGGGGCAACGCCTTCCCCCCCACCCCCCCCCCCCCGCCCCAATCTCCCTCTGTGATTGGTTTTAGGGCTTGAGGGGTGGAGTATCCTGAAAAATTCCCCTCCCCCCTCTTCCCTTTTCTCTTTCTATCTCTCTCTAAATTGTTGTCCTTTTAATGGTAGGTTGTCTGCAACTCTGTCCTGACACATCTGTCCTCCATCATCCCTTTGCCCTCCTAGAAATGGTAGCCTTGCAGCCCCTGCTCCATATGTAATAATAATCCCAATTTTCTAAATAGCTGCTGGTTGCGTTGCTCTGGGACTTCCTTAAAAGAGGGAGAACAGGTTATCCAGATCCAGTTTCCAATAACTTCCCTTGGGAAATCCAGTGTCCCTGGACTCTCCACTCTCCAAAGGCAAAGGAGGGGTAATCCTGGGATCCCCCTTGTTGTTATTTGCCAAAGGAGCTGTCTTGGTCTGTTGGGTATAGCAGACGTTCTAGGTTTTCCTCTGCCTTCTTGCCTACTCTAGATAGTCCTTTCTCCCCCCTTTCCCACCCCTTTTCTTCAGACTATATGCCCACTGTTTGAACTGTTGTGTTGATTGGATCATGGAAGAGCCCAGCAGTGGCTCGACATGGACCCGGGAACAGGAGAAGGCCTTCGAGAATGCCCTCGCTCTGCATCCCGAGGATTCCGCCGAGCGGTGGGAGAGGATTGCAGAGGCCGTGAGTGGGAAGACTGTGGAGGACATTAAGCTCCACTACGAGCTCCTGGTGGAGGATATAAATGGGATTGAGTCGGGGCGGGTGCCTCTGCCTTCCTATGTTTCTTTGTCTGATGCCCCCGCTGACCACGGTGGCGAAGGCGGTAAAAGGAGTGCGCATTCTCACGGCGACTTGGGCCATGGTGGCAAGGGTTCCAGGTCCGATCAAGAGCGCCGTAAAGGGATAGCCTGGACAGAAGAGGAGCACAGGTTAACTCTTTGGAACTCATCCCAGCATTTATCCATTTTGTTCCTGGTTCAGTTCTAGGTAGTGTTCTGGGAAGACACTGGGTGTGACTGTCGCCTTTAATTTGTTGCGGTATCTTTAGAATGATTAATTAATTAACTGTTCCTATCAGGAAAAGTCGGATCTAAGTGTCCTGATCCGTACTTGAAGAAATTATTGTTTTAGTTACTTTTCTTTTGGGGAGGGGGGAGGGGGCTTTCTCTTCATACTCCTGTCTTGCTTTTTCTGAATTTTGCTAGTGTGAACTTGACTTATGCTGCATCTTTGGGTCTTGGAACAACTTGTGTCTGGTGTCCTAAAACCTTCTTTTGCTTTTCTGCTGTTGTTTCATGGGATGAACATGCTTGAAAATGATATAAAATGTCGGATTTTTAAGGTCCAGTAGTCCAAATGTGTTTTGCAATCAGTAGAGTGTAGGAACTGTAGATGGTTTCCTTAAACCTTGAACGAGCTTCTACCCTACATTGCAATTGTCATCTGAATGATGTCGCGTCTTTGTTTGTGGAATATGTTCCTGGGGGTTATTGGAGATTGCTCTTTACCAGTGTATTCTGTCTCTTTTTTTCTGCCTCAAACAAACAAAATCTTGCTTCTACGGCATCCTAGATATTTTTTAATAAAGAAATGAAGCAAGGCAACTGAGGAAAGTTTAGAGAAAATGGTTACAGAGGTGTCCTCTCCAGGAAAAGGAAACTTGGAAATAGCTGCATTAGAACTTTGTATAATTTAATTCTATTATAACATGGATGGGCCATTGTCTGACTTCTGACTTAATGTTCTCTGCTTGGTGTTATGACTATGAAAATCTTTTCAAACATTTTTTTCTTTCGTTTAGGAGTCTCATTACTTATTCTAAACAGATTCATTGCTTCACATAATATCATGTTTCCTATTTGATATGTCTTGCTTTGCTTTCCCAAATCTTCTTGCTCTGTCTATATACTTATCGTCAGCCCAAATGATCCATATCAGGCTGATCTTCTTACTGTTGCATGGTTCCAGAATTGGACTTCGTTAAAGGCCCGAACTCTAACCCAAAACCTAGACATTGACTAAAGGGGATCCTTACATATATAGAGGTAAAACTCCCATGGATTTGCAATATGGGACTAAAAGACAACATCCCCCCCCACTCGTGCAGAAGCAACTGGGTTGGGGCGCAACGTCAGTAGGTACAAAGTATCCACACATGGAGAAATGATCCAATGGCTAAATCCACTGTGATACTATGTTAAAGGTCCGAACTCTAACCCAAAACTTTGGCATTGGATTGAGGAAATTCTCTACATATATAGAGGTGAAACTCCCATAGATTTCCAATATGGGCTAAACGACAGACTTCATAATCATACATGTCCAATGAATTTATACTTTGATCATAAACAGTCATTTGTCTTTCATAATGGCTTGACAGTTTCCTCCTGGCTAAATGCATTTCTGTGATGCTCGAACTTTTGGCTCCATTTTTAAGTAGTGCAAGAGCTTTTTCTTCTTTTTGCCTTTCCTCTTTTCCAATTGCAGTAGCAGCAAACTGTGATGTGTTTTTGTGATGTCCAGGAAGTCTGAGTTCTCTATGCGTAGGAATAGCAAATTTTGTTACAGTATTATTCTTATTGCATCTAGGGAAGCACTTTCTACTTGATTATGTATTTTCAGCTGAATTAGGATCTGAAAAATGTTGCTTCATCCAGTTGCAATTAGCGAACACCTCTACAGGACATCAGAGAGCTAGACCAACAGGAATTGATATTCACTCACAGAGTCACATCCACACATTTCTGTGTTTCACAAATATTACATTTGCAGGAGTAATTTTTCTCATTTATGGGGGGTATAACTCTCAATACTTATCACATATTGGTCGGAATATTGGCATTAACAGTTTGCTTTCCGTGCTTTATAAATCTGGAGTTCTAATGTTAACATTTTATCTATTAGTATAAGGATCTTTTCCAGAAGTTTCAGATGGAGAGGGTCATTGAGGACTTTCACAAAGGATGGGAAGATTATAAAGAATATAACCATTTGAATTTAGAAACATGTCACCGGATGTGGCTGAAGATACTTCCTATTGCTGATTCTATGCATAAATCCATAAAGGCTGCTTTGCTTATGCAGGTTCTTTATAATAGGATGAAAAGTTTTCTGGAAGTGATTTTAAGTTGTCCGACCTGTACCAATAATTGGTTTCTCCACAGTGACAAATAGTATATTTTCCTTGTTTTGGAGCTATTTGATGACAAACAAATTGATCATTTGGAGAATAATTGTGTCAATTATGCAAATTGATGGAAGCTGAACTACATCATTGTATAGTCATTTTGTTTGATGGTGATCTTAGAATTTAGATCCTTTGATGAGCTTGTGCTCAAAATTTTAGCTTTTTACAATGGTTATGGTTGTTAAGGCATTTGATCCTTGTCATTGTACTTTTGCACAAAGTACTAACATGTACAGGCTGTGAATACCTGTCCAAGGCTCTTTGACTTTGACTTATATCAAGGTTCTTTGCCCTTTGTTGGGTGTTAATCTTTGTGATCAATCCTTGTTAGTATTGTGCTCTAGAAATGCACTTGATGGTTTTATATTGGTTCTAGGAAATCAGCAGAAAAAGATAGATGTCTTTTAAGTATTTCCATAGACTACGTTATTGTGTTGTGGAGCCTGATAATCTGTCAATTGGTCCCTTGTCCTTACGTGGATCCAACTGGAATGTTATACCCAAGAGAGGCTAAGTGGCAGATGGGCATGCTCTGCGAAAATCGGTTGACCGACCGGGTCGAATCGGTCGACCGATTCTGGGTTGAGAGCAAAAGGCTGGTCTTTTGAAATTTAGTTGATCAAAGCAAGTTGAATCGGTTGACCAATTCCATCGAGTCTAGTCCGATTCGGTTTCCTTATTTTTAATTCCATACATATGCTTGATGTTTTTAGCCTAGGGTTATGTGTGACGGCAGTTTGGAGGTTCTAGACCTGTGTAAGGCCATCCTCTTGTATTTTTCTCGAAGAAATAAGAACTCGGTGCGCCGTGGACGTAGGAGATCTCTCGATTGTCGAACCACATAAATCCTTGTCTTGTGTGTGTGTGATCTTCTTTCTCTTCTCTATCTCCTCTTCTTTGTTGTTTGCTCGTGGTGTGCTCTTCTGGTCAATCCCCAACAATTGGTATTAAAGCGTGGTTCGAAGGGAAGAGTGGGGATGATGGCGACAGAGGAAGGAAAGGTTAGGATCAAGAAGTTCAATAGTAGAGACTTTGGTTTATAGAAGATGCAGATTGAAGATTATCTATATCAGAAGAAGCTTCATCAGCCCCTCTATGGCGAGATGTCGCAAGGGATGAAAAGGAAGACTGAGATTTGCTTGATTGATGGGCACTAGGAGTCATCTAGTTGACGTTGACCAGAAACGTCGCCTTCAACATCGTGAACGAGAAGAACACGATAGGGCTCATGAAGGCGCTATCAAATATGTATGAAAAACCATCCGCCTCTAATAAGTATATTTGATGCGTCATTTATTTAATTTGAAGATGGCCGAGGGTGTTTCCGTTGCGGATCATGTCAACGAATTCAACATGATCACCACATAGTTGAGTTAGGTGGAGATTAATTTTGAGGATGAAATTCATGCTTTGATTCTGCTTTCTTCTTTGCCTGATAGTTGGAATGCTGTTGTGATTGCGGTTAGTAATTCTTTCAGTTCAAGCAAGTTGAAGCTTGGTGAGGTTCATAATCTAATTTTGAGCAAAGATATTCGTCGGAGAGAATTAGGTGAATCCTTAGGGTCTGCCTTGAATGCCGAAGGCAGAGAAAGATCAACTAACCATGGTTAGAATCATGATAGGTCAAAATCCAAGAAAAGGAGTCAGTCTAGACCTGTTGGTGAAGGCTATTGGAATTATGGCAAGAAAGGGCATTTCAAAAGGGATTGCGGGCAGTTGGAAAAGAAGAATCAAAAGTAGGATGAAGTGGCTACAAATGTGGCGACATCGGAAGTTCAAGATGTGCTGATCCTGAGTGTTGATAGCCCAATTAAGTCATGGGTCATGGGCTTCGGGGCATTGTTTCACTCAACCTCATGATGGGTGTAGAACGACACTTCTGGGAATTTCGGGAGGGTTTATCTCGTTGACAATGAACCTTTGGATATTGTGGGGAGAGGTGATGTCAAGATAAAACTTCCAATAGAACTATATGGTAATGGAAGTTGAAAAATGTCAATTGTCAGGCATGTCTCGACTTTGAAAAGAAAATTGATCTCTATGGGACGAGGAGGGATGTGTTACAACCTTCGTAGGTGAATCGTGGATGGTTTGCAATGGTTGTTGCTCGGGAAGATAAGGTTGACACTCTCTACATGACTACAAACACAAGGAATGTGGAGGCAGTGGCTGATTCAAGTGTTGACTCAAGCTTGTGGCATTGCAAGCTTGGTCATATGAGTGAGAAAGGGTTGAAGATATTAGTGTCAAAGGAGAAGTTGCCTGGCTTGAAGTCTGTGGATGTTGGTCTCTGTGAAGACTGTATTTTCAGCAAGCAAAGAAGGGTTAATTTCTCTAAGACTAGAAGGTTGCCGAAGATTGAGAAGCTAGAGCTAGTGTATACAAATGTTTGGGGTCCCTCACCGGTATCATCTCTCGGGGGCTTTTGCTACTGTCACCTTCATTGATGACTCCATATGGAAGGTATGGTTTATTTTTTGATAAGTAAATCTAATGTTTTTGCTACTTTTAAGAAGTGGAAAAGCATGGTGGAGAATGAAGTAGGTGTGAAAATCAAGTATTTGAGGTCTGACAGTGGTGAAGAGTTGACAACAAGGAGTTCAAGGAGTTTTGTGCAACTAATGGGATTGGGATGGAGAGAACACTCCCGAAGACACCACAACAAAATAGTGTGGCTAACCGTATGAACAGGACCTTCAATGAAGGAGCAAGAAGCATGAGGATACATGCTGGGTTGCCCAAGACCTTATGGGCAAATGCAATAAATACAACTGCTTACCTGATTAACCGTGGACCGTATGTTCCTCTGGATGGAGAAATACCAGAGGAGGCCTGGACATGAAAGGAGGTAAACCTATCACACTTGAAAGTCTTCGATTGTGTTTCATATGTGCATGTGGATTCTGATGATAGGGATAAACTATGACCAAAGTCTAGGAAATGTTTCTTCAATGGATATGGATGTGATGAGTTTGGCTACCGGCTTTGGGATGATCAAAATCGGAAGATTATCAAGCATAGGGATGTTATATTCAATGACAAGGTCCTATACAAAGACAAAGATGTTGCAGAATCAACCAATGTAGAAAGAAAGAACAAAGAGGTGAGCAAGTTGAATTGGAGGGAATTTCTGACAATGATGTTGTAGAGAAGGTCCAAGCGAATCTTGAAATAGTACAAGTACAACCAGAATCGAGCACACTGGTAACTCAGTTGAGAAAATATGAAAGAGTATCAAGACCTACTCAGCAGTACTCTCCTTGTATTATTTGTTACTGATTGATAGGGGTGAACCAAAATGCTTGAAGGAAGCTAAGTGATGCGAGATGGACCTACGGGTGACGACGCCAAACAAGAGAGATTAGCGACGGACAAAACAAGATGAGTGCGCGCACTAACAGACACACGGGACGCACTAGTGATATGCCCTAAAATAGAAGCTACGCCGGAGATCCATCCCCATACAGTGGGAACGATGGACCGAGGGTAGTTGAGGAACTATTACGGACTAGGGTGTAGGCCACTGACAAGTTTAGGAGCCGTCGGGAAAGGATCTCATGCTATCTCAACCTGGTAGTGATGAATGTCGTGGGCTAGGTACCCTACCTCACCATCGATGGCAAATATGACTACATACGAGAAAAGTAAATGAGAGGAGGGATGAGTACGTATCGCTACGTAGCTGCGTGGGAGAACGTCTGATGGTCGTGTCCCATGTCGTGAGAGAACGAGAGAGAGGTACAACATGATGGCCCACCCTTTGCAAAGAGGTAAAAGGCACTATGGGGTATGTGGGGGGAACTTGGCTGTGTGACGGGATCACGCGCGTGTGGCAAGGGGGGTCAGCAACGTCCAGCTAGCTGAGGTGGAATCTGTCGTTGCCTGTCGACACTATCGTCAACGCGGTGAGCTTGGTGACTACTGACTCCGAGAGGCGTTCGCGCTAGGGTGAGATAGTGGGCCGGCAAGGGGGTGTCCTAGGGCGGCGTAGCAGGCCGAATTCTTGCGGGTAGACTGGCAGGTAGACGTACACATGAGCGGCTTCGTCCTTGACGTCGACCCTAGGCAGAGTCATCCACCTGTGGCGTGAGGCGGCGTTGCGACGAGCATGGGTGCAGAGGTTTCATGTGGGTTGGGTCGGCGCGACACTGCGGCGTGGCGACGGTAGGAGGGGGGGTGCCCACGCTGCACAGGGAGAAAGAGAGAAGGCAAGTGAGCGAGAAAGAGAATGAGAGAGAGAGGGCCGCAGGAGAGAGAGAGTGGCGCGAGAGAGCGAGAGAGAGGAGAGGGAGCGAGAGGGCGAAATGGAGGGAGAGAATGCAGGGGGGAGAAGAGAGTGCGAGAGAGAGGAGAGGTGTAGGAGAGCGTGAGAGAGCACGAGGGGGGTGAGAGAATGTGGGAGAGAGGAGAGAGAGTCGTGAGAGAGAGGAGAGGGCGCAGGAAGGAGAGAGAGAGAGACATGAGAGACCGTGAGGGGGAGGAGACGAGCGAGGTGGCAGGGGAGCAAGAGAGAGGAGAGACCGAGGAAGACAAAGGGAGAAGCAAGGGGAGTTGGGGTTTAGAGAGAGAGAGAGAGAGGGAAACCCTTAAGCTTCTATTGCCTTCTATTTGTCGTTGTCAAAATATGCATCATAACATGGAGAGGGGATGTACACCCTATACTTATAGGGGATGGGGAGCTCGATCGTTTAGACAATGGGAGCTAGACCTCTCCTTTAAAAAGTTCGTTGGACCATAAAAAAATATAAAATTTTTTTATATAGCAACTCAAAATAAAGAAATGAGCCTAAATGATCCAAAATAAATGTGGCCCAAATACAAACTAACTGGCATCAAAGGGCCCATCATCTAACCACAAAGAAATGGGAGGGGACTGGACTACCCCCTAACAGTGATACACGTGTGTTGGGTCAAAACGGACTTGGGCTCTCGTGTCCCCATCACTATGCAGGTTAAGGATTCCGTCAAGTGGGAGTTGGTTATGAAAGATGAGATGAACTCATTACAGAAAAATGAGACATAGAAGCTGACTCAACTTCTAAAGTGCAAGAAGGCACTGCACAACAAGTGGGTGTATTAAATCGAGGAAGAACATGATGGTAACAATAGATACAAGGCAAAACTGGTTGTGAATGGCTTCCAACAGAAGGAATGAATTGATTACACATAAATTTTCTCTAGTTGTCAAACTAACCACCATCAGGTTAGTTTTGAGCATAGTTGTTGCAGAGGGTTTTCACTTAGAGCAATTAGATGTGAATACGACCTTCCTTCATGGTGATTTAGAGGAAGACATTTATATGGTACAACCGGAAAGGTTTTCTGTTCCAGGCAAAGAAAACCTTATATGTTAGCTCAATAAAAGCTTATATGGTTTAAAGCAGGCCTTCAGACAATGGTACAAGAAGTTCAATAGATTCATGTGCAGTAGTGGCTTTGTTAGCTGCCAGATGGATCATTGTTGTTACTTTAAAAGATTTGATGATTGCTATATTACATTGTTCCTGTATGTTGATGATATGCTTCTTGCAAGTTTTAACATACAGGAGATAAACAAGTTGCAGAAGCAGTTATCAAATGTGTTTGAAATGAAGGATCTGGGAGAAGCAAATCAGATACTGGGGATGAGGATTGTTTGGGATAGGGTGGCTGGCACTTTGATTTTGTCACAAGCCAGCTACATTGAGAAGGTGCTTGGCTGGTTCAACATACAAAATGCCAAACTTGTAAGCACTCCTCGGGCGAGTCATTTTAGACTCTCAAAGGAATAATCACCCAAGACAGCTGAAGAGGAAGAAGGCATGACTAAAGTTCCATATGCTTCAGCTGTGGGCACATACAATGGGAGTTGTGAGCAGGTATATGGTCATTCAAGAAGTATTGGGAAGTAGTAAAGTGGATCCTACATTACTTGAGAGGTACCAAAGATATGGCACTTTGTTTCAACAAAGGGAGTACAAGATTGCAAGGCTTTGTGGATGCTGACTTAGGTGGTGATGTTGATAGTAGAAGCACCACTTGGTATATCTATACATTGGGTGGCACAGCTGTGAGTTGAGTTTGTCAGTTGCAGAAGATTGTTGCTTTCTCTACCATTGAAGTTGAATATGTTGCAGTTACATAAGCTAGCAAGGAGATGATTTGGCTAAAGAATTTCCTGGCAGAATTGGGTAGCAGTTAAGGGACCAATATTCTTTTTAGTGATAGTCAAATTGCAATTCATCTTACAAAGAATCCAGTGTTTCACACCAGGACAAAGCACATTCAATTGAAGTATCACTTTATTTGTGTTTTACTGGATGATAGCACTTTGTCACTAGATAAGGTACCGGGAATTGAGAATCCTGCAGATATGTTTGATCAAGGCTGTTACTATAGAGAAGCTGAGGCTTTGCAGAGCCTCAGTTGGACTCCAAGGTTAGGAGTTGAAGATTGCTGCATCGATTTCGTGGTTTTGCATGAGTAAAACTACAGGAGGTGATGGTGTTTGGAAAATCAGTCTCCAAGTGGGAGATTGTTGCGTTGTGGAGCCTGATTCTTTGTCAGTTGGTCCCCTATCCTTACGCAGATCCAACTTTGTGCTGAGTTGGCAAAAATTTCTGAATTGTTATACCCAGGAGAGGCTAAGTGACATATGGGTTTGCCCTGTGAAAATCAGTCGATTGACTGGGTCGAATTGGTTGACCGACTCTGGGCTGGGCGCAAAAGACTGGTCCTGTGAAAATCGATCAACCAAAACAGGTCGAATCGGTCGACCAAATTCTGTTCAGTTCAGTCTGATCCGGTTTCTTCATTTTGAATTCCGTATATATGCTGGATGTTTTCGGCCTAAGGTTATGTGTGACAGCAGTTTGGAGGTGCAGACATGTGTAAGGCCATCCTCTTGTATGTTTCTCCAAGAAATAAGAACTCGGTGCAGCCGTGGACAGGAGATTTCCCGATCTCCGAACCACGTAAATCCCTGTCTTGTGTGTGTGTGATCTTCTTTCTCCTCTTTATCTCTTCTTTCTTTATCGTTTGCTCGTGGTGTGGTCTTCCTGATCGATCCTCAACATATGTACTATCAGAAACTATCAATGGCTTCTGCTACTTGAAATTGATATCCAAAATCTTCCAACTGCCTTCCTTTGTGAGTAAAGATTTTTAAATTTGGATGTGACTCTAAAGAATGGGCATTCTTTTGGTGGTTTAAGATTATTGTGGACTTTGTCTGTTGTTTGTGGCAAAATTAGGCCGATGTTGGCATTTTGTTACAGGGTCTAGGATTTTAATTCTGTATTTCTGCAAAATATTTCAATATTTCACATGGTTGTGGATTTATCTTGTTTGACATTGCGTGAGGTCCCTTTGCCCTATTACTGACTTGAGAATGTTTCATATTTTATCAATATTCTTGTTTTGTGCTCAAGTCTGTTTACTCGTGTTTAGAAGAATGCTTCTGTAGTCTGCTAGGACGCTGTCAGAAACTGCAGTATTGCTACTTAAAATAGATTTCCATCCCCTCCATAATCTCAATAAAAATATTGTTATCTGCTCATGGGTAATATGTGTGAAATGTCAAATGTCCACAATTGATGTAATAGAGTGTATGTGCTTATTCTGTGTAGCTGGAGAGAATCACATTAGTTCCTAACAAGATTTTTGCAAACCTGGCACCTTTTTTTCATCTTAGATTTCATGCTCTTTTAGGAATGCTGAATGCCTTATAGCATGCCAAATCCCAGTCATTTTCCATGTGACTTTTGATAGCAAATGGTAAATCCATGAAAAAATAGTAAAGGCAACCCCCTTCAACTGCCACTACCAAAAAGAAGAAAGAGGGAAACTGTTTTATCTGATTGGGAATATCATCTGCTGATGGGTAATGTTACTGTGTGATAATCATCATCCTCTTTTCCAATCTCAAGTGGTCCAAGCATCTATCACTTATTTTTTCCTTTTCTGTGTACTCTGAATAATCTCTTCTTATGTACTGGACTTCATCCTTGCTGAGATTCTTCCCCTTGGTTCTTTATCTATTCCTTATACTTTATTATTATTTGGAGATCAACTTTTCGGAGACTTCGTGAATAAAGCTACTCACTTCAGTTTGTTTGATCTTAAATCAGACAGCTGAGGTCTGAGACATAAAGATGGTGGCCAAAAAGAGTGGCACCATAGCATTTCTTTGAAGAGATATACAGAGACGATGTGATTTAGAGAAGTTCCATGACTGGGTATCCAGGGACTTAGTTTTATATATTTTTTAGAAGCATGAGTCTTCAAATGATGTATTATCAGAGGATGTCCACTGGTACAAGAACTATTCCTGGGGAGACTTGAGGGTCCTGTTATTCTGAAAGCATATCAAGGGAAGGCACTAACACCAGATTTCTGGTGGCAAAATAATGAAATATACATGCTGGAAACTGGTATGCATGATTTGAAGAAATTGTTTTATGTAGATGGCTAAATGATGCCTTATAATAGAGGGCTGTGTTTTGGAATCTACAGGTTTCAGCGTTAGTCGAACTATGTTGGAATGCATGGAACATAATTCTAGTAGGATGACACATTTCAAAAACATAATTCTAGTTAGATGACAGTAGGCGAAGAGGATCCCATTGTCATTGATAGTCAAGTCTTCCCTAAGTGATAGCTTTTGATATGAAGGATCTATATTCAGGAATCAGGAGAATGGGACTATCCTAGAGGATGTCATGCGTATGGTTAATGTAGGGTAATTGAAGTGGAGAACTGCATCAAGAGTCTTTGGTGACCGACAATCCTCTTAAAACTCAAGGGTAGCTATATGGAACTACTGTGAAACCCATTAAGTCGGGGGTTCTGCAGAAAGAGGGTATATGAAAAATATTTGGTAGAGAGTGTAGAGATGAATGGGAACCAACAGAAAGGATGATATTCTAACTAAGCATATACATGGACGTTGATCCAGAACTCCCATTGACATTAAACTGGGGGAAAAGAGGCATAAATGTTTTGAAGGTGAGTAAATTGAAGTGGAGGATGGTGAAATGGCTTGGAGCAAGCCTAAAACAAGATTGTTTGAGATAAAAAGAAAGGACTTCACATTCCTAGGTTTAGCTTCATGCACTAGATTGGACAATAGATGATAGTATCAGCCGAAACCGGGCCAAAACACTGTACCAATGCAAAACGATTAAAAATAATATTTTTATCAGTTTCAGCCGAAACCAGCCACTCTTAAGGCCGCTCGAGACCGGCAGAAATGAAACCAAAACCGATACCCCCTGCCTCTTTTAACCCGAAACCGATACTAACTTCCTTGGATTGGACAGATTAGGGATAGGGTTCATGTTCCTCAACCTCAAATAAGAGATAAGTCTTTGATGATGATGATCTTATGTGCATAACTTAAGATGTTAAAAGGTGGAAGTAATTCTAGCTTCATGACTCCATTTTAGTTCATGTTTATCATTTTTACTCATAAAATGTATATGAAATTATAAAATATATGTGTGAAGCAAGATGCATTAAGAAAGAGTTGGGGAAGCACTGCTTGTAAAATTTTGGGATGTTTAAATGGTCAAGGAGAACCTAGTCTGTGAATACTCGACTCCACTGCTTTTCGTAATTACTCCCTTTCTCAGCGTGTTTCAGGATCATGGTCTATGACTATGGCACCAATAACAGTATCCAGATGGCCGTTTGCCCACCATTTCTTGTTAGAAACTCTGAACTTCTAGCCCTTCATTGGTTTGAACCATCTGGTTTGAGAGTGATCTTGCGTGATGATAGCTGTGAGAGGTTGGAAAAGTTGATTCAAGATTTAGAGTTTGTTAATGTTAGTGTTCACTCAAGCATCATAACTTTTGTGTAGTACTTGCTGGCATGGTGGACGTATGTTGTATTTTGCAAGTTTATTGACCAATGTTCCTTGCCTGCAGTACAGTATGCCTGAAGTCTTGGAAGGTAAGCTGGCAGAGGAATAAGTCAACTTCTTGTCTGTGTAGTCTTACGATCATCCATGGAACAGGAGCCAAACTTCCCTGGAGTTGAGAGTCTCTAGATTAGTGATTATGGTGCCATTGGTGTGGACATGTATATGTTCAAGGAATAAGATGCCTGGGATCCCCCCCCCCCCTCTTTGTACCCAAGCAGAAGAGTGGATTTCATCCTTGTAGGTTTTACTTAAAATAGGAATTATAAAAATTCCTGTGTGCTATGATGTTGACACTCATTCAGAGTTGTAGGGTATGAAGTTGGGTTGTCATAAGATTCTCTTAAAAACCAAAAAAAGAATATAAAAAATTTGACTTTTAAATACTTTCAAGCATCGTAAGTTATAAAGTTGAGTATATATCATAGGGGAATCTCACATCCCATGAAAGATGGTAAGTAATATGAGAAAACTTTTGCCTTTTGGGATTGCCCTGGGTTGATTCTAATCCTGATTAGATCGGATAGGCCGATCTGTCGGAAATCCCAGATTGGCCAGTTTAATTTTTTTGGGGAAAAATCAGGGGAAATTAGATAAAATCATGAAAATTCAGAAAAATGTGTTCAATATATATATATATATACACACACAATATTCATGTAATCATATACATATCATATTAATATACAAACACAATTAATATATATACTTCAATGTATATATTATACATACATCGCAATCATTAGATTGTGATAAATGTTGGAATATGGAGCTTGAGCCCTCAATTCTTCAATGTGCGGGTATGCACATGCGGATTGATCTACGTAGTCAGGTCAGGCAGATCGACTTGAGCGGTCAAGTTGCAGAAGGAATCAAGGGGGAAATTCCCCTTACTGGGGTTTCAAGGTCCGGAGCCCTCAGAAAGAAAATTTTAAGTTGAGAAGCAAAGGGACGGATCTCATTTGTCATATATGTAATCATATAAATAAAATTTACACATTTGTGTATGTATACAATATTTATGTAATTACATACATGTCTTTTAAATGTATAACCATCATTAATATTATATCTTTATAGTTGTCGTCATCATCATCGAAGCCTTATCCCATTATTTGAGGTCAACTACATGAATCTTGTTTTGCCAAAGACTTATATTAAGTGCTATATTCATGTTTAAACCCAAGAAGTCAAATTTTCTTCTTAATAACATCGCACCATCTCATTTTAAGCCTTGCCTGAGCTCTTTTACTAGCAACCACTAAGATTTAGTCACATCTTTAACCACCGCCGAGTTAGGGGGACGATGCACGTGTCTAAACCACCTGAGTCCATTTTCTCTCATTTTACTATCAAGGAGCTATCCCTAAGTTCTCACGAAAGTGCTCATTCTTAATCTTATCACACATTCATCTCAACATTCTCATCTTTACTATACACATTTTGTTAATGTGTTTCTTTCGTATTCTCCAACACTCGGTACTATATAATAAAATAGGTCTCACGTCTTTCTATAAAACTTTCTTTTAAGTTTCATAGATATACGACGATCACAGAGGACTCCTGATGCACTTCTCCATTTTAACCAGTCTACCTTAACCTTGTGTGCAACATCATGATAAATCTCTTTTTCTCTTGAATGATGGACCCTAAATACCAAAAACTATTGGTCTCAGGAATGTTTTATCTATCAATTAGTTCCATATCTTCATGTAACATCCTCTCATTACTATAATTACAATACGTAAACTCTGACTTGCTCTTACTAATTTTAAAACTTTTAGACTCTAAGACATGCCTCCAACTTTCTAACTTAACAGTTAAACCATCAATTCTCTCATAACATACATCTAAGGATATCATCATGCAATTGTTTTGGTACTTCATCCATTGCCAGAGCAAAGAGACACGGACTTAATGTAGAACTTTGATGCAAACCTATAATGATCGAAAATTCACAAGTCTCTCCAACAATAGTTCTCACACTAGTGGTAGTATCTCGTACATATTCTGAACCAAGTCAACATATCATTGAGAGACTCTTCTTTCTAAATATCCCTCAAATCAATTTTCTCGGTACTCAATTATACGGCTTCTTTAAGTTAAGAAAAACTATATATAAATATTTTTTCATCTCTCTACACTTCTCCATTAACTTTCATAATAAGAAAATAACTTTTATAATAGATCTACTCATTTCAAAACCAAACTGATTTTCTGATATAGTAGTCATACATTGAATACATTTCTCGATTACTCTTTCTCAAAATTTCATATTATGACTCATAAACTTAATTCCACGAAAATTATTGCAACTTTGAATGTCCCTTTTATTTTATAAAAAGAAACCACAATACTTTTTCTCCATTTTTTTGGCATCCATTGTATCTCTATAGTGTGTGTGTATATATATATATATATATATAGATAGAGAGAGAGAGAGAGAGAGAGAGAGAGAGAGAGTTGCTATGCTCGTGACCCTCAAATTTCAATCCTAGGGTTGCCACACCTGGCCCGGCCTGTGATACGTGCACGCAACGGGATGACGGGGTGGGCGAGTATTGTATTTTTTTCCCCCTCCTGTCTATGTGTTCCCTCAGATTGAAATCCTAGGGTCACGAGCTATGGTGCGGCGAGGTCGCACCAACAGGCCTCGCTGCACTATAGCACTTCTCTCTCTCTTTTTCTATATATCATATTAATGAGCACTTTATACATATATATGTGTTAATGTACATACAATTCTATATTAATGAAAATATAATAACAATATATATATATATATATATATATATATATATGGTTGTACATCCTTATTATTAGAGCCTTACCCTTTATTTGGGGTCAGCTATATGAATCTTGTTTCACCAAAGATTTCTATTAAATGCTATATTCGTATTTAAACCCAAGAAGTTAATGTCCTTCCTAATAACGTCGCACCATCTCATTTTAGGCCTACCTCGAACTCTTTTATTGTAATCTACTAAGATTTAGTCACATCTTTTAACCGGCACCGAGATAGGGGGACAATACACATGTTTAAATCATTTGAGTGTATTTTCTCTCATTTTTACTATCAATTGGAGCTATCCCCAAGTCCTCACAGAAGTGCTTATTCGTAATCTTATCTTTCTTAGTTTTACTACACATCCATCTGAACATCATCATCTCTACTACATATATTTTGTTAATGTGTTCCTTTCGTACTGCCCAACACTCGGTACCATATAATAGAGTAGGCCTTACAACTATTCTATAAAACTTCCCTTTAAGTTTCACAGGTATACGATGATCATACAGGACTCTTGATGCAATTCTCTATTTTAACCAACATGTCTTAATCCTGTGTGCTACATTGTCATAAATCATTCTCTTGAATAATATACTCTAAGTACCCAAAGCTACTACTCTTAGGAATGTTTTGTCCATCAATTAGAACCATATCTTCCTGTAACACCATCTCATTATTGTATATGTCATTATCATATATGTATATATGTAATTTGTGTGGCAGAATCAGCCAGATCGGTCCAATTCTGGTCGATTCGGCCAGAGTTTCACCGATCCAATGGGCTTCCACCTTGGAATCGGATCAGCCAAGGCTGATCCGTTATAGAATCGGCTGATCCCGATCCAGATCGGCCAATTCTGCATTCCATGTTTGGGATATATAATAAGAATAAGAAGAAAATAATAGTGGAGTTATATTCTAGCTAAAAAAACATTAATCATTGAATTGGGAAGAAATTTACTGATTAAAGATAGGCTCTTTTGCTTTTTTGTTCTCAAGAGAATCTCAAACCTTATGCATCTTAACATGGATGTTTGCAGGCGTATGGTACATATATCATAAAAATTAAGCTGTACTTCACTACTTTATACCAATCCCTTTTTCTAGGTGGAGGGAGTGGTAATTGGTAAGATTTTTGCAAGGGACACTGGGAAATCCAGACAAGGACATCCAAATACTCATCAACTTTGCAGGGCACTTATTAACTGTTATGGGCATGGCGGGGAATTGATGATGGTTCTTGTAAACTTGTTAGAGGGAATGGTTTCACTACATTTGCCAAATGATCGACATGCAGAATCAATGTTTTGCCAGCTTAAATGTCTTCTTCACCTTTTTTTCATGGTTCACTGTCCCTTTGCTTTTGGCATGCTAGGGTGATTGATTGTAGATTTATGTGTTGGAGAACTTAAATCGTATCTTGTTTGTTCATCCTGCCTATGATGTTCTGTTTAGCATTTTGAATTTCTATGACATGCAAAATTTTGTTATCATTAACTCCAGTGGAGGAAAGTGTCAAACACCTGCTGTTGGCACAAATAAGTAATGGCCCTTTCTTGTCCTAAACATCCATTCTCAGAAAAGAAAAAAATCAATTCTTACCAAGTCATTAAAAATATACTTTTCTTACCTTCGTTACATTTATAATATCATCCTTTGTATCTCTCACTGTCGCAAAATTGCATGGTAAAGTCTGATCCACCTCCAACAAAAATTTGATAGAACTTTGATGATCTTCTTCTTAAGATCCCGACAAAAGACATCGTACTTGTTTGTTCCCACCTCCCCTCTTTCTTTTATTTTGGTTGTTACACTCCCACTGCTGAGATCACTCACTTTGAGGGCCCAGAACAGTAGTGATGTCACTTTTTGTTTCTTTTTCCAGTTTTCCACGACCTGGCTTCCCTTGTGTCTTATCTGGCACCCTAGTGCTCCTTCCATATCCTGTGCAGGCCTTAGCTGGGTATTGAACTTAGTTCATTAGGGATGGACTTCAATTGCATCAGTCCCTGTTTGGTAGGGAGTCTAAGAGCTTTAGAATGTCGTCTTTGTCAAGCGATTTCATGGGTTAACCACTTATAGTATACTGTCTAACTTTAACACGAATATAGCACTTGATAGAAATCTTTGGCGGAATAGGATTCATCTAGTCGGCCCCAAATAATGGGATAAGGCTCTGATGATGATGATGATAAGTATACTGTCTAACTTTCATTCATCAATTCCAACCTTTGTTACTGGGTGACCCTTTCAGGTCTTGGAATAACCATCCATTTGATTTATTGTACGTAAACTTTCTGTGAAGGTGCCCTTGCAAAGAGCAGCAAACAAATGCTCATGGATCTATCTGCTGCTGGAAAACTTGCTCAAAATTTGATTATTTTCAAATTGTTTACAGGCCAGGGATTTGCAAAATGGTATTTATGATAAATCCCACTAAACTTATTCATATTTGGTCAAGAGATACCCTGCTATGTTATCTGAGAATGATTATCCTATGCTAGATGTTAATTATGCAGCTGTCTTTCTTTGGTATACAGTGTGTGTGATTCTGAGGGGTACAATGTCATATTCTAGTGGCATTGTTAATCTTCAGCTGGGATTGCATTGAAGCAGGTTGGGTGATATTTGCTACTAATTAGGGCAGTTGTTACCTTCAATGATAAATGCATTTGGATGTCAATCTGTATTCATTATCTTCCAACTCATGTTCACAATTATTTTGATGAATATGAAGTTTCTTTAGTCCATCAATATTCATATTTCATAATATTTTAAAATGCTGAGGGATATTCCTTCGAACATCATGATGATGCATCCTATGGACTGGTTGTAACATTTTCTTATTTCATCAAATAGGTTGTTCCTCCTGGGACTTGACAAATATGGTAAGGGTGATTGGCGGAGCATATCCAGAAACTTTGTGATATCAAGGACACCAACACAGGTAGCCAGTCATGCACAAAAGTATTTTATTCGCTTGAATTCAATGAACAAAGATAGGAGGCGATCAAGCATACATGATATCACCACTGTAAGCAACGGGGACTTGTCTGCGTCACAACAGCCTATCACCGGCCAGACAAATGGTCCCATTGTCGGTGCTGGGAAACCCATAAAGCCGCCTGCTCAACAACCACCAGGTGCAAATGGAGTAGGTGTTTATGGGACTACCACCATTGGACAGCCTGTTGGAGGGCCTCTGGTATCCGCTGTGGGCACTCCAGTTAATCTTCCTGGTGCACCACCCATGGCTTATGCAGTTCGCCCTCCTGTTCCTGGAACCATAGTTCCTGGTGCCCCTGTGAATATCGCTCCTGTGACCTATCCCATGCCGCATACATCAGCTCACAGATGAATGGTGCCAAGAGGCCCCATGTGCAAATGAAACTGGAGAATCCATAGCTGCTTTCATTCTGTTCTCATCATCTTTTCTCTTGGAAGTGGAATAAGATGACAATTTCATGCATACATGAACCAATGACACCTTTGCTTATGTACTGTATGCCAGAAGGTTTCCTGTCTTAATAAACTACAGCAAGGGAATCATAGTTTTTATACATGAAATTCATGGCGGGGAGACGTAGAGGTGGAGCATAAATTTTGATCTCGTGCATTGTCTGTGAGAAGCCTCCTGCCACATCTTTGCAGCAGCATTTGTATTTATTTGTAGCACGTGTAGTAGAAGACACAGCGACATGTATGCATCTTGTCAACAGCTGTAAGTTTGCACATATCGTGCATAGCTTTGCAAGGTCACCTCCTTTGACATGTCCCTTACTGTTGTATGATACGTAGCTGATTGCCTACTACCCCCTGTGTTCAACATGCTTCCAACTTTTGATCTTATTTTGTTTCTTTTTGCTGTTTCTCTGTGATGGAGTAAGGAAAAGATAAGAGAACCAACGGAGCTGCTATGTTGTTGTAGGCATGTAATGGGACACTTGGGGGCTTTATGAGAGAAAGAGGGTGGGGGGGAGGCGAAGGCTTCTATGACGATGACTATGAATTTATGTGAATGTGGTTGTGGTTGATGAACTTTGAAGGCATTGGTGTATCCTATGCATTTCTTCTTATAATATCTTAGCATTGTCTTATTTTGAGTGGGACTCAAACATGTATATCTATATCTATCTATCTATCTATCTCTCTATATATATGTTGTCCACTTTATGCTTTATGTTAAGATAATGAATTACATAGACAAATAATTTCATATGCTGTTATCATAAAACTTCCAAATATGTTCGAAGGAAACCAAACACCTGATGACCAGCAAAATGCAAGGATATGCTACACCTACACGTTGAGGTGTGGTTATTTGGATTTTTCACCTCAAATCCCAGACCCAACACGAGAGTGCTTGTTCTTTGAGGCGGAGAGAATGTTTTTGTTGAATTGAGTGAGGAATGGTCTCTAACTGTTGACCCCTGATTATGTATATTATATTATATGTATGTATATAATGTACATAGGTAGGTGTATACATATACAAATTTAAGAAAGAATTTTATGTTATTTTATTTTTAACGAGAATATGTACACAAAGTGTTTGAAACCATGGTTCATCGTACCGATGTAACCCTGATTTTTCTGGGGATGGTATGGTACACTATGTACCGCCGCGAGCTCCACTTCGGTCTTGCTCCCCAACCTCCCCCTCTGCCCCCCCCCTCCGATCAGCCCCTCCCCCTCTGATCGGCACCTCCCTCTCTATCTCGCTCCCCCTCCTCCCCCCGTCTTGTCCCCCTCCCCCTTTGTCTCATTCGTCCCTCCCCTCCCCTCCCTCCAATCCCCCCCTCCTGCCCTCTGTCTCATCCCCCCTCCGGTCATCCCCTCCCCCTATATCGTGACGGTGAGGGCGGTGCAGCGCGGCGGTGGCGGCGAGGACGTTGGCTTCTCAAGGGTAGGAAAGCGGCGACGACGGTGGGGGCTCCTCCCCACAGCGCGGCGGCGAGCGAGTACGAGAGAGAGAGAGAGAGAAGGATCGCGAGAGAGAGAGAGGGATGAGGGCTCCTACGGTTGGGAGGAAGAAGGTGGAAAAAAGAGGTGGTGGTAAGGAGGGGGGGGGGAGAATAAAGTTATATGCGTAGACCTTATCTGGTACCATCTTTTGTCAAATACAATGCGGTACAATTGAATTATAATAGTACAATACGATTTAGCCAACCATGTTTGAAGCAAAGATCGGGTAGAATAGGATAATCCGACCCGAGTAAAATAGAACTATGTGGAGTCATTTTGGTCTAATTTATCTGAAAATTGAAAGTTTGAGCAAATCGAATATATCAGTCAAATTTGAAAAGAGTCGTGCTTCCTTATTTCCGTTTGCGGCACTCACCTCGGGATTTCTGTTTGGGGAAAGTTTTGTGAGCTTTGCAACAAATTCACTCATTGGAGATGGTGATGTCATTGGGGGCTATAGTTTGTTGTAAACCCCCATTGAGATTTGCACCAAGTAGTTCTCTTTCTATTTGAGATATATTGATAGGGTGGGGCCCACCTAAATCCTAAGTGTTCCCCACCCTACCCATGTGTCTACGACAGAAACTGAGCTGGACCCCACTCTACCCATATATCTGGATCAGAAACCGTTCGGGTGGAAAGGAAGAATTTTCCATTTGAAAATTTCATATTAGTTTAGTTATGAGAAAACTCTGATTTTTAGAGCGGATTCTAGAAAACGAAGTGCCTTAACAAGTTTCATCCCGTTCTGTGGGTTACTTCAATTGAAGAGAACATGTGTGAAGAAGAAAATGGCAGCGTCTCGTTCCTCTGAAGGCGTCAACAGTTAGTTGGCTTCTGCATGGAGGTAGGGAGGACTCCACGTCGATTGTCCAACGTTTCTGGATAAACTGTTTTTTTTTTTTTTGGGGGGGGGGGGGTGGGGGGTTTGTGTGGACGTGGGCGCTGATGTCCCTCGCATATCTGACAATGGGCGTCCCCAAGATCCTGAGATTGCTACAGGGCGGTGGGTTTCCTTTTCGTCTACCCGTCTCCCCTGGATCCCCCACCCAACCATTTCCAGCTCGAAAGATTCCTCTGGCAATCACCATCAGTTATAATCTGCTGACTCAGTGCTGCGTAGATGCGAGGATTCCGAATCCCACTCTAGGTGTTGGGCCTGTCGGAGGTCGTCGGCGCGCTTCTTTGCCATAAAGCACCGAACTTTGATTGCAAACCTTGGATTGGTTCCCGTGGCAGCCACCGATCGCCCGTATGGGGCCACGGTTTGATTTGGTAAGCTAATGGCGATTGGCGAACATCAAAGCTTTGCCTCTCCCGGAAGACAGTGGGAGGCGATGAGAGAGAGGAGAAGAAGAATCGTCTCCCTTCGCTGCAAAGGGTCTTTCTTGTCGGGACCCACAAGGTGTACGCCAAAATGCCACAATTAAGTTTCGGACATGTCATGCAGATGTGGCAGGGAGAGATATACCCATACTTAAATTGCCAACCACATGGAGGATTCCAGAGAGTGGGGAGTAGTTGCACCCGCCCCCCGCAGCCCCCCCCCCCCCCCCCCCCCCCCCCCCCCGGAAAGTTGTGATGTGGTAGCATGAGGGACCCCTCTTCCTTCTGCGTCGACGGGGGATGCTTTTCTCTCTTGATGAGCTGATGATGACTCCGCAGAGGAAAATTCTGATTCAGCAAGTACGTCATCGGTGGGATTACCTGTCCAGGCCCATTCCCCGGTTCCGCCTTTATAAGGCCACCGGGGTTGTAGCTGCTGGACATGCTCTCTCTCGCCAGAACATTTGTACAAGTTCGGGTGGAAGCAGGAGAAGCTCAGGTGTTTGCAACCTCTGGCGCAGAACATGAAGAGCGCAAGCCATGGTGCAGTTGTTGGGTTTCCCATTGGTGCCAAGGAAGTGAAGGGGAAGCCTGTTTGTGATGCTGTTAGCTCACGTATTGCTTCCACATCTTATGGATCCTCTCAGTTCAAACAGAGTAAGGATCAGCTTCTGCAACTCTCTGATCTTTCTTTCTTCTTCTTATGTTTTTGGAGAGTACACTGTTCTTTGGCTGATTATTGGGGGAATTTGTGTTGGATATGCAGAGAGAGCTGGTGCTGTTATTCGTTGGATGAATAAGTTCAGCAAGAAGGCGGATAGCTATGTGCGGAGCTTACAAAAACATGGTAAATTAATTTCTCCTTTCTGATAATGGAAGTGGAGAAGGATCTGCACATTCCATGCCATCATATACCCACCAAGAAGAGAACCTATCTTATGAGCTTTCTCTGTTATATCCACAAATCTTGGCCATCTGAAATTTTATACCTGGACTCCAACCGATTCTTATCCTTCTACTCCCATTTTTGTAGTCATCTAGCTTTATAAATCATCAATGGACTGCAAAGATAGAGAGACACCTTTGTTTTCAAGAGTTATATAAAGAATCTCATTAGAAGAACAGTCAAGGGCACATCAGTTTTTAGTTATTCAAATTGAAGGCATCTCTAGTTTTGAGGACTAGGACCAGAAAACAGTTATTCATTGATGTTTATTGTTCTTCTCTATTTTCAGTGAGATTTGGGCCAAAACTTGCCGATCAATTAGAGAGAAAGTTAAATTTGGATGAAAGGATCCTGCAAGCCGGTGGAGTGGAAGGAGCTTATGCACAAATTTTTGCTGCCGGAGAAGAGGAGAAACTACTCAAGGCCTTGCACTGCTGCCTGTCTACTACAGCTGGTCCTATTGCAGGGATGCTATTTATTTCCACAGACAAAATTGCATTCCATAGCGACAGGTCTCTCAGAGTGACTTCTCCCAAAGGGGAGGTTATCAGAATTCCCTACAAGGTAAGCTTTTCATACAATTGTTTCCACCGAGTGCTTCTTTTCTTGCCCACCTGCAGCTAGATGTGTTCTGCTTCTAGAAGAATGCGTTCTTGCCATCCTCTAAATGCTCTGATTTCAAATATTTGCAGGTGACGATCCCATTGAGAAAGGTCAAGAAAGCAAATCTAAACGAGAACTTGAGCAAACCTTTGCATAAATACATACATATAACCACTGTGGACAATTTCGAGTTCTGGTTCATGGGTTTTGCTAGCTGCAACAGATCTTTCAAGCATGTAAAGCAGGCTAGATGCTTTGCCCAATAAGTTTTTTCAGAGGATTGAGGGGTTTTCAGTTTGAGAAGGAAACATACTCATTTCCTACAAATTATTGTACATTAAGTGATCTCCACAGACAGATTGCCTTTTTTAACTCGATTGGATGAAATCCTCATTTTAGTGAAACCACATTTTTTTACCCATTTCATGAGCAAGTCTATAGTCTATATTTTCTCTTGTTACCTCACTAAAGGGGCCACGTACTTATCCACAAGGTCACAACCCATTGAGACATCCTTTTGGGGGATGTAGTGGGTTTCATTTGTGGATGGCAGTGCGCCACAGCTTCATTGACCCCTCTAAGCTACAACTTTCTTAGCTTGTAAGAACTTGTAAAGTTCTACATAGTGATGCCAACATGGGTGCCACTATGCAGTAGGTCCTAGTTTTTCCTATGTTCCCCTTTGTACTCTGGTGGTTATATTCTGTAAGAAGCAAGGTTGTTTTCAGCAGACCTCAGTGTCTGCTTCATCATTGTTGCCTCAGCGGGAAGAGACCTTGATGAAGCATGATTCCTCACTTGACATGTATCGCTGAACTAACAAGTTATCCCTAGTAGCTGATAAAAGATGACACTTTATGAGTTCCTGTTGAGCTGAAAAATTTACAACCATTGGTGGGACTTGTTCGTGTACATGAGTTCCTGTTCAGGGTGGAAGATAAAAAAAACTTTGGGGTGTCTCTTCTTTTGATGAGCCTTTACTTCTAAATCAAGAAAATGCCACTTCAATTTCCTAGTTAAAACCAACCATTCTTTTTTCAATATACTCTTCCCATGACAATACTGATGAAATATCTTTAATGCATACCAACAACCATTCTCTACTAAATACGTGGGACCCAGCTTTTGTATCCTATGGTCAGACAGCATGGTTGTCAAGATAATCCCCACTTTGGTCCCCCACAATCCATCCTCTCCATATGGATCTTTAAAATGGCAACTATCCTCTGATTGGCTTTAAACCCAAATGGCAAAGCATTCACTCACATTTTTCCAAAGCATGTCATTCGTCCAGGTCTGGGCCAATCAGAGGGCAGGGTCAACTGAGAAGTCATCCTGGAATGGAAGGTTTCGCCAATGAAGCTTTCTTTCTTTTAAAACAGCCACATGGCGCAAAGTTAGACAGTCTGTCGGAGGGACCCATCGATCTGCTGTGTTGATCTCTGTGGCCCCACTCCGTTTGGTGTGTCATAAAACAACACAAGATATCGACTTTCAAATTTTAATATTTAAATAAATCATGAAAAACATCAAGCAATTATTTTGAAACTAGAAATACTTATTGCAAGATATATTTTGTAACAAATTTGATATCGATTGCTAAAAAAATAATTTTATTAGTTAAAAATATGATAAGATCTCTCTCTCTATCAATCAATCAATAAGATTGTTTGTCAAACAATTCACACATTAACTATATTGTGTCATGCAATAAATATTTCTATTTGAAATCATCATTTTAAATCTTTGCTTGAGTTTTCAATAATTTTTAACTTTAAAAAGATGTTGCAGAGACATAGTTTAGTTCATATTGGAAGTACTGAAAAATAAGTATATGTTTATCAGTAAGACTTATTCCTCTTATTCCAAGAAGGTCATTTTCTTAGAAAAATGATAAAACTTTAAATGGAAATATATTTCTTGGGAGGCACATTGAAATTTCATACAGCTTCATTGGCGCCGTCTATGAGAAAATTAAATGAGAGACCATGTGCTCTATATCGAACATCTGTCGCAACAAAAATCACACACTTTTATCCCCAATAGGAGGGACTATATAGAGGCATAATTTAGTCTCGCATTGTAAGTAATGAAAATAAATATGTGCTTATAAATAAGAACTATTTCTTTTCTTCTAAGAGGGATTTTTTTTTCCTGAAAAAAAGATAGATCTTAAATAAGGACAATACTTCTTGAGAGACACTAAAATTTTATACGGCTTCAGTTGTCACATGAGTCAGTTTATTTCCACATTAAGCAAATTGCAGCACTCTGAATGCAAAAAAAAAGTCATAAAATGATTTATAGCATTGAAATTATAAAATGTCATGTTCTGATATTCTACAACAATTTATAAAACATCAAATGAGCTCTTAAGAAAAAACCATCATTGTAAGCTTAGAAGGGCTTGCTCTTACAACATCCACACTCTTTCCTCTGTGTACGGAAGAGAGTTGCAGTCTAAAATTAAGACAAATTTAAATATTGTTCTATACTCTAATTTTTTGGTATTTTTTTAGAGAAATATTTAGTACATATTTTTTGATGTGCACAAACTAAGCGCACCCAATTAAAGTGTGCCACCCAACCCCTTAGAGTTGAAAATGTACGGATGGAGTATATATTATAATACTCCATCCTTAAGTTGGCACAATTTTATTCGGTGTGTTTATAGGTGGACCCAAGAATTTCATCTAATAGAGTCACTCCTTTTAAAAAATTTCTAACCAAATTAATTTAATGAAAATTTTTACACTCAATAATAAAATTTTTAAAAATCAGTAGGGTCACGTGACCTCACTAGTTCTTCTCTAGATCCATCATTGAATGTGCCAACACTATAGTACACACCATTTAACGTGTATTAAATATTTCTCTTTCTTTTAATCTTTAGAGTAGAGTCATACTTGCCTCTCGTCTAGGAGGCCCGTGCGGACAAGAGCAACTCATCCCAAAAGGGGACGGGAGAGATATTTTGCTTACGTCCTTTGTGGGTGGGTATCACCCGTCCAGGCATATAGTGCCCAAAGCGCATGTGTCTGGAGCAGACATATCCACCCACTCTGGTTGGTGCACAAAGTATTATTCCAATCTTTACTGTCTAACATCAAGTTTCAAGCTTTGGCCTCATCAATCCAATAACCAAATTCATACTCTACAAGAATCATATTTTTAGAAAAAAGACATATTTTAAATATAGATAACACCTCTTGAGAGACACACTGAAATTTTATATGGCTTTCGTTGTCACATGAGTCGATCTATTTCCAATTAAGCAAATTGCAGCACTCTAAATGCAAAAAAAAGTCATAAAATGATTTATAGCATTGAAATTATTATAAAATGTCATGTTACGATATTCTACAACAATTTATAAAACATCAAATGAGCTCTTAAGAAAAAACAATCATCTTAAGCCTAGAAGGGCTTGCTCTTACAGCATCCACACTCTTTCCTCTGTGTACCAAATTTAAATACTATTATATACTCTAATTTTTGGTATTTTTTAGAGAAATATTTAGTGCATATTTTTTGGTGTGCATAAAGTAAGTACATTCAATTAAGGTGTGCCACCCAACGCCTTAGAGTTGAAAATGTAAGGATGATGTATATATTATATAATACCCCATCGTTAAGTTGGCACAATTTTATTTGGTATGTCCACAGACAGATCAAAAAATTTCATCCAATGAGATCACTCTCTTTATAAAAATTTAAAACCAAATCAATTTAATAAAAAAATTTATACTCAATAATAAAATTTTAAAAATTAATAGGGTCACTGACCCAATTAGTTCTTCTCTAAATTCGTCACTAGGTGTCTCAACTCTAATACATATCATTTAAGTGTACTAAATAATTTTTTTTCTTTTAATCTTTAGAGTAGAGTCATACTTATCTCTCCTCTAGAAGATCATACAGAAGGCCCTTCACAAGCCCCGCCTCAGACGATCCCCGCACCCCCCCTCCCCCTCCCTTCCTCCGGGACGGGAGCAACTCGTCCGGGAAGAGGACGGGAGGGAGGCATTTCCCCTTTCCAATAATATTTTACTTACGTCTTTGATGGGCGGATACCGTCCATCCAGACATAAGTACCGGTGCATGTGTACGGAGCAGACATATCCACCCACCTGGAGGGTGCACAAAATATTATTCCAATCTTTATTGTCTAACATCAATTTTCAAGCTTTTCCTCGTCAATCCAATAACCAAATTCATACTCTACCAGAACCATATCTAGTTATAAATTGATGACGAAACGATGTGTCGGAGGTAGAAAAGGGAGTTGAAATTTCTGTTAAATAGGTTTTTGTAAAATGATGAAAAGATTGGTCAATGCAGCATTGCTCTCTCTCATGTCGTGTATTCTTCTGAAGTTAGCGAGTGTTAGCAATGCAGCATTGCTCTTTCTCATGTCGTGTATTAATTCTTCTGTAGTTAGGAAGTGCGCGCTATTCGTCTGCCTATATTCTTTATTCTAAAAGCTTCACTTCGTCAAAATAGAAAGCTTCTATGTGGAGATCGGAAGGGAACCCAGGTGTCCAAGAGTTGCAGACAACGAAGATGGGCTGACGTCCCTCAAAGGTATGACTGATTGGCGTCCCCAGATCTTGAGATTGCCAGTAATGCGCTCTTGCAAGATTTACTTTTTCTTCCAGGCGTCTCCCCTGGATTCCGCACCCGACGTTCAGCTCAAACGCATATGCTCTTGCAGTCGCCATCAGCATGTTAAGCTGCCGACTCGATGCTGAGTCCAATGCACCTGTCGTCGTCGACGTGGATTTCTCTGCTATAAAGAAGAGAACATGACACATGTATTGAAATCCTTGGATTAATGGTGTCCCAGGGAGCTGCCATGGGGGGCCACCTTGATGTGGCATGAAAATGGGGAGAAAAAGGTATCTGCATGCAAATGGGCAAATAAAGGTATCTTTCACGAGGAAGACGGTGGGAGCTACGGGAGGGCTGAGCTAAGAAGAATCATCTTCCTCCGCGGCAAACGGTCTTCTTGAACAGCCGGAAAACTGTATGTCGAAATGCCACATAAAGCGTTCGTTCATGTCATGCGGATGTGTAAAGGCAGAGGTATATCCATACTTAATTGTCTGCTCATGACGAAGATTACGTAGACTGGGGCTGGGAAGCAATTGCACTGGCACCGGTCTGCACAGGCGCTAAGGAAGGATATAGTTGAGTGGCAGTTGGGACCCTCTTCCTTTTGCGTCGGATGCTTCACTTTTCTTCACGGTGAGCGCATGATGACTCCGCAGCATAAGTTTATGATTCAGCACGGTACTTTATATCTTGCATTACTCCTCCCTGGCTTCACCTGGTTCTACCTTATATAAGGCCTGCCTATGGGTTGTAGATGCAGGGCAAACTGTCGCAAGGGCACTCCTGCAAGCAATAGAGCCTTAAGTGTCTGCAACCTCTCACGCAAACATGAAGCACGCAAGCCGTGAAGCAGTCATCCGGATGCCTGTTGGTGCGATGGCACACCTAGCCAAGGAAGTGCCGGGGAAATTCGGCAAGAAGGCCGATGGTTACGCAAAGGCTATACGAGAACACGGTAATTCAACCTTTTCTTCACTGATAATAGGAAATCGTTCGTTTGTTCCTGCACGCTGTTCTAGTCATACATGAAGCTTAGATATGATCAGCTCTGTCTGATGTAGTGGACATTAGTTTTGTAAGAAATGTTAATTATAAGGCAGAATGATTAAATCTTTCCTGATTCACTGATGCCCACAGCTTTGGCCTACAGAAAAAATCCGACCGAAACTCAAAAAAATTAAAATATGGTTTCATATTAATTTCCTTACTAAAAAAAGGTTCCCGTATCTCAAGGATCATATAGAGGATGTCACTGCACTAAATTAATGTCAAAGCCTTAAATATATATTGTAGTTGTTCAGATTGAAGCTGTGTGGGTAGGTTTGAAGTAATTACTAACAAATGCCCATTTCCCTTCCTATTTCAGTGCGAATGGGACCGAAATTTGCAGATACATTGAAGGGAAAACTAAATTTGGGAGCAAGGATCCTTCAAGCTGGAGGAGTGGAAAGAGCATTCAGACAAATTTTTCGTGTCGAGGAAGGGGAGAAACTGCTCAAGGCCTCACAGTGCTACCTGTCTACTACTGCTGGTCCTATTGCAGGGATGCTATTTATTTCCACCGAGAGAATTGCATTCTACAGTGATAGGTCTGTCACAATCACCTCTCTCAAAGGAGAGGTGATGAGAATTCCATACAAGGTTATAACCTTCTCATTCGACTTTCTGATCTTACGTAGTCTCCTTTCCACCAACATATAGATGCAATGTCTATCATATATACATGCGCTTTTGATGCATTTTATGTATGCTTTTTATTATTATTTGCAGGTAATGATCCCCTTGAGGAAGATCAGGAGAGCCCTCCCTGTCGAGAATGCAAGTAAATCTTCAGATAGATACATACAGATAGCTACTGTAGATAACTATGAGTTTTGTTCATGGGATTTGTTAGCTACAAGAGATCTGTCAAGTGTGTACAGAAGGCTTGCTGCTTAATTTGTCCAATGACCTTTTCCATAGAAGGTGAAGAATTTTGGATTTGATAGGAAACATACTCATTTCCTACAAATTGTTGTACATGATGTGATGATTGCAAACAAGCTATCACAGAATTTTGTATCATTAAGAGATCTCCTCTTTGATGGGCGCCCTTTCCATCTAATCAAGTAAATGCCAGATATATCGAACTTTCCCTGTGATTCTCTTATATATGACAATGAGTCTGCCGCGATCATATTCTTGCTAAACGATAACCTAGCGTGCATGAATGACGAAGAATCTGGTGAACTGTTTGTGGTACATCGACTTGATCTTAAGATCTTCTCCTCCTCGCGTTCAGCGAAAGGGACAAATTAAAGATTGATCGGCAGAACATATTCAGAAACTTGCCTAGATGTTGACGCCTATATAATGTAGCGGCATATATATATGATGTCACCAGATTCCCTCCTGTGAGCAGTACTGGAGTTGTCTGTGCCCCCAAGGCTCAATCCGTACTGGTCAGACTAGAGATGTTCCTATTCTTGGGTGCACCATATATAATTTGTGGATCCATCTGCTTAACATTCACCAGGAGCGAATGGAATATATGCATCTATGAGAGTACTGTTAATGTTATGTGTCATAAGACAGCCAGTTAGAGGGACCCTTCTATCTGCAGCTGTGGGCACTCCCCGGCTGGGTGTTCTTCATGCATGCATGTGCATATGGTCCGCTTCCTACAGCATATATATAGGTCGATCTGGCTTCCTGTTCCTGCCTGGACCGCCTAATTAAGTTCCCGGTGGTCCAGATCATGATTACCATTCTAATTCTATTGCCCCTGTGGTCACAGGAGCAGGCTACCCAACATCTGTCCTGTATATATAATAAATGAAAGCAAACCGAAGAAACCGATAGCTAGCTAGCTAGTTGACATCAAGCAAACCGAATTGAAACCGACAGCTAGCTGCCTTTGATGTCCCCTCTTCCTCCTCGTCTCATTTTTTTTTTTTTTTTACGTGGGAAGTAATAGCACTTGCTGCTCTCTCTTTTAGTTGATTTGTTCAATCTTCGTATGATTGGTCCGTACGCGTAGTTATGTGCTAAAGCATGTACATCAAATATTACTGTTCTCATGATCACGTATATATACTATTAACTCCAGAAAACTTCACTTTGTAGATAGTCCATGGCAGGGGATCGATCGATCAGTAAGATCAGTTGCATGCATGAAATTTGTTGTGGGCGAGGTGGGAATTAGGGTTGTAAACGGATCCGGATAATATCCGGATTCGATTCGGATTCGTATCCGATTAAATATATTCGTATCCGTTTAAAAGATATCCGACGGAACGGATTCGAATACGGATATTATCCGAATAATAAACGGAGCGGACGCGAAAATAGGAGATCCGCTCCGTTTCAGATCCGATCCGAAACTAAATTAGTTATGGCCATTAGATCTTAAATATTTTATGGCTCATATTTATATATAAATATTATACATATCTAAAACTAAACCCTACCTCCTCCCTCCCCCTTCCGGGCCCCCCCCCCCCAACATGGTCTCTCTCTCTCCTCTCTCTCTCTCCTCTCTCTCTCTCTCTGTCTCTCTCTCTCTCTTCCCCTCCGGCGACACCCCCCATCTTGCACGCTCCGACGGCACACCCCCCTCAGTCCTCCCTCCCTCCCTCCCCTCCGGCGGCCCCCCCACCGGGACTCTATCTCTCTCTCTCTCTTCTCTCTCTCTCTCTCTCTCTCTCTCTCTCTCTTGACACATCACCCCCATCTGCCCCCGCCCCCCCTCGACGCACCCCTCCCCATCAGTCCTCCCTAGTCCCTCCCTCGTACCCACTCCCTCCCCCCTTCGACGGCCCCCCCCCTGGCCCTCTCTCTCTCTCTCTTTCCACTCCAGCGACACACCCCACCATCTGCCCCCCCCACCCCCCCCCCCCCCCCCCCCCCCAGCCCTCCCTACCTCCCTTGTACCGCCCTCCTTCTCATTCCGGCGGCCCCCCACCTGCCTCTCTCTCTCTCTCTCCGCTCCGGCGACACCCCCCCCCAACCCCCCCCAGCCCCCCCCCACCCCTCCCCCCCACCCCCCCCCCCCCCCCCCCCCCCCCCCCCCCTGCCCCCCCCCCCTCCGACGGACGGCACCCCACCCCCCCTCCTCCCCCCACCAATCCGACCCAACTCCCCCTCATCTACTCCCTCCACTTCCAGCAGCCCCCCCCCCCCCCACTGCATGGCCTCTCTATCTCTCTCTTTCCCCCCTCCGCGACACCCCCCCATCTGCCCTGCTCCCCCCCCCCCCCCCTCCGACGGCACCCCCCCCCCTCAGTCCTCCCTCCTCCCTCTGTACCTCTCTCCTCCCCCTTCGGCGCCCCCCCCCCCACTGGCCTCTCTCTCTCTCCTCTCTCTTCTCTCTCTCTCTCTCTCTCTCTCTCTCTCTCTCTCTCTCTCTCTCCTCTCTCTCTTCTCTCTCTCTCTCTCTCTCTCCGGCGACCCCCCCCCCATCTGCCCCCCCCCCCTCCGAAGGCACCCTCCCCCTCAGTCCTCACTGGTTTCATATTTTGGAACCGGATAATATCCGGATCTGCTCCGAATCCGATCATTATCCGACTAAGATATCTACTTCGTATCCGAATTTTATTCGGAGCGGACGGATTATCGATTAAATATTCGGAGCGGACACGAAAAATTCATATACGTTCCGTATCCGCTCCGTTTACAGCCCTAGTGGGAATGGAAGACACGGCCTTCTCAATTAATTAAGAATCCCTTTCGCAGTTTCGCTTTGCCTCCGTTGCTTTCTGATATAAAACATGCCGGAATGGTAGCGGCTAGCAAGCCTGGGTAATGTTTTAAGTGGTAAAAGTAATTGACTACGTTCACGTTCCGATCGAGATTGCTCCAAACGTCCTCTCCCAGTTCTTTTCGCCGAGGACCCATGCATGCATGGAAGTGCTTCGTCGTGTAGATATGTGATGGCAGAAAACTTTACGACCACCGCGGCGGCGGCTTCACGGCGACGATGAAGGTTTGGCCAGCTTTGGTGGGTGGTGTTAGTTACTTGATTGTTGAATATTAAAAGTATCTGGTTGTGGTTGATGAACTCATGGGATTGGTCATCCTGTTCTGCAACTCTCCATGGGCCTGTTCTTCTCATCCAGAGAAGAGAAAAAAACCAGACACTAGGGACGACCGGCGAAAGAGGCAGCACCTTCGTGGATATTAACGAAGCACTACTTTAACAGCACCTCGGAAATATTGCGTCCAAGGATAAGTATGCTGACACATCACACATGAATGGGACTTTTCCCGGGCTAGTGATCACGAAAACTCTTGACAAGTCAAACGGGACGGCTGCCCGGGTGTTGACTGCCGGAAGATCCGAACTGTGTCCCAAAATGCGGCTGCCGGTTCGGTCTGGTTACTTGCCGTTTGCCAAATGTGTTATGAAAGAGTCGGGACTTTGATCCACATAGTATTTAGAATTTTGTTATTCAGAGAAACAATTCAATTTTCGACTCAATTCAAGAAGAAATGCATTGGTATAATGTACAGTATATATTAATTTCAATTGGATGATATCAAAATTTTAAAAAGATCAGACTTTTAATGGCCTTGAAATGCTAGGTTTACTATGTTCTTATTTCTTGTAATTCTTTGATTGGAATCGATGTGCATTCTATTTTTTTTACTGTATTAAGTAGATTGACCTAATGTTCTGACTCCAATCTTAAATTCTATCTGCGATCTATTTTAATACCAGACATGCCCTAATACAAACATCTCTTTAAGTTAGAACCAGTGGCAGATCCTCCTACAAGTCAGTGGGGTCACGTGACCCCACTGACTTGGAAGGAGAGTCTTAAGGGAGTCTTAAAGGATTTTTTTGTTTTGTTTGTATAGGTTAAAATTTTATGTAAGGTGACCCTACTTAATTTAAGGGGACCCTTTAAATTCAAATGACCCCACTGAATTAATGTTCAAGATCCGCCACTGATTAGAACGTTCAGGACTTTCGGGTCAACATGGTTCAAGACTAAAATTATGCAACAAATTCTTTGATAACTGTGTGAAGAATATGGATACAAATTATAGTAACCTCACGTGGTTGGGTGGACTTCACTTACATGTAAGGATGGGTACCGAATAACGTATCTACTTTTCGACCGTTACAAAATTATTATCTTTTATATGAAATTATTATCTGATTTCAAGAAGAACAGGATGAAAAAACACCATTTCGTTTGCAAAAATGTGGATGAAAAAACGTCCCCCACAAATATGTACCAAAAATCCTCAGTACTATAAGATTCTACCGTCCTTTGGATCTTCTTTTCCTTCTAGTGGTCTCCCTTGGATCCTTTCCCAGCAAACCATTTCCAGCTCAAAAGCTTATCCCCTGGCGGTCACCATCAGTATATTAATCTGCTGACTCAGTGCTGAGTACAAGCAAAGATTCTGAATTCTCCCCACCCGTCCAAGTTTCGAACTTGGGGACCTGCCGGCGTCCGTCGGCGTGGCTTCTTTACAGAAAAGCACCGAACTTGGGATCGGAATCCTTGGCTTGGTGGCCCAATGGCGTCCATGGACCCTGCCCATGGGAGTGGGGCCACACCTTGATGCAGTTTGTTTATGGCAATACAAAATCTTCATCTTTCCACGAAGACAATGGGGGGTGGTGGGAGGGGAAGGGATCTTCTGCCTTCGCGGCAAAGGGTCCTCTTCTTCGAACCCGCAAGGCGTACGTCAAAATGCCACAGGTAAGTTTTGTTACATGTCATGCAGATGTGGAGGGGCGAAGGTGTGTCCATACTTAATTGCCCGCCCCATGGAGGATTACAGAGAGTGGGGAGGCATTTGCACCGTCCGGGCTTACGCCTGTGGAAGGCTGCGATGCGGTGTAGCATGAGGGACCCTCTTGCTTTTGCTTTGGTGATGGATGCTTTTCCTCTCTTGCTGAGCTGATGATGACTCTGCACCAGAGAAAGTTCTGATTCAGTACAGTACGCCGCTAGCAACATTTCTTCCCACCCCTCGCCCGGTTCCGCCTTTATATAGCCCGCCTGGGTCTCAGCTGCTAGACATGCTCCCTCTCCAAAGAGCGATTCTATAAGTTGGGGTGGAAGCGATAGAGGCTTCTACATTGCAATTTCTTGCGCAAACATGAAGTCCACTGGCCATGGTGCAGAGGAAGTGCTGGGGAGACCCGTTTGCGATGCCCTTAGCTCGCGTATTGTCTCCAGAACATATGGGTCCTCTCAGCTCAGAAAGAGTAAGAACCATGTTTCTGCTACTTTGATCCTCGCCCCCTTTGCTTCTTTCCTTTCATGAAGTTGGAGTGTACGTTGTTCTTCAGCTGACTGTTTGAGGAATTTGGTTTTGGAAATGCAGAGAGGGCTGATGCTGTCATTGGTTGGATGAACAAGTTCAGCAAGAAGGCGGATAGTTATGCGCAGGGCATAAGAGAGCATGGTAATTTACTCTCTAGTCTTCATTGTCTAGTGATCAATTTTTTGGTTCTGAAGGGGGAATGGTCGTTGATTAAAGTGTATATATGTTCTTCCTTATCTTCAGTTAGGTTGGGACCAAAAATTGCGGACACATTGAAGGGAAAGTTAAACTTGGGTGCAAGGATTCTGCAAGCAGGTGGAGTGGAAAGGGCATTCAGACAAATTTTTGGTGCCAGGGAGGGCGAGAAGCTGCTCAGGGCATCACAATGCTATCTGTCTACCACAGCTGGTCCCATTGCAGGGATGCTGTTTATTTCGACAGAGAAGATAGCATTCCACAGTGACAGATCTCTCCCGATCACTTCACCCAATGGGGAGATGATTAGAATTCCATACAAGGTAATTAATTAGCTTTTCTTCATAGTAATTATCCTGTAAGAAATTCTTTCGCAACCTACCTTCTAACTAAAGGATCGATGCATTCTCGGAGAATTTTCTGACTGTTCTGCTTATTTGCAGGTAATGATCCCATTGCGAAAGATAAAGAGAGCCAGCCCAAGCGAGAATGTGAACAAACCTTCGCAGAAGTACATGGAGATAGCCACAGTGGATAATTTCGAGTTTTGGTTCATGGGATTTGTTAGCTACAGCCGATCTGTCAAGTGTGTACAGAAGGCTTGCTGCTTTGCCCAATGAACTCTCCTAGAGAGTACTGGAGAATCTTGGAATATATATTGGGAGGAATATACACGTCTTTCCTCCATTATTTGTACATGAAATGACCAGTGCAAACAGGTCATCATCTAATTGTTAAAAAGCCATGGATGTGAAGTGAATCACCATTTTGTAGTGAAATTTTTTGAACCACCATTTTATAGTGAAGATGATCAGTTTATCCCTAGCTAGATTTCTTATATATCCACTGCATGGGCATGGATGTTCTCCGCATTTCCTAATATTATATATCTTATTGAAGTGCATGTGCAACAAGCTCACAACCCATTGAAACAGTTTCTTTTTGGGATAGGGTGTCTCCTATGTGGGATTAGCACTGAATTGGTGACTTTATTAATCACTTTATGGTTGCAACTTTACTTAATAATTAGGTTGTACAAACTCGATCCAAACGATGATGTCCGCATGGGTTCCACTGCCCATAGTTTTGGGGTAGAGCATTCATTGTTTACTTGACCTCGTTCCTTTCACTTTCTTCTTCGGCAAGAAAAGTCAGAAAAAAAACTTAATTTGATCCATTCACCCTACGGTCTACCTTAATTTTCGCCATGCAATCGGCTTTGATTATAATTATATATGACAGCATGCGGCAAAACAGGAAATTCTCTGTTCACTCACCACACGACAAAGACTACTATATACGATGGCAAACATAGAATTTTCATCTTTCTTAATCCATTTTAATTCGTAATACATTGTATTAATTGCATCCATTTTCGTTGGACGAAAACAAACGCGTGTTTCTTTGTAACCGATCAATCTGTATTATCTAATTCAATAAATCATTGTAATTAGTGTTCTTATATGAACCTGGTAATTAATTGGGTTTTCCGATCGTTTAAAAAAAAAAAAAAATACAGACATAACCGCACACGTAATCTAACACCTGTTGGACCTGGCCTTCGCTCAAAAGACGCGCGCATCGGATGATGTCGCCACTCCAAAAAAGTTGGAAGCAAAAAAGAAATACATATATATTGCACTTTCCAAATCCACTTGGAAGTGCACTTTTATTTTTTTCATTGGTCAATGCATTTGGCGAGTCCATTCAATATATACAAGGAGGGATCAAAAGTACAATTTTAAGTGTATTTGGAAAATATAATAAATATCTGTCAGGGAGAAATGCTGATTTTGGTTCTGTCCAAGGTGATGCATGATGAAGGTTTTCCCATGAAACGCAGTTTTTTTTTCTTTGGGAAGGAAACAATTAAGTCGATCAATGCAGTTACCCGGTCATTCTCCTAGGAATGACTAGGGGTGTAAATGAGTTAAGTCGAGTCGATTATTATGTTGTTTAAATTCTGTTCGTTAATTTTTAATCGAGTTCGAGTCGAACTCAAACTTTATCAAATATTAAAAATAGTTGTTCAAACTTGATTTATTTAAATAATCTCGAGTTCGAGCCCTTAACGAGTATCTTAAATAGTTTAATTGAATTGTGAGTTATATATATATATATGTAATGTATCTATATTATGGATATATATAAATCTAATTTAATTTACAAGTAAAAAATTAATTATTTATAAGACCCAAATATTCTTATTTCAAGATCATGTCCCAAGATTTTCATAAGTTACTTGTTTAATTATTTTATAAATTATTAAAATATTTAACAACTATATTATAATTATAAAAATTAAACGAATTTATTCACGAGGTTTAAACGAGTCGATTAAATATTTGCTCATATTCGACTGTTTATGAAAAGAGTTTAAATTTTTATTTAAATTTGACTCGTTTATTTTATTAAACGAGTCGAATTTGAATAATATCTGAATCAAATTTGAATTACTTGTCAAATGTATTAATTCGTTTACGGTCTAACGACAATGGAACGGAGAGTTAACAATGGAGTACAAGTTATATGAAAACAAGAGCGGATCAGGTTAAAGACTTGGGAACTATCTCCTTTACAAATCCCGCACTCATGAGTGGCTCAACTTTGTTCCTCCAGTACTCTATGAAGAACAAGATCCACTACTTTCGAGATCTCCTGATCAGGTACCGCCTTACATATGCATGACCCATCACCATATCCTTTTCAAGTAGCTAGGCGTACATTAGTCAAATACAAAAAAGAGAAGAAGACTTGGAGGAACTAAAACTCAGACAAGCAAGCCCTCGTTTTAATTACCACACACGCAAACGAGAAAGAACTCGATCCCCGGAATCAACGAAAAGTTTATTAAACGCCTTTGACGAAGGAGCTGGATCCACCTCGAAGTCATGTTCTTCTAGATATGTTGCATGCGACGATCGGTCTGCATTGCGTGGTAGCAATTAAGTTTACAAATTTGTTCGAGGATTAAAAAAAAAAGGAAAAGAGTGTACAAGTTTTCTCGCGGAGAAGTTGCTTGTTGGCCTCGACCTCTCTACCCATGCACAGCCGCCTCCTTTGGCAAACGTGCTTCAAAGCTTCCTAGCTGCAGTGTATATATGAAGGTCTCTAGCAGTGCTATGATCAGCATCTTGCGGCCATCTCAGAACCAGAGATAACCAGTTCAGAAGCTAGCAAGAGCTGTATATTGGAAGCTCGCTATTGTTTCCTTCTCTGTGGGAAACATACTCATACCGTCGATCAGCCATGAAGCCGGCACTTCCACTATTTCTCCTCCCTTCCGTCTTCCTCCTCTACACTTTGGCCACCGTTGCGGCCGCCTCCGACGCTGTCCTCGACACCGACGGCAACGAGCTGACGCGCGGGACCGAGTACTACATATTGCAGAGCCCCGGAATCGGCGGCGGCCTCGGGTTCGCCGCGCGGAACGAGACGTGCCCCCTCTACGTGGCCAAGAAGAGCTCGGAGGTCGACATGGGCCTCCCTGTGAGCTTCTACCCGGCGGACGAGGGCGAGGACACAGTCCGGCTGTCGGCAGACGCGAACTTCGTGTTCAACGCGTTCACCATCTGCATACAGTCGTCGGTGTGGGAGCTCCAGGCCACCGACGAGGCCACTGGCCGCCGCTATGTGTCGACCGGTGGGTCCGTCGGGAACCCCGGCAAGGAGACACTGAGCAACTGGTTCAAGATAGCAAAGGCTGAGGACGGGGAGGGCAGCTACAAGCTCGTCTTCTGCCCGGGGGTGTGCGAGACCTGCAGGCCGATCTGCGGTGACCTGGGCCTCTTCGTGGAGGATGGGACGGCGTGGCTGGGCATCGGCGGCTCCCTACTGTCTGTAGTGTTGATCAGAAGGTCTAGGAGAAAGGGCGATAAGATGTCCATACATACATACTCACACTCAGAAATGAGAATAAAATAAATGCAAAAAAAAAAATGTGTCCACATGTACCAAGAATAAAAGAGAGTTCATGAACGTATTAGGTGTCTGTGAATAAACAAGATTTACACACATTTGCATTCTTATATTGGTGTTAATGATGAATTATACTCTTTTTTTACAAGGTCGTGATACGTACCTTGGCTAGCCACTTTATTTGGAGTTTTGATCCCCTTTTTACTCTATCAATACGAGAGCAGTTTAGGTAAGATTTATTGTATTTTGTGAAAAAAAATTAAATTAACATATGAAAAAAAATAAAAAAAATCATCAAATTTCTTCTCGTACTGTTGGAGTACGATAATTTTATATATTGATCCAGACTCCTTTTATTGGTCCGCTAGAGGTCTACAAGGGAGTGCGGATCCTCTACGGCCACCGGAGAGGAGGGGCCGATCAGTACAAAAGGTGGGGGGGGGGGGGATATTTTCATTTATCCCTCAAACAATCCCTTTTTAATGTTTTACACAGTAGATATATGAAAAAAAACCTCCACCCTCTTGTACTTACCGGCCCCCCTCCTGTTGGGGCCGAGAGGATCCGCGCTCCTACAAGTTTGATATAGTACACCTCTGGCGCCAAAATATCATAATTGACTAGTAAAAGAGAAAAAGTTTTCGAGGCATAAAAACTAATAAAAGTAAAAGTTTAGAAAACAAACTACATATGTGGTTGGATCGCACCCTTAAGTTATTTGACGGAAGAGAAAGATTTGCTGCACACTTTGGAGTGAGTAGATTAGTTGCACATCTAATGGCGATATGTGCCATGTAAATCTTTTAAGGTTAAAAAATAGAGATGAAACATTATAATAATATCTCTCGTCCCATAACTTGACATAATTTTAGAAGGTGTGCAAGATAATGTGTCAATCTTACACATCTCAAGATATGCATCAAATCGGACACCCTGTGCCTTCCCATCCTGTGCAAGCAAGGCACCTCACATGACGTTTGGGTGGCCGCACAATATATTTTTTTTCTGAAGAGAAATAATGTATTTTTATAATATAACTAGATAATAAATTCATGTGGTATCTAATAATTGAGTTGTCATTTTGTTACTTTTCATGTGAAGAGTGTCATATAAATTTATTACCTAATCATATTATACTTATGTGTACCTAAAAATATTTGGGATCTAATTATTAGAAACTCTAATAACACACACATCTCAAATATCAAGATGCTGACTCATCTTCCATTACATGCACACACCACGTGCGCCGAAGTATTAGTGTTTGATGTAACGAGTACAACTCACACTCAATTTATAATCAATAATAAAAATAATAAATTATTTATATGAAAAAGAGATTGTAAATATGAAAAATAAATACGTGTATATATATATCCTGTAAAATGATCTTTAGGTTTAACACAAGTTAGAAGGTGAAGCAGCATGTTCACAAACTTTTTTGCCGTAAACGCATGTCCTTCAATGATTTTCAGGTTTAACAATAGTTACAATGTGCAGCAACATGCATGTTTAAACATAAGAACTCTTTAGGCAGCTCCTGACACCATTCAACCTCTAAAAAAATGATTTTATATCTTTGGGCGACCATAGAGGATTCCAATCATGATATGGCACTAGTTTCCAAACCGAAGGGTTGGGATTTTTTTTTTTTAATTCGTCTTTGATAAGAAACACTTTTTTTTTATTTTCTTCACATCACAAACGTATCACATGAGTGTAGGATATCTTTGCTACACGCTCACAATATGAACCTACATAACTTTTACCACAAACAATCATAATTTTAGAACTTACAATCGAAATCATTGAGAAGAGTAATTAGGATGAATATTCTAAAAAATTTCAAACAAACTTTAAATTGAAACAAAAACTTAATCATCAATCTAAAATTAACTTTCCATGTATCTTCGTACGTACTCCGAATCTCAAAATTGTTCAACACTTAAAAACTCTATCAAAATTTGGAAGAAAAAAAATCACAACTGATGGTTTTGCACAAATTTGGAGTAAGAAGTTGCGAGTAGCTTGGCCGTCTTTAAGATACGTCAAATTGCCTCTTCTCATGTTTGTACAGGGATCGTGATGACTGTTTTCAAGCCGTAGGTCGATCACATAATTACGCGACCTTGGAGAAAATTAAGAGAAGACGACCTTGGAGCGTTCGAGGAAGAATGGTGCACATCTTCACGAGGGGGCATGCTCATCCACACAGTGAGGACCAAAGCATATCGGCTAGGGAATATGTGTCAAGAGCTGGGATGCCTTATAATTAGCATCGTAGCCACCAACTATCTAATGATGTTTGGCTTTCTTCTGTTTTATTTTTCATCAATAAATGAGGTTCTCCATCTCAAAATTTGTAATTGTTTTTAACTTTCAATATTCTCACACCAATTTTTTTTTCTGTTTATAAGTATCAAGTGTGTGAGTGAAAATTTGAATAGAAGATTTAAAAATATATATTGGCCAGTGAGCCAAATATGCTTTGACATTATTTTTCAATTTTTTTAAAAAAAAATCATCTTTGATATGTCTAAACATTTTTCTAAATTTTTTAGATCGCAAGTATATGGCGAGAATGTTGACAGCAACTTTGCTGTATGTTCATAATCTGAATATGACGCTACAACTTTTGTCACGCACAATTACTATTTTAGAGTTTAGATTCATCAAAAAGAATAAGATGAACATTCTAAAATTATCAAACAATCAACTTCATTTTCAAACAAAAAACTCTATTTAATTATCAATTCAAAATTAATTCTTACGCACTTTCTATTTAGAATTCTAGTTGTGTGTTGATTGCGCAAATAGATTAGACAACAAACATTATAAACTTGTAATCATTAAAGTTTGGAGAGATTACGTCTAACTATAATCTTGCACAAATTTTGAATAGGAAGTTGCGACTAACTTGGCCCTCTTTAAGATACGTGGAATAGTCTTCTCAGGTTTGAACAAGAACATGACTATTTTCAAGCCGTGGGCCACACAGCGACTATTCTTCAAAAGTAGATAGAGAAGACGACCTTGGAGCGTTCGACCAAGGTGATGTTTGATAACAGTTATTTAAAATATTTAATTTAATTTAACATCTCATTTTAATTTTAAAATTTTAAAATATTTAAATATATTAAGACTTGAAAAAAAGTTATTTGATAACTCACTTAAATAACATCTAAAAAATAATGAGACATTACTTAAATAACACAATAAAGTCACATGAATAACAATCGATACCCGATGCCTAGCAATCAACCCCAACACTCGGCACTCGACGTCTGATAGATGGCGATCGACAACGATGTCGGTAGTAGATGGCGCCCGACGCTAGGAGGCATCATCGATTGCAGTAGCTCCCGATGTCTGATAGTTGGCCTCCGACATTTGACACCCAATCGGTGAAACCTGGGGGCCAACACTAAACGCTCGGCAGGTGGTATGCCCCACAGTCAATGTTCGGTGCTTGGCCGTTGATGTCGGGTAGTTGACGTCCGATGGCCGGCGGCCGACAATCAGAGTCGAGTGGCCAACGCCTAACAATCAGCAGTTGGCGCTAGGCGACCGACGAGTGGCCGCCATGCATCAAGTGCTAGCCCCTGGGTAGTCAAGCACCGACCCTCGGGCAGTTGATGGCAAGCGCCTGACAGTCCAGTGCCCAGTGGCGAATCCACCTTGGGTCCAGTAGAATCATGTGACCCCATTGGATTAAAAAGTTTCTATTAGTGATGTAAAATTTCACCATTAGTGACTCCACAAGATTAAGAAAATATATCTAAAGGTGCATCAACTGAATGAAAATTTTAGGTCCGCCACAGCCAGTGTCTGAGGTGGTCGACGGTCGGTGCACGGAGGTCCGACGCCTGACTATATATCGACGTCCAACATTTGACCAATAAGAGTTGGATGGCCAGCTCCCAATAGTTGACAATTCGATAGTCAATGATGTGATAATCCGTAGTCGATAGTCGACGCTCCGATGCCCTACGATTGATGGATTGATAGTCGGCGCCCAACATTCGATGACCGGCGATTAATAATTTTGCTAGTCGGTGTCAATGACAGTCGAGTCTAACGCCTGACGTGCCCAGCCACGGAGAAGGACACGTACAGTGAAGGTGACAAGATAAGATTTGATCATGACGTGTATAAAGACTTTCTATTACTATTTTATCTCATATTTTATCATCTGTTTAACATTTGGAATATCTCCTTTTTTTTCTCTCGTCACAGCTCCCTCCTCGATATTCATGCAAATAAGAAAGAAAGAATTCGATGAGCATCCAAAGAACCACGAACAAATATATTAAGCCCGAAAATTTCGATTAGAGGGGTTTATTTGGACCAGTTTATTGCGTACATGTGAAAGCATGGGAGCGGTTCAATATGAAAGGATTCAGCAAGATTACAAGTCTGACACGGATACTATTACTTAGTCGGCCTGGTCCTCTTCGTCCTCTCGTTGCATCTTCGCATGAAACGTGCGTAAGGCCCCCTCCCTGATCCTTTCAGTATATATATAAAGGCCTGGCCATAATTACCAACGCAAGTGCATCCGACAACCGGGAGGATAGATATATATAGAGAGAGAAAGCTAACGTAATCACCGCGACGTTGCCTTCTCTGTGATCGAGAACCCTGCATCGCCCTTGATCTAGCTGGCTACCATGAAGCTGGTACTTCCATTCCTCCTCTCGTCCCTCCTCCTCTCCGCCCTGGCGGCCGCAGCCGCCTCCGATGCCGTCCTCGACACAGACGGCAACGCCCTGAAGCGCGGAACCGAGTACTACATCTTGCTGAGTCCCGGGAAGCAAAGCGGGCTCACGCTCGCCTCGCGGAACGGGGAGTGCCCTCTGGACGTTGCCAAGGCGAGATCGGAGGACGACAACGTCCTCCCAATTAGGTTCTACCCGGCCGACGAGGGGGAGGACACGGTGAGGCTGTCGAAAGACGCCAACTTCCAGTTCGTCGCCTACACCACCTGCATGATGTCGACCATGTGGCAGATCCGGTTCCACGCGGCCGCCAACCGTTACTACGTATCCACCGGCGGCGTACCCGGGAACCCTGGGAAGGACACGCTGAGCAACTGGTTCACGATTCGTGAGGCTGAGGACGGCTGCAGCAACAGCTACAAGCTCACCTACTGCCCGACAGTGTGCAACTTCTGCAGGCCATACTGCGGCGACCTGGGTCTCTTCGTGGAGGATGGGAGGAAGTGGCTGGGCATCCGTGGCCCGCCGCTCTCTGTTGTGTTCAAGAAGGCCCCGGAGGAAACCGTGTCCGTGTGAGGTGTCTACCCATCGTCTCCAAGGGGCAGAATATATAACAAATAATTAAGAGCGTACACAAGCACCATTTATCTACGAGAAATAAACGAATCTGATGATGGCTCTACATATGTATACGTACGTGCTCGAAAGACTAGTCCTTTTCAAGTCTCATGGAAATCAATAACATATCCTTGGCCTTGGTTAATTTATGCAGTACTGTTCTAATTAATTGTTTATGAAAATCCCTCAACTTTTTACTTATCACCTTTAAAAAGATTGAATGGAGAACGTAAGATTAAGATGTTAGAGGTTACTAATTAAGACAGCATGGAAGTACGACCACTTGCAATTAAGGAAAAGGGTTCGGTATGATAATATGCAGAACTTTAATTTATGAACCTGCAGCAAATGGTACTGTATGGTGATAACATATAGTTTTGCACAAATTTGGGATGAGAAGTTGCGAGTTTTTTGACTAGCTAGTAAAGATGTTGCCTTCATTAAACAAACAGTACAAAAATCAACAAAAACTATATGACTTGTGCTTTTCTAATTAGGCTCATTAAATTGCCTCCTCCTCCTATTCATATAGTTTTCTCTCTGTGTGAACAGAATACGAATGGCTAGCTGCTTCCAAGCTTAGGCCGCAAAGACCATCCCTTGGAAGTAGGCAAGGGTCCAGCCGACTTTGGATGTCACTGAATAAATGGCCGGTTTGATAGCCACATACATATGAGTCGGTTAAGAGCGGCCAGATGGTCGTTTTCATGATTTGGCTAATTTCTTGGATTGAGAAAAGTTTACTACTGTACGGCCTCTGGACAGTCCAATTAAAGGCCACTAGAGACAACCCTAGGAGGCCCATAGCGCTATGATGATGTGGAGCCCTCTAAGATTGTCTCTGCAGCCAAAGCAAGTCGAATATTTGGGGTGAAAACTATAGGTTAGACTATCTCAAGATCACTTAGATTTAATTAAGGACATACAATCCGGTGATTAAGCCGGCCCCAAGATATCAGCTTGGAGGGGTGTATGCCTTGGCACCCTCACTTCAACAACTGTCTAATGATGTTTGGCTTTCTTCTATTTTATTTTCATTTCATAAATTAGGTTGTCCCATCTCAAATTTTACCTACATCCAGTCTATGAAGATGTACTATAGACAGTAACGCACCTTTTTATCACATCTATTTATTATCTATAAAAAATAAGTACAGCATTGTGGAAATGGATTTTTCGGATCCAATACAATATTTTAAAATTAAATATTTTATCATGTTCTCATATGTGTACCGCGTATTATAAATCCAAGTCCCATTTAGTGTGAGCAAGTCACTATAATGAAAGATGAATCGGTAATCGCGGAGCGCGGGCGTGTCAGTCGCCGAAACGACAACATGTTCTGCCTCCGAGAGTCGAAGGACTTTAAGTCTATTTGCGCGCCGTTGACTTCGTCAAACGAAATGGAGATCGAGTCGGGACCAAGATCTCGTCATTGCCTAAACACAACGACGTTAATTACATCCCTCTAAGAGGGAAAACCTTGATTAATCGCCAGAATAAAGGTCTCTTAGGCCTTAAGCGGAAACATCCGATAAAAGATACGCGTCAAGATATAAATTTAATTGTGCCTAATGCAAGACAACCAAATATAACGCTCAACGCATTTTAATGCTATTTTTTTGAATTATTAAAGGGGGGTTGGATCGGTTTTGGCATTATTTGATTTGATTTTTTTTTAGATTGTTTTATTGTGTTTGGTATTTTATTGGGGTTTCTTTTCATTGATTGGCCTTTGGTTTGGTTTAGTTCTTTTGATTGTTTGATTTGATGTGAGGTTTTTTTTTTATTTGGTTTCATATTTCTCTTTGTTTGAATTTTATTCTATTTAATTATTTGGGTTTGAAACTTTTCTTTGAATTTTATGCTAAGTTAGAAGCTTAACCTAGAATTATTTGACTTGATTTCTTTTACTTGAATCAATTGATTTTGCTTTACTTTGGATTTATTTGAAGTCATTTTTTTGTTGCATTATTCATGTTGCTAGATTAGGTTTATAATTGTTCTGTTTTTTTTATTAAAGTTTTTTTTCGTTTATTTAAAATCATGGCCTTTAAACTTATTTTTTTAATGAGTTGATTGATTATTTTGTTTATTTTAAACTATTCCTTTTTGCTGTTTTTTTTTTATTATCTTATCATCCCGTTTTCTTTTCTTCTAGGCTAATTAAAGGGGGGATGGCCAATATGCATGCTTACGTGAATGTATGCGTGCTGGATTTTGTGGGTTTAGAAAATGGGTTTGTACATTTATGATAAGTGGGGTTAGAACGGCAGGGTGTGCGTGTGCCGGGCAAAAGGCTGAACGGCAGGGTTTAAGAATGAATTTTTGTGGGGTTTAAACGGCAGGGGGTGTTGTGCTTGTGCGCATGAGTATTGGACGGCGGGGGACACTGTAGCTGACGGCAGGGGGCATGGAATCTACCGATAAAGTTGAACGGCAGGGGGCATGGAGTCTGCCGATAAGGCTAAACCGCAGGGGGATGATGGCTGCGATAATGCTGAACGGCAAGGGTCATGGAGTCTGCCGGTAAAGCTGAACGGCAGAGGTCAGGGAGTCTGTCGATGAGAGATTGAACGGCAGGGTTTTAAGCAGGATACATTGAAGACCATCATTGCAGTTGAAAACTTGTTTCATTATTATTTATATTATTTTTTTTATAATTTAACTATTTATTATTATTATTATTCTCTTTCCTGTCCCTTTAACTGTCCTGTATTTGCTGTCTGTTTTCATTTTTACCCTTCTTCTTCTTTTTTGTTCCAATGATTTTTCTCATTTCTCATTATTTCTATCATTGTTTTGCTTGCTTATTTAGTTATTTATTATTTGCCTTGTGTTCAATACGCCAATCGGAGGACGTGCAATTATGGCGACGTTCATTCACCTGTTCATTCATACATGCATAAATATACCACAGTCCAATAAAAAATCATGGCTAAAGAGATAAATTTTTCGTTGGCGAAAATTCAATCATACGATAGAATCCGACATGATGGTAATCACTCCTGCCCACCATATGTTGGGGTGATACCTAGGTAGGGGTGTTCATTATTTGGTCCAAACCGAAAAAAACCGAACCGAACGGTTCGGTTCGGTTCGGTTTCATGAGTCTCACGGTTCGGTTCGGTTTGGAGCTAGGAAACGAAATAAATCGAATATAGATATATAGTTATATAAATAATAAAATTAAACAAAAAAAAGGGTGGCGCAGTGGAGGGCGCGCGTCGGCGCCCTCCACTGCACCGGGTGGTCGCGAGTTCGAAGCTCGCGACCACCCAAAACCCAGCATTTTGCCAATTTGCCTAAAATAAGTCAAAAAAATGTCAAAAAAACTTAAAAAATATCAAAAAAAACCCTTAAAATATTAGAACAGTTGGATTTCGGTTTGAACCGAACCGAAACCGGTTCGGTTCGGTTCGGTTCAATAATTGAATTCGGTTCGGTTCGGTTTCCTCCAAAAATGGAGGAGGAAACCACCGAACCGAACCGACCGTGTACACCCCTATACCTAGGGACATTCACTTGTAATCCCGATGTGACGTCCACGGACGATGTACGCCGAACAGTGGCGATACAATGTTTGTCGAGATGGTGCCAGATCACAACACAAGTTGTCTGGCGGGATCATAGTCGGCACAAATGCATTCGGAAATCGTTGTAGGAGCAGTTAAACGTCAGATTCATGACGAAAATTTGCAGCACCTCCCCTGTTAGCTTGTGCGGGGGGGGGGGGGGGGGGGGGTCATGACATTCGCCTACCGCAATGGAGCGATGCCAACTAGATATTGATGCCGAGGCAACAACATCATGGCACAGGCATCGGTTCCGAGGCGTCCCGAGAGAAAACCGATATATGCGAGAGCCGAGAGATGACTTGAATGGCGTCCACTGACCCACCTTAAAGAAGGTATTGGGCTTTAAATTGGAGAAGAGGGGTTGAACGGCAGGGTTGCACAGGGCTGCCGTTCAAGTCCCTCAACATCCAACAGGGAGCGGTGAAGCCTTAAAGGAGAGGTGAACGGCAGGGTTGCACAGGGCTGCCGTTCAAGCCCTCAACGCCTTAAACACGAAGCTGTAAAGGTTTATATTAAAAAAAAAACATATGCCTAGGAAATAAGGATAGATAGTGGGAAACGTGGAGAAGAAGGAGAACGGCAGGGTTGCACAAGCCTGCCGTTCAGAGCTTCAACATCACAAAAGAGGGAACGAAATGGGATTTCAGTGACATCCCTGTGCAAAAAACAATGCGCTATAAAAGAAAATTTAAGGGGTTTGGAACAACATCTTGGCTACGAACAAATGAAAGGAAAATATCCGATTAAAAAAAAAATTATGATGCACTCAATAGAAATGCGAGAGCTCAGTGCCAGGGCATATAAAAAAAAAAAAAAAAACACCATGGTGGGCTGCTGTTTTGGAGCCTCTTAGGATTTAACATCGACATGGATCAAATCACAAAGAAGAGAGGGGCATCCCCTAATATAAATTTGAATTGATCGAAATAGCACATATGGATAAAGGTTGTACGCCTAACTAACACCAGACGGAGCATAGGATGGCCTTCAGTCTAGTATTAGAAGGGGGTTTACTGTTGAGCGGTGATGAAACTCATGTAAATAAGCAGAGAAATAGGGCCTAAGAACAGTGAATCTAAAAAAAAAATACGAAATCGTAGGCGACGAGGAAGCAATAGCATACATACCCATCTACAGGCCTATAGCATACCATCATGACGTGAAAAGAAATATATATATATATTAAAGAAAACGAATGCACAGTATACATCTCATACAGGGGCGGTGATCTCTTATCATTCACCCAAGTCAGAGTACAGAGAGAAACAAAAGAAAAAGAGTAGAATAGGAATGAGATTGCATGGGGAAGCCCGACCCTCTCTCCTCTTCTAATTACATCTTTCTCCTCGAAGTACACCCTCTCTCTCTCTTTTTCCCTTCACACACCAGGCTGCAGCGCTGCTGCAACTCTCCTTCCTTTTTCCTCTTTCCACATACGCAAGAAGAAAAGAGAGCTCTGCTCGTTTCTGGCTGCCGCTGCCTTCTTCCCTCTCTGCGATCTGCCCCCTTCTGCATGGGAAAAGGGCTCTTTTAAAGGGGCGCCCTTTGAGGGCTGATGTGGCAACCTCAATGCAGGACAAACCTTCTTTTTTGTGCATTTACGGTGCATGCCATTATGCTATTTGTAGCAGATACTTGTTGGTCTTGATCCTTTCTTGGGCCACAGCCCATCAGTTATGGGTGCAAACAAGCATAAACTATTAATAACTACTACATAAAGGGACAATCTACTTAACGAACATTTATCTTTTGTGCAGAGTCGGTGAATTGGATATATCTGCATGTATACCTTCTTAAAAGAAGTTTTCAGCTACCCACGTCTCTCTGAGGCCTCCCCACTTTAGATTTTGCAAGCGCTTGCCAAAGAAACATGACACGGACCCCAAATCCACTAAACGGGATAATCCTTTGCAAATGGGAGCGCCCATACATACCAATCGCCAGATGGCCGCACCGTCTCACATCAGACATGACAATTAACTCTTGAAAATCAGGCAAGATAAGGTGATGATGCTGAATAACTAAAATGTGGACACTCAAATCCTAATAGATGGCAAAACGTTATCCTATGATCAAACAAGTCCAGGGATGTGCAAGTACCAATATTTATATGCCAGAAGTTCTTTCAAATGATTGCATTAGCAAGTGCATTAGCACATTAACAAACATGTTTTAGAAAAAGACAGCAGCAATTAGGAGAATGTTCACATCAACTTATCAACAGAGGTATACATATGTCAAATCGAGTAGAGCTTGCTCTTGTCTAATGCTTACGATGTGGTTCATGTACCCATTTCTCAATGTGCCACAAAGTATGCGAAGAAACTCTGTTTGAGAGATCAGTTTCCTTCTGTTCACTCCTTCCCAAGGTTGAAACTATATTATGCACTTGCACACGAGAATACTCATTTTTCACTTGCAGGAAAATAATGCAAAAAGAAGTAGGCACACTCCCATATGATCATTCTATACATCAGAAACTGGATGTCCAAAAGCTCTTCTAATCACCACAGTGAACTACAACAGCAAACTGGTCGGAACTACCCAATTATATATATATTTTTTCAAGAGACCAAGAGACCAGCAATGATACATTACAGCATTAATGACGGATATAACAATATGGCTAATAATTAAACACTGGAGCCTTGTTGTTACCTCATCTACAAAGCCCCAAATAGCTCCACCTGACAACGGATGTGGTTGCCTAGAGACACCACCTGCAACATTTTGCTGTGGGAACAGGCCTTAGAAGAACACGTCGACCATCGCTTCTGGTTCGGACAAGCTGCCAGAGAAATTCAGCCTGCAACATTCAGGGAATTCCAAACCAGCTTGTTCACAACCAATCTTTGTAACATGTGGGCATGACCTAACGTCAAGATATTCCAGAGACTTGCAGAACTTTAATAGCAACCTTACACTGGACACTGTGATCCTAGAGCAGTTACTGGCTTTCAGTACCTTCAAGTTTGATTCAAATTCAGTCGTTTCCAACACCTGGAAAGCAGAATCTGTCACCTTATCGCAGCAGCCTATGTCAAGGGCCACAAGGTTTTGACAGCTTGATAGGATGCACCTCAAAGACGAATCACCAATATCTAAACACCAATCCATTCTTAGGTTTCTAATTGTGGAAGAACAGCCCATCGCAAGTGACCTTATAGAGTCTTCTGTCAGGGCTCGGCAGCCGCCAATAACAAGGGTCTCCAAGTTCTTGCAAGATTCTGCTAAGGAATAAACCGACCGGTCCCCGACATTGTAGCAATCCAGCAACTTCAAGGTCCTCAAAGAAGAGGAACAGGCTTCTGCAACCCGAGAGACTCCGTTGTCACCCACCTTGCTGCATTTGCTCACATCAAGAAACCTGATGCGGCGGCAACCGCCAACCAGAAGGGAGAGGCTCGAGTCTGTTATGTTACTGCAACCTGACAGTCCAAGATTTTCGAGGTGAGAGCAGCTACTTGACAGAGCTTGCAGCAACCCATCCGTGACAGACTTGCAGCCACAGAGGTGGAGACTCCTCAAGTTGCGACACCCCTGAGCAATGGCAACCAATCCTTTGTCTGTGAGTTTTCTGCAGCCGGAGACGTCCAATGCCTGAAGCGACGGGAGGCCATTTCCAAGTGTGATCATTCCAGCATCGCTGATTCCTGTAAGACCACCACTCCATTACTTCCTTACATTTGAGCTGCACAAGAACAGAGTTCTAGTAGAGATATCTCGAATTCCAGAAGAGGCACATGAACCGAGAATACGAGAAAAAAAAAGTGTTCTTAATCAACCTTGAATGGTTCTATTGAGGACGATCGAGCATAAATTCACCTCAAACATTCAAGAGAAATCACCTAGAATCACAGCAACTAAGGAATGAAGAATAACAAACCAAGATCTGTTTCATTGACAGTTCAAGCATCAAGGAGACAGCAATTATTCTATCACATAAACAAACATCACAGAGAGATTTGCTCTGCCCTTAGTAATGACAAGAAAGAAGGGGAATCAAGGGGTCCAAAAATCCCACCTTTGCAATTTTGCAGATCAAGGGACAACAGGCACCGGAACCCCGCGGCAATGACTGACAGATCGGAGTCCGTGACGCCCGGGTAGAATGACCGGGACGCCGACTGGGACAAGTCCAGCTCAGCGATGCTGGAGAACCGGTCCGCCATCCTCCGCAGCATCGCTGGCCCCGCCCTGGCCCGCAGCCGCCGCCGCTCCGAGCTCTGCAGCCGCAGCCACCGCTTGCAGACCAGGCCGAACCCGTCTCTCTCCTCCTCCGACCGTAGCTTCGCCAGCACCGCCCTCAGTTCGTCGTCGGTGAGGATCTCGTTGATGCAGACCCTGGGCGACGCCGCCGGCCCCTCCCCTCTCTCGGAGTTCTCCCTCTTCGCCATCGGACGAGCAGGACGAGGGCCGGCGATGGCAAAGCAGAGAAGAACGGATCCGGGTGGGAACGAGCCCTGGATTCTCCAAGAGGTAGGAGAGATCCAGCGGGGAGCGGGCAACGATCGGTCAGAACCTAGTGGGCGCTCCCAGGAGAGGCCCAAATCCCGCAAACGGCGACGTCTCGGCGATTGTAACGCCGACGGCACTCCCCACCTTCCGGCAGCAAGGCCCCCATCTCTTCTCGAAAGTGCCAACTTTGTCCTCTCCTACCAACCAACAAACACCGCCAACTCCCAAAAAATCTCCCCTTTATATTTTGCGAACAATTATCAATGAGTAAGTATTTTTTAAATTTATTTTTAAATCTTTTCGCTTATATATTTATATGGACAAATAAATTAGAAATCTCTATCAAATATTTAATTTATTTTCTAATTCATGATAGAACTATAGCTCATTACAATAAGCTCATTGCAATAAGTGTTACTCTCTATTATAATATATGTTAAATTCTGTTACAGTAACACTTCACATGTTCCCGTAAGTGTTATTAATTATTTTTTATTTATAATTACAAATATAAGTATATAATTATATAGTTTTTTAAAAAGGGTCAAATTTAAATTCTTAAAAAGTAGATATTGATTGATAATTCTCTTAATATTTTTTAACCGAAATATGAAAACGCATAGATTATGTGTAAAATGAATTTTAAAATATTTTCAGATATAATTATTTAATAAAAATAATTATTGATATAGCTTGATCAGAAATGTTTTGAAATATGTATTGTTACTAGAATGCATGATTTTGTATACAATAAAAAAAATTTCATCTCAAAAGTGCACAAAACTAATTGAAAATGTGTGCCTCCTAACTTCATGCTTAGAACCAAGGATGGTTGTAGCACTGCATACGGCCAATCCGACGCATGTTAGGACATTCGTGAATCCTGACACTGTAGAGTTGTTAGAGCGAACCCACGATAGAACTAGTCGGACCGGATAGACTGGAGTAAGTTGATTCGAAATCGGACCTGACCCGACTAGACCTACAGCAATCTGATCGGACCCACCATAAGTTGGCCCTTTCCCTTCCCCCATTTCCCCTCCCACCCGACGCCTCCGGCTCCTGATAAGACTTCTTCCCCCTTTTCTTTCTTCTTCTTCTCTTCTATTTTACTTTTTATTTTCAATTTTAAATTTTGGAATTAATTTTCTTGCAAAATTTTGTGGGGATCTCCATCTTCCTCTCCTTTTAACACCTTGATTTAGGATGACTTTGGACTTCTTCAAACTTTTTCAAGATAAGATATATTATCCTAGATCTACTATGATTTTTTTTTCTATTTTGGGGGATTTAGAACAAGATCTTCTCCTTACATTCTGTTACGAGTCGTCACTCGACCGCTCGGCTCGAGAGTAGGACGAGTTAGCACTCGACTAAACTGGCGCAGGGGGTGTCTTAGTCGGCCTGACCAAGGCAGGGGTTACTCGGCATTATGCTAGCTCCCGATGGCTCAGCCGGGCGAGCTATGTTGAACGAGTCGCTTCACAGGAAAGCAAATGAGAGCTCGTAAGACTAAATCCTCTAGCGCGCCGAATGGCTGTAGAGGAAAGTCAGAATGCGGAAGGGCCCGAAGGCCACGGCCACGCCCTTTAACCGCTCCCGCACGGAAGATTATGGAAGTCCCATTAGGGGCAGACAGCTCGAGGATCGTGATCGCAAGTTACCCGCAATTAGCGCCATGAAATCTGTAACGTCGCGCGTTTTCCGGATCCCCGTGGATCCAGGTTTAGCGGGTTGGTGGTCAATGTGGGCCCATTAGTGTTGTGTGTTTCTTACTAGATCCTTACCGGGTTTGGTTTGGATCCGTGTTGGTGTTCAGCTTGCTGGACACCAGCAGTGTGTTGGCGTCCATCGATGAGGACGTCGACTGTTGAACTTGGCGTCAAGCTTGTGGACGTCTAGTTGTGGCGGTCTGGTTAAACGACCCAAAGGTTGACGTTAACCTGGCATGCCTGTGTTTTTATGGCAGAACCGAGCTCTGTTCTTTCTCCTCCTTCTCCCTCCTCTTCCCCACCTTCACCTTGAGCTTCTTCGCGAGTTCTGACGGTCGGCGGGAGCTCGTGGGAAGGCCGTGGTGCGCGTGGTAGCGGCAGATCGGGCGGGGGAATGACGGATTGGAGCGCGGTGTTCGTGGGACGTTTCTCGGGTTTCGGCGTGATTCGAGGTTCTTCGGGAGTTTAATTGCATTTCTGAGTAGGGGTCGAGCCTGTTAGTTTGTTAGAAACATTAAAACACGACTTAATCACTTGAACCAACATTTTTATTGTATTTCGGATTAAGTTGCACCATGTGAGGTTAATGGGTGGTTGAGTAATTTAGCGAATGATGAGCATGTTGTAATGGGTGTTTTGGGTTCTGGATGTTAAAGGAATGTTTATATGTTTCTCTGTAGTTAAACGGTTGGAAAACCTGTAGAGCTGGATTAGGGTTTCTGCAGGTTTTTAGGCGGAGAGAAATTGGCGTCAAGATCTCTTGTCGCCAAGCTCACCCGTCGAGATATAAACGGCTAGATCGCTTGCCGTTTACTTCTTATATAGCGGCAGTCGATGTTGCCGCCAACCTGTGCATGTATCCATGCAGTGTTGTTTACGTAGTTGTCCTGGTTATGAATATTGTGGATGTGTGTGCATGGCGATGACCGGTGTGAGCCAGTGCACTTGTTATGCTCTGGAGCATACTGCTAATGTAATGGGAATGTTTTACGTAAATGATATGTGATGTACGTAATCGCTTTTCGTGGTATGTGTGGTGCGTTGGCACCCGTGGCACTCTTGGAGTGCGTGTCCATGTGTGGGACATGTGGTTTACGTGGAAGACGTGTGGTACACCATCCAGGGTGTAATATACACGTATTGTCTACGTGGTTTGAGTGTGTTTACTACACATTGTTGTAATGTAATTCTTATGATTATCATAGTAACTGGGCAGTGAGGTTCCTGTGTGAGCTTAGCCATGACTTGTGGTGTTTGGGCAATGAAGGTTCATACCGACCTAGCCTGGTCCGTTGCTGTCTTTCGAATAATATTATATGGATTATAAGTAAGTAAATGGTGTGTTGTTACGAAGGTCATCTCATGACCGATGATAGGCCAAATATGATTGGCTATCGTGATTTATATATGTATTAGTGTTGAGTTGCTTGGAGGTTACAAGAGACCAATGATAGGCAAGTTAGTGGTTCAGGTATTGGTTGGTGTGGGATAGCTTTGGGGTCACACGGTGACCGATGTTAAGCTAATCCTAACACTTGTATATTGGAATTATAAGTAAAGGCTATATGTGTAAGATCGTGGTTTGTGCTAAGCCGAGTGTGGTGGTCCGGCGCCTATTCCAGAATGCCTCTCTAGTCGGGTACCCCAGGTTCTTTGTGAGCCAGGCACGTGTGTTTGTTGTGCTCGGGGTTTTGTCCCGGTACTTGTGTTGTACCGTTGAGGTCTGTGTCGTTCCTGGACACCCTCACTCCTGAGTTTGAGTTGTACGTCGGCTGAGGGAAAGACGGCAGTGGGGCAGCGATTCCCAGAGTTTGTTCTTTTGTCGCTTGTAGCGCGCTCATAGTGGGGGTACGGACCAGTAGTCGACACTGGTCCCCAGCTAGTCCTATTTTCCAGTGCTCACTTTAGAGTGCTCCGGCCGAGGACTCTAGAGGTGCCAGGCATGGGCCTGCAGTTGGTGTCTGCAGGTGTGGTGTTGGTTGGTCTCCATAGTTGTTTGACTTTCCTAGGGAGCGGCAGTTGGACCTTTAGTCCGTGACTGCGAGACTGAGAGGTAGTTCTTGTGTTGTGTTGTCGGGTTGGATATGGCCTGATCAGCAGTAGTCCGTTCCCATGTGGTGGCGTCGTTCTTTCTGACTTGTGCCTTGCCAGTGACTGTGGTTTGTGAGTTTGTGACTCGTGGTCGAGGTTTGACTTGTTCGAGATATGCCCTGGTTGGCACAGTTGTGACTCAGTGTGGTTTCACCTGTAATATTGTGCCTA